>CP125976.1:22865965-23465965 GCA_030063025.1 Avena longiglumis
ATTGTACACTTTCACCACAACATTCTATACATCCGTTAGGAACAATCCACGAATTCACCATACTCGATGTCACGGATAACCAATCCTAACCTTTCAATTACACGCTAGTATAGGCACCTCTCACGTGAGTTTGGCCTCCCAACCATGACCAACGGTTATCTTGGGTACTGTATAGGTGGACAATCTTCACAAGGTAGCCTCAGCTCATACCTTGGCCGCAAGGGAACCCATACTAAGGTATATAAATTTCCAGTCAAGCCCTACCCAATTTTAGGGTATTGTGGTTGTACGGTAAAATTGGAATGGCATCGCATCCAAACAACCATCAGTTTTATAAAGAGCTAAGGCTCATTCCTCAACATTTTCATCATCAAAATCATCTGGTGTCAAGAACATGTCAAAACATTTTAGTAGAATGACTCATCATTCTAAGGTTTTCATAACCATTTTCACCAAGTATTCCCATCTAAAGTGGATCAAGTTTTATGCTTAGCACTAGCATCTACAAATGGGGTAAACACTAATGAGGGTTGGTAAACAAGTGTATCTTATCTAAGTAAATCTCATGCCTCGGGATGACATTAAAATTATCTAACTTAGGACAAATTTTATGCTCTTTATGCTACCTTGAGTTATCTTCTTAGAATCTATAAGTCACTAAGTAAACTTTGATAGAAAGCTTTTAATAAATAAATTAAAATACTAAGCTGGTAAGTAAAACTAGGATGGTGGGTCAAGTGGGTAGAATCACATATGCTTAAGGCATATAGTTGGCATAGTAACAAGCAAGTAGTAACTTGCATAAGTAGTATCTTCAAGTGTTAGCTTGCTCGGTTAATAAGCTTGCTAATTCAACTAGTAGTATTAGGCTTGCAAGTATTGGCTTGATAAGATATCGATAAGCTTGCCTTGTGCAAAGCATTGGTTGAAGTTCTCCTCGGCTTCTTCTTGAGTATACTCCTTCCTCCTCGTATCCTTGGTCAATTACTAGCGCCTATAAATAAACACGAGGAACACAATCACCAAACAATGTTAACTATTGCTAATCATCACATAAGGTTCACACTAGGTGATCTATCATCATCACTAACATTACAAGATTAAAGCACTTGTCTTATTTTATTTTTTAGAAAAGTAATTTCTACTCATTGAAAAACTACTTAAGATTTAATATTCTCCAACTCAAACATGGGATCATGTTGACACATGTCATCACCACATATTTCAGTACATGGGAATATGATTTAAAGTGGTGTCACAATTTAATAAGGTTTAACTTTTTATTTTATTTAATTAAGTGACTAGAAATGCCTATGTGGCATTCTTTTATTACTTGATCATTATTTACGTAAGTAAACCTATATATTTTATAGATTTTGAAAGGTCTAGTTAAATGTGAAGGGTTTCACAAGATAGTAAATCAAAATTTTCTCGGGCGTTTAACGGAGGGAAAGCCAAGATCTAATCTAGGAGATGCAATCAAGAGAGATTGGATTAGATCTTCATACCCTTGAAGATTCAAGACAGTGAGCGTTCGTCGGAGCGTGGGTGATGTAATCGTACTCTTCTCCTCCCTCGCGATCGATCCGATCTAGCACCACAAGTGGCGGTGCCTCCGTGAGATGCATGCGGCACCTCGGCGTCTCCTCCTTCCTCGGACCAGCAAGTATGGTGGAGATGGATTGGATCTACAACACGACGGCGTGGTGTATATGGTGGAGAATTTCTGCGGCAGGCTTCGCCACAAGCGATCGGGAGGGAGAGGAAGGGCAGCATGGCGGCTAGGGTTGGAGGGAAGGTGTGGGGTTGGTGCCCCACCCCTCTTTATATAGAGGAGGCGCATCCCCAGCCCTCCCAAGCCAAAGGATAAGGAGTGGGGGCATGGACTCCTCTTCTAGAAACCCTATCTCTAGTTTAAACGATTTAAACTCTCTAGGATGGCTGGGCCCTATGGGGCCTTGTGCCCCTGCCCAATGCGGCCAGGACACTCCCTCATAGGCCCATGCCCCTCCGGAAGGTGGGGCCACGTTGGTCCCTTCCGGAAGGTTCTAGAAGCTTAGGTACAATACCGATTAACCCGAACAATTCGAACTCCAAAACTGCGCCTTATATGAATCTTATTCTTGAAACATTCGGAACCTCTCGTGATGTCCGGATCCCATCCGAGACTCGAACAAAAATTCATAAACCAATTATCCAATCTATCCTAGCGTCGAGATCGTTAAGTGTGTGACCTGCGTTCGAGAATATCGGAACATGATCTTCTATCAATAATCAACAATGAGTGCAGGCATATTGACTCACACATTCATCGATGATCATATCGGATGAACCACGATGCCGTGATTCAATCAATACCATATATATTCCCTTGTCTCGCGATATTTTACTTGCGAGATTCGATCGTCGATGTACCGTCATACCTAGTTCAATCTCGTTCACGCTAGTACTTTACTCGTTCCATAATCCGATATCACTTTGTGATTAACTCTTTAACCACATGCTTGCAAGCGGTGTTGATATCGATTCGAGTGGGCCAGTATATCTCTCCGACTTGGGAGGACAAATTCCATCTCGATACATACAACCATGAGATACTTTCCGATCACACGAGAGACACCTTTATGATCACCCTCTCATAGGATGACGTTTGATGACCTCAAAGATTTCTTCCGATACAGGAGTTGTATTATCTCATGGTCTAAGGAATACAATATTTGACATAGGAAAAGCTTCAAAGATGAACACGATGATACGATCTAATTGCTTCGCAGTTTGGGCATCCATCATATCATTCTCCAATGGTATGATCTCATTATCAATTGACAACTCATGTCTATGGTTAGGAAACCTTAACCATCATTGATCAATGAGCTAGTCCATAGAGGCGTACTAGGGACACGTGTTGTTCACAAACCACACAAGTATTAAAGTTTTCGCAATACAATTCTAGCATGGAATATAAACTTTATCATGAACAAGAATTATAATAATAACATCTTTATTATTGCCTCTAGGGCATAATTCCAATCTCCCACTTGCACTAGAGTCAATAATCTAGTTTACATCGCAACAATCTCACACCCATGGCACTGAGGGTGTTGATCATGTTTTACACGTGGAAGAGGTTTAGTCAATGGATCTGCGACATTCGGACCATATGTACTTTGCTAATCTTGATCTCCATCGCAATATAATCTCGGATTATATGAAACTTGCAGTTGATATGCTTGGTCTTCGGATGATATCTTGGTTCCTTAGCTGCTATGGCGCGGTGTTGTCTAATATCTCGATGGGTCCAATGCACTTGGAACGCCAAGCTCGATGATGAAGTTTCGATCTAAACTCCTTCACTTGGCTTCTCGCAGCAGCCATGTATTCCGCTTCCTTTAGATCCAGCGATCACGCTTTGCTTGCACTTCTCGACTCCAGCTCCTCCATTCAAAATATAAGCGTATCACCTCGCGAGATTTGGAATCATCCTTGTCGGTGTCAAAACTAAGCGTCGACGTAACCTTTCGACAAGTCGTTCATCACCCCCATAGACTAAGAACATTTCTTTAGTCCTATTTAGGTACTTTAGGATGTTCTTCACGGGTCATCGATGTTCCTCTGGATCACTTTGATATCCGCCGTCAAACTAAGAATTGGACACATCGGTCTAGTACACAACATGGAATACATGATGGAACCTATGGCGAGGCATAGCACTTTGCTCATAGCTTCCTATCATTTACCGTGGTGGACAGAGCCTTGCTCAATATCTTACGACAACAGCCTTGAACCTTTCTTTGCCTTATCCATTCTGAACCTTTTGAGAACTTTGTCTAGGTATGTACTCGCTTAAAGCTATCAGGCCTTTGTATATCTCTATAGATTTTGATGCCCAATATATAAGACTTCACCTAGGTCTTTCATTGAAAAACACTTGTTCAAATAACTCTTCACATCGTTAAGCATGTTGATGTCATTTCCGATAATCAATATGTCATCCACATATAGTACCGAAACGTCACCGAGCTCCCTCACTTTCTTGTAGATACAAGCTTGAGCAATTTGGAACAAATCCAAAGCTCTTGATCACTTGATCAAAGCGAAGGTTCCAACTCCGAGATGCTTGATCCATAAATGGAGCTGAAGTTTGCATACTTTACTAGCATCCTTAGGATCGACAAAACCTTGGGTTGCATCATATACAACTCTTCATCAATGTTCCCATTGAGGAAAGCGATCTTGACATCCATCGCCATATTTCATAATCATGAAATGCACCAATTGCTAATAAAATCCGAATGGACTTAAACATCGCCACGAGAGAAAGTCTCATCGTAGTCAACACCTTGAACTTGAAAACCTTTGCGACAAGTCGTGCTATAAACGGTAACATTACCATCCGCGTCGTTTTCTTCTTGAAAATCCATTTGCACTCAACGGCCTTTATTGCTAGGAGGGTCCACCAAAGTCCATACTTGGTTTTCGCTCATGGATCCCAATTCGGATTTCATGGCTTCTAGCCATTTCTAGTCCGGGCTCATCATCGCTTCCTCATAGTTCGTAGGTTCACCGCTGTCTACCAACAATACAAATAAGACAGGGGTTGCCGTACCACTCGGAGGGGCACGCGACCTTTCGACTGCGATGTTCAAAGAGCATCGTCAAAGCTTCATGATCCTTGTCATTAGCTTCCTCTATTGTTGGTGCAAAGTGACTGGAACAATTTCAGTCTTTGCGCTACTCTCCAATTCAAGAGAAGGTTCAATAACCTTGTCTAGCTCTACTTTCCTCCCACTCACTTCTTTCGAGAGAAACTCCTTCTCAAGAAAGGAACCGTTCTTTGCGACAAACACTTTGCCTTCGGTTCTGTGATAGAAGGTATACCCAATAGTTTCCTTAGGGTATCCTATGAAGACGCATTTCTCCGCTTTGGGTTCGAGCTTGTCCGGCATCAACTTCTTGACGTAAGCTTCGCATCCCCAAACTTTAAGAAACGGCAATTTAGGTTTAGCACCAAACCACAGTTCATACGGTGTCGTCTCAACGGATTCAGTTGGAGCCCTATTTAAAGTGAATGCAGCGGTTTCTAATACATAACCCCAAAATGATAACGGCAAATCAGTAAGAGACATCATTGATCGGACCATATTTAATAGGGTTCGATTCCTGTCGAGACACACCATTGCTTGTGGTGTTCAGGTGGCATGAGTTGTGAAACAATTCCACTTGCTTTAAGATGCGTGAGAAAATCATAACTCAAATATTCACCTCCATGATCGGATCGTAGAAACTTAATCTTTACATTACGATGGTTCTCCACTTCATTACGAAATTCCTTGAACTTTTCAAATGTTTCAGATTTATGTTTCATTAAATAGATATACCCATATCTACTTAAGTCATCGGTAAAAGTGAGGAAATAGCGATATCCACCGTCCGAAACACTCATTGGTCCGCATACATCGGTATGTATGATTTCCAACAAGTCCGTTGCTCGCTCCATCATCTGGGAGAACGGAGTTTTGATCATCTTGCCCATGAGGCATGGTTAGCATGTGTCAAATGATTCAAAATCAAGAGACTCCAAAAGTCCATCGAATGGAGTTTCTTCATCGCTTTACTCAATATGACCTGGGCACGATGCCACAAATAAGTAGTATTATCACTATCTACTTTGCATCTCTTAGCCTCAATGTTATGGATGTGTGTTTCATCCTTCGATTTAGAAGAAATAAACCATTCACAAGAGGTGCATGACCATAAAGATGTTACTCATATAAATAGAACAACCATTATTCTCCGATTTAAATGAATAACCGTCTTTTAATAAACACGATCGAAATAATGTTCATGCTCAACGCAGGCACATAATAACACTTATTAAGGTTTAAAACTAATCCAGAAGGTAAAACTAAGGAGGCGTTAACGGCTATCACATTAACTCTTGATCCGTTTAGCAGCCGTCACCTCATCCTCTTAAGCCGCGTCTATTAGTAGCTCACCTTGAGTTACAAATATTAGCAATGAAGCCGGTATCAAATACCCGGGCACTACGAGGGCTAGTAAAGAAAACATCAATAACATGTATATCAAATATACCTTTGATGGTGCGGCCTTCTTGTCCGCTAAGTACTTGACGATTTGCGCTTCGGTGACCCTTGTCCTTGCGGTAGAAGCACTCGGTGTCGGCTTAGGACGGACTTGAGCTTCTTCTCGGCGGGAGCATTGCGCTTGCCGCCTTCTTGAAGGGTTTCTTTGCTCCTTACCTTTCTTAAAGGAGGCTTGTTGACCATCAACACATGATTATCCTTCTTGATGTCCACTTCCACGACCTTGACTTTGCGAAGAGCTCGGTGATCGTGTCAGTGGAACCAATCGATTATGAGTCACTACAAAACTTTTGTAGCCGGGAGGAGTGATTGCGAACCTTCAATCTTGAGCTCCTCTGGAATCGTGCATTCCGAGTTGCTCAAGCGTTGAGTGTAGCGACATCTTTATGGCGTGCTCACTAAGAACTCCTTCCTCCATCTTGCAGTTAAAGAACTTCTCGGAGATCTCATATCTCGAGCGGGCTTGAGTCTAAAACATGGTTTCGGCTCCTCGAGAATCTCAAAGGGCAGGATAGGTTTCAAAACGATTTTGAAGCTCGGTTCCATAGCAAACAACATGGCGCTCTTAATCACACCATAATCATCTTTGTGGTGATAGACGGCTTTCTCATCAGAAGCCTTGATTGCGGCAGGGGTCACCTAACGCTTTACCAAGGACATAGTCCTTTTGTCATGACGAATGATTCTTAGATTGGAACCAATTGGTGAAGTTAGACCCATTGTTTCTAAGCTTTTCCTTCTCGGCAAAAGCGTTGAAGTTGAAGTTGGATTTGGCCATGTGATCTACATGTTGCAAGTACAATTTAGACTATGTTCATGATAAATAGTTCAACTTAATCAAATTACTAGATGAACTCCCACTAAATTCAACATCCCTCAAGTTGTTTAGTGAACACGATCCAAATTCACCACACCTAATCCGATCATCACGAGAAGAGATGTGGTTTCAATGGTGGACAACAAAGTGTCGATCATATCATTCATATGACTCATGCTTAACCTTCGGTTCTTGTGTTCCGAGGCCATGCGTACATGCTAGGCTCGTCAAGCTAGACCAAGTATTTCTGCGTGTGCAAAAGCTGGCTTGCACTCGTTGTATGTGAGCGTAGAGTCTATAGCACCGATCATCACGTGATGCTTGGACACGACGAACTTCATAGCGGTTGCATACTTGGGAGAACAGTTTTATCTTGATCTTTAAGTGAGGAATCATCTTATAATGCTACCGTCGCGATCTAAGCATAATAAGATACATAAAGGATAAACATCACATGCATATAACTTTATGTGACATGGTATAGCCAATCCTCGCGCAATGATCTCCATCTTGTGCGTTCGCATGATCTCCATCACTCCACCATGATTGCCTCCACGAATAGCAACTACAACTATTGCTAACTACTTAGCGATAAAGTAAAGCTATTACATGGCGTATAAGAAGTTGACCATGGTCATACACAATTATAAAGACAACGATATGGCTCCTGCGGTTGTGTACTCATCGACATGCAAGTCGTGAAACATTAGAAAACATGGTCATCGCATACATTATACACATCACATCTTGGGCCATACCATATCACGAGAAAACACTCCTGCAAAAACAAGTTAGGCGCCTCTACTTTGTTGTTGCATGTTTTACGTGGCTTATGGGAGTAGATGCTAAACGATTCTTACCTACGAAAGCCACAGCGGTGATATTATGGTTGCCAAACTCCGGTGTTAATCCATGACAACTATAGTGAGAGAAACCGGCATCCACCACCGCATGTGTGGAACAAGCCACGTCAAGTGTGGAGCGGTCGCCATGACGGCGTCGCGTAAGGTTGGCCTGGACCGCTTCAATCTCACTATCCCGCGTCATAAGAAGAACACAAACAAGAGGCTTGCAACAGAAAACATCAATGCCCGCAACAACCATGTTGCGTTCTACTCGTGACTCATCATTCTAAGGTTTTCATAACCATTTTCACCAAGTATTCCCATCTAAAGTGGATCAAGTTTTATGCTTAGCACTAACATCTACAAATGGGGGTAAACACTAATGAGGGGTGGTAAACAAGTGTATCTTATCTAAGTAAATCTCATGCCTCAGGATGACATTAAAATTATCTAACTTAGGACAAATTTTATGCTCTTTATGCTACCTTCAGTTATCTTCTTAGAATCTATAAGTCACTAAGTAAACTTTTGATAGAAAGCTTTTAATAAATAAATTAAAATACTAAGCTGGTAAGTAAAACTAGGATGGTGGGTCAAGTGGGTAGAATCACATATGCTTAAGGCATATAGTTGGCATAGTAACAAGCAAGTAGTAACTTACATAAGTAGGGTATCTTCCAAGTGTTAGCTTGCTCAGTTAATAGCTTGCTAATTCAACTAGTAGTATTAGGCTTGCAAGTATTGGCTTGCTAAGATATCAGTATAAGCTTGCCTTGTGCAAAGCATTGGTTGAAGTTCTCCTCGGCTTCTTCTTCGTAGTATACTCCTTCCTCCTCGTATCCTTGGTCGGTACTAGCGTCTATAAATAAATATGAGGTACACAATCACCAAACAATACTTAAATATTGCTAATCATCACGCAAAGGTTCACACTAGGTGATCTATCATCATCACTAACATTACAAGATTAAAGCACTTGTCTTATTTATTTTATTTTTAGAAAAGTAATTTCTACTCATTGAAAAACTACTTGAGATTTAATATTCTCCAACTCAAACATGGGATCATGTTGACACATGTCATCACCACATATTTCAGTACATGGGAATATGATTTAAAGTGGTGTCACAATTTAATAAGGTTTAACTTTTTATTTTATTTAATTAAAGTGACTAGAAATGCCTATGTGGCATTCTTTTATTACTTGATCATTATTTCTGTAAGTAAACCTATATATTTTTATAGATTTTGAAAGGTCTAGTTAAATGGGAAGGGTTTCGCGGCATAGTAAATCAAAATTTTCTACGGAGCGAACAGAGGGAAAGCCAAGATCTAATCTAGGAGATGCAATCAACGAGAGAGATAGGATTAGATCTTCATACCCTTGATGAAGATTCGCAGTGAGCGTTAAATCGGAGCGTGGGTGATGTAGTCGTGCTCGCTTCTCCTCGCGATCCGATCCGATCTAGCACCACAAGTGGCGGTGCCTCGTGAGATGCACACGTGCGGCACCTCGGCGTCTCCTCCTTCCTCGGACCAGCAAGTATGGTGGAGAGATGGATTGGATCTACAACACGGCGTGGTGTATATGGTGGAGAATTTCTGCAGGCTTAGCTTCTGGCGATCGGGAGGGAGAGAGGAAGGGCAGCAGGGCGGCTAGGGTTGGAGGGGAAGGTGTGTGGGGTTTGGTGCTCCCCCACCCCTCTTTATATAGAGGGTGGGGGCGCAGCCCTAGCCCCTCCCCCAAGCCCAAAGGATAAGGAGTGGGGGCATGGACTCTCCCCTCTTCTAGAAACCCTATTTCTAGTTTAAACGATTTAAACTCTCTAGGATCACTTGGGGGCCCTATGGGGCCTTGTGTCCGGCCCAATGGCCAGGACACTCCCTCATAGGCCCATGCCCCTCCCGGAAGGTGGGGCCACGTTGGTCCCCTTCTGGAAGGTTCTAGAAGCTTCGTACAAATACGATTAACCCGGAACAATTCCGAACTCCAAAAACTGCCTTGCCTTATATGAATCTTATTCTCGGACCATTCCAGAACCTCGTGATGTCCGGATCCCATCCGAGACTCCAAACAAAATTCATAAACCAATTATCCAATCTATCCTAGCGTCGAGATACATTAAGTGTGTGACCACGGTTCGAGAATATGAGACATGATCTTCTATCAATAATCAACGGTGAGTCTGGGCACCCATATTGACTCCACACATTCATCGATGATCATATCGGATGAACCACGATGCCGGATTCAATCAATCCCATATATATTCCCTTGTCGCGATATTTTACTTGCGAGAGATTCGATCGTCGATGCAGTCATACCTAGTTCAATCTCGTTCACAAAAGTACTTTACTGAATTAAGAATCCGATATCACTTTGTGATTAACTCCTTAACCACATGCTTGCAAGCGGTGTTGATATCGATTACGAGTGGGCCCAAGTATATCTCTCCGACTTGGGAGGGACAAATTCCATCTTGATACATACAACCCAGATACTTTCCGATCACCGAGAGACACCTTTATGATCACCCTCTCATAGGATGGCGTTTGATGACCTCAAAGCTTTCTTAGATACCGGGGAGTTGTATTATCTCATGGTCTAAGGAATACAATATTTGACATAGGAAAAGCTTCGCAAAGATGAACACGATGATCGATCTAATTGCTTCGCTTAGTTTGGCCCATCATCATATCATTCTCCAATGATATGATCTCATTATGAATTGACAACTCATGTCTATGGTTAGGAAACCTTAACCATCATTGATCAATGAGCTATTCCATAGAGGCGTACTAGGGACACGGTGTTGTTCACAAACCACACATGTATTAAGTTTCCGCTTAATACAATTCTAGCATGGAATATAAACTTTATCATGAACAAGAATTATAATAATAACATCTTTATTATTGCCTCTAGGGAATAATTCCAACAAAATGTGATTTTTGAGAGTTGGAATCAACTCAAAAGCTCTTATGGTTCAATTTTGAAAAATGTTTGAATGCAGAAAAGCTTCTGCCTTATTATTTTTACCATGGGTGATCTAAAAATCTAAATGGTTTTAATCTAACGGGCTTGGATTAAGCACTCCAGTACCTTTATAACAGAATTGGTCTCATGCATTTTGGTTTAGTGAATCGAGTTGGGTTGATTTTTGAATCTAGGTACAGAACTGTGTTTGAAATTAAATGAATAAAAGTAAATTTGAATTGTTGTGTCGCGTCGGACGGTTAACTGGGACGGCCCACTATGCACAGCGCACGTGTGGGCTGGTTAAGTGGGTGTCCCCACGCGCCAGTGAGACAGTGAGGGGCGAAGAGGTATGGGGTGATCTAGGTCGTAGGATCTAATTCTAATCGAACGGCTCGAGTTCATCGTCCACGCATGAACAGGACGCGACGAGCACGAACCTTAGCGCGGTCAATGGGGGTCGTGGGAGGCTCACCGGGGCTCAGGCTATGGTCGGCGACGGGGGCGAACGACGAAGTCGACGACGGCGATCCTCCTAGTACCGACAACTTCTCCTGGGGAAAGTTTCACCAATATGAAAGAATCTATCATTCATAAATGTTAAGCCAAAAAGTCAAATGACAGCAAGGAGGGGCAAGTTTCACTAGCCAGGTAAAAGTAATCAGATCAAAGTAATTCTCAAGTCCAGAGCATATCCACAAGTGCACAGCAAGCACACAGGCAGGACACACACCAAAATGCATGGTGTGTGCTGTCAGCACCTTAGCAACATCCCAGCAACACAAAGCTTAGCAGCCATCAGCTAAACCAAGCACAGCAGCCAGCAGCCAAATCAACCACAACCAGAATCACATCACCAGGATGGTGACATAAGGAGGGGGAAGGATTAGGTGGACAGCAAGACCAAGTCCAGGAGCTAGGGGGGCAGGCTAGATCAAGGTCAAGCATAGGATCTCAGCAAAATAAGATCAACATCACCACCCAACTCCATAATCATCAGATTTTGTGGTGAGTATCATAAAACCATCACATGATCTAATCATATTATCTAAACAGAAGCATGTGTTGTTTTATGAAACAAACTCTCAGAAAGCACCCAAGTGGGGTGAATCCATCATTGAGATTTTAAACTCTAAAAGCAAACAGCAAAGTACAAGGATCCAACCAAAACTCAGAACAACATCATTGCTTTGGTTGTCAAGCTATATATTTCAATTCAAGGACAAATATAGCTAAGATTAATTTCTAGGCACATCCCTAAGATAAGGGTAGCACCTTAGAAGCTAATCTTTTGGATCCATATAATGATCAAGCCTACCATCATTTTTCTCCAAGCTATGATTCAAGAAACAATAGCTGGTACCACTACCAGGACTATCCATATGAATCAACTAGATAAAGCCTAATCCCTAAGCCTCAGGCCAACATCATTGGTCTTAGGGATTTTAGCAAAGAACATATCTACTTATCTTTTAAAGCCAAGCTTGTCTTAAGCTTAAACCAACCCAATCAATGGATTAGAATCAATCTTGTGTGCCATACAAAGATGGTGTCACAAGGACAATTATACATAAATCAGAATAAGCATTCCAGCATCACAGATTCAATAATCCATCTACAAATCATTTTCCTGTCATTACAGGAATCATAATTAGGACATTCCTATGTAAACCTTCACTGTTTAAGATCATTGTGATCTCAAAATACATATGAATTCTCAAGCCAGCAACACTAGGACAGTGATTACATCACACCATACTCATTATCCTTAATCAAGTAAGGACATGGATAAGTTATCAAACCCACTGACTATACCAATCATTGATTTCAGAGCAACTATATCATCTGGACCATATGAAATCTAAGCATAAAATCATCCAATAAGCCACCAGAACCATTATAGTTCATCTCATGCCACAAGCCTCAAGCTAATAATCATTTAGCATGATTACAGGTCATCCACACATGATCTAATTCATCCAATAGATAATCAACACCAGGATATGAACCCTAAATGGAACAAATTATCTTAACCAGGACAAGATAGTAACCAGAGGTCACTACCAACATCTAGCATAGGATGATCGAGCACAGAGAGAGAGAGAGATCACAAGGGGAAGAGGAAAAGAACTCACCAAAGGTCCTCGCTGAAGACCAGAAGAGGAAGAAGAGGTGGCCGACGACCATGGCATCACGGGGAACACCCCCAAGGGGCACTGCGACCCATACATCGCCACAGCGGCGACCATAGCCACATATAGAGGCAAGGTGAATCACCACAGCACACGACGGCAGCGGCGGCGCCAAGATCCACGCCAACCCCCAAACCCTAGGGTTCGGGACGACATCGATCCATCGCAGGATAGCCCCATGCTCAAATCCAGTTGGATAGAAAGGATGGACGTAGTCGACAACCTCCTGCTGCACCACAGCGGCGACCAGAACGGCGCACGACGGTGGGAATCGCCGACGGTGATATCACCGACCACGGGGTCAGGGACAAAAGAGGAGAGAAGTGAGCTCGAGGGTGAGAGGCAGCGAGGAGGTGGGCCAAGTGGGCTAGAACCCTTCGGGGTGACTTTTTTTAACTAAGTCTCATGGGCCACCAGGGCCCAATAAGAACAAGCCAGCCCAGAAACCTTTAAGGCCTATTTAAATAAATAGGAAAAGACCAAAATACCCCTGAACTTAATTAAATTCTAGAAAATAAAATAAAAGTCCAAAAAATGTAAATAATATATTTTTGGATTCACAATAATCCACACTATCCAAATAAATGAAGAAATAAAATTTTAGACACATAAAGTTTATTAAGAATTTTGTAATTTTTATAACCTTATGGAATCTTACAAAATTAATGAAAGGTGATAAAATTAATCAAAATTCACTTTCATCATATATTAATATGGTAGTATTTTAGAAAAATACTAAACAAATATTTAATAAATTTTTTTGATATTTAAATGATAATTATTAAAAGAATTATTAAATCAATAAAAGTCAAATAAAAGAGAAATAAAATAAATGCATTCAATATATATTATAAATATAAAAGGTAATATTTATAAATCCTTTATTATTAGAAATAATTTTATTAATAATGGGGAGAATGCATATCAAATTAAATGATGCATTACATTACTTGCATAATCATTTTGCTTCTTTAAATATTGTCCTTACCGGGCAATAATGATGTTTTTATAGACATAGAAGCTCAAGGTCCAGTGCAAGCATCAGACTTCACTACCTCGCCATCACAAGGCAAGTTCATCACTTGCTCATATCTTTTGAAGAGTCTTTACCAAAGTTTTTGCAAATTGTGTGTTATCATATATACTATAAAAGAAAGAAAATATTATTTTCACAAATAAAGAAATCATAGATATCATCCTAAGTGATGACATAATGGGGCAATAGAACTTAGGGTTCTATTTGCAACAATGATGATCAAGTAGGGACTTAATAACCCCTGCCATGAGTGATTCTAGCGCCGTATATTACGCGTTAGCCATGAGATTTGGAATGGGACAGAGAAGTCAACTGTATCTTCTTCGTCTCACATGAAGCTGGATGTGCAGGTCGTGGCTGTTATCCTCGTAGAGTGCATATTAATTGGTAATTCGTAGAGGATATGCAGCATATGGGTGGGAACCCTCATCATCCCATGATAGTTCTGGCATCTAACGGTTTATACAAACCATTGTTGTAATTCATTATGTGGGCATGGTGTACACCAAGGAGGCATGCGAGGTCACGAAGGGGGCAGTGATTGGCTTGGACCAACTACTGGGCCCCACATCATGGAATTGTGGACGGGAAAGTACGCCCGGTTGTACAACAAGGAGTTGATCTCTCATGGGTAAAGTAACACACCTCTGCAGAGTGTAAGAACTGTAACTTGTTACTCCCTGTTTCGGGAAGGAGCTACAAACGCGGTAGGAAAGGAACTCCATGAAAGTTCTGGTCAACCTATGAAGGCTGATTGTCATTGATTTTCATAATAAAAATCAATCTTTCAAGAAAGATTTACAAAAATTGCATAATGCCAAGGATTTATAATCCGAGGTGGTAGTTAGAGCATCAAACTTCCCACCTTGCATATAATGAACTTGTTGGGTAACGTTGTTACTCATCCTTTCCTTTGATCCCTTGCTTAGACTCTGAGGATCCCGAAGACGTGCCAATGTATGCAGCTGAATGTCAAGAATTTGTGTTCTATGAGGAACCAGATCTGTCCGGAGGTGTTGAAGGAGTGGATTACGAAATCCTCTATGGTGTTGACGATAAAGAGTCCAACTAAGTAGCTTAGTTAGTAGTAGCCAACGGAGCTGAGCAGCATGAACTCTATAGAATAAGCTGCTGAGCTCAACTCCTAGTCGGAGTTTCTACTTTTAAATTCCGCTGAAACACTTTATATTTTGGTTTGTAAGTTGAACCTTTTGAAGTCTTGAACTTCTGGTATTGTAATAATAGTAATGTGTGAATGTTTGTAATATGGACCCGCAATGTTTCAGTTGTACCACTCTGAGGGATGTGATATTTACAGAACGATGTTCTGTGAGTGTCATATCAACGACTATAGTGTACTACACATGCAGTGGTATGATGGGTCACCGTAGTTGGTATCAGAGCAAATTGCTTTGACCTTAGGTTGGAAACCTAGTAAGGGTATTACTTGTAGGAAAGCTTAGCAACAATAAAGAATTCTCTAAAAGTAATATAATGGGTATTCAAATGAGAATATTCCGTTATATATTTTAGTGCGATAATTCTTTGTTATGATGAAATATATTATTTGATACTAATCAAAAATATTTTTCTGATATACAGAGATATGGCACCAAAGTTTCCAAAACAGACTTTGGTAAGGAAAGAGGAGACTCTTGATGATTATCAAGGATCATTCACAGACCAACTTCGTCAACTTTTAAAGATCTTTAGTTGCCCAACTAGAATTCCAGTGAACACTATCACTTACCTTGATGGCCGGATGTTATCCAAGTATCGTGTGAGTATCCAACTCCCATAGGAGCTTGGATTATATCACGATCTACCTATAGGAGAAGGTAGGAGTCATTTGGCAGCATATCATGTTGCTGTTGTGGAGGCGATAGCTAATATCCGGGAACATAAAACCAAGGAGTTAGAAGGTAGCACATTCTTTGTGATACCTCATGATTCTATAGACTCGGGGCCTATACCGGATCATCTTACTTTGGTTAAGAAGCATCCTAAGTTAGCTTCCAAGTTTATGGATAGATACCGAACACTCGTTGCGTCTTTTTATAAGACACATCCAGTGATTGTTGAAGATAAAAATGATATGTTAGAGGATCTAATTGATCCGGAAAGGAGGAAGCAGTTAGCATTCAAGTTAGATAAGGAAGCAGGCAGTAGCGCAACACCTATCTTTACGGATATACCTATGGATCCTGAATCTTTTATACCATATCCTTATTCACCAAGACCTGAACCTATAAATGATCCTACTGTGGATATGAGGTATGCAGTACCATAGGGCTCAGAGGAGGGTTCTGACTCAGAACTTCCTATTGAGAATTCGGATGGTTGGAGAATGGGATCGTATGAAATATCTCAAGAACACCAGATGTCCACAGATGGTTCTGACAGAAATGTTGGACAATCCAGCTAGATGGGTGCAAGAATTAACCCTAGTAACCGTAGTAGAAATACCATGTCAATAGATGATTAGGATGAAGAAGAAGATCCTAAGGACAGAGTGTTTGAATCATCAACATCTTCTCAGAACCCAGGGAATATACATTATCCAGTGTTTAACTATCTTGCCCAAGAGAGCACCTGGGAAGTAGCAGGATCTGCGTATCGTGTTGACAACTCAAGGAATGAAGCTCAGGAGATACAGGCTGGAGATAATGCTGAATATGTTTCTGAAGACTTTTCAGCTGAACTGGAGGGAGTCAATGCGCTCAGGTTGAGTAATGACTCAAGTCCTGACACTTCAGATACAGAGTATGTTCCTTCTGGAAGGCCATTTGTTCCACAAACTGTGCGACGAACAACACGTCATCACGGTTGGACATTAGGCATGTATGATGAGCGTAGTTACTACTAGAAGGAGGCAACTAGTTAGTGATATCAAGTACCGTGTATTGTACTCCAAGTAATAAGGTAGTTAGATGAATATGGTAGTTTTGTGATTATACCTATATGGTATATGATGTAAGAACTTTGTATCATTATGATGTATAATATGTGAAATGCATATTTGGATTTTCTTTGGATCTTCATTGTGTGACTAGTTCTGTGCGTAAAGTCGAGCTCAGAACACATGTGCATGATGTAATTATGAGTATTCGCTTTATGTTGCAGGACTAGAGGGTCATGGATACGGGTGTAGAAATGGAAACTGAGCAGCAGCGGATGGAGCGAGAGGCCAAGGAGAAGGCCGATGTAGATGCAGCAAATCAAGGAGCATTACCACCAGCACCAATGAGGCCGTTAATGGAGCTGAACTTTATGCAATGCATGCAAATGATGCAAGAAACCCAGAACAAGTTCATGGAAGAGATGCTGGGACGAGTGAATCAGAGGGTACCTGAAGGTGGAGGCGTGAGTCTATCTGATTTCCAGAATGCAAGACCGTTACCTTTTGCATTAGCTCCTAAACCAATGGATGCAGAAGATTTGCTAGCAGATACTGAAAGGAAGATGAAGACTGTAGGTTGAAATGATGAGGAGAAATTGAGGTATGCAACTCATCTTCTGACTAGACCCGCATCATCATGGTGGGAGAATCAGTTGGCCATGCAACCACCAGGAAGGGAGTTTACCTGGGAAGAGTTGTTCAAGTAGAGGTTCCATGAATATCATGTTTCGGAAAGCATTATGGAGTTGAAGCGGAGAGAATTTGAGGAGCTTCAGCAAGGATATACTAGTGTCATGAAGTACATCCGGGAGTTTAGTCAACTGTCTCGCTATGCTGAGGAGGATGTCAACACTGAAGCGTTTCCTGCGTGGATTAAATCCATTTGTGAAGATGCAGCTAACGTTAGCCAATAAGCAAACTTATCAGCAGTTGTTGGATGCAGCCATTACTTTTGAAGATGATTATAAGAATGTCCAAGAGGATAGGAGGAAGAGAGCCAAAAAGGAAACCAAGAGGATTCAGGCAAGCAAACCTAAACCTAACCTGGAGTTCTAACCTTGGAACATGAATTATGGCAACAATAACAATAACAATAACAATAACAAGGGCAGTGGTGGAAATCAATCCAATCCGAGAAGGAATGTTATTTGTAACAATTGTGGAATTCCAGGGCATTTCGGAGGAATGCAAAAGCTGTAGTGATCATTACGATTGTGGTCAGAAGGGGCATATCAAGCCCGATTGTCCGAGCAAACCACCAGGAGGTTGGCCTACCAAGGGAGGAGGACAAGACAGTGGAGGAAATGGACAGCCCAATAAAGGAGGAAATAATGTCAAGAACAACAATGGCAAGAGGAACCGACCTACCGGGAAACTGAATTGTGTAACCCTCGAGGAGGTGGATAATTCGGAGCATGCAGTGATAGGTACGCTCAATATCCTTACCAATCCCGGCAAAGTTCTATTTGATACTGGTGCAACTTCTTCATTCATTTCTGAAGAATTTTGTGATAAGTTCGGGATTAGAAGGGCAACGTTAGAAAGTCCTATGACCGTAGTTACGGCAAGAGGGAATGTGATTGTATGCCACATAAAACAATATCAGGTTATCTCGACCTGTGGTTGTACATATTTCGCAGACCTTTATGTGATTCCTTTGAAGGGAATTGCAGTAGTGCTGGGAATGGATTGGATGATGGAACATGGAGCTCAGATAAATTGTGAGGAGAAAACTGTCTCAATCAAAACTCCAAGTGGAGCAAGGATAGTTTACCAAGCAGATAAGCACAGTCATATCATGGTGGATCTGCAGTTGAACTCAATGAGAGAGGTCAAATTGGAAGAGATTCCTATAGTAAATGAATTTCAAGATGTTTTTCCAGCAGAGCTACCGGGGATGCCACCAGACCGGGAGATAGAATTCACTATTGACCTAATTCCTGGCACAACACCAATAGCTCAAGCACCATATAAAATGGGACCCAAAGAGTTAAAAGAACTCAAAGAGCAAATTGATGAGTTAGCCAGAAAAGGATTTATTCAGGAGAGTGTATCTCCATGGGGAACACCCATAATCTTTGTGGATAAGAGAGATGGTGGAAGAAGAATGTGTGGTGATTATAGAAACCTAAACAACGTTACTATCAAGAATAAGTATCTTTTACCAAGAATTCAAGATTTGTTTGATCAAGTGAAAGGGGTTGGAGTATTTTCAAAGATCGATTTAAGATCTGGATACCATCAAATAAAAATCAAACCGGAAGATGTTCCAAACACAACATTTGTCTCAAGATATGGACACCATGAGTATCTAGTAGTAGCATTTGATTTGACCAATGCACCGGCAATATTCATGAATCTGATGAACAAGATCTTCATGCCATATTTGGACAAGTTCGTCATAGTCTTTATTGATGATATTCTGATATATTCCAAGGATAAGGAAGAGCATGCTGATCATATGAGAATAGCATTGCGGACTTTAAAAGAACACAAAATTTATGCTAAGTTCAGTAAGTGTGAATTTTGGCTAGATAAGGTAGAATTCCTCGGTCATGTGATCAGTAAGGATGGAATTGTTGTGAATCCATCTAAGGTTCAGTCAGTACTAGAATGGACTGCACCAATCAATGTGAAGCAAATTCGAGGTTTCCTAGGAATGGCTGGTTATTATCGGAGATTCATTGAGGGTTTCTCCAAAATAGCCGGACCAATGACTAACTTATTAAGGAAGAATACACCATTCAAGTGGGATGAGAAATGCGAAGCAAGTTTTCAAGAGTTGAAGACTAGGTTAACCACAGCTCCAATCTTAGCAGTTCCTGAAACAGGGAAGTACTTCACAGTATACTGTGATGCATCTAAAGAAGGTTTGGGTTGTGTACTAAAGCAAGATCAGAAAGTGATTTCGTATGGTTCAAGACAACTGAAACCACATGAAGTCAACTATCCAACTCATGATTTAGAGTTAGCAGGAGTAGTTTTTGCGCTAAAAGGATGGAGGCATTTCCTATATGGTGCCAGATGTGAGTTATACGCTGACCATAAAAGTATTAAATATTTCTTCACTCAAAAAGAATTGAATATGAGACAGAAGCGTTGGTCGGAACTAATCAAGGATTATGATTTAACAATCATACTCCAGGGAAAGCAAATGTTGTAGTGGATGCTTTAAGCAGAAAGAGTGCAGATATTCAACCTAGCAATAGGGATCTACCAAAGGAGTTACAAATGGACTTGGAAAGATTAGAACTTCAATTCATTAGAACAGAGGTTCTTGGAGGAATAGCTACTATGCAGGTAGTTGCAGAGCAGGACAGTGATCTTAAGCAAGAAATTTCCAGGCATCAAACAGAAGATCCTTTTATTGCTGAGGAAATTCGGAGGATATCTCAAGGGCAAAAATCAGCTTTTCGCCTTGGGGATTATGAGTCTTTATGGTTTCAAGACCGTCTATGTGTTCCCGATGTGACTGAGATTAGAAATGTCATACTCAGAGAAGCACATGAAACACCATATTCTATACATCCGGGAAGTACTAAGATGTATATGGAATTGAAAGAACTGTTCTGGTGGAATAACATGAAAAGGGACATTGCTAAATATGTATCTGAATGTCATACTTGCCAAAGGGTGAAGGCTGAACATCAAAGTCCAGCAGGACCATTACAACCCTTGGAAATTCCTGAATGGAAGTGGGAGGAAATAGGTATGGACTTCATCACATGATTGCCCATGACACCAAAAAGGAAGGATATGATATGGGTAATTGTGGACAGACTCGCTAAGAGTGCACATTTTATTCCGGTGAATCAAAAAGATAATGCAGAGAAGTTAGTTGAAGTATATGTCAAAGAGATAGTAAGTAAGCATGGAGTACCCAAAAAGATCATAACTGATAGGGGATCAGTGTTTACTTCAGCATTTTGGAAACAATTGCATGAAGCACTTCGTTCAAAGTTAGATTTCAGCACAACATATCATCCTGAGACAGGAGGTCAAACTGAAAGAACAAATCAAATACTAGAAGACATGTTAAGAGCTTGTGCACTAGATTTTGGAGGTACATGGGAAGACCATCTACCATTGGCAGAATTTTCCTACAACAATAATTATCAGAGTAGTCTAAAGGCAGCTCCATACCAAGTTCTGTATGGAAGGAAGTGTAGATCGCCGATATGTTGGTATGAGCCTGGAAGCAGCAAAGAATTTGCGCCAGATTATATCAAGGAAAGACAAAATATCATTGATAAGACCAGGGATAGACTGAAAATAACATAGAGTAGGCAGGAAAGTTATGCGGATCAAAGTCGAAGATCATGGCATCCAGAAGTGGGAGATATGCTATATTTGAAAGTAAGTCCAATGAAAGGAGTGAAACGGTTCGGAGTTAAAGGAAAATTGAGTCCAAGATACATCGAACCATTCAAGATATTGAGTCAAAACAGAACTATAGCTTATGCTTTAGAGTTACCATATAGATTGGCTCAAGTGCATAATGTCTTCCATGTGTCACAACTTCGTAAATGTTTGAAAGTTCCAGATGATGCAATCACACATCAGGAAATATAACTACAAGCAGACTTGACCTATATTGAAAAACCCTGTAAGATTCTGGAAGAAAACTGGAAAAGGTTGAGGAACAGAGCAATCAAGTATTCAGGTACCTGGGAGAGAAGCTACCTGGGAGAAAGAGGAGGATTTAAGGAAAGCCTATCCAGAACTATTCAGGTACATCTCAACAAACTTCGGGACGAAGTTTAATTTAAGGTGGGAAGTCTGTAACATCCCAGCATTTAGGAACTAACGAAGGGTAGATTAAGGAAATTGAAATGTTGCATGCATTCATTTGTAAAAATGTGGGTAAATTTTTCGCCAAATAAAAACTTTAAGTGATCAAGGTTTATTTCATACTTTGAGATTAGATTTAGCCTTAAAGAATAATTGCTATAAATTTGATATGATCTTTGAGGAATTATGTGTTTTGGGAAATGAATTTGAATTTTAAACTTGAGTGTTTGAATTATAATTCAAATGATTTTTGAATAATGTTTAAATCTTGATTTGATTAAGAGTTAACCAATTTAACTCAAACTTTATTTAAAGAAAGCAAATTAAGAATATGAATATTTGTTTCATATTTTTATTTAATAAATAAGTTACAAAAATGTAACTTATTGAAATTATCCAAAAACTTCACAATAACAAATAAATAAAGAATAAGAACATTTCTTTATTGATAATAATATAATCTTTATTACAAAATAATAATTAAGATTACAAAAGAGTAAAATAAAGATTACAAAGGAATAAGAATATTACATTTCCTAAAATACAAAGAAAAATAAAAAAACCTAAACTAAAAGTCTTGACTTCAAAATTTGGTACCTGGAAAACAAACACAAACAAAAAAAATAAAGAAAGTTAGGATTAATAATGTTTTACTCTCAGACATGTTAGTGAAATGCACCGATCAAGATTCATCATTGAGGAATTTATAAAAGGGGCAAGTTTCACCAATATGAAAGAATCTACCTTTTATAAATTTTAAGCCATAAAGTCAAATGACAGCAAGGAGGGGTAACTTTCACCAGCCAGGTAAAAGTAATCAGATCAAAGTAATTCTCAAGTCCAGATCATATCCACAAGTGCACAACAAGCACACAGGCAGGACACACACCAAAATGCATGGTGTGTGCTGTCAGCACCTTAGCAACAGCCCAACAACACAAAACCATCAACACAGCCATGGGCAAGCACACAACCACATCAATCTTTTGCTTCTACACATCAAGCTTAGCAGCCAGCAGCTAAACCAAGCACATCAACGAGCAGCCAAATCAACCACAGCCAGAATCACATCACCAGGATGGTGACATAAGGAGGGGGAAGGATCAGGTGGACAACAAGACCAAGTCCAGGAGCTAGGAGGAGCAGGATAGCTCAAGGTCAAGCGTAGGAGCTCACAAAACAAGATCAACATCAGCACCCAACTCCATAATCATCAGTTTTTGTGGTGAGTATCATAAAACCATCACATGATCTAATCATATTATATAAACAGAAGCATGTGTTGTTTTATGAAACTGAAGGAAATATGCCCGAGAGGAAATAATAAAGTGGTTATTATCGTATTCCTTGTTTATGATAAATGTTTATTTTGCATGCTATAATTGTATTAATACGGAAACGTTAATACATGTGTGTTTAATAAACAAAAAGGAAGTTCCTAGTTATGCCTCTCTCGTAAACTAGCTCGTTGGTTAACAAGTTGATCAAGTTTTCCTGATCATGGACATTGGATGTTGTTAATAACGGGATCACAACATTAGTGTAATGGTGTGATGAACATTCATCCGAAGTATAGCATTACGATCAAAGTCATTGATTTTATATTGCTATAACAACTTACGAAGTGATCCTAATCCTTAGACCATGAGATCATGTCAATCACTAACACCAGAAGAGTTTCTTGATAACATCAAACGTCACACCGTAACAGGGTGATTATAAAGATGGATTCGGAACTAATAAAGTGTTATGTTGAGGCCCATGGATCGAGAGTGGAATTTTTTCATCCCGATGATGGATCGATATACTCTGGGCCCTCTCGGTGATATCACATTGGTTAGCTTGCAAGCAAGTGATTTGATCACTAGAATGTTATATCACGGGAACGAGAAAAGAGTGCATGTCAGTAACGAGATCAAACTAGGTATGGAGATACCGATGATCAAATCTCGGACATGTAATATATCGCGAAACAAAAGGATTAAGATACTAGCGTAAAGGTTAAAGCGATCACAAGAAAGTCATCGTTGAATGTGTGGGAGTCGATGGGTCTCAGATCCGCCGATTATTGATCCGAGAGGGGTCTCGATCATGTCCGCATTATTCACGAACCGCAGGGTGACACACTTAAGAGACACCGACATCCAATTGGAGCAAAAGTTTCATGCCGAAAGAATGAACAAGCGCAGGAATTTATTTCACTAGATACCGAATCAGGTTTTCGGGTGAAATTGCATAAAGTGGTTATGCATGTGAAATAGAATTCTAGCAAGGGGTTATATGTGAATGTTTTTCATTAAAGTAAGTGACAAAATTCTGAATAAAATAAAAGATTTTTATTTAATGAGAGTTTGCATTAAATTTGGTGGAAATTTAATGGGAATTTGAGTGGGTTTTTGAGTGGAGAAAATTGAAGGGCCATTTTGTGAGTGGAGTGTCCACCCACATGAATGAGGGAGAGGTGGGGGCACCCTCCATGGCCGGTGGCCATGCCCCCTTGGGCTGCCCCCCTCCCCTATATAAGGAGCCCCTCCTCTCAGTTCTCACTCACACCTCCTCGTGAAGGATCTCTCTCCCCCTCTAGAATTTATTCCCCATGGTCTCGGACTAGCGAGATACATGTTCCCGGTGGCTATTCGGCAAGAAAGAGTTGTGCTTCCGCTGCATCGCTGGAGCGAGGAGGCGGAGGTTGCTCGGTGCCTCGAACGTGTGTGCGAGCACGGATGCGCTGCTGTTTTGCGGCGCTAGGACTTCTCTCGATCTTGAGATCGACAAGAGATCGTCTACATCAACCACGAGTTTGGACTCGTTAAGCTTTGTTGGTCTTCAAGGGTATGTTCTCTACGGATATACATCCGCCCGTTGTTTGTATCTATTAGATAGATCTTGGTACATAGTTGTTCCCATCGTAGGAAATTTTTTGTTTTCTATGCTGCGAACCCTACAGAAACAAACTCTCAGAAAGCACCCAAGTGGGGTGAATCCATCATTGAGATTTTAAACTGTAAAAGCAAATAGCAAAGTACAAGGATCCAACCAAAACTCAGAACAACATCATTGCTTTGGTTGTCAAGCTATACATTTCAATTCAAGCACAAATATAACTAAGATTTAATTTCTAGGCACATCCCTAAGATAAGGGTAGCACCTTAGAAGCTAATCTTTTGGATCCATATAATGATCAATCCTACCATCATTTTTCTCCAAGCTATGATTCAAGAAACAATAGCTGGTACCACTACCAGGACTATCCATATTAATCAACTAGATAAAGCCTAACCCCTAAGCCTCAAGCCAACATCATTGGTCTTAGGGATTTTAGCAAAGAACATATCTACTTATCTTTTAAAGCCAAGATTGTCTTAAGCTTAAACCAACCCAATCAATGGATTAGAATCAATCTTGTATGCCATACAAAGATGGTGTCACAAGGACAATTCTACATAAATCAGAATAAGCATTCCAGCATCACAGATTCAATCAATCCATCTACAAATCATTTTCCCGTCATTACAGGAATCATAATTAGGACATTCCTATGTAAACCTTCACTGTCTAAGATCATTGTGATCTCAAACTACATATGAATTCTCAAGCCAACAACACTAGGACAGTGATTACATCACACCATACTCATTATCCTTAATCAAGTAAGGACAGGGATAAGTTATCAAACCACTGACTACACCAATCATTGATTTCAGAGCAACTATATCATCTGGACCATATGAAATCTAAGCATAAAATCATCCAATAAGCCACCAGAACCATTATAGTTCATCTCATGCAACAAGCCTCAAGCTAATAATCATTTAGCATGCTTACAGGTCATCCACATGAGACCTGTTCCACGCTTGACATGCAACTAGTTTTGCATAAGTGGCTAGCGGGTGTCTGTCTCTCCTACTATAGTCAATATCTAATTTGCAACGATTTGTCAACAATTTGGTTATCCTCGCTAGTTCATGTTCAGAGGTAAGAACGGTTCTATCTTGAAAGCCTAAGCCACGTAAAACTTGCAATGGATAAATTAGAGGCGTCTAGTTTAGATTGTTGCTGGGCTAGTGTTATGATATGGTGATGTTGTAAGTAGAAGTATAAGATGATACTCTTACAACACACATAACGTGTAAGTTCCATAGACCTTGGCCTTACACATAGAGGTATGATAGAGATCATACCACGGTGCACATGATGGAGATCATATGTGGGAACCATATCACTTCACTTACAAACATGTGATGTTTGATTGCATCTTATATTGCTTGTTTGGCGTTTTATTAGCATAATAAGATGATCCCTCATTTAGATATCAATATAAAAATGTGTTCTTCCTTAAGTATGTACCGACAATGTTTCGTCGCTTCAAGGCATCACGTGATGATCGGGTGTACTTGAATCCACGAGCATATCTCGGGTGTAAGACAGTTACACACGCGAATACTAAGGTTCTTACTTGGCGAGCCTAGCATGTACAGACATGGCCTCGGAACACGGACCGAAATGTTAAGCATGAGTCATATGTTTTGATATGATGACCATATGGATGCTCGCCTTTGAAGCTATACCGACTCACGTGATGATCGGACATGGTGTAGTGGATTTGGTTCATGTAATCACCAAAAAGACACGATGGATGTCGTTTTTGAGTGGGAGTTTATTTCTAATTTGGATTAGTAGAACTCAATTTATCATAAATTAAATCAAAGTGAATTTGCATAATTTGTTGTAGTCATTGGCATTCGTTCACTACCTTATGCATAGTTGTAATTGAGATAATAGAACTATAGAATTCTGGATATATACTTTACGAACTGGTATTGTATTGTGTTGAGTGTCAATCTAAAGTTTAAAGTCCTATTGCAAACTTTCAGCAAACTCTGTTTACTCCGTGAAATTTAATAGTTGGTATTAAATTTAGAGTAACAATTCCAGTGCTAGTATCCTAAGTATCATGTTTGCCTCCATGATTCTTGATTGTTTTAATATCAAGTTTATCTAGGAGCTGAAAGAATTGTTTCATAAACCATCATGTGTGGCAGATATAACGATACCTGAAACAATGTTTTGGTTGCAATATGGTAGAGTATAATATATGTTCTCATATTGGATGAGAATTTATGAAGGTTGGAGATGCTAGACATCCTAATCATCCAAAGGGGTTTTGGAAAGTAATGTTATACACACGATTCTTCTTTATAAGATAAAGTAGCTTGATAATGAAAGTCGTCATGATAAGGGTGAATAGAATATGTATGTAAAATGTTTACTACACTAAAAGATTACTAAAGAATGAATTTTTAAAGAATACCGATCATTTTGATGATGGTGATCTACTTCAAAGTGCAAGTCCAAAGGTATTATTATTTGAATATACATGCTTTGGACTATGTGTCATGTATATGGCGCCACTTTTGATGTTGATAGATTCTTTTAAAAAGGAAAAGGAAATGCTGAAAGAGAATCTATAAAATATATTTGGCAGAAAAGAAAATATTGGAAATATCCAATTTAGGTATATATATGATATACATGTTATGATTGTATTCTTTGTTTGTTAACCAATGTGGTTCTTGGGTATTGGATACCGAATTGGTTGGTATGAAATTTCATACAGAACGACGCAATTCATGAACCACAATGGCCTAAGTAACTAGCAAGAGAATATGTGATGATGTTCATCGAAAACAAATAAACCGTTGTTTGTATTTCTCGTTGACATCAAAGCTTGACTTCAAGATTTGTTTTAATAATTGTTATTTAAATCAGGTATTATGAGAACAAAGGTTGTTCAAATAATTACCATATTCCATATAAGATGGATGATTTATAAATCTAGTTGGAGAAATCACATCCATAAAACCTAATGCTAAAATGTCGCAAGACAAATGATTGAAAGATCACTTACGAAGTGACATCGCCGTTTAAATTATATTGGAAAGAAAACATGAAGAATCTCCATATTCATGGATTTTTGGAGTCTTTGATTTGATCAAGTGACGCTTGTGAGACTTTCCTCGGGATAATTAAAACTTCGTTCAAAGGCCAAAGAAGAACGAACGACTAAAATATTGGAATTTATACATATCGATGTATGTAGTCCATTATGTATAGTCGTAAGCGATGGATTTCAACTTCATATGCTTTCTCCAGAAATTTGAGTGAATGTTCACTTAATGAGAAGAAGTATGAAATATTTGAAAACGTTTCAAAGACTTTCAAGATGAAGTGCAAAATCATTGTAACAAGAAAATAAATGGTTTATGATTTTATCATAAGGGATTTGTTTGAGTTACAAGTGTAACAAGAAAATAAAGGAATTATGATTTTATCATAAAGGGATTTATTTGAGTTGCAATTTTAGCAAAACACCTAGATTTACATCTCCCGAAACACCATAGGAGTATGGAGTGTTTGATATTTGTAATGAAACCTTGCTTGACATGGTTGGATCAAAGGTGTTATTTATAAAACTGCCATTATGTTTTAAAAGATTAAAGCTTTAGAGACTTCCGCTTTTACACTGAAAAGAGCTCCATCTTGATCCGTTGAAATGACACCATGGAAGTTATGGTTTGGGGTAAAACCCAAGTTATCATTTCTTAAATTTTGGTATGCTAAACATAAGTAAGATGTTTACAACCAAAATCGGATGAGCATGTCTTTGTAGGTTATTTCGAATAACAATTGGTTATTCCTCCATAACACCAAGGACAAAAGGGTTTGTCGCTTGAAATGTGAAGTTTCTTGAAGAATGAATTTTTCATAAAAGTTAAGTGGGAGGACAATAGAACTTTGATAAGGTTAACGAACCTTAGCTATATGTGCTGAGTTGCACAGCGCCGGAAAATGTTTCGGAGGCAGCCAGAATGCTCATGGCTCACGTGCCTCAAATGTTGTGGTCACGGAGGTTTAAGTTCTTATTGAACCAAGTCGGTCGGATAAACAATCAAATACTAAGATTTGAGAGTAAATCATTATTGTTTGACAATGATGAACCGACTACATGCAAAGAAGCGATGATGGGCCCTGACTCCGTCAAATGGCTTGAAGCCATAAAATCCGTGATAGTTCCATACACGAGAAATCAAGTTTTGAACTTGGAAGACCCTCCGGAAAGGTGTAAAAACCTATCGGTCGTATTTGGATCGATAAAGAAACAGACATGGATGTTTCACATCTATGAAATAGTCGACATGTCGTAAAGTATTTTACGACAATGTTCAAGGAGTTGACTATGACAAGATTTGATCTTTCATAGCGATATTTAGTCTGGACGGATTAAAGTAGCAACCACTACATATAATTTGGTATATGGTATATGAATAAACAAAACAAAATTCTTCTAATAGAATGGTTACCTAGGACGTGTACATGACACGGTCCAAAGGGTTTTGTTAAATTCAAAGGATGCTAAAAGGGCATGCAAACTTCAATGGTTGAAGTAAGCATCGCGAAGTTGGAATCTTCACCGTGATGAAAAAGGAGTTTTCATCAGGAGACGATGAAGATGCTTGCATTTGCAAGAAATTAAGTGGGAGCGCTGAGACATATTTCTAATACATTATGTGGAAGACATCTTGTTGATTAGAAATGATGTATCTTTTATTGACAAAGGTTAAGAATTTCATTTCGATGAAATACTTAGGCAAAACCCGAATATTTAGCGTGAATGTCTATAGTGGATAGACTGTGACGCCAATATGGTTGTGCCAAACGTACATATATGAGATATTGAAGGAGTTCAATATAGAAACGACAAGAAACAGTTCTTGTTGCATGGAAAGGAATTGAATCAAGATTCAAGTGTATCGACACTTGATAAGTGAAACAAGATTCAAGTGCTTTGACACTTGATGAGTAAAATCACAAGAATGATTTGATCAATCATACCATGATATGTACACATCCAGATATGTCCTGTGCTCTAAGTGTTATGAGCATATACCAGAATGTCATAAAATTATCATTGGACAATAGTAAGGAAATTCTTATGATCTTTTGGAACAACTAAGAATATATTTGTGTAGAGGTGACAAACAATTACAAATAGTTCATTGTAAAGTGTTACATTTATACTATTTTTTGTCACAAGATACAAATTAAGTTTATCTCAATTTAAACTATGGGTGGCACAATGTAATGGAAAGAAGATTCCATGATGGATTTGCATGAAATCCAAAGTTAAGACATTGTGACGGATACTACAACAAAAGGCTAAGTACTCCCTCCGTTTAGAAATATAAGACGTTTTAGGTTTGTAAAGAAGATGTATCTAGACATGTTTTAGTGTATAGGTTCAAATGAATCTAGACACTAAAATATGTCTAGATACATCTCATTCACAAATATAAAACATCTTATATTTCCAAACGGAGGGAGTATATGACTCCTATAGTAGCAGCAAAGGAGGGAATTTGTGTCAAGTAGTTTGTTATCAAACTAAGGTGTGGTTCGAAACGGGATAACACTAAAGATATATTGTATGACAATAGTATCGACGTGTTTTAACCCCAAGGAACTAAAGGTCTCACCGAAAGACCAAATTTATACAATGCCATCTCATTAGAGAATGAGTGATGCGTGAAGACGCAAAGACATGCAAATACACACGGACCTGAAAGCATCAGATCCGTAGATTATGTTAACCACTTGCAATTGCGTATATGGAACTCCAGAAAGCCATAAGTGTTCAATACGCAAAGTTTTCAAACTAGATTATTGTCTCTAGTGCAAGTGGGAGACTGAAGGAAATATGCCCGAGAGGCAATAATAAAGTGGTTATTATCGTATTCCTTGTTTATGATAAATGTTTATTTTGCATGCTATAATTGTCTTAATACGGAAACGTTAATACATGTGTGTTTAATAAACAAAAAGGAAGTTCCTAGTTATGCCTCTCTCATAAATTAGCTCGTTGATCAACAAGATGATCAAGGTTTCCTGATCATGGACATTGGATGTTGTTAATAACGGGATCACAACATTAGTGTAATGGTGTGATGAACATTCATCCGAAGTATGGCATTACGATCAAAGTCATTGAGTTTATATTGCTATAACAACTTACGAAGTGATCCTAATCCTTAGACCATGAGATCATGTCAATCACTAACATCGGAAGAGTTTCCTGATAACATCAAACGTCACACCGTAACAGGGTGATTATAAAGATGGATTCAGAACTAATAAAGTGTTATGTTGAGGCCCATGGATCGAGAGTGGAATTTGTTCATCCCGATGACGGATAGATATACTCTGGGCCCTCTCGGTGATATCACATTGGTTAGCTTGCAAGCAAGTGATTTGATCACTAGAATATTATATCACGGCAGCGAAAAGAGTGCATGTCGATGCGAGATCAAACTAGGTATGGAGATACCGATGATCGAATCTCGGACAAGTAATATATCACGAAACAAAAGGATTAAGATACTAGCGTAAAAGGTTCCGACGATCACAAGAAAGTCATCGTTGAATGTGTGGGAGTCAGTATGGGTCTCCAGATCCGCTCGATTATTGATCCGAGGGTCTCGATCATGTCCGCATTATTCACGAACCGTAGGGTGACACACTTAAGAGACACCGACATCCAATTGGAGCAAAAGTTTCATGCGAAAGAATGAATAAGCAGAATTTATTTCACTAGATACCAAGCGTGTTTTCGGGTGAAATTGCATAAAGTGGTTATGCATGTGAAATAGAATTCTAGCAAGGGTTATGTGTGAATGTTTGGCATTAAAGTAATTGACAAAATTCTGAATAAAATAAAAGAGTTTTATTTAATGAGAGTTTGCATTAAATTTGGTGGAAATTTAATGGGAATTTGAGTGGGTTTTTGAGTGGAGAAAATTGAAGGGCCATTTTGTGAGTGGAGTGTCCACCCACATGAATGAGGGAGAGGTGGGGCACCTCCATGGTGGCGGCCATGCCCCCTTGGGCTGCCCCCCTCCCCTATATAAGTAGCCCCTCCTCTCACTTCTCACTCACATCTCCTCGTGAAGGATCTCTCTCCCCCTCTAGAATTTATTCCCCATGGTCTCGGACTAGCGAGATACATGTTCCCGGTGGCTATTCGGCAAGAAAGAGTTGTGCTTCCGCATCGCTGGAGGCGAGGCGGGGTTGCTCGTGCCTCGAACGTGTGTGCGAGCACGGATCTTGCTGTTTCTTGGCGCTAGGACTTCCTCTCGATCTTGAGATCGGCAAGAGATCATCTACATCAACCACGAGTTTGGACTCGTTAAGCTTTGTTGGTCTTCAAGGGTATGTTCTCTACGGATATACATCCGCCCGTTGTTTGTATCTAGTAGATAGATCTTGGTACATAGTTGTTCCCATCGTAGGAATTTTTTTGTTTTCTATGCTGCGAACCCTACAGAAACAAACTCTCAGAAAGCACCCAAGTGGGGTGAATCCATCATTGAGATTTTAAACTCTAAAATAAAATATCAAAGTACAAGGATCCAACCAAAACTCAGAACAACATCATTGCTTTGATTGTCAAGCTATATATTTCAATTCAAGCACAAATATAGCTAAGATTTAATTTCTAGGCACATCCCTAAGATAAGGGTAGCACCTTAGAAGCTAATATTTTGGATCCATATAATGATCAAGCCTACCATCATTTTTCTCCAAGCTATGATTCAAGAAAAAATAGCTGGTACCACTACCAGGACTATCCATATGAATCAACTAGATAAAGCCTAATCCCTAAGGCTCAGGCCAACATCATTGGTCTTAGGGATTTTAGCAAAGAACATATCTACTTATCTTTTAAAGCCAATCTTGTCTTAAGCTTAAACCAACCCAATCAATGGATTATAATCAATCTTGTGTGCCATACAAAGATGGTGTCACAAGGAAAATTCTACATAAATCAGAATAAGCATTCCAGCATCACAGATTCAATCAATCCATCTACAAATCATTTTCCCGTCATTACAGGAATCATAATTAGGACATTCCTATGTAAACCTTCACTGTCTAAGATCATTGTGATCTCAAACTACATATGAATTCTCAAGCCAGCATCACTAGGACAGTGATTACATCACACCATACTCATTATCCTTAATCAAGTAAGGACAGGGATAAGTTATCAAACAACTGACTATACCAATCATTGATTTCAGAGCAACTATATCATCTGGACCATATGAAATCTAAGAATAAAATCATCCTATAAGCCACCAGAACCATTATAGTTCATCTCATGCAACAAGCCTCAAGCTAATAATCATTGAGCATGCTTACAGGTCATCCACACATGATCTAATTCATCCAATAGATAATAAACACCAGGATATGAACCCTAAATGGAACAAATTATCTTAACCAGGACAAGACAGTAACCAGAGGTCACTACCAACATCTAGCATAGGATGATCGAGCACACACAGAGAGAGAGAGAGCACAAGGGGAAGAGGAAAAGAACTCACCAAAGGTCCTCGCTGAAGACCAGAAGAGGAAGAAGAGGTGGCCGACGACCATGGCAACACGGGGAGCACCCCCAAGGGGCGTTGCAACCCATACAACGCCATGTCGGTGACCATAGCCACATCTAGAGGCAAGGTGAATCACCACAACACACGATGGAAGCGACGGCGCCAAGATCCACGCCAACCCCCAAACCCTAGGGTTCAGGACGACATCGATCCATCGCAGGAGAGCCCCATGCTCAAATCCATTTGGATAGAAATTATGGGCATAGTCGACAACCTCCTACTGCACCATGGCGGCGACCAGAACGGCCCACGATGGTGGGAACCGCCGGCGGCGATATCACCGACCACGGGGTCGGGGGCAGAAGAGGAGAGAAGTGAGCTCGAGGGTGAGAGGCAGCGAGGAGGTGGGCCAAGTGGGCCAGAACCCTTCGGGGTAACTATTTTAACCAAGTCTCATGGGCCACCAGGGCCCAATAAGAACAAGCCAGCCCAGAAACCTTTAAGGCCTATTTTAGTAAATAGGAAAAGACCAATATACCCCTGAACTTAATTAAATTCTAGAAAATAAAATAAAAGTCCAAAAATTGTAAATAAAATATTTTTGGATTCACAATAATCCACACTATCCAAATAAATTAAGAAATAAAATTGTGGACACATAAATTAATGAAAGGTGATAAAATTAATCAAAATTCACTTTCATCATATATTAATATGTTAGTATTTTAGAAAAATACTAAACAAATATTTAATAACAATTTTTGATATTTAAATGGTAATTCTTAAAAGAATTATTAAATCAATAAAATTCAAATAAAAGAGAAATAAAATAAAAGCATTCAATATATATTATAAATATAAAAAGGTAATATTTATATATCCTTTATTATTAGAAATAATTTTATTAATAATGGGGAGAATTCATATCAAATTAAATGATGCATTACATTACTTGCATAATCATTTCGCTTCTTTAAATATTGTCATTAACAGGCAATAATGATGTTTTTATAGACATAGAAGCTCAAGGTCCAGTGCAAGCATCAGACTTCACTACCTTGCCATCACAAGGCAAGTTCATCACTTTCTCATATCTTTTGAAGAGTCTTTACCAAAGTATTTGCAAATTGTGTGTTATCATATATACTATAAAAGAAAGAAAATATTATTTTTACAAATAAAGAAATCATAGATATCATCCTAAGTGATGATATAATGGGGAAATAGAACTTAGGGTTCCATTTGCAACAATGATGATCAAGTAGGGACTTAATAACCCCTGACATCAGTGATTCTAGCGCCGTATATAACGCGTTAGCCATGAGATTTGGAATGGAGTAGAAGTCGTTGTATCTTCTTCCTCCGGCATGAACCGGATGTGCGGTGTGGTCATTATCCTCGTGGCGTGCATATTAATTGGTAATTAGAGGATATGCAACATATGGGTGGGAACCCTCATCGTCCACGATAGTTCGGCATCTAACGGTTTGTACAAACCATTGCCGTAATTCATTATGTGGGCATGGTGTACACCAAGGAGGCATGCAAGGTCGCGAAGGGGGCAGTGATTGGCTTGGACGAACTACTGGGCCCCACATCATGGAATTGTGGACGGGAAAGTACGCCTGGTTGTGCAACAAGGAGTTGATCTCTCATGGGTAAAGTAACGCACCTCTGCAGTGTAAGGCGTAACTTGTTACTCCCTGTTTCGGGAAGGAGCTACGAACGCGGCAGGAAAGGAATTCCATGAAAGTTCTGGTCAACCTGTGAAGGCTGATTGTCATAGATTTTCATAATAAAAATCAATCTTTGAAGAAAGATTTACAAAAATTGCATAATGCCAAGGATTTATAATCTGAGGTTGTAGTTAGAGCATCAAACTTCCCACCTTGCATATAATGAACTTGTTGGGTAACGCTGTTACTCATCCTTTCCTTTGATCCCCTTGCTTAGATTCTGAGGATCCCGAAGACATGCCAATGTATGCAGCTGAATGTCAAGAAGATGTGTTCTACGAGGAACCAAATATGTCCGGAGGTGTTGAAGGAGTGGATTACGAAATCCGCTATGGTGTTGACGATAACGAGTCCAACTAAGTAGCTTAGTTAGTAGTAGCCAACGGAGCTGAGCAGCATGAACTCTATAGAATAAGTTGTTGAGCTCAACTCCTAGTCAGAGTTTCTACTTTTAAATTCCAGTGAAACGCTTTCTATTTTGGTTTGTAAGTTGAACCTTTTGAAGTCTTGAACTTCTGGTATTGTAATAATAGTAATGTGTGAATGTTTGTAATATGGACCCGCAATGTTTCTGTTGTACCACTCTGAGGGATGTGATATTTACAGAACGGTATTCTGTGAGTGTCATATCAACGACTATAGTCTACTACACATGTAGTGGTATGCTGGGTCACCGCATCGCCTGGCTCTGGGAGTGAGTGGGTGTGATCAGTGAGAGGTGGGAGTGAACTGGTGTGAAGAAAACGAGCGGGGGAGGCCTCCTTTTATAGTGGCTGAAGGGGACCGACGGGCGCGGGCTGAGCTCGTCGTGGTCGACGACACAGAGGGCTAATGTCATGGGCGATGGTAGGGGTGGTGCTGTGCTCCCTGGCGAAGCTCAACGGCATCGTGCCGAGGCGTGGGGCGGTGCTGATCGGTCGGAACACGTCGATGCTCTGGGCGGGTCTGACGGCGATTTTAATGGCGCACAGCGTGCATGGTCCACGCGGCGGCGAACGGGCATGTCCGCGGGGTTGCTGGGGCGGTGGTGATAACACACGCTAGCGGCGAGGGTGGCGCGCGGTCTGTGCGAGCGTGTCGAGCGGGGCGCTCTGGCGCACTCTCGGCATGCCTGCAGAGAAACTAGGCTCTTGCTTGGCGGGTGGTCCAGGGGTTGGCTGCGCTCGGGGCTAGGACAAGTAGTGGCGGTGGACGGTGCTGCATCTGTGAGACAAGGTTGGCGAGGCTAGAGAGGCGTGTAGCTTGCTGTCCACATTGGGGGTGACAAAGGGGCTCGGCATGGTCACCATTAATGGGTATGCCAAGCTCACAGTGGTGCTAAGGCTTGTTAATTTGGCTAGTTCATCCACTGGGAGTGTAGAGTGAGCTAGAGAGGGAACAAGGTTGGCTAAAATTACTGCACACTATAGTGTTTGTTGTTTGTTTGTTGATCACAAGGTGTTTGATAAAATGGCCGAAAGAAATTCAAATTTGAATTTTGGATTCAAACTTGGTGGGTTTGATAGGCACATACTAGGGAGTATCTGGTTAGTTGGATTAGTCAAGGGGCACTGGTTTGGTTGGGTTTTGAAAATGTGTGATCTCCACATATGATAAAGAATTAATTTTCACTTGTGATTTTAATGAGGTTGCCAATTGTTTCTGCAAGTTTGAAAGGTGGGGTTTGATTCACTTTTACTTGGTCTAGCAAGAGGTGAAAAGAATTGGAAAAGTTTCTGTTTGAAATTTTGGACTAGAAACACTCAAAGTGACCTAGTGAGCAAGATTGGCAAAAATGACCATTTGCTTTATTTGATTTGTTTTTTATTTTCTCTTGATTTGTTTTTGCATAGAATTGTTTTATATGATTTTATATTCATCTTTAAACCATTTATTTATATTTAGGTTAATTACACAAGTTCATTCATGCATTTATCCAATCATCACATACACACATGCATTCATATGATTTTAATTAATCAAAGTTTTTTGTTAACCCTAATTTTAGTGATTAGAGTTTGATGATCATTGTTTTATATTTTTGGGATGTTACACCACCATAATGCCGATGTCGGTTGACCAAACTATAACTTTAGGGACCCTTCTATAGCGTCGGGCGCAGGTCCAAGGTCCCCACCCCCTCCCACCGCCAGAGAGGCAAACAGAGGATGAATGATATATGCCCTAGAGACAAATAGTAAAGTGTTTTTATTTGATGTATCTCTTGTATGTTCATAATATGTTTCTTATCATGTTATAACTGTATTAATACGAAACTTTGATACACGTGTGGTATGTAAACAAACAGATCTCTAATTACCTCTAGCAAACTAGCTCATTGGGCAAGTGATGATCTTATGGTTTCGAGATCATGGTGATACTGTCGATTGACAATGAGGTCACATTATTGGAGAATATTATGATGGACAAAAACCCAAAGTTAATCACAATGGGATCTAGTTAATTAACGTTTGTCATTGATGATAACTTAGAAACATCGTGGCTTATACCCTTCTACTGTGAGATAATGCATAATCACCGTTTTGGAAGAAGACTTTGATGATATCAAACATCAAGTTGTGAAAGGGTGATCATAAAGGTATCACTGGGTTTTCTGAAGAAACATATTGAGGAGTTTTTATCAAGACAAGGATTTGTCAATCCAAGTAATGGATAAATACACGTGGCTGATACGTCGTAAACGTATCTATAATTTTTGATGCTCCATGCTTGTTTTGTATTAACTATCTTATGTTTTGTCTACACTTTGAGGTATTTTTTATACATTTTCTAGAACTAACCTATTAACAAGATGCCACAGTGTCAGTTCTTGTTTTTTGCTGTTTTTGGCTTCACAAAATCTAGTAAAGAAATATTCTCGGAATTGGACGGAACAAAAGTTGAAGTCAATATTTTACCGTAACAAATATAGAGTCCGAAGGGGGGACGAAGAGGCGCCACAGGACGGCTAGACCACCCCATGGCTCTAGTCCACCTTGGGCCGCGCCAGGGCATGGTGTGGCCCCCAAGCCCTCAACCGACATTGCCCCTTAGCCTATATAAACACCCCGAGGAGGAAGGCCTAAGTATCCGATCAAAAATCCACAAAAAAGTTCGTAGTCGCCGCCACCATCGTCCCTGATGCAGCGCTGAGTTAATGTAGGGGCGCTTCGTTGGGAACCCCAAGAGCAAGGTGTGAAGCGACAAGACAAGTTTTCCTCAAGAAACCGAGGTTATCGAACCAAGAGGGAGGAAGGAAACGTCACACAGGTGTTGCAAGCAACGCAGAGACCTGCACAACACAAACTCAAGTCTTTGCCCCAACGAATCAGTGAGGTTGTCAAGCTCACCGGTTTGCTGTAACAAAGGATTAAACGTATGGTGTGGAAGGTAATGGTGGTTTCCAGCAAGTAAACAAGTAACAGTGGAAGATGTATCAATGGTAAAGATTGGACCGGGGTCCATAGTTCACTAGAGGTGATCTCCTTAGATAAACAACATGGCATGAAGGGTAAACAAATTACAGCAGGGCAATTGTGAGGCCAGCAAGGCATAACAATGCAATTACTAGTCAGAAAGATCCTATGAGATTTGTTTGGGAAATACAACAAGATACATAAACCGCCATCCAACTACATCTATGACTAGAAGTCCACCTTCAGGTTATCATCTGAACCCCCTCTAGTATTAAGTTGCAAGCAACAAACAACTGCTTTAAGCAAAGTGTGTAAGGTGTAACTTAGACACTAGCATGAAGGTGTGACTTAGACTTGAAGGTGTGACTTAGACTTTAGCATGTCATGCTAGGTGTTGTTTTGACCTTATGCTTACTGATTATTGTTGTAGCATGACTTGTTACAAACAATTGGGATTGCTTAGTGTGCCTTGAAATAATCATGCGTTGTTTTAGCATGCAAAAGCATAGTATTGTGGTATTCTCCTTTGATTCTTTGTTTGGGTTGACTTGGCACATGCTCACACCATGTTATGACTATGAACAAGTCACCATAGATTCTATGATCATTTAGTCCTTGACTTGTAACACCAATCTATGCTTTGATTAGTAATGTTTTGTCGCTCTGCATGATTATAGTCATTATTGCTCTCTTAGTTGGTTGCTCCCAGTCTTTTGCTAGCCTCCACTTGTATGAGTAATCTCTACTCATGCATCCAACTCCTAAGAAACCAAGTTATTCCAAAGTGTCCACTATAAATTCATATGCATGGTGTGTTACACCATGCCAAGTATATTCTTGTTTTCATCTATCTTCCAAAAATATTTTGTTATGAGAAAACTTAGTGATTAAAGCTCTCACAAACTTGATGGCACACTTTATATTTCTTGCCCCTAATAAACTTGAACCATTGTGTCATCTATGTTGTATATGCTTGCACTTATATGTTGGAATTGTAGGGTTCGCAACATAGAAAACAAAAAATTTCCTACAATGGGAACAACTATGTACCAAGATCTATCTACTAGATACAAGCAACGGGCAGATATACATCCGTAGAGAACATACCCTTGAAGACCGTGGTTGATGTAGACGATCTCTTTCCGATCTCAAGATCGAGAGGAAGTCCTAGCGCCAAAAATCAGCGGCGCATCCGTGCTCTCTCAAACGTCCGAGGAACCGAGCAACCTCCGCCTCCTCGCTCCAACGATGCAGCGTAAGCACAACATGTATAGTCCAAGACCATGGGGGATAAATACTAGAGGGGGAGAGAGATCCTTCATGAGGAGGTGTGAGTGAGAGATGGAGGAGGCTCCTTTTATAGGAGGAGGGGGAACCCCAAGGGGGTGGCCGGCGCATGGGGGATGCCCTTGCCCTCCCTCCATTCATGTGGGTGGACACTCCACTCACAAAATGCTTGATGACCCACAAATATAGGGGATCGCAACAGTCTTCGCGGGTAGTATTACCCAATTTATTGACTCGACACAAGGGGAGCCAAAGAATACTTGCAAGCCTTAACAACTGAGTTGTCAGTTCAGCTGCAGCTGGAAATAGTTCTTGCTCACAAAATTTTATTAGTAGCAACAGTTTGTAGTAGCAACAGCAAAGCAACAACAGCAGCAACAACAACAGTGAAACAAGAGCAATAGTAACAGTAACGGTAACAGTAGGATTCGAGTGCGGTAGGCATAGGGATGGATGGACGGGCATTGCATGGACGAGTCTAATCATGTAACTTCAAGACCTAGGGCATTGCAGATAAATAATAACAAGCATCCAAGTACTAAACAATCCTAGGCATGTGCTCCAAATATAGTCATACGTGCCCGCAATGAGAACTTGCACAACATCTTACATCGGCCCGTGGCAGCGGGGCCTCTAGGGAACTACTGGCAATTAAGGTGCTCCTTTTAATAGAGCACCGAAGCAAAGCATTAACACTCCGTGAACACATGTGATCCTCACACCACAGCCATCCCCTCCGGTTGTCCCAATTATTGTCACTTTGGGGCCTTTGGATCCGGACAATGATATGTGTACACAACTTTGCATATAAGATCACAAACAATACTATCATAATGATTCAATAATAAGTTCAGATCTGAGATCATGGTACTCGGACCCTAGTGACAAGCATTAAGCACAACAAGTTGCAACAAAGTCAAATAGCACTAATAGAGATACTAGGCACTATGCCCTAACAGATCTTATTCGATTACATGATAGAACTCATCCACTCCCTACCATCCCCAAGCCTACAACGGGGGATTACTCACTCATGGATGAGGGAAACATCGGTGGTTGATGGAGATGCGTTGATGATGACGATGGCGATGATCCTCTCCAAATTCCCCGTCCCGACAGGGTGCCAGAACGGAGTTTCTGGATCCGAATCTTGGTTTCTGGTGGCGGTGGTGGAGCAGAACTCTTTCTGGAAAACTATTGAAGCCCCTCGGTTTTTAGGTCGAAAGGCAACTTATAGGCGCAGAGGGAGGCCGAGGAGGTGCCTGGGGAGGCTACAACCCCTCCAGGTGCGGGTCAGGTGGGCCCGCGCCTGGGGTGGGTCTGGGCCCCCTAGCCCCCCCTTCATCTCTTCTTCTGGCTCCGTGGATCTTCTGGTGAAATATAATTTTTGGCATATTTTCCGGGATTTTTTTGATAGTTCATTTTCTGCACAAAAACAAGACACCAAGGTAATTCTGCTGAAAACAGCGTCAGTCTGTGTTAGTTGTACCCAAATCACACAAGTATAGAGGAAAAACAATAGCAAAATGTTCGAGAAAGTAGATACATTTTGGACGTATCAACTCCCCCAAGCTTAGCTTATTGCTTGTCCTCAAGCAATTTAGTTGAAAACTGAGTGCGATAAAAGAAATTTCACAAACACTTTGCTTCATATGATGTAAATATTCTAAGTACAGGAGTAGATGCTTAGAAAATTCATAATAAGGAGTATGCATCTACGTGTACTCAATAGTCATTGCAAGCTCTGAAGAGAAACCAACTCAATAATAATAAGTAGCATGAAACATAAACATAAGCAACATTGCAATGCTCATAATAAGGTATTATAGAGTGGTATCTCGCTTGCCTTTGTTTGAAGAGAATAATATAAATGCCAAGGCACCTCTGAAGTTCACATGAAGACTAGAGATAAAGATATCATAGATACAAGCATCAAAGTCATGACATAATTAACCAAGTTTTGGAACAAACACAAAAATGACAACTATGCTCTCAAGAAGGTGCTCAAAGATCAAGTGGTGACTCAACAAGGTTGTGAAAATGGTTTTGTGAAGGTTTGAAAGGCTTCCCAATGCTGAAAGGAAGGGATGCATTAGCTTTGAGCTCTCATTGCCCCTATCATAGGCATCTTCATGTAGTTAAGGTGAAAGTGAGGTCCACTCTGAATCATATGCTTGACAGACCATAGACTGGAAATCCCAAGTCCCTTGAGTGTGAGGGTCGCTCCGCATGCTACTCAACTTTGGTCAACTGAAAGTTCTTGTCATTGTAAATACATGCATATCATCGAGAACTGCCAACGGGGTACCCCTTGCACATGGTACAGGAGCTTTCCCATAACCAAAATGACAAGGCAAGAAGACAATGAGCATCTCAGCAATCTTTTTATTTACCATATGCATAGCTTTTTTTTGAGGATGCTTCATAGATGCTCATTATGGTGATGCTGCAAGTTTCCACCATGATTAAGCATGGCTTAGGCTAGCGGCCCAGGCGTTTCTCTAACACAATGTATAAACTTCATGAACTCACAACCTCCCCTTTTATTTCACATCATCGACATCCGTAAACAAAAGAGCAAGGAATCAACTGGATGAGATATCCAAAAAGTGTTGAAAGCGTTCCCCATGACAGCACGGTTCTGCTGACTCCCAGTATATAATTAGCAAGCATATAACTTTCATGGACTAGTCACAATGGTTCAGAATTATTAAGCGCAGGGAATAAAGTGTGCCATCAAGTTCGTGAGAGCTTTACTAACTAACTTTCTCAAAACAGACAAACATTTTATTTTGGAAGAAAACAAGACATATGGAATATGCACTGAAATAGCAAATGATGCTAATAGGTAGGTATGGTGGACACAGCTGGCAATATTGGTTTTGGGGAGTTGGAACCACAGGTAGAGCACGCACTCAGTGCAAGTGAAGGCTAGCAATAGAGAGGGAGCGACAAACGAGAGAGCAATAGCTATCATAATCATGCTTGCAACAAAAAAGGACTAACTATGGCATGAAAGTGATACAAGAACTCTGAGGCAAAATAAATCATCGAGGCTTACTGACTATTGATTAGTCATATGCATGCATGAGCATGTGCCAAGTCGATTCACATGAACAGTCAGAGGAGGATACCACAATATCATACCAAAGTATGAATAAAATAATGCAAGCAAACATTCATATGGAATGCTACAAACTATTAGCAAGCTAGAGCTAATCATAGAAAAGCAAGAACTACTAAGCATCCATAATGACATACACCTTACACAAATAGGCTAAGAATGCTCACAATGATGAGTATATGTACAAAAATGAAACAAATAGAGTTCGTTACCAGCCTCTTACCACACCTCGAGTTGTCTTAATCTTCATTATTGCCCTTCAATTGTGTGACTTGAATAATTAACATGAAACCAAAACCCACTAAGGATGGCTGAACCCTGCAAAGAACTCACAAAACCAAAGAAGAAGAACAGATATTTTTGGTGTTTTCGATTTTTTAGAAACAAGCAAACAAATAAAAACCAAACAAAAACAAGCAAACCAAACAAAGCAAAATCTTTTTCGAATTTCTCTTAAGGCAAACCAAAGCAAAGAAACAAAGAAACAAACCAAGAGAAACAACAAAAATATTTTTGGTATTTTTGGGTTTTTTAGAAAGAAGCAACAAAAACCAAAAAGAAAGTGAAACAATGGATATACAAAGAACCGACCAAACATGATATATATATGAGTGTGATGTCAGTGTACCTCCCCCCAAGCTTAGGCTTTTGGCCTAAGTGGGGCTCAATCCCATGGTGCCCAAGTAGATGCACCTCCGTAGTATGTCGAGGAATCTCCCTCGTCCTGGTACGAGCTCGAGGCCTCCCTTGTGTAGTATGCAGGGGGGTTGTATGATGGTGCTTCCTCCTGATAGTGCCCGTGGAAGTTGAGAGAATGCAGGTTGTCATCCATCTCAGCCTTCGAGCGTGACCAAGGTCCCTGAGAAATACTGAACAAAGTGGTTTGGAGTAGAGGGATCTCTCTCTCTCTTCCCCGTCAGTAAACAGCATCCTATAAACCAAGTTCTCAAGAGTAGAGCTAGTGGTGACAAAGTGGTGCGCCTTCATGGCAGCAAGATCAAGCCTCTGAGGAGCCAAAACTGTATCATGTGGATCAACAACAATATTCAAGGCATCAGAAACACGAGTAGCAATAATTCCCCTATAAATGGGTCCCTTAGCAGCTAAACGACAAGCAATGAGAGAACCAAGATTATACTTGTCCTCATTGTTGAGCGCAATAGCTAAGAAGGCCAATTGATATTTGGAAATATTACTAGTGTTCTCCCTACCAAGAACACTGGTGGCAAGATAGTAGGCAAAATACCTGATGGCTGGAAGTTGAATGTTCTTTATCTTCCCTCGCTGAGCTCTACGGCCATCATCATTGGTTATTCCTCGGTAAATCTCTAGCAAATCAGCGGGTAGAGCTTGAAATTTCTTCGATGACCCAGTTATACCAAGTCCTAGGGTCTTGCAAAATTTCTTCAATGTCATAGAATGAGACCTGCCATAAATTTTGAAAGACACAGAAGGCTTGAACATACTATTAGTAAAGGAGAAACTCTCCACAAATGTTTTAGTAAGCAAAGCATATTGTGCACTATCATCCTACATGTAACCTGTTAGTCCAGCTCTCTGCACCAAAGTCATAAAATCATTAAGAATCCCAGTAGCTTGCAAGAAAGTTTGACAAGGAAAGGTGGAGGGGTGCGCATCCCCTTCATCTTCCTCGTCACCAAATCGCGGAGTGATGAGATCCTCATTGTATGAGGGTCTAGTACTGATAGATGACCTTGGAAGCCTTGCCCTTCTAACTGCATCACTCTCAAATATGTCACCAAAGGTGTGGTGGTCCATGACTTCCCTATTCTGAAATTTTTAAACAACCATCAAACCAAGTGATTTCTAAGATGATAAATGATGAGCAACTACTATAGGAACTTGTTAGAGGACTACACATGCATCAAAACAAAGTTTCTAAGCAAATAACAAGCATGCAAGATCAAACAAGCTGTCACCTATAGCAACAAAATACTCAAGATACAATCTACCAATCACAAATCTAATTGGACAAATGGAGGAGGCACATACCAAGGAGCAATCCCTCCAAAAATCAGCACTTGAGATGGGCTGAACAAGGAGATCGAAAATCGTGAGCAAGAACAGCAAGAAATCGAGCTTGAGCAAGTTTTCCGGTGTTTTCGGGAGAGAGAAAGAAGGTGGCTTTGAGGAGGCAGCCTGGAGGGGCCCAGGGGGGCCAGACCCCCCAGGCACCGCCACCTGCCTATGTCGCGCCTACCAGGGGTCTGGTGGCCTGGGGTGGCCCCCTGGGTCACCTCAGGTGCCACTCTGCCCCTTTTTTTCGAGGAAAAATTTATTTTGAATTTTCTGGGATTTTTCGGAAACTTTATTTTTGGCTAATTTTTAGGGTATGAAAATTGATTTTCTCGCAGAAACAGTTTTTTCAGAAGAAGCAAAAGCAAACCAAAAGCCAAAATACATGAGCTCTAAGAAACTCAAACAAGCAACAACTAACAAAACTAAAGCTAAAGCAAAGACTAGGAAGGAGAAAGGAAAAAGAAAGCAAGTATAACCATAGTGGAAACATTATTTTGTTCATAAAAATCCTTTTGTTAACAAGGTTGATCAATCTTGTTACCAAAACAATCTTATATGAAGCAAAACTTTGCATTCCACAAGGTGATTATGTTACCTCATACTTGATAGCAATGGTCTCAATCATAATAGTTTCAAAATTTTCTTGTGGAATGGGTCAATATATTTCTCCAACCTTGATGCCCTTAATATTTTCAATGGAATTCAGGCAATAGCTCTTAACAACCTTCTTGGGGAAATAGACAGTGTGCTCTTTGTCATTAATATTGAATGTTACTTTTCCTTGATTGCAATTGATGATAGCACCTGCAGTATTAAGAAAAGGTCTCCCAATAATAATAGACATATTATCATCTTCAGGCATTTCAAGCACAACAAAATCAGTTAAGACCATGCAATTATGAGCAACTTGAACAGGAACATCCTCACATATACCAACAATAGTTGACTTATCATCCATTGGCAAAGAAATATCAGTTGGTATCAACCTTTCTAGCTAGAGTCTCTTATAGAGAGAAAAAGGCATGACACTAACTCCAGCTCCCAAATCACATAAAGCAGTTCTAAATAATTATTTTTAATGGAGCAAGGAATAGTTGGTATACTGGATCACCAAGTTTCTTTGGAACCTTACCATTGAAGGAATAATTAGCAAGTAGAGTAGAAATCTCCTCATTAGGAATCTTCCTTTTATTAGAGGCAATATCCTTCATATACTTCTAATAAGGAGGCAACTTAATAGCATCAGTCAAATGAATTTGCAAAACTAAAGATTTCATCCACTCACAAAACTTGTTGTAGTGTTCTTCCTCCTTTGACTTGTGTTTCTTACCTAGAAAAGGCATAGGTTTCTACACCCAAGGTTCTCTCTCTTTACCATGTTTATTAGCAATACAATCTTCCTTTGTGTACCTAGTGTTCTTAGTGTGCTTCTCACGTTCTTCCTCACCTTCCTCCTTATCAGGAGACTCATTTTTATCATTACCACTCTCAGTTTCAGCATCAGAGACAGATATACTATTAGGATCTACAGCAGGTTCAAGTGGTTCCTCAACTATCTTATGTTTCTTTTTCTTTCTCTTACGAGGACTACCACTATATTCACCTTGTTGGGAATCCTGCTCTATTATTTTAGGGTGTCCTTCAGGATATAAAGGATCTTGAGTAGCTATACCACTCCTAGTTCTAATTCCATAAGCATGTTTATCTCCTGAAGCATTAACTAGCATATCCTTTTGTACCTTAGCAAGTTGATCAAGTTGGGTTTAAACCATTTGAAAGTGTTTACAAAGCATTTTAATATCATTAGAAGTTCTTTCCACAACATCTTTCAACTCATGGATAGCTCTAGAGTTTTCCAATAAATGATTCTGAACTTGTTTATTAAAATACCCTTGTTTAACAATAAATGTGTCAAGTTCCTCTAAACATTGATCAGGAGGCTTACCATAAGGAATATCACCTTCATCAAAGTGTTGGAGAGAGTGTACCTCAATAGTGGATGAGTTGGGAATTGGCTTACATAATTCTTCTATAGGAGGTAGATTCTTCACATCTTTAGCTCTAATACCTTTCTCCTTTAGACACTTCTTAGCTTCCTTCATCACTTCATCATTTAATGCAATAACTCCCCTCTTATTTGTTGTTGGTGCTGGAATTGGTTCAAGGACAACTGGTTTAGGAGTAATAGGCTCAGGTGCATTCAGCTCAGTTGAAGTCCAATCATCATAATTCTTGCTTATCTTAGCCATTAATTCTTCAGCATCTGTAGGAGTCCTTTTCCTGAAAACACAATCAGCAAAGCTATCTAGGTAGGTCCTAGAATCATCAGTTAGTCCATTATAATAAATATCAAGAAGCTCATTCTTAGGCAATGGACATCTAGGATGTGCATGAATCAAGGCATAGAACCTTGTCCATAACTTAGGCAATTTCTCTTCTTCTCCCTGTTTAAAATGAAAAAGTCTCTGCAAAGCAGCATGTCTAGCACTAGGAGGAAAATATTTCTAGAAGAAAGAAGCAATCAAGAAATCAGGGCGATCAATGGAATGATACGTTGGAAACGTATCTATAATTTTTGATGCTCCATGCTTGTTTAGTATCTACTTTGTTTTATTTGTCCACACATTGAGGTGCTTTTTACATATTTTCTGGTACTAAACTATTAACAAGTTGCAATAGTGATAGATGCCTGTTTTCTGCTGTTTTTGGTTTCAAAAAAGTTAGTAAAGAAATATTCTCGGAATTGGACAGGACAAAGGACAAAGTCAATAACTTTCCGTGGGGAACGAGAAGTACAGAGGGGAGCCCGGAAGGGCAGCCAGTGGGGCCAGACCCACCGTAGGCGTGGGTGGGCCTAGCCCCGCGCCTAGCTAGGGTTTAGGCACCCTGGGCGCCTCACGGTCTCGCCCCTTCGCCTATAAGAAGCCCCGATCTGAAACCACAGTACCGATCAAAATCCACGAAGCCTCATCAGCCGCCACCATCGTCCCTAGATCGGGGGGATTTGAAGTTCTTCCCACCCTGCCGGAGGGGAGATCATCCCGGAGGCCTTCTCTCCGGTATGATTCGTAAGTAGTTCCACCTTGGACTATGGGTACATGTAGTAGCTAGATGGTTGTATCTCCTCCTTTGTGCTTTCATGTATAGATCTTGTGAGCTTCGTTCATGATCAAGATCTAATCTATTTGTAATCATGCATGTTGTGTTTGCGGGGATCCGATGGATATTGAGATTATTATGATGGTTTGATTAATAGTTTTATCTTTATGATTCTATCATGTATGTGTTGTTTGTGATCTTGCATGCTCTCCCTTGCTAGTGGTTATCTTGGCCAAGTAGTTGCTAGTGACTCCAAGAGGGAGTATTTATGCTCGATAGTGGGTTCATGCCTCTAGTTTCCAAGGGAAGTGACAATAATCTCTTTGGTTGTAGATGTGTTGTTGCTACTAGGGAGAAAACAACGGTCTCTTGTTCATGGAACATGTGGACTGTTTACCTTACACACTTTGCTTAAAGCAGTTGTCTGTTGCTTGCAACTTAATACTGGAGGGGGTTCGGATGATAACCTGAAGGTGGACTTCTAGTCATAGATGCAGTTGGATGACGGTCTATGTATATTGTTGTATTGATCAATCAACCTCATAGGATCTTTCTGGCTAGTAATTGCATTGTTATGCCTCGCTCAGTTCCTGTCAATTGCCCCGCTGTAATTTATTTACCCTTCATGCCATGTTGTTTATCTAAGGAGAGCACCTCTAGTGAACTATGGACCCCGGTCCAATCTTTACCATTGATACATCTTTCACTGTTACTTTTTTACTTGCTGCAAATCATTACCTTCCACACCATACGTTTAATCCTTTGTTACAGCAAACCGATGATCTTGACAACCTCACTGATTCATTGGGGCAAAGTCTTGAGTTTGTGTTGTGCAGGTCTCCATGTTGTTTGCAACACCTGGGTGACGTTTCCTTCCTCCTTCTAGTTCGATAACCTCGGTCTCAACTGAGGGACAACTTGCTGCTTGCTGCTTCACACCTTGCGCTTGGGGTTTCCAACGAAGCGCTTCCACGTCAAACACCAGGCTCCATCAAGCTTTCTGGTGCCATTACTGGGGAATCTACTTCAACCTCTTCCACCTCGTCAAGCGCTATCAACAAGTTTTCTGGCACCGTTGCCCGGGAGGCTAAGGACGTCTTCACTAGGGGAGTCCTTCACTTCCTTTCTCTTTACTTTGTTTCTAGTTTTCTTTGTTTCTTTTGCTTGGTTTTGTTTGCCTCTTTTCAAAAACTCAAAAAAATTAGTCTTGTTTGGTTTGCTTACTTTATTCAAAAATAGAAAAAAATTGGTTGATGCTCTAGCTGCTGCTGCTGTTTTTAGCTTGCCCACCTTTGCCAAAATGAACTCTGCTGAGAACACCAACTTGTGTGACTTCACTAGCACCAACAACAATGATTTCCTAAACACACCTATTGCTCCACCTTCTCTTGATGCTATCTTTTATGAAATTAAGCCTGCTTTGTTGAATCTTGTGATGAGAAAGCAATTTTCTGGTGCTGGTTCTGATGATCCTGCTGCCCATCTTAATAGCTTTGTTGAACTTTGTGAGATGCAAAAGTATAAGGATGTAGATGGAGATATTATTAAGCTCAGGCTTTTTCCTTTCTCCTTGAGGGGAAAAGCTAAAGAATAGTTGCTATCTTTGCCTAAAAATAGTATTGATTCTTGGACTAAGTGCAAAGATGCTTTTATTGGAAAGTACTATCCTCCTGCTAAGATTATTGCTATGAGAAGTGACATTATGAAATTTAAACAGCTTGATAGTGAACATGTTGCTCCTGCTTGGGAAAGAATGAAATCTTTGGTTAAAAATTGCCCTAATCATGGACTCACTGCTTGGATGATTATCCAGACTTTTTATGCAGGTTTGAAATTCTCCTCAAGAAACCTATTGGATTCTGCTGCTGGAGGTACTTTTATGGTACTCGCCTTGGGTGCTGCAATAAGGCTCCTTGATAATATGATGGTTAACTACTCTGAATGGCATGTTGAGAGAGCTCCCCATGGTAAGAAGGTAAATTCTGTTGAGGAAAATTCCTCTTTGAGTGAAAAGATTGATGTTATTATGGCTATGCTTGTTAATGGGAAAGCTCCTCTAGATCCTAATAGTGTTCCCTTAGCCTCTTTGGTTGCTCAAGAAGAGCAAGTTGATGTGAACTTCATTAGAAACAATAATTTCAACAACAATGCCTACATGAATAATTTTGGTAGCAACAACAATTATAGGCCTTATCCTCCTAATAATGGCAATTCCTATGGAAGCTCTTACAATAATGCTAGAAGTGCCCCCTCTGAACTTGAAGTAATGCTCAAGGACTTTATTAGTAAACAAACCACTTTCAATAAGACTATAGAGGAAAAGCGTTTAACTACTGAGAAAAATATATCCTCTTTGTCTGAAGCTCAAACTTCCTTGGTTAATAAAATGGCTGCTAAACCTGAAACTATGGAAAACACCTTTGCTACTGCTCATGCCATACAAGTTACTATTGATGAAAATGTTAGGCTGTTAGCTCAATTTCATGCTAGGTGGGAAACGGAAGCTGAAATTGATAGAAACAATAGTGTGTGCACTATCACCACCAAACCACAAGTAGCCCCTATTCCTCCTCCTACCATGCCTAAGCCTAGTGAGCCTACTACTAGTGATGCTAAGTTTGACTTTGATATTGATGGTTGTAATATTTCTAAAGTGATTATGTTCCTGCAAAAGCTTGCTAAAAGCCCTGATGCTAGTGATATGCATGTTGCCTTTACCAAACACATTACATATGTTCTTGTTAAGATTAAGGAAGAGAAGCTAAAACACAAAGCTTCTAATCCTAGGAAAGTAGAAGATAGTTGGGAACCCATTATTAATATGCAAGTGAATGACTTTGATCTCAAAGCTTCATGTGATATTGGTTCTAGTGTCTCTATTATGCCTAGGAAGATTTATGAAATGCTTGATTTTCCACCATTAGAAGATTGTTATTTGGATGTCCCACTCAATGATAATGCTAAGAAGAAACTCATGGGGAGTATTAATGATGTTCTCATTATGGTTAACAATTCTTATGTCCCTGTTGATTTCTATGTTTTGGATGTTGAATACAATGCTTCTTGTCCTATTACTTTGGGAAGACCTTTTCTTAGAACAGTTGGTGCCATCATTGATATGAAAGAAGGCACCATCAAATATCATTTTCCATTCAAGAAAGGTATTGAACACTTCCCTATGAGGAGAGAGAAGTTGCTTTTTGCTCCTCCTTTGAAAGCAAGGTTTGATGTTAATGCTTCCTCATTTGAAAACACTTGATTCTTCTTGCTTCTTGTGCCTAACTTAAAGGCGTTAAAGAAAAGTACTTGTTGGGAGATAACCCAAGAGTTTTCTTGAGTCTTGGAAGTTATTACTTCTGTAATGACCTCTCCTTATCCTTTTTGTTTGCTTTTTGTGCCAAGAATGACCTCTAATGAGAGGGAACTAAGATTTGGGGAGTTGCTGTCCCGAAACAGATTTCTGTCATCCACCAAAAAATCGTGAGGAGGCTCTGTAACTCGGATTGAGCTCAAAATTTACGAATTAATCCCTCATTATGTTGTCTAACTTTCTTTAGTTCAACACTTTTTTTATTTGAGCAACAGAAGATGTTCAAAAAAATTCGTTTCTACCTGCTGGTCTGTTTTGACAAATTTCTGCCATTATTTGCATTTGCTTCTTATTGATTCCTTTTTGAGCTCTCTTCAGGTAAATTGAGTTTCTTTGAAGGAGTTACTATAGTAGCTTGTGTTTTTAGTGAAAATCCTTGTTGTTCCAAAGCTTTGCCAGTGGTCTAATATCTTTTGAATAAGCTAATGTTGCTAATGAAGATTGTGTGAAGTTTTGTATGAAGGAAAAATTTCAGGTGTAGAGAGAGAATGATGCAATGAGATGAAGAATGGACAAAAGCTCAAGCTTGGGGATTCCACCATGGTGTCACCCCAAGAAATATCCAATAGGTACAAGGGTCAAAGCTTGGGGATGCCCAAGGCATCCCCTTCTTCATCAATAAAAAGCTCAGGTCTGTCTAGACACTTCGTTTTTATTGTTTCATGCCTGATTGTTGTGCTTGGAGCGTCTTAGTTTTCGTTTGCTTTGCTTAGTTTGTTTAGTTTGCTTTAGTAGTTTGGACCCCCGCTCTCGCTGTGTTGTTTTGCAAATAAGTTTTCTTGGTGTTTGGAAAGGAGTAGTAAGTTCTTGCTTGAAGTGCAAGAGGAGCTTGCATTGACTGTAACTTAGACTTTAGCATGACATGCTAGGTGTTGTTTTAGCATTATGCTTAGTGATTATTGCTGTAGCATGTCTTGTTCCAAACAATTGGGATTGCTTAGTGTGCCTTGAAGAAATTATGCGTTGTTTTAGCATGCAAAAGCATAGTATTGTGGTATTCTCCTTTGATATTTTGCTTGGGTTGACTTGGCACATGCTCACACCATGTTATGACAATGACAAGTCACCATTAGCCTCTATTATCATTTAGTCCTTGGCTTGTAGTACCACTCTTTGCTTTGATTAGTTTGCTTTGTTGCATTGCATAATTTTGGCCTTTATTGCTCTCTTAGTTGGTTGCTCCCAGTCTTTTGCTAGCCTCCACTTGTATGCGTAAGCTCTACTCATGCTTCCAACTCCCAAGGAACCAAGTTATTCCAAAGTGTTCACTATAAACTCCTATGCATGGTGTGTTACACCATTCCAAAGAATATTCTTGTTTTCATCTATCTTCCAATTAAAAACTATTTTGTTATGTGAAAATTTAGTGATTAAAGCCCTCACGAACTTGATGGCACACTTTATTCTTTGCCCCTAATAAACTTGAACCATTGTGAAAACTTTGTTGTATATGCTTGCACTTATAAGTTGGAATTAGCAGAACCATGTTGTCACGGGGAACGTTTTCAACATTGCACTTGTACCTTGTTGTACTCAGTTGATATCATGTTCTTTTGTTTATGGATGTCACTGGTGTGAAATAAAGAGGGAACTTGTAAGTCCATGGAGTTTGTGTCCTGTGTTAGAGGAACGCCTGGGCCGCTAGACTAAGCCATGCCTAATCATGGTGGCATCTATGAAGCATTCTTCTTATAAAAAAAGAGACACATTGAGAAAAGAGGAAAGAGAGAAAAAAGCACCATATTCCCATGGTACATAAGAAGAATTGCTGAGATGCTCATTGTCTGCTTGCCTTGTCATTTTGGTTATGGGAAAGCTCCTGTGCCATGTGCAAGGTGTACCCCGTTGGCGGTTCTCAATAATATGCAAATACTTATAGTGACAAGAACTTACCTGGACCCTAAAGTTGAGTATGCATGAGGTGTGGCCCTCGTATTCAAGGGGCATGAGATTGCCAACTTATACTTTGTCAAGCATATACTCCAACTTTGCCCCTTTAACCTTAACCACTTCAAGATGCTTACGATAAGGGCAATGAGGGCTGAAAGCTAACTAGTACCATAATTTTTGGAAGCTCTTTTTGAAACTTGTAATCCCTGCTTCCTTTACAAAAAGGTCTTTCTTCCACCATTATTGAGTCTCCACCTTCTACCTTTAGGAACCATTAAGAGAGCATAGTTGTCATTTTGTGTGCAATGTTCCAAATCTTATTAATTGATGCATATTGTGTTATTACTTGCTCTTGTGCTATTTGTTTCTAGTCACACTTGTGAACTTTGCAGGTGTCATATGCATTATATTGCTACTCTATGAGGGACAAGCCGATTGCCACTATGCTATGTTTTCTGCATGTGAAACAAACAAACGTTTTTCAGTGCATGTTATTCATAATCTTTGTTTGTAGCTTGCAATGTTGCATGCATAGTTACTATGTCCTATTGTTAGAAATCCATCTTTCATGCACATGTTTAGAGTTCTTTGATCCCAGCTTTCAATGTTTGCAAATGGTTGGATCTTTATTGTGAGGGTGCATGTCACCTCAAAAATTATTCTTTTATCACTTACCTACTCGAGGACGAGCAGGAGTTAAGCTTGGGGATGCAGATACGTTGGAAACGTATCTATAATTTTTGATGCTCCATGCTTGTTTAGTATCTACTTTGCTTTACTTGTCCATACTTTGAGGTGCTTTTTACATGTTTTCTGGTACTAACCTATTAACAAGTTGCACAAAGGCGATGCCTATTTTTCTTGTTTTGGTTTGTAAAATTTAGTAAAGAAATATTCTCGGAATTGGACGGACAAAGGACAAAGTCAATAACTTTCCGTGGGGAACAAGAAGTCAGGGGGAGGAAGGCCAGCCAGGCCAGACCCACCCTAGGCGCAGGGCCTAGCCTCGCGCTGGCTAGGGTTTGGGCACCTGACGCCTCCGGTCTCCCTTCGCCTATAAGAATCCCCGTCTGAAACCCCGAGTACCCGATCAGAAATCTTAAACCGCCTGCAGTGCCGCCACCATCGTCCCTAGATCGGGGGATCTGAAGTTCCTCCTGGCACCCTGCCGGAGGGGAGATCATCCCGGAGGCCTTCTCTCCGGTATGATTCGTGAGTAGTTCCACCTTGGACAATGGGTCCATGTAGTAGCTAGATGGTTGTATATCCTCCTTTGTGCTTTCATGTATAGATCTTGTGAGCTCCGTTCATGATCAAGATCTAATCTATTTGTAATCATGCATGTTGTGTTTGCGAGGATCCAATGGATATTGAGATTATTATGTTGGTTTGATTAATGGTTTTATCTTTATGATTCTATCATGTTTGTGTTGTTTGTGATATTGCATGCTCTCCGTTGCTAGTGGTTATCTTGGCCAAGTAGTTTCTAGTGACTCCAAGAGGGAGTATTTATGCTCGATAGTGGGTTCATGCCTCTAGTTTCCAAGGGAAGTGACAATAATCTCTTCGGTTGTAGATGTGTTGTTTCTACTAGTGAAAAAACAACGGTCTCTTGTTCATGGAACATGTGGACTGTTTTGAAGGGATTATGCCCTGAGAGGCAATAATAAAGTGTTTATTATGTGTATTCCAAGTATATGATAGATGTTTATTTTGCATGCTATAATTGTATTGATACGGAAACGTTAATACATGTGTGTTTAATAAACAAACAGAAAGTTCCTAGTTATGCCTCTCTCATAAACTAGCTCGTTGATTAACAAGATGATCAAGGTTTCCTGATCATGGACATTGGATGTTGTTAATAACGGGATCACAACATTAGTGTAATGGTGTGATGAACATTCATCCGAAGTATAGCATTACGATCAAAGTCATTGAGTTTATATTGCTATAACAACTTAAGTGATCCTAATCCTTAGACCATGAGATCATGTCAATCACTAACACCTAAGAGTTTCTTGATAACACCAAACGTCACACCGTAACAGGTGATTATAAAGATGGATTCGTAACTAATAAAGTGTTATGTTGAGGCTCATGGATCGAGAGTGGAATTTGTTCATCCCGATGACGGATAGATATACTCTGGGCCCTCTCGGTGATATCACATTGATTAGCTTGCAAGCAAGTGATTTGATCACTAGAATGTTATATCACATGAACGAGAAAATAGTGCATGTCGGTAACGAGATCAAACTAGGTATGGAGATACCGATGATCGAATCTCGGACATGTAATATATCGTGAAACAAAGGGATTAAGATACTAGCATAAAAGGTTTCGACGATCACAAGAAAGTCATCGTTGAATGTGTGGGAGTCAGTATGGGTCTCGGATCCGCTTCGATTATTGATCTGAGAGGGGTCTCGATCATGTCCGCATTATTCACGAACCGTAGGGTGACACACTTAAGAGGCACCGACATCCAATTGGAGCAAATGTTTCATGCCGAAAGAATGAACAAGCGCAGGAATTTATTTCACTAGATACCGAAACAGGTTTTCGGGTGAAATTGCATAAAGTGGTTATGCATGTGAAATAGAATTCTAGCAAGGGATTATTTGTGAATGTTTGTCATTAAAGTAATTGACAAAATTCTGAATAAAATAAAAGAGTTTTATTTAATGAGAGTTTGCATTAAATTTGGTGGAAATTTAATGGGAATTTGAGTGGACTTTTGAGTGGAGGGAATTTAAAGGAGATTTGTGAGTGGAGTGTCCACCCACATGAAGAGGGGAGGGCAAGGGGGCAGCCCCATGCGCCGGCCATCCCCTTGGGGTTCCACCCCTCCTCCTATAAAAGGAGCCCCCCTCCTCACTTGTCTCACACACCTCCTCGTGAAGGATCTCTCTCCCCCTCTAGAATTTATCCCCCATGGTCTCGGACTAGCGAGATACATGTTCCCGGTGGCTATTCGGCAAGAAAGAGTTGTGATTCCGCTGCATCGCTGGAGCGAGGCGGAGGCGGAGGTTGCCTCGAACGTGTGTGCGAGCACGGATGCGCTGGCTGATTTGGCGCGCTTAGGACTTCCTCTCGATCTTGAGATCGGCAAGAGATCGTCTACATCAACCACGAGTTGAACTCGTTAAGCTTTGTCGGTCTTCAATGGTATGTTCTCTACGGATATACATCCGCCTGTTGTTTGTATCTAGTAGATAGATCTTGGTATATAGTTCACATCGTAGGAAATCTTTTGTTTTCTATGTCGCGAACCCTACAAAGGGTATCGAGCGGATCTATGCGTAGATACTTTACACGGGTAGTACACATATGAGTATGTGGACGATGATGATCATGTTGTTGCTCATTTGTTGTAATTTTGGATATTGGTGGCATAGTGGGATGAAGCGGCCCTGACAAACTTTACATGTCCTCGCACATGAGACCTGTTCCACGCTTGACATGCAACTAGTTTGCATAAGTGGCTAGCGGGTGTCTGTCTCTCCTACTATAGTCAATATCTATTTTGCAAGCGAGTTGTCAACAATTTGATTATCCTCGTTGTGGTTCATGTTCGTAGGTAAGAACGGTTCTATCTCGAAAGCCCTAAGCCACGTAAAACTTGCAATGGATAAATTAGAGGCGTCTAGTTTAGATTGTTCCGGGCTAGTGTTATGATATGGTAGTGTTGTAAGTAGAAGTATGAGATGATACTCTTACAACACATAGCGTAAAATCCATAGACCTTGGATTTACACATATAGGTATGATAGTGATCATACCACGATGCACATGATAGAGATCATCTACGGGAACCATATAATTTCACTAATAAACATATGATGTTTGATAGCATCTTATATTGCTTGTTTAGCGCTTTGTTAGCATAATAAGATGATCCCTCATTTAAATATCAAGATAATAATGTGTTCTTCCTTTAGTATGCACCGATTATGTTTCGTCGCTCCAAGACATCACGTGATGATCGGGTGTTCTTGGATCCACGACCATATTTCGGTGTAAAACGATTACACGCGAATACTAAGGTTCTAACTTGGCGATCCTAGCATGTATAGACATGGCCTCTAACACGGACCGAAAGGTTAAGCATGAGTCATATAGTTGATATGATGCCCATTTGATGCTCGCTTTTGAATCTATACCGACTCACGTGATGATCGGACTTGGTGTAGTGGATTTGGTTCATGTAATCACCAAAAGGCACGAGGATGTAGTTTTGAGTGGGAGTTCATTCGTAATATAGATTAATTGAACTCAATCTATCATACACTTAGTCTAAACTTTACAAATTCTGTTGTAGATGGCACCACCTGCTTTTAATTTCAATATGTTCATGGAGAAAGAGAAACTAGCAACGAACGGTAGCAACTTTACCGAATGGGCCATGAATTTGAGGATTCTCCTCTCTGCTGCACAAAAGCAATATGTGCTAGAAGCGCCGTTAGGCCCCCCACCATTTGATGATGCCCCTGACGAGGAGAAGAATGTCTATCAGACTCGTCAGGAGGACCACAACTTAGTTCATTGCGGCATATTGTATGGGCTAGAGCCGGAACTTCGAAAGCGTTTCGAAAACGGCAATGCATTTGATACAATTGGTGATTTGAAAATGATTTTCGACACATGCTGTAGAGAGCTACAACGCCGTAAAAGTTCTTTAGCTGCATGATGGAAGAGCACAACTCCGTTAGTGAGCATGTACTCAAGATGTCGGGTTACACCGATAAGCTTGTGTCCTTGGGAATATCGATTCCCATTGACTTAGGCATCCATCGTGTTCTCGCACGCCACCTAGCTATAAGAGCCGTGATGAACTATAATATGCAAGGCATGAAGAAGTCTCTCCCGAGCTTCACAATGCTTAAAATTGCGTAGTGGAGATCAAAAGGAACATCAAGTGTTGATGATCAATAGGAACACGGTTTCAAGAAAGACAAGAAGGGAAACGGAAGGAAGGCGGCAAGCCTGTTGCGCACTGAAAAGAAACCCCGAGTTGGACCTAAGTCTAATTCGAGTGCTACTATTGTAAGGGATCGCCATCGAAGCGAATCGCCCCAAGTATCTGCGGCAAGAAGGCCCGACAAAGGCAAACAAAGGTATATATGATATACATGTTATTGATGTGTACTTGACTAGTGCTCGCAGTAGCACCGGTATTTGATACCGGTTCGGTTGCTAATATTTGTAACTCGAATCGTGGGCTGCGAACAAGCGACCGCTAGCAAGGTGAGGTCAAGATGCGTGTCGGCAATGGATCAAGCGTTGATGTGATCGCCCGTCGAACGCCTCTCCACTTGCCGTCGGGATTAGTTATAAACTTGAATAAATGTTATCTGGTGCCTGCACTGAGCGTGAACATTGTATTTGGATCGTGTTTGATGCGAAGTGGTTATTCATTTAAATCCGAGAACAATGGTTGTTCCATTTATATGAATGAAATCTTTTATGGTCATGCACCGATGATGAATGGTTTATTTCTATTAGATCTCTATGATAATGTTACACATATTCATAATGTTGATGCTAAAAGGATTAAAATTAATGATGATATATCCGCATATATGTGGCACTGCCGTCTAGGTCATATTGGCGTTAAACGCATGAAGAAGCTCCATTCGGATGGACTTTTGGAATCACTTGATTATGAATCATTTGATACATGTGAGCCATGCCTTATGGGCAAGATGACTAGAACGCCGTTTTCGGTTCAATGGAGCAGGCTGACGATTTATTGGAAATCATACATTCGATGTATGTGGTCCAATGAGTGTGTCATTGAGGTGGATATCGTTATTTTGTTACTTTCACGGATGATTTGAGTAGATACGGTTATATCTACTTGATGAAACACAAGTCCGAAACCTTTGAAAAGTTCAAGGAATTTGAATGAAGTGGAAAATCATCGTAATAGAAAGATCAAATTTCTACGGTCCGCCGTGGAGGTGAGTATCTAAGTTACGAGTTTAGCACTCACATGAAAGAGTGTGGAATTGTTTCACAACTCACACCGCCGAACACCACAAATAAATGGTGTGCTGAACGTCGTAATCGTACTTTATTAGATATGGTTCGATCTATGATGTCTCGACGGACTTGCCGTTGTCATTTTGGGGTTATGCACTAGAAAGCTGCATTCACTTTAAATCGGCACCATCTAAATGCTGAAAATACACCGTATGAATTGTGGTTTGGAAACAAACCTAAGTCATCATTTCTTAAAGTTTGGGGATGCGATGTTTATGTGAAGAAACTTCAACCGGATAAACTCGAACCCAAAGCGGAAAAATGCGTCTTCATAGGATACCCTAAAGAAACTATTGGGTATTCCTTCTATCATAGATCCGAGGGCAAGGTTTTTGTTAAGAATGGATCCTTTCTAGAGAAAGAGTTTCTGAAAGGTGTGAGTAGTCGGAAGGTATAACTCGAAGAGTTTGTGGAACCTTCTTCAAAGTATGGCGAGTAGCCTTGCAGCCGAAGTTGTTCCGGAGTTGGCTCCACTGCTGAAGAGGGAACTAATGATAATGATCATGAAACTCAAAGAGAGTACTACCAACCTCGCAGGTCAACAGACGCGCAGCTCCCGACAGACGGAAATCATCATCAATTTCATGGTTGATGAAAATGATGACCTGCGACGTATGAAGAAGCGCGATGATGAGCCCGATTCCAACAAATGGTTAGAAGCCATGAAATCCGAGATGGAATCCATGTATGAAAATCAAGTTTGGAACTTGGTGGAATTACCTCACGACCAAAGGCCGTGGAGAACAAATGAATTTTCAAAAGGAAAACCGATGTCGATGGTAATGTGACCGTCTATAAAGCTCGACTTGTCGCAAAGGGGTTTCGACAAATTCAAGGAGTTGACTACGATGAGACTTTCTCTCCGTAGCGATGCTAAAGTCGATTAGGATTATGTTAGCAATTGCTGCATATTTCGATTATGAGATATGGCGATGGATGTCAAAACCGCGTTTCTCAATGGTAATATTGAAGAAGAGTTGTATATGATACAACCAAAGGGTTTTGTCGATCCTAAGGATGCTAACAAGGTGTGCAAGCTTCAGCGATCCATTTATGGATTGAATCAAGCATCACGAAGTTGGAATCTCCGCTTTGATGAGGTGATCAAAGAGTTTGGATTTGTCCAAACTTATGGAGAAGCTTGTATTTACAAGAAAGTGAGTGTGAGCAATGTGGCATTTCTGATATTATATGTGGATGACATATTATTGATCGAATGATATAGATCTTTAAACAGTGTTAAAAGTTATCTAAACAAAGAAATTTTCAATGAAGGACCTGGGTGAAGCGTCATACATATTAGGCATAAAGATCTATAGAGATAGATATAGGCGCCTAATAGGGCTATCGCCAAGTACATACCTTGATAAGATTTTAAAGAAGTTTAAAATGGACGGAAGTAAGAAGGGGTTCTTACCTATGTTGCAAGGCAAGACATTGAGTAAGACTCAAAGTCCGCTCATGAAGAAAGAGAGATAATGGACAAAGTCCCCTATGCTTCACCCATAGGCTCTATAATGTACGCCATGCTATGTACAAGACCGGATGTGGCACATGCTATTAGTTTGACTAGTAGGTACCAATCGGATCCGTGTTGAACATCGGATAGCGGTCAAGAATATCCTTAAGTACTTACGAAGAACTAAGGATATGTTTCTTGTATACGGAGGTGAAGAAGAGCTCGTCGCTAAGTGTTATGTCGACGCTTAGTTGACACCGATCCGGATGACTCTAAGTCTCAATCCGGATACGTATTTCTCATGAATGGCGGAGCGTTAGTTGGAGGAGCTCCAAACAACCCGTGGTAGCGGATCAACAACGGAGGCGAATATGTTGTCGCTTGAAGCGGCTCAGAAGCGCTTTGATGAAGGAGTTCATATCCGAACTAGGAGTGGTGGCAAACGTTGGACCCAATGGTGATCTATTGTGACAACAATGGTGCCATTGCCAATGCCAAAGAGCCAAGATCTCACAAGCATTCCAAGCATATTAAGCGGTTTCACTCCATCCGCGAGCATGTCAAGGATGGAGATATAAAGATTTGTAAAGTACATATGGATCTCAATGTAGCAGATCCGTTGACTAAAACTCTCCCTAGAGCAAAACATGATCAACACTAGAACTCAATGGGTGTTAGATTTATCACTATGTAACTAGATTATTGTCTCTAGTGCAAGTGGGAGATCAAGGAATATGCCCTGAGAGGCAATAATAAAGTGTTTATTATGTGTATTCCAAGTATATGATAGATGTTTATTTTGCATGCTATAATTGTATTGATACGAAAACGTTAATACATGTGTGTTTAATAAACAAATGTAAAGTTCCTAGTTATGCCTCTCTCATAAACTAGCTCGTTGATTAACAAGATGATCAAGGTTTCGATCATGGACATTGGATGTTGTTAATAACGGATCACAACATTAGTGTAATGGTGTGATGAACATTCATCCAAGTATAGCATTACGATCAAAGTCATTAATTTTATATTGCTATAACAACTTACGAGTGATCCTAATCCTTAGACCATGAGATCATGTCAATCACTAACACCGGAAGAGTTTCTTGATAACATGAAACGTCACACACCGTAAGGTGATTATAAAGATGGATTCAGAACTAATAAAGTGTTATGTTGAGGCTCATGGATCGAGTGGAATTTGTTCATCCCGATGACGGATAGATATACTGGGCCCTCTTGGTGATATCACATTGATTAGCTTGCAAGCAAGTGATTTTATCACTAGAATGTTATATCACAGGAGCGAGAAAAGAGTGCATGTCGATGCGAGATCAAACTAGGTATGTAGATACCGATGATCGAATCTCGGACATGTAATATATCGTGAAACAAAGGGATTAAGATACTAGCGTAAAAGGTTGACGATCACAAGAAAGTCATCGTTGAATGTGTGGGAGTCGGTATGGGTCTCGGATCCCGCTTCGATTATTGATCCGAGAGGGTCTCGATCATGTCCGCATTATTCACGAACCGTAGGGTGACACACTTAAGAGACAACGACATCCAATTGGAGCAAATGTTTCATGCGAAAGAATGAACAAGCGCAGGAATTTATTTCACTAGAATCAAAGCAGGTTTTGGTGAAATTGCATAAAGTGGTTATGCATGTGAAATAGAATTCTAGCAAGGGGTTATTTGTGAATGTTTGTCATTAAAGTAATTGACAAAATTCTGAATAAAATAGAAGAGTTTTATTTAATGAGAGTTTGCATTAAATTTGGTGGAAATTTAATGGGAATTTGAGTGGACTTTTGAGTGGAGAGAATTTAAAGGATATTTGTGAGTGGAGTGTCCACCCACATGAAGAGGGGAGGGCAAGGGGCAGCCCCATGCGTCGGCCACCCCCTTGGGGTTCCCCCCTCCTCCTATAAAAGGATCCCCCCTCCTCACTTGTCTCACACACCTCCTCGTGAAGGATCTCTCTCCCCCTCTAGAATTTATCCCCCATGGTCTCGGACTAGCGAGATACATGTTCTCGGTGGCTATTCGGCGAGAAAGAGTTGTGCTTCCGCTGCATCGATGGAGCGAGGAGGCGGAGGTTGTTCGGTGCCTCGAACGTGTGTGCGAGCACGGATGCGCTGCTGATTTGCGGCGCTAGGACTTCCTCTCGATCTTGAGATCGGCAAGAGATCGTCTACATCAACCACGAGTTGAACTCGTTAAGATTTGTCGGTCTTCAAGGGTATGTTCTCTACGGATATACATCCGCCCGTTGTTTGTATCTAGTAGATAGATCTTGGTATATAGTTCACATCGTAGGAAATTTTTTGTTTTCTATGCTGCGAACCCTACATGTTTACCTTACACACTTTTCTTAAAGAAGTTGTCTTTTGCTTGCAACTTAATACTGGAGGGGGTTTGGATGATAACCTGAAGGTGGACTTCTAGTCATAGATATGCAGTTGGATGATGGTCTATGTATATTGTTGTATTGCCCAATCAACCTCATAGGATATTTCTGGCTAGTAATTGCATTGTTATGCCTTGCTCAGTTCATGTCAATTGCCCCGCTGTAATTTGTTTACCCTTCATGCCATGTTGTTTATCTAAGGAGAGCACCTCTAGTGAACTATGGACCCCGGTCCAATATTTACCATTGATACATCTTCCAATGTTACTTGTTTACTTGCTGCAAATCATTACCTTCCACACCATACGTTTAATCCTTTGTTACAGCAAACCGGTGAGCTTGACAACCTCACTGATTCATTGGGGCAAAGTCTTGAGTTTGTGTTGTGCAGGTCTCCACGTTGTTTGCAACACATGTGTGATGTTTCCTTCCTCCTTCTGGTTCGATAACCTCAGTCTCAACTGAGGGAAAACCTGCTGCTTGCTGCTTCACACTTTGCTCTTGGGGTTTCCACCTCGTCAAGCGCTATCATGGAACCAGGAGGTAATCTATTAAACCAAGCCCTAGCTTCTCCTTTTAGTGAAAAAGGGAAGATGTTAGCAACAAAGTACTTGCGCATCTTAAAATCATCAGAGAATAAAGCACTCATAGTATAAATCTCGTTCATATGAGCCACAACACTCTCATTTTTAGTCCCACAAAAAGGTTCTTTCTCAACAATATCTAAATAAGATAAATCAAGAGAGAAATCATAACCTTCATCTTTAATATCTATGGGAGAAGTGGCAAACTTAGGATCAGAGGACATCTTAGGCATAATACTACGTCTAGCAAGGAGACTCTTAATAGCACTAGTACCATGTGTGTTTCGACACTCTTCAACAAAATCATTAGTGAACTCAATGTAACCATCATTAATATCATAACTCTCACTAGCCTCAGGTGAGCTAACAGGTGTAACAGTGTCTTCATTAGGAGTTTTGGTATTTCCTAGACTAGCCATATTAGCATCTAGAAAAGGACCTAATGAACCACTAGCATCAAGCATAGTAGAAGTAACATCATGAGTATCAAAAACAGTTTCAGACTTAGCAGTAGTAGCAGTGTGTGTAGCATGATTATGTGGTGGTGGTGGTCTGACAAGCTTACTTATAACAAACGGTGAATCAAGAGTAGCAGAGGTGCTTAGGACTGTACCTCTTCTTGTAGTGGATGGTAAAATATGGAACTTTCCATCATGATACTTTCCCATGATGAAAGGAGTAGCAGTGAACAATAATAGATCCAAGTGAACTTACAAATAAAGTTATGCTCCCCGGCAACGGTGCCAGAAAATAGTCTTGATGAGCACACAAGTATAGGGGATCGCAACAGTCTTCGCGGGTAGTATTACCCAATTTATTGATTCGACACAAGGGGAGCCAAAGAATACTTGCAAGACTTAACAACTGAGTTGTCAGTTAAGCTGCACCTGGAAATAGTTCTTGCTCACAGAATTTTATCAGTAACAACAGTTTGTAGTAGAAATAGCAAAGCAACAGCAGCAACAGCAACAACAACAGTGAAACATGAGCAATAGTAACAGCAACGGTAACAGTAGGATTCGAGTGCGGTAGGCATAGGGATGGATGCACGAGTCTAAACATGTAACTTCAAGACCTAAATAATAGCAAGCATCCAAGTACTAGACAATCCTAGGCATGTGCTCCAAATATAGTCATATGTGCTCGCAATGAGAACTTGCACAACATCTTCTGTCCAGCCAGCCCATGGCAGCGGGGCCTCTAGGGAACTACTGGCAATTAAGGTGCTCCTTTTAATAGAGCACCGGAGCAAAGCATTAACACTCCATGAACACATGTGATCCTCACACCACACCCATCCCCTCCGGTTGTCCCAATTATTGTCACTTTGGGTCCTTTGGATCCGGACAATGATATGTGTACACAACTTGCATATAATATCACAAATAATACTATCATAATGATTCAATAATAAGTTCAGATCTGAGATCATGGCACTCGGGCCCTAGTGACAAGCATTAAGCACAACAAGTTGCAACAAAGTCAAATAGTACTAATACAGATACTAGGCAGTATGCCCTAACAGATCTTATTCGATTACATGATAGAATTCATCCAATCCCTACCATCCCCAGGCATACAGCGGGGTATTACTCACTCATGGATGAGGGAAACATTGGTGGTTGATGGAGATGCGTTGGTGATGACGATGGCGAGATCCTCTCCAAATTCCCCGTCCTGGCAGGGTGCCAGAACGGAGTTTCTGGATCCGAATCTTGGTTTCTGGTGGCGGCGGCGGAGCGGAACTCTTTCTGAAAAACTATCGAACCCCCTCGGTTTTTAGGTCGAAAGGCAACTTATAGGCGCAGAGGGGGGCCGAGGAGGTGCCTAGGGAGGCTACACCCCCTCCAGGCGCGGGGCTAGGTGGGCCCACGCCTAGGGTGGTTTTGGCCCCCCAGGCCTCCCCTCCATCTCTTCTTCTGGCTCCGTGGATATTCTAGTGAAATATAATTTTTGGCATATCTTCCGAGATTTTTCCTGATAGTTCATTTTCTACACAAAAACAAGACACCGAGGTAATTCTACTGAAAACAGCGTCAGTCCGTGTTAGTTGTATCCAAATCACACAAGTATAGAGGAAAAACAATAGCAAAGTGTTCGAGAAAATAGATACATTTTGGACGTATCAATGCCCCTTCAATTTTCTCCACTAAAAAACCAACTCAAATTCTCATTAAATTTCCACCAAATTTAATGCAAACTCTCATTAAATAAAACTCCTTTTATTTATTCAGAATTTTGGCAATTACTTTAATGACAAACATTCACATATAAACCCTTGCTAGTATTTCATTTCACATGTAGAAACACTTTCTGCAATTTCACCCGAAAACTAGTTTCGGTATCTAGTGAAATAAATTCCTACGCTTGTTATTCTTTCTAGCATGAAACTATTTGCTCCAAATAGTGTCGGTGTCTCTTAAGTGTGTCACCCTACGGTTCACAAATAATGCGGACATGATCGAGACCCTTCTTAGATCAATAATCAGAAGCGGGACCTAGAGATCCATACTGACTCCCACACATTCAATGATGAGTTTCTTGTGATCGTGTGAACATTTTACGCTAGTATCTTAATCCTTTTGTTTCACGATATATTACATGTCCGAGATTCGATCATCGGTATCTCCATACCTAGTTTGATCTCGTTACTGACATGTACTCTTTTCTCGTTCCCGTGATATAACATTCTAGTGATCAAATCACTTGCTTGCAAGCTAATCAATGTGATATCACCGAGAGGGCCCAAAGCATATCTATCCGTCATCGAGATGAACAAATTCCACTCTCGATCCATGGGCCTCAACATAACACTTTCGTAGTACTGAACCCATCTTTATAATCACCCTGTTATGGTGTGACGTTTGATGTTATCGAGATACTCTTCCAGTGTTAGTGATTGATATGATCTTATGGTCTAAGGATTAAGGATCACTTTGTATGATGTTATAGCAATATAAACTCAATGACTTTGATTGTAATGCTATACTTCGGATGAATGTCCATCACACCATTCCAATAATGTTGTGACCTAGTTATTAACAACATCCAATGTCCATGATCAAGAAACCTTGATCATCTTCTTAATCAACAAGCTAGTTTATGAGAGAGGCATAACTAGGAACTTTCTGTTTTTTTATTAAACACACATGTATTAAACTTTCTGTATTAATACAATTATAGCATGCAAAATAAACATCTATCATATACTTGGAATATACATAATAACCACTTTATTATTGCCTCTCAGGGCCTATTCCCTTCAGGAATTAGCAGAATCGTGCTGTCACGGGGAACCCTTTCAACATTGCACTTGTACTTTGTACACAGTTGATATCATGCTCTTTTTTCTATGGATGTCGTCAGTATGAAATAAAAGGGGATCTTGTAATTCCATGGAGTTATGTATGTGTGTTAGAGAAACGCCTGGGCCTCTAGCCTAAGCCATGCCTAATCAAGGTGGAAACTTGCAGCATCACCATAATGAGCAATCTATGAAGCATCCTCAGTAAAAACCTATGCAAATAGCAAATAAAAAGATCACTGAGATGCTCATTGTCTGCTTGCCTTGTCATTTTTGTAATGGGATAGCTCCTGTACCATGTGTAAGGGGTACCCCGTTGGCGGTTCTCTATGATACACATGTACTTACTATGACAAGAACTTACATGTGACTAAAGTTGAGTAGCATGAGGAGCGGCCCTCGTATTCAAGGGACATGAGATTGCCAACTTATACTTTGTCAAGCATATACTCCATAGTTTGTTCACTTTAACCTTAATCACTTCAAGATGTTTATGATAGGGGCAATGAGGGCTGAAAGCTAACAAGTACCATAATTTTTGGAAGCTCTTTTTGAAACTTGAAATCCCTGCTTCCCTTTATGAAGGGCCTTTCTTCCACCATTATATCGAGTCTCCACCTTCTACCTTTAGGCACCAGTTAAGAGAGCATAGTTGCCATTCTTAGTTCTTTGTGCATTGTCCCAAAACTTATTGATTGATGCATATTGTTGATATTGCTTATTCTTGTGCTATTTGTATCTAGTCACTCTTATGAACTTTGAAGTTGTCCTATGCATCTATTTGCTACTCTATGAGGGACAAGCTGAATACCACTATGCCATGTTTTCTGTATGTGAAACAAACAAACATTTTTCAATGCATGTTATTCATGATCTTTGTTTGTAACCTTTCATGTTGCATGCATAGTTACTTTTTCTTACTGTTAGAACTCATCTTTCATGCTCATGTTTAGAGTTCTTTGATCCTAGCTTTCAATGCTTGCAAATGGTTTGATCTTGGTTTTGATGGTGCATGTCACCTCAAAAATTATTCTTTTTATCACTTACCTACTCGAGGATGAGCAGGAGTTAAGCTTGGGGATGCTTGATACGTCGAAAACATATCTATAATTTTTGATGTTCCATGCTTGTTTAGTATCTACTTTGCTTTGCTTTTTCTACACTTTGAGGTGTTTTTATATGTTTTCTGGTACTAACCTATTAACAAGATGCCATAGTGCCAGTTGTCTGTTTTCTTCTGTTTTTGGTTCCAGAAAGGCAGAAAATCAATATTCTCGGAATTGGACGGGACAAAATCCAAAGTCAATATTTCACCGAGGAGAACACAGAGTCTAGAGGAGAGACGGAGGGGAGCCACAGGGCGGCCGCACCCCCCCCCAGGCATGGGTCCACCCTAGGCCACATCTGGGCAGGGTGTGGCCCCCCTGGCCGCCCTCCTGTCTCGCCTCTTCGCCTATAAGAAGCCCCCGATGCCTAAACCCTAAGTGCCCGATCAATATTCCACGAAACCGTCTATAGCCGCCACCATCGTCCCTAGATCGGCGGGGATCTGAAGCTCTTGACAACACCCTGCCGGAGGGGATATCATCCCGGAGGCCTTCTTCTTCATGCCAGCCTCCGGTATGAAGCGTGAGTAGTTCCACCTTGGACTACAGGTCCGTGTAGTAGCTAGATGGTTGTATCTCCTCCTTTGTGCTTTCATGCCTAGATCTTGTGAGCTCCGTTCATGATCAAGATCTCATCTATTTGTAATCATGCATGTTGTGTTTGCGGGGATCTGATGGATATTGAGATTACTATGTCAGATTGATTAATGGTTTTGTCATATTGATTCTATCATGTCTGTGTTGTTTGTGATATTGCATGTTCTCCTTTGTTAGTAGCTATCTTGGCCAAGTAGTTGCTAGTGACTCCAAGAGGGGGTATTTATGATCGATAGTGGGTTCATGCCTCTATTTAATCTAAGGGAAGTGACAGAAATCTCTAAGGTTGTAGATGTGTTGTTGCCACTAGGGAAAAAACAATGGACTCTTGTTCATGGAACAAGTGGATTGTTTACCTTACACAGTTTGCTTAAAGCGGTTATGCATTGTTTGCAACTTAATACTAGAGGGGGTTCAGATGATAACCCAAAGGTGGACTTCTAGTCATAGATGCAGTTGGATGGCGGTCTATGTATCTAGTTGTATTGCCCAATCGAATCTCATAGGATTATGATGTCTAGTATTGTATTGTTATGCCTTGCTCGGCCCTGTCAATTGCCCTGCTGTAATTTGTTTATCCAGCATGCCATGTTTGTTTATCTAAGGAGAACACATCTAGTGAACTATGGACCCCGGTCCAATCTTTACCATTAATACATCTTCCACTGTTACTGTTTACTTGTTGCAAATCACCATTACCTTCCACACCATGCAATTAATCCTTTGTTACAGCAAACCAGTGAGATTGACAACCTCGCTGTTTGTTGGGGCAAAGTCTTAAGTTTGTGTTGTGCAGGTCTCCAAGTTGCTAGCAACACCTTTGAGTTGTTTCCTTCTTCCTACTGGTTCGATAACTTGGGTTTCTTACTGAGGGAAAACTTGTTGATGTGCTCATCACATCTTGCTCTTGGTGTCTCCCAATGAGGCATCAACAACACGCCAACAATTCCTTGGCCTCCTCCCTTTGTATCCTCTTAGCGGCCACCTTAGCCCATGTCTTGTCATCGGAATGTCATGAATCTTGCAATGGAAAACATGTAATGAAGTGTGGATGACCGAGGAAGAAGAATATACACGGATTTGGTCGATGGCTGTGGACGAAACCGTCGGGCGGGTCTCTACATGAGGCATGTCGCTCGTCCTGCCATGACGGACCTATCTCATAGACGGGACAGTCAAACTATCGACGGAGCCATCTCCAATCCACAAGCGGATGTGCTTATTGCCTTCTCATGTTAGCATGGCCACCTCGGGGTCAAAGGGAGCTGTGAGAGGGTCCACCTCCTTGCCTTTTACCTGGGCATGCTTGTCCCGGTACCCCTTATTCCGGACCTCGGTGCAAGAACTCACCCACTTCTTCGTCCCATCCTCTTTGTTTGTCATCTTACGCTTCCCGGTCCAAACCTTGAACAAGGAGGGCTCCACGCCTGTCTCTCTTTTCTTCAAAAGAGAGCACGTAGATACATGCAGAGGAACACGGAGTAAGGAACCACACAATGACCAAGATTAGAGAATGCATTTACTCACCTTCTTCTGGAAGCAACAGGAGAGGGTGTCGTTGCCTTGCGTGTGTGCTCCACCTTTCAACTCGGCTTCTTCTTCTTAAATTCGGTGCTAGTCCAATATCTTACCATGGCCGGGAAGACTTACGGGCTGGCCTGACCTATGTACTGAAGAGGGCATTGCATAGACAAAATACACATATTAGTGAAAACATATCTGATAGTCAACAAGTCGATAATACAAAAATGAAACTACCTTCAAGTACTGCCACGACTGTATAAATATCTCCGGGCTTTGGTCTTCGTCATCCCGATTTTGTGTTTCTCGGCGTACCAATTGCGGACGCAAGCCACACGCGCCTCATAGTACAAGTCCTAGATTTGCCTAGCCCCACATCTTCTAGCCACGAGTACTCAATCCCTTTGATGCACGTCTGAATCCATGGTAAAGTATGTCTACAAGGATGCAGATAGGTAATAAGACATAGGATATCATAAACTATGATGCGATTCTGGCCATAACATTAATCATTTGGCCTGAAAGCCATGAAACCTCGAACATGATAGGTCATTTCTAAGAAGGTTTTTTGAGATGCAATCAATATACTAAGTTTAGTATTTTTTTCTTACAACTATGATACATAAAATGACACCACGCAAAGTTTTTATATTGTTCGGACCGGTTTTGAATTTCTTATGCTCGTTTCAAACTATGGTCATAACGACGAGCATGAAGGTTCTTAGCTAGGGGATGAATCTCACTAAACTTGCATTGGATATCTGATAAATAGCATATTATGAGTCTAAAATGATTTTTGCAAAAAATTATGAGCATCAGATAATGTAAGAATCAGATAATGTACATGTAGTTTAAACCGGATCCACTTTCTACTGATTCAAGAGGAATTTGTCTTTTTCACCAGGAATGGAAGAAAAGATATGAGATCTCCCGGTTGAAATATTGTCCATGTAAGGTGGTCTAGTATTTTTGAAAAATGGGGTGGTATCATTTTGAATTAGTCCTTTGTTGGTTGCTTCACAAAACACTTCGTTTTTTGCGCCCGGAAAATAGAAAATTGCATTTTCGTGCGACGAAAAGGAAAACTTCCTCTTGCAACATTATTCGCTATCCAAGATGCACATGCATGCATAATATGGGCACATTATCATAAACTATGGCACAATTCTGGCCATAACATTTTTCGTTTGGTCTAAAAACCATAAACCTCGAATATGTTAGGTCATTTTTTAGAAGGTTTTTTTGAGATGCAATCAATATACCAAGTTTAATATTTTTACTTGCAACTATGTCATATAAAATGACACCACGCAAAGTTTTTACATTGTTCAGACCGTTTTTGAATTGCTTACGCACATTTTAAACTATGTTCAAATTTACATTCATGCGATACTGCTTAGCAAAGTCCTAAACGTGCAGGTGGAAACGGTCCCGAACTTTGGTTTTCACGTTCATACAATATAGGTGAAAATAGAGATGACATGTATGTTGAAATGAAATGGTGGCAAAGCAAACAAGAAAAAAGAGAAAAGGACCTTTGCCGTGTGCCACGAACACATGTCAGAGCCATTTAAAATTTCACGCGGGATAAATTCGCACGTAGAAATATTTATAAGACGCGGAAAATTCACGCATAAAAAAATAGAAATTCACAGCGAGGGCATGCCGTCAAGTCGGCACCATCAGCTGGGTAAAAATGTGGGCCCTCCTTTCCTCTTTGTCGTGGGATTTTTTTTCGCCGTGCGCTTTTCTGCTGTTTTGCCGTGTGTGTTTGTCTATCTATCTTTGGTGTGTGATTCTTCGTTGCCGTGTATCTTGTGTAGTTTTATCGCACGCCTTCTTTTTGCCATGCGTTTTTTAAAAGGACACACGGCAAACATTTTGTTGTCATGCGTCAAAGGGCTGGCACACGGCAACCCCGTGTTTTTCCATAGTGACAACATGAAACCTACAATTGAACGCCATGAGATTTTTTTTACCCTTTCTGTATATGTAGGGCGCGGAGAGGTTACTCCAGAATGTTCTATTACTAAACTAAAACAATTTCAAATGAAGTGAATGAGAGAGTAATACTTTCATATCAGAATAATTAACGCAGCATCACTATTTAACATCGAAGGATAACAAACTTCATAATAAATTCCCACACGAGGAGCTAACAATATGACCTGAATTGCTCAAAGCCACATGGCAGCACCCATCAGAACAGATAGGAAGATCAAACTGAACTTGACATAGGATCTTGGCGCATCCAAGCCAGCGCTACAAAACAAGAAGATTAGGCCCATGCCTAGCGACTGATTCTTACGAAGCACTGCCACACTAAGATCATGAAGCTGCATGCAGTGACTCTCATTGATCATCTGAAGAGCAGTCCCCATCGTCATCTGAATACCAGTCCCCATCTTCATCTGATGAAGACCATTCCACAAAGCATGGAATATAAGGTAAAACATCCTGGAATTCTGGATCGGTGCAGATAATATGCACTTGCTGGTTATCCATATCATACGACACCGCCGTATCCTCATCATCAGCAATGAAAACCAAATTACAATCTGGATGGAGTGCGATCACCGTATAGGAAAGCTCGTCTTCGCCACACTGCCTCCCGAACAGTTCTGAAACATTGACAGTATGCTTCAGGGTCCAGTTTGCACCAGCATAATCCTCAAGCACCCAAACATAGAGCTGACAATCATTATTATTGTCTATCTGCCACAGGTGCAAGCGTCCTTGAGAATGCCCAATGGAAGCCATATCGTATTTGCTTGGCATGTTTTCCGGCATTTCAATTTCCCTCCAGACTTTCCCCTCGGTGTCGACTGTGACTACTGAACCATGATGGGTAGCCAAATGCATAGTGCCATTCAAGAAGACACACTCTGAATTACCAAACAGAATAGTTTTGTAAGCCCACTCGCTCTGCACCGGGGTCCATCGTCCGGTTTCCGATGAGTAGATCGCCATTTGTGCGAATTCGCAGAAACGATCGGCCAGGGGCACAAACGCCATGAAACGGGACGGAACGGCTGCGTCGAAACCCAGGAAGATATCCATTATTGGTTCAAAGTACACAATGTCTCCTTCCTCCTGGTCCTGCCATAGCACAGGAGGCAACACGGCCCACTGCCCAGTCGTAGGATTGCACACGACATAATCATATTCGTCTTCCTCGTGTCGCGATTCCAAGCATCTGCAGAGGAGAAGGCTGCCGCAGCATTGCTCCACGGTGAAGCAGTCATAGATCCCGAGCCAGAAAGGGAGGGAAGCGTCGACCAAAGGGGGCCCTTTGCCGGACAGATTGCGGAACCTGAAGCGTCCACGGTCGTTGTAGAAGAAGCCGGACAGGGTCTGCGGGCAGCTCTTGCGGATGTCTGGGTCGGAGCAGAGGGCGAGCCATGGCTTGGACACGCACTTGAAGCGACAGAGCGACCTGTAGGGTACCCGCGACAGGATCTCGACGAGGGGGCCCTCGGGGAGGCTCCCCAAGGAATGCTGTTCCAGCTCCAGCTTCTTCTGCAAACAGCAGATACAGTTCGTTTAGGTTCAAGGTATCCATGTGCCTGCATTGGACTGCAGATTGGAAGATGGCACGGGAGGGGAACAAACCTCAGATGCTACCTCGGTGGAGGGGAATGGCGGCGCGTCCTCGTGGCGGCCTCGGTTGCCGGTCGACGGCGAGTGGTCCTGCTCCGTGCAGCCATCGGGAAGGCTCGCCGCGTCCTGATGCTTCTTGATCTACAGATGGTGGACACGCGGTTCATTCAGGTTCCCTTTCTTGGATCGAAGATTCGGAGAAGGGAGATTCAAATTCATCTACGGACCTCAAACGCTACCTTGGTGGCGGGGAATGGCGACGGCGAATTGGACGGAGCGTCCTCCGTGCGATCTCGGTGGCAGATCGCCGGCGGGGAGCCTTGCTCGCCTCCTCCTCCTACTCCTGGCGGCATCACTTCCTCTTGGCTAGCAGATCAGTGCCTCCTCGAGGCCCTCGACTTGTGGCCGCGGCCAGCCGAGTTTCGAGGGTTTTGAAGGACCCTGATGGCGGCTGTGCGACTTCGTTTTCTTCCCCCTCGGGAAATGGAATGGGCGCCTCTGTAAAAATAAAATCAATATACTCGTACTCCACAATTTGGCTCACTGGTTGCCTTCCTTGGTACGTGAGATTTGGCCAAAACGCGAAACATATGTGAATGGAGGGAATACTCTGAATAATTGTTTTCACATTTGGATCAAATAAATTTTTGGAAGAAAACTTGGTATATGAAAAAAAAAACATTCTTGGGCTTAAAAGCTTCTGGCTTCGCGTGATAAAAACACCAACTGTTTACGCGTTTGTGGTGGGAGTACATCGTTGACTACATCCAAGATTTTGCAACTTTTTGTAACTTTGAAATTGAGTCTTTGAAATTGTAAAATTTTCTAGCTCACCGGTTTCTGAGCCAACAAATGGCTTTATGCGGGTTTTTTTTTGAAAAAAAAAATCTAAATCTATTTCATGAGTTCACAAGAAATGCAAAGCACTCTAAACATAATAAAAATTACATCGAGATTCTTGGATCACCTAACGACCACCATCGCTTGAGCAGGCATGCACGCCTGTCGTCGCTCCTTTACAGGAGCCGGCGTGATGTTGTTGATGACAATCGAGAAGTCTTCGTGCACGTGCCCCTAAGGACCAGCATCCCTGAGCTAAAGTTGTCGTCATTGAACCCTTAAATTAATCTGAATCTTGTAATACCAAACCTAGAATACACGTAGACTGGACGAGATCCACCACTTCATGGAAGCGGCGACCAGACGAACCCCCGTCCTCCTCAACGCAGCGGCAAGATTGTCACAGACGAGGTGGAAGAGAAGGCAGGAATACCTTATTCTTGTCCCGCACAACGCCGCCATAGCCACCATAACGCCGATGCCGATTGACCAAACTCTAACTTTTGGGGCCATTTTACAGCGACGGCCGTAGGTCCGAGGTCCCCACCCCTTCCCGCCGCCGGAGCGGTGGGTAGAGGAGGCAGGGACTCATCGATCCCTGGTCGTAGACAGCGAGGACGAAGCAGATTGTGGCGGCTGCTAGGGTTTCGACCCTAGCCGCCGCCTCTATTTTTCTCACGGGAGGTGGCTTATTGCTGAATAATAATCACTCTAAAAAGTCTCAGAAACTCTATCGGCCAGATTTTCTTAGGTCTTGGGCAACTTAACTGGAACATGCAACTTACGATTCACGCAGTCTATTTTTTTTGCGAAAAGAATCCAGTCATTGACGCAGATTGACATTTAATACGCAGGACAACTTACCCATGTGGGGAAGATGAAAGGAGGATCACCAAGATCGGAAAGTCACGCCACTTGTCTGAGAGGCCTGCAAATCAAGCATGCACGAAGGCGAATGGAGTTCGGATTCTCTTAAGTTCTATGAGCAAGAAGTCGCCATAAAGTGGGCACCATAGTCTGATATCGTTTGTACCATCCACTCCATCATCTTCTCATTCTTATCCATATGCTGAGTCAACATCTCTTGTTGTTGTCCCATATGCTCCTCCATCCGATGAGCATTGGCCTTGGCCTCCTCCCCTTTTCTCCCCTCAGCGGGCACCTCGGCCTACGTTTTGTCATCGGAATGTCATGAATGTTACAATGGAAAGCATGTAATGAAGTGTGGATGACTGAGGAAGAAGAATATACCCGGATTTGGTCGATAGTGGTGGATGAAACCGTCGGGAGGGTCTCTACGTCGGGCGGGTCTCTACCCGAGGCATGTCGCTCGTCCTGCCACAAAGGACCTGTCTCATAGACGGGACAATCAAAGGATCGACGGCCGTCTACAATCCTGTAACACCCTCTGAATCGGACCTATGCAAGTTTGGGCAAAATTCGCCAAACCCGCATAGAAACGATTCAAAGGTGCCCACCAGGCACTTTCGTGCGGGTGGAAAACGAAGTAATAACATTACACAACAGTCCTCGATGGGACCCACGAGCAGATATATATAATGACTCAAAGAGTCAAAATGCAGATATATTATACAAAGATCCAAATCACCTTGAAAAGCGATAGGCGTCCAGCTACGGACAAGATGCAAATGGGGCTAAGAGCCACGAAGAATAACCAATGGCGTCCATAACCACCGCAGGCCAAGCGGAAGGTAACCACGCTAAGCGTCGATCTCAAGACACCTGCTTAACAAAAAGGGTGCCGAAGAGGGCAAAGGAAAACAAAGAAGGGCGTCGATCGAGGCGATTACAGCGAGGCTAGATTCGGCGGTCCTCGCCTACATAGGTATGGTGGATCGAAGCGTGGCAACATGCATTAAACAACCTATAGAGACTCGATACAATGGCGGATATCGAGAGGGATAAGAATGGCCTAACCGGATCCAACTGAAGCTATCACCAAACAACCCACCACAGTGTTTCCCCTCGAGACCAAACGAGGAAGTCAACCGAGGAACTCACACAGTTGGCAGTTTTAATTATTCAGTTATAGTTGCGGAACTTTACTAGTCAGGTTTAGATAATCATCCTGATAAAGTAAGCAGTGGGCACTTTTAGTTAATCATTCGGTTATGGTGGCAGTACTTACTAGTCAGGTACAATGATCATGAGATAACCACAAACCCCAGCAATTGTTGATACTTTTACTTAGCCATTCCGTTGTAGTGAAGCTGATTACTAATCATATCGGAAACAAGTCAATTTAAAACAGTAAACTTTAGTTATAGTTGTCTATGATCAGACACTGTGCTCCAAGTCGTCCATAACCGCGGACACGGCTTCTCGAAAAGATTAAACCCTGCAGGGGTGCACCAAAGTATCCACAGGCACTTCGACCCTTTTTGCCAGATCAGTTAACATACACCCATCGGTATATGTCGGGGCCTAAGTCACGGCGTTCCGGACACTAAAGCAAGCACTGGGGGCCACCCACTAAGTACACCCATAGCGAAGTCGGCGGTCTCGAGACGGACTTAGGGTTGCGCCAATGGCTATGTGACGGTATGCCCCAAACGGGATGCCGATCTGCGTAATCACTCCGCTTCCTAAGCGATGCGATTGTGCGACCTCGCACAATCGTAAATAAAGCAGTAAAGCATGGCATAAGTACAGGATAGTAAATAAAACCCCAAACTAGTTTGTGGCCCCAAGATCTGATGCTGGAATCGGTAATTATCAATGGGGGCCCATATCTCCCACGTGGTTAGCGCTCGATCTCGGAGCAGTGTCAAGAACTCGGGTCTCTGGGACACAAGTGGTGATCGGAAACCAAATCTTACCTATCACCCACCGATGCCTCTGCTTAGTTCAATTTTAGTTGTTAAACAGAAATTAAAGTGAACAACAAGTAAACCATGACCATCTCCAACGTCAACATGCGGCAATTCTCCAACAATGGTGGTACTTGACGACAAGCAAAACACTTGAGCAGCGACTACGACGCGGGTCCAACTATCTACCAAACAACAGGTAATAGGATGTGTCCAAGGCTATATATGGCTGCAAGGGATATCACAGTACGAAATCTAAAGCATCATAACGAGATAGCAAAGATCAACAGAGGAAATAAATACTAGCAAAGTAAGATAGGTAGAAAGGGAGATGCTGCTGAAAACATTGTCGAAGGGTTCATCCGAAGATCGGTGACTCACATCAACTCAACGGCCTTATCATGAAGAAGCAAAACACTAGAAGAAACACGGATGCAATATTTAATACAGGCGGAGGATCGGCATGATGCATGTATGATGTATGGCATGGCAAAGGTGCGATGCAATTAGGTCAAGTTAAAGCGGAACCGGGTCCCGACAATTAATTAGATGGCGCATGTTAATTAAACCCCCGCATATTAAATGTTGTTTTAGCATGGCCAAAGATAGCATCGGGTTCGCTACACAAATTTAAATGAGGCCAATATGAGACTAGATTTGCCTGCATATGGGCCCCATATTTAATTATTAGGTGAATCGGCATAAGGCCCCCAAACCAATGCTATGCATGCGGAATGGCAATTTAATGTGCAACAAATTGATATGTTATAAAATAGGGTTCGAGGAAAAGGTCACACATCATAGGGGCTCGGCGATCTTGGGTTTTTCCGGGGTTGGGTCGTCGAGGTTCGACGAGGTCGTTTCCGTGGATCGTTCTTCGTTCTCGTCTGAGGTAGTTCTTGGCGTTAGGACCGGACTTGGTTCGATGTCGGAGCATCGGGTCTGACTTCGCCCGGAGCGGGTCTTGAGTCTCGACAACCCGATTCTCTGTGGGCGACCTTGGTACTCGATGTCCGTGAAGTAGTACTTGTCGCCCTATCGTCTTCGGGTTCGCTCCATTCGGGTCCTTGTCGGAGTACTTGTCGTCCCCTGAAGGAGGGCTTGCGTCTAGGGTCTCGGCGATATTGGCGCATCGAGAGGGTCGAGAATCTGCAGTCTTGGATTCGCGAGGAGATCATGGCGTCGGGGTTTCCGTGATGAAGCTCTTGTCGAGGTTGGCGCGAAGGTCGTTGGCGAGCTCGGGTTGCCTCGGAGCAGTCATAAGGCGTCGCCAGATTCCCCAAAGGCGCATACGAGCACTGCATACGAGCACACACATACGAGCACCTGTAGCCACCTGGGCCCGCAGTGGCCAGTGAGCGGGCAGCACGGAGACGGAGTCCGGAGGTGTGGGGCGGGCGACGGGTGCTTGGCGGCAGACGGACCTGGCAGAGGGGCCCGCGGGATCTGGCCGTGGCTAAGCGAGTAGGTGCAGTGAGAGGACGGCTCAGGCGGGCCGGCGATCTGGCGGGCGTGGAGCGAGGAGGGGTCGCGGTGGCCATGCGAGCCGGAGAGGTCGACGGCGAGCAGCTGGCGCAGCTGGTTTGAGGCGAGGGCCGGCGACAGCGGTGGAACGGAGGCAGGCGCTGTGGCAGTGGCCAGGGCGGCGAGTCTTGATGGTGTGAGGCGAGGGGCAGTGGCGGTGGTCTGTGTGTGGCCAGCCAGCTGTGTGAACATGGTTGAGCTGGGCCAGGGAGCGGGCACCGTGAGGCAGGAGGCCGGGTTCTTCGGAGGGTGGAGTGTCGAGGAGGAGGGAGTGGCGGGAGGGTGGCGAAACGAGCAGGGAGAAGAACGAGGGAGGAGGAAGATGGGGTTGGGGACAGGGCAGCGTGGGGTGGGTCCAGGGGCCGAGGACAGTCTTGAGCGGTGGATGAGCGGTGTCTGTGAGGTGCGTGTAGTGTGTGGCAGGGCTGGGTGGGTTGTGTGAGGGAAGGAGAGAGGGTGGGATGAGAGGGCCACGTGGCAAGGAGTGATTGGGGTGGGGGTGGCTCGGTGAGGTGGCGTGATGCTATAGGCTAGGGTGAGGTGGCAGGGTGGGTTGGGTAGACTAGTGGGTGAGTTTAGGATTAGATGGGGCAGGTGGTGGACGATTTACAATATGGGCGATCGTTGGTCGGGTTGGCCCGTTCGATTGCCTAAAAATAATTATAAATTTTATTTATTTTAATTAGAACATTTGCAAACCGATAGCAACAAAATAAAATACTCGGAGCCGGGGTTTGGCGTTTGAATAAAAGGCGTTTAGAAAACAAAGCAGGTTACGCAAACATAATTTTGGCAAACAATGCATGATGATGACGATGCAATGCACAAATTCAACGCGATTTTCTAGTAGTGGTCTTGCGGGATGCCACAATTCGACACCACTAACAAGGGATCTCGCCCTCGAGATCCGCCTCATGGTACCGGAAGGAAGGTCGGCGGTCTGATCCTTCTCGCTTCGTGTAGATCCTCGCGACACCACTAACAAGAGGTCGTTGTCCCTGATCGTCGAGAGAACACTCCGGATAAACAACGGTCGAAGTTAAAGGTAAGGCCACCTCTAACTTCAGCGGAAGGAGTAAAATTGCATCGATCCACCATTCAGTATACCGAGCAATGATAAGAGTAGTGGTATGGTCGCGACTCCATCCACTCAAAGCATTACCACATACGAATAGGCAGTTATGCCACCAACCCACAGATTCAGATGAAGATCTCGACAAGCGAGGTTCGGATCAAAGAAGTGATGAGACTACGCTTGAGCTGGGGTAGGGATGTCGTCGCGTCGGAAAACACGGAAGGAACAAACAAATGCAGGATGGTAACACCGACAAAGATCACTCGAGCATCGGGAAGACCGGATGATAGAACACCGTTGACAAAGGAGGCGAAACCCTAAAGATGCGGAAACCCAACCACGAGAATTCTGGACTCGAAGAAAGAGACGAGGCGGATTCAAAACACGAGGGGTAAGAGGAGAATAGCAGAGGTAAGGAATAAAATCAGACCTAATCGAACTACCCAACCGATTTTGAAATAGTTTTGACACTCTACTTGACCGTTAGCTAGGTTATCCTACATTTGGACTTGTGGGGTATCATAGCCGAGCTCGATACCATCAGTAACACCCTCGAATCGGACCTATGCAAGTTTGGGCAAAATTCGCCAAACCCGCATAGAAAGCGATTCAAAGGTGCCCACGAGCACTTCGTGCGGGTGGAAAGCGAAGTAATAACATTACACAGGTCCTCGATGGGACCTGAGAGCAGATATATATAGCGACTCAAAGAGTCAAGAGTAGATATATTATACAAAGATCCAAATCACCTTGAAAGCGATAGGCGTCCAGCTACGGACAAGATGCAAATGGGGCTAAGAGCCGAAGAATAACCAATGGCGTCCATAACCTGCCCGTGCCAAGCGGAAGGGTGACCACCTTAACGGCGTCGATCTCAAGACACGCTTAACAAAAGGGGTGCCGACAGAGGGCAAAGAAAACAAAGAAGGCGTCGATCGAGGCGATTACAGCGAGGCTAGAATTCGGCGGTCCTCGCCTACATAGGTATGGTGGGCGGCGGCGGCGGCATGCATTAAACAACCTATAGAGACTCGATACAATGGCGGATATCGAGAGGATAAGAATGGCCTAACCGGATCCAACGAAGCTATCACCAAACAAACCCACCCTGGTGTTTCCCCTCGAGACCAAACGAGGAAGTCAACCGAGGAACTCACGGTTGGCGTTTAATTATTGATTATAGTTGCGGAACTTTACTAGTCAGGTTTAGATAATCATCACGATAAAGTAGCGGTGGGCACTTTAGTTAATCATTCGGTTATGGTGGTACTTACTAGTCGGTACAATGATCATGAGATAACCACAAACCCCAGCAATTGTTGATACTTTTACTTAGCCATTCCGTTGTAGTGTGATTACTAATCATATCGGAAACAAGTCAATTTAAAACGAGAAACTTTAGTTATAGTTGTCTATGATCCGACACCGTGCTCCAAGTCGTCCATAACGCGGACACGGCTTCTCGAAAAGATTAAACCTGCAGGGTGCACCAAAGTATCCACGAGCACTTGACCCTTTTGCGGATCGGTTAACATACACCCATCGGTATGTCGGCGGGGCCTAAGTCACGGCGTTCCCGGACCTAAAGCAAGCGGGGGCCACCCACTAAGTACACCATAGAAGTCGGCGGTCTCGAGACGGACTTAGGGTTGCGCCAATGGCTATGGACAGTATGCCCCAAACGGGACTGACATCTGCGTAATCACTCCGCTTCCTAAGCGATGCGATTAATGCGTACAATCGTAAATAAAGCGATAAAGCATGGCATAAGTGCAGGATAGTAAATAAAACCCCAAACTAGTTTGTGGCCCCGATCTGATACTTTGGAATCGGTAATTATCAATGGGGGCCCATATCTCCCCTTTGTGGTTAGCGCTCGATCTCGGAGCAGGTGTCAAGAACTCGGGTCCCACGGACACAAGTGGCGGTCGGAAACCAAATCTTACCTATCACCCACCGATGCCTCTGCTTGGTTCAATTTTAGTTGTTAAACAGAAATTAAAGTGAACAACAAGTAAACCATGATCATCTCCAACGCCAACATGCAATTCTCCAACAATGGTGGTACTTGGCGACAAGCAAAACACTTGAGCAAGCGACTACGACATGGTCCAACTATCTACCAAACAACGGTAATAGGATGTGTCCAAGGCTATATATGGCTGCAAGGGATATCACAGTCGAAATCTAAAGCATCATAACACGGATAGCAAAGATCAACAGGGAAATAAATACTAGCAAAGTAAGATAGGTAGAAAGGGAGATGCTACTTTGAAAACATTGTCGAAGGGTTCATCCGAAGATCGGTGAAGCTCACATCAACTCAACGGCCTTATCATGAAGAAGCAAAACACTAGAAGAAACACGGATGCAATATTTAATACAACGGCGGAGGATCGGCATGATGCATGTATGATGTATGGCATGGCAAGGTGCGATGCAATTAGGTCAAGGAACCGGGGTCCCGACAATTAATTAGATGGCGCATGTTAATTAAACCCCCGCATATTAAATGTTGTTTTAGCATGGCCAAAGATAGCATCGGGTTCGCTACACAAATTTAAATGAGGCCAATATGAGACTAGATTTGCCTGCATATGGGCCCCATATTTAATTATTAGGTGAATCGGCATAAGGCCCCCAAACCAATGCTATGCATGCGGGAATGGCAATTTAATGTGCAACAAATTGATATGTTATAAAATAGGGTTCGAGGAAAAGGAGTCACACATCAGAGGGGGCTCGACGATCTTGGGTTTTTCCGGGGTTCGGGGTCGGGTCCAGGGTTCGACGAGGTCGTTTCCGGCGGGATCGTTCTTTCGTTCTCGTCTGAGGTAGTTCTTGGCGTTAGGGAACGGACTTGGTTGATGTCGGGGAGCATCGGGTCTGACTTCGAGAACGGGTCTTCGTGGTCTCGACAACCGATTCTCGGGCGACCTTGGTACTCGATGTCCGTGAAGTAGTACTTGTCGCCCTATCGTCTTGAGTTCGCTCCATTCGGGTCCTTGTCAGTACTTGTCGCCCCTGAAGGAGGGCTTGCGTCAGGGTCTCGGCGATCTTGGCGCATCGAGGGTCGAGGAATCGACGGTCTTGATTCCGCGAGGAGATCATGGCGTCGGGTTTCGTGATGAAGCTCTTGTCGAGGTTCGCCGAAGGTCGTTGGCGAGCTCGGGTTGCCTCGAACAGTCATAGGAACGTCATCGATTCCCCAAAGGCGCACACACGAGCACACGCATACACGAGCACACACATACACGAGCACAGCGGCCCATTGTGGCCACGGGCGGCCAGCGAGGCGGAGCAGGCCGCCGCACGGAGACGGAGTCCGGAGGGTGGACGCAGCGGGCGACGGGGTGCTTGGCGACGAGGTCGACGGACGCGGCAGAGGGGCCCGCTGGGATCGGCCGGGCGGCTAGGCGGTAGCACGGGTGAGGAGAGGGCGGCTCCGCGGCGGCGTGACGATCTGGCGGGCGTGGAGCGAGGAGGGTCGTCGCGGCGGTCGCGGGGGAGCCGAGAGGGTCGACGGCAGCCGCGCGGCAGCAGCGGGCTGAGCGAGCGACGGCCCAGTGGAACGGAGGGCGGAGGTGCGGCGGTGGCTGGTGGGCGGGCGGCAGACGCTGGCCGAGGCCGAGCGGGTCGGGCGGTCTTGATGGTGTGGGAGGCAGGCGGCGAGGCTGGCGGTGGGGCGTGGCGCTGGCTGGCAAGGCAGGAGCTGGCTGGCTTGGGCGAAGGGAGCGGGCACCGCGAGGGAGGGAGGCTGGCGGGGTTGGGAGGGTGGGTCGCAGGAGGGAGGGAGCCCGAGGGAGGGGTGAGCACGAGGAGAAGAACGAGGAGGAGGAAGATGGGGTTGGGGGCCAGGGGCAGGGTGGGTCTGGGCCCAGGGACAGTGAGGCGGTGGATGAGCGGTGTGCGCGCGGGGTGCGTGTAGTGTGTGGCCTGGGGCTGGGTGGGTTGTGTGAGGGAAGGAGAGAGAGGGGGTGGGATGAGAGGGCCACGTGGCAAGGAGTGATTGGGGGTGGGGGGTGGCTCAGCTGAGGTGGCGTGATGCTATAGGCTAGGGTGAGGTGGCCAGGGTGGGTTGGGTAGACTAGTGGGTGAGTTTAGGATTAGATGGGGCAGGTGGTGGACCGATTTACAATATGGGGCGGTCGTTCGGGTCGGGTTGGCCCGTTCGACTGCCCCTACAAAAATAATTATAAATTTTATTTATTTTAATTAGAACATTTGCAAACCGATAGCAACAAAATAAAATACTCCGGAGCCCCGGGGTTTGGCGTTTGAATAAAAGACGGCGTTTTAGAAAACAAAACGGGTTCTGCAAACATAATTTTGGCAAACAATGCATGATGATGACGATGCAATGCACAAATTCAACGCGATTTTCTAGTAGTGGTCTTGCGGGATGCCACAAATCCACAAGCGGATAACGGACAACAATATAGCATATGAACTGACAAGCCAGATAAATATTTAATAAAATCTTTGTCCTTTACACAACAGATATTTCTCAAGGTTGCATGTCATGCACTCATTGTGGGTGGAGTACCATAGTGTTACTATACTTTATTCGAAATGGAGGTTGAACCCCGTCAGTTGTAATTAAAAAATATGTACCTCTTGTTTTATTAGATTTTTCAACAAAGTTTTACCAGAAGAATATAAAGATTAACTCTAAGCCACCATCCTAGCGACAACTCACTATGCTTACAACACTAATGAAGTGGGTAACCATGAATAGGGCCATGTGCCCTTATACCAGCCACACCGTGGTGTAAAAGCGGTTCTAAGATGAGTTGAAATCGGTTCCATACAATGTAGAGTATTCATTGGCATTGGTTCAATTAATCTGACAAAATAAAGCGATTCAAGTTCATGGTTCGCTTCTTGCATACATTTGTGGGTCCTTGTGACAGAAATGTGAGGGAGAAGTATGGAGAGAGAAGAAAAGGGACATGAAATAGTGGGGCTAGGTAGGATCCACAAGCGATTCTATGCACTACAACATACACGCATTGGTTCAAAGAATTTTGCCTTTTTGCTTCGAACCGGCAAAACAGTGTGGCTAGTCTTACATCACAACTACTCATCATCTAAAAACAAATATCTCACTAAGTCGCCCATCGTCGAGTAAGGGTCACAACCGGTCCAACAGTTGGTCAGCATGTACCAGCGCACACGCCATAGAAGTCGCTATTACTGTCTTCCATGAACCCATTTTCAAGAGGGGTCAAAATATTAACCTTGCTAGGCATGTCCACACCACCACTTTGCGCTCGTCCATCATGACGCCACCGAGACCCCGCTGCACCATGACGTCGAGACTCACCGTCGTAGAATGGTATATGCCACGTCGGTCCACCCTGGTCCTCGCATGAGAAGCACACAGAGACTAGCGCCCAGCTATCGAAGACATCCACGCGTGTGTCCAGCCGATGAATGTCTCCAAAGATGATGCCCCCATGGGGGTGACGACACATACGTGCGCCATCATCCGATCTAGAGAGCCCAAATCTGAGGTTTCCAATGAGGAATACGACACCCACAGGCGTCGTCGATGATGGTGGCATCCTCACCAGCTTCACGAGTAGGACAATCATCATCTCCTCGATGTGAACCCCCACACCCCACAGGCAAGCAATCCGTCGTCGGGAAGCCGTCACGAGGCACCGGCCACCAACCGAATCTTGTTACACCGTCGAAGAAGATAGTCAGACGGAGGATGCCACATTGTTGCGTGACCGAAGCCATGGCCACGCACGCGCCGAACCAGCACCTGCTCGAGATCTGCTGCCGCAGCCGTGCCTCCAAACCGTGGCGGAAGGACCCCACGCTCGCGCGTGTCGAGGCTTTGCCCGACTGGCTCCGATGATGACGGGATGGGGTGGCGACAACTAACCCTAGGCCGGCTGGTAGTGTTACTATTACAATTGATGTCTTGTGTAGTCATGGGTTTATTTATTAGTAACTCATGGAGCTGATTTTAGTACTCCTTCGTTCATTAATGTAAGACCTTCTAGCTTTCCTTGAAATTGCGTTTAGACCCAACTAACAAAACAAGTTCTCATGCATTCTACGAAGTATTTGGTCATAGTGACGCTAGCATTTATTTTCCCCGATTTTTCCTTTTATCTTACAACTCTCTTTTACTTAGATAATATATAACTTTTTTAATTATATACTTTCATATGCGAAGGCAGGGTAGAACGCAAACCTTATGGTTACAGCGGAGTTACAGAGGTATAGCAGAATTTATAGCCCGGGTTGAATCCAGGAGGTTGTGAAGAAGGAAGTTGAAACTTATAAGGGTAGAAACTTCTGTTTCCATGCCGTCAGAGAAGGTGCCGGTTTTATCGATCTCGTGCCCCATAAATCCAAGTTCCTACTGATGTTTTTGAATAAGACCTGTTTTGTGATGTACCTATTGTTGAAAATCCTATTGTTTCTGGTTCTGGCATGCCATAGCTCTAGAAAGCAGGGCACCATAAGGACAGACCATGTCTTAAGATCTCTGCCATTGATACCAAGCTCCACGAAGTTTGCAAGATCATTTGTGCTAGCTGCGTAGGTTGCTTGTCGGCAGTGCAATGCAATATGCTCAAAGCTTTCTAGTGCTAGGCATTGATCACAACCTATATCAATGCAATATTTTTTGCTTACCATATTGTCTTTTGTGTTTATCCATCGCCTGAAAGCCAGTCACATGAAGATCTTATGTGTGTGCGGTATAGCAGAGCGCCATATCCATTTAGCTGGAGTCCAGCACATTCCATTGTCTCTATAGAAGTCTCTTGTCCTTGCGGTCTTTACAGTTGTTATCATCAGTTTGGAGTCACAGTTATGTGCAGCATGCTGTTTATTTAACAGTTCAGTCATAAGAGTGAAAGTGAATCTAGTGTATTCGCAATTGCGTTTTTTGAAAATAGGTGCTTTGAGTAACATTTACACCACGACCTCTGCATAACTAAGATGCACTGATCCGCACAAACTACACAACCAGAAAATAAAGAAAGTAGACTAAAATTACAAAAATCCCAAACAAAATTAACGGACTCGGGTTATGGTACATCAATCCGCAAATGACGCGGTCATCCACGTCCAGAGAAAATATCCCTCGCCGTGTCCTCCAATCGCGTATACCCCTCCATAAACAAGTCACAAAACTCCATAAATTGGAGAATAGTCCATGATCAGAGGATATCCGTGGCCCATATATAACATATAGAGGAGAAGACACAATGTTATTAAAAATCTTGTCATTTATACATAGTCATAGCGACCAATTAATGGCAAGCGCTCTCACCCAAAATAAAGTCTTGTATTTATTCATCAGTCACATGCAACCAGTTACCAAAAACATTGGCCACCGAACATGGAGGAGATAAACCAGCGGCTATTTGGATGAATGACCATATAGAATGAGAAAATTTACAATGGAAGAATAAATGACGGATTGTCTCATCATGATGATAAAAAACACATTGTGTACTTCCATGACAATTTCTTTTTACAAGATTATCTTTTGTAAGAATTACACCCTTACGGAGATACCATGCGAATATCTTTGTCTTTAGGGGTATTTCTATTTTCCAAATTTTACTATTATCATCGATCGGAATATCAGGTTGAACCAAAGTTCTATACAATAAGTCAACTGAAAATTTACTCTTTTTTAGTAATTTCCATTTGAACTCGTCCACACCGTCTAACAATTGTATCGTGGATAATCATAATAAAAGATTATTCTAAGATATCAGTCGATGACCTATGAGACTTTTTCTAAAAGACATATTAGGAGGATTAGATTCCATTAATGTGGAAAGTGTATCTTCTTTGTGCATAACAATCGAATATAGAGTTGGATATTGTTCGCGAAGAGAAGTTTGACTAAACCACTTATCTTCCTTAATAATGAGAACACCAAAACGAAAGAAATGTTTTTTGGTCGCCATAAGTCCCACCCAAAAATGTGACTCACCGGGTTTCCAAACCACTTGAGACACAGCTTTGGAACCCACATATTTCCTCCATAAAATGGTTTGCCAGACACCATCTTTGGTCAAGTAGTTTGAAAAGCCATTTACCCAGAAACACGTTATTTTTGACTTGCAAATCATGTATGTCAAGTCCACCGTATTTTTTTGGTCGGCAAACCATATTCCATCTGGTCAGTCGATTTTTTTTTACTACCCCTGTCAAAAGAATCTTGATCGGAAATAATCCACTTTATTCAAGACATCTTTTGGTAACTGGAAAAATGAGATCATATACAGTACCATATTGGTTAGTACTGAATTTATGAGGACAAGTCTTCCTCAAAGGGATAGCAATTTTCCTTTCCAGCTATTAAGATGTTTTTGGATTCTTTCCTCAACGAGTTCCCATTTACAATTGTGAGACGTCGATAGTGAATAGGTATTCCCAAATAGTTGATTGAAAATTGTCCCTGACCATAGCCAAAAAGTTCAGCATATAAGTGGGCCTTGTTTTGAGCCTCGCCGAAACAATACAAATCACTCTTATGGAATTATTTTAAAGTCCAGATAGCTGTTCGAATGCTGATAATATTATTTTCAGATTCTTCGCTTTCTCCAGATCATGTTCCATAAATAAATTGTGTCGTTAGCGTATTGAAGAATAGAGAGTCCGCAATCAACCAAATGTGGAACTAGTCCTTCAATTTGGCCATCGGTCTTGGCTCTCTCGATAAAGATAGCCAATATATTATCCACTATATTAAATAGTATAGGCGATAGTGGGTACTCATGTCTTAGTCCCTTTTTGGTCTGAAAATACTTGTCAGTATCATCGTTTACTTTAATGGCAACACTACCCTCAGACACAAAAGACTGTATTAGAGCGCGGCACCCCTTAGAAAAAACTTTCATACAGAGTGTTTGCTTAAGAAAATACCAATTAACTTTGTCATACGTATTCTCAAATTAAATCTTAAACAGTATACCGTTTAACTTTTTTAATGTAATTCATGGTTTGTTTCATACATGGTTACTACACCATTTAGGATATTTCTCCCTTGCATGAATGCAGTCTGAGAAGAGCTGACAACATGGTCAGCTAGTGAGTTTAGTCTAATCGTGGCAACTTTTGTGAAAATTTTAAAGCTAACATTAAGAAGGCAGATTAGACGATATTGTTGTATACGTTCTGTATTATTAACCTTAAAAAGTACAATTATGTTACCAAAATTTAGTCTAAAAAGGTCTAGCTGACTAGCATATAAAAACTCAAACAAATGCATAAGATCCTCCTTGATAACTTCTCAGAACTTTCTTGACCTCCTCCTCCGTATAAAGAGTGGTTAGAAATTTGTTTTCGTCAGTAGAAAACTAAGAAATATCCGCTGTTCGAGATTTATCCATTGAAAATAAGTTTTTCGGTGGAGCCCCAGACAAGAATTTATAATAAGAATAGGCATTCTTTGAAAGAGAAATCGGATTGTCATGTGAAATGGGAATCTTTGGGCAGAAGTTCGGAATGTTTAAGCATGGTGATTGGTAAGTAAACACTGGCAAGTAAGATGCACTCCACACTGATTGGTAAGTAAACAGCCAATGAGGCAATGGCAAAAACCGACACTCCACACTGCTCTATGTGCTGCTCTTTCATGTCTTGTTCGGCAAGTGACTTGGCAGATCCATGTGCGTGCAGCGTGCTGCTGCAATGCACGGAACCTGCCGCGCTTGAGGGACAGTCATAATATTAGCTGCTTGGAAATTTCGTGAAATGAGCTGTTCTTGGTCATGCCAATCAGCAGAAACGGCACCGCAAAGAAGACGAAAATCTCAAACAGTTTTGTGCGAGGGGCGAGGGCCCAAGGGCAAATATCGACTGGCACTGACACGTGCTCCTCTTTCATGTCGTCAGCAATGAGCAAACGACTTGCAGTGTGTGTGTGTGTTCAAAAAAAAGGCCACCGTGCTAGAGGTACTTTTACGAAAGGCATAGTACTGTACAAAATATGCATGCTAGGTACTCCATAAATAACTAAGTAAATAAGTTGATAAGGTATATGTTTACAGCGCCACAAAAATTTAAAACCAGATTCGATCTACACCTACAAGTAAAAAAAAAGATAAATTCAACTATGAATAGTGACTGAACTTTTGCATTTTGTCTTTTGTCCTTGTGATAATATTCATATTGGGATTTGTCTGTTGTACGTGTACATGAAATTTGAATTTCAAATTTGTAGAATCACAACGCCTCTTTTGTCAACTCACTCTCTTTTTTTCATGAATAATTCTAGAGATAAATCCCTTCTCTCCAGCAAAAAAGTGTCAAAGTGACAAAAATTCCTATACTAAAATTGTTTTTGCGACTTACAAGAATTAATAGTATAGTAGTTTCTCAAACTATATACTCCCTCCGTCTCGAAACAGATGTCTTAGATTTGTCAAAATTTGGAAAAAGTATATAGATTCATTCGAATTTTAACAAATCTGAGACATCTATTTTGGGACGGAGGGAGTAAAATTTAAGGATGGTAACATATTTTATCATCTGTAGCCTACTTGTTAAAAGAAAGTCACAAAGGCAGATCTCAACATATCCTCGTCGGTTCGCAATGTGGTGAACTCAACTCAAGATAGTGGACACGTGGCAATTTAGATGATTGTGTTGACCAAACCACTCCTCTCACCCACTCCATCATCACGTCCACGCGTTTTAGGGTTACAGATAACAAGATAAGGCTACGGTGTGGGCCTATTTGGTTCAACGGAGATTTCATTTGAATTATGGAGTATTCTGCAGAGTTTTGTTTTTGGATTATAGGATTATAAGAGATGGTCCACTTTACAAGCAATTCTAAGCTACATAATCCTTGTAGACTTACACATTTTGTTCGCAAAAATAGGGAAACCACAACGGTCTTGATAAATATAGTCAAATCAAAGTCAAACCACATGAGGTCGCTAAAGAGTTCTAATCACGGAATTCCAACGTATATAAAAATCTTTTTTAAAATGAAGTTCTATATTGAACCTTAAGTATCAAGTTGGTGCAAGTATGATGCCGTCTATGCATCTAAGATGCACACAACCAATAAAAGAACAATCACTAAAACACCAGAACATACCCAGTGGTACAAAGAGTCTGGCTAAAAGAAAAGCCTCCAACCTCTAATTCGTTATACTCTGCTGGTTGGGTTCTGTCCAACTTTAGCAATGAATATCTGAACGTGGTCGATAGATTAATACTCTTGTAAATCGTGTATGTTATGACTGAACTTTTCAAACATTATAAAGGTTTTCAATTTGGCACGAGTTATTTGTAAGGTCGAAATCTATTAATTCCGTGATAGACTTGTTTATCAAGAGAGAGGCATATCTCGTCATGGTTTACTTAGAGCATCTCTAACAGTTGTCGCATAATGCGGTAGCAGCGCCAATAACCGTTTTATGTAGCAACAAACAGCAAAAAAGTTCTCCAGCAATTGTCGCGTTGTTGTTTCATGCTGCAAATTTTTTGTGACAGCGAGACCTCGTGCTGCATATCTACGGCAGCGCTCGTGGTGTCGCATCCGTTCCTCTCGCTCTCGCACGCAGCCAATCGCCACCAAAACTTCATTTCCCCTCCCGCCGCTGCCACCAACCATCCCCGCTGCGCCGCCCTCGCCCGCAAAACCACCGCAACGCCGCCCAGCCACCTCGTAGCCTCGCCCGGCGACCCGGAGCAGCTCGTCCGTTCCCCGTGCCGTCGATGCGCCGTCCCCACTCCGTCGACTTGCCGCCGTCGATTCGCCACGTCGCACCGTCGATTTGCTGGCCAGCACCGTCAATCTGCCTTTCCGTGCCTTCTGGCGGACACCACCATGCTGCACCGAAGGTGAGAGGTCTTTTTTCTCGATTTTTTAATTTTTTGTTTTAGTATTTTATTCAATCCATTGCAATGAATTTGTAGATGATTTTATCGAGGCCATTGATTTTGTCGCTTTCGTACTCAACTTCCAATGAAATGGTGTATGACATGGACAAGGACGAGTCCGCTCTTCGTGATGCATAAGAACAAGTGGCTCGAGCACGGTGGCTCAGTGTTCTTGCAACGACATCAATGTACTTCAACGGTCTTCACTTTTTATCAAGCTCGCCAATGGTGAGACTCCCCTGTAGAGTTTGCTATTATGCAAAATTTGTGTTAGCATGTAATAATGATTTTATTGTTGTACTTTTCATATTGTACTTGTCATTTCATTGCAAATTTATGTACTCCCTTCGATCCAAATTAATTGAGTTGGATTTTTCTAGATTCGGATGTATCTAATACTAAAGCATGTCTAGATACATACAAATCTAAACAAATTTAAGTCAATTAATTTAGATCAGAGGAAATAAATATGTTAAAATTGGGATGGTGGCGCTGCTACCAGCACAAAGCGGCCGACATTTTGCCACAAAATCGTAATTCTGCTGCCGCATCGCTCAAGATGCTCTTAGATTGATTATACTAGCAGCATCCTATTCCACCAGCTCAATCTGCAAAAGCATTTCATATTCAGATTTCATTTTATATAGTACGCAGTTCAGAACAGTGACAGCAGTCGCACCTAACCGCATCAGCGAAAAAAAGCATTTAAATACCACAACCCCCCGTGACACCACGCGAGCCTCCTCTTTCCGCTTCAGGACACGGACGAGCCGTCGCGGAGGCCCCCTTCGCCGCCTCCATCCATCGGCTCCCCCTTGCGACATGTGAGTTCTACAGATCCTCCGAGGAAATCTCCCCTAATTTCCTTCTGATTTTACCTCGCATCCTTCTTGTTCTCGCGTGCGCGCAGGTTCTTTTTTCCTTGTGATCACTAGAGGTGATCTCGTACAGGGGTGTGATTATTTCGGGTTCTTTCCCACTCATTCTGATCGTTTGATTCCGTTTCTTCACTGCTGATTAGAAAGTAATAGCACCTCGGAGTACAGATAAGAGTGATAGGATGTCGAATCAGGATAGATTCTGCAGCTAATCAACTCCTTCAGCACCGTTATCTGTTCATCTTGTTTCTTGATTCCTTTTTTCCCCTGTCAAAGTATCAGAGATACAGAGCGAGCTTCAGTTCATGTTCAAATGTCTTTGGGGAGAAAAAAATAAGAAGAGATGCTTGGTAACTAACAATGAGAGATTTGAGCAGGGGTATGGAGATGATCACGAATGTGTCCGAGTACGAGAAGCTGGCCAAGGAGAAGCTGCCCAAGATGGTGTACGACTACTACGCCTCCGGCGCAGAGGATCAGTGGACGCTCAGGGAGAACAGGGAGGCCTTCTCCAGAATCCTGTAAGCTACTCTACGTATACTCCAAATTAGCAGGTTTCACGCCCTTAGCTGTAGTTTGGTAGTATGCTACTAGATGAACTGTAGTACTTGTTTCCATTAGCATCAGCAACTTAAAAGTAGAGGAAACGTAATGCAGTAGAGGAGTTTCAGGATTGAACTTGTTTTGGGCGATGACAAGTGTCGTGTCGTTTGAAAACTTTTGTCATTTTAAAAACCTTTGGTGGAGGCCCAGGATAAGGTCTAGATGAATCCTTATGGAATTTTTACTACTCCACTGTTACGGATTACAAGGTAGTCTTGACAGGCTTAGCTGGGCGTAAGTGGATTGGTTTGCCTTTTGATTAGTATAATTAGACGGTAGCAGAAGTGGACAAATACCATGGAGTAGAGGACAATGGACCAGATGAGTCATCTGTCAGGTGTGGTCTCCATAGTCAAAGTAGATGACAATTTCGCCCTGAACTCTCAGATAAGATAAATGACATCAGCACGTGCAGAAATACCCATCTTAAAAAGTAACTTGTCAAAATTCAGTTTTGTCCTAATTCTAGTTGCAGACTATGATTTCATTTGACCCTTCCTGACAAATGGTTTCAGGTTCCGACCACGCATACTGATCGATGTGTCCAGCATCAACATGGCCACAAACATCTTGGGCTTCGACGTCTCCATGCCGATCATGATCGCTCCGACAGCCATGCAGAAAATGGCTCACCCTGAAGGTTCAGCCAAACTTGCAGTAATCAGCACCTCCTCTCATTTTCCAGAGCAATGTTCTCATGGGGAAACTTATCTGTTACTACGCAGGAGAGTTTGCTACTGCTAGAGCGGCAGCATCTGCAGGGACCATAATGGTTTGGAAGATCACCTGCACTTGTGGCATGTTTGCTGTCCTCATTCAGTAATCAGTATTGCTGATGCTTTGTATGGCGTGTGTGTTTTCAGACGTTGTCTTCTTGGGCTACTTCTAGCGTTGAAGAGGTCAACTCGGTGGGACCAGGGATACGTTTCTTCCAACTTTATGTATGTGTCGTCTTCAGCTTCGCCAAGTTTTATAACATGAGAAAACTGTTCCTTATTCTTTTTAACCTGACGATCATTTGCACAATCAGGTTTACAAGGACAGGAACATAGTACGGCAGCTGGTGAAAAGGGCTGAAATGGCCGGATTCAAGGCGATCGCCCTCACCGTCGACACGCCGAGGCTCGGTCGCAGGGAAGCTGATATCAAGAACAGGTTCGCATCCAACAGCTGCGCGTGTTATCATGATTAATTTACTAATGAAATGGTCTATACTATATTTCGTTTCTTTAGGAGTGCTCTACAGTGTTCGGTATGTATTCTGAATTTCTGGTGACTTGTGACAGGTTCGTCTTGCCTCCACATCTGGTGTTGAAGAATTTCGAGGCCCTGGATCTCGGCACCATGGACAAGGTTCACATTGCCTGGAAAACCAAGCCAATCACGCCAAAAGTATAATGCAGTTTTCAGATGTCTTACCATGTCTGTCTTTTGTGGCTTGTCAGACAGATGATTCAGGACTCGCCGCTTATGTTGCCGGCCAAGTCGACCAATCTCTTTGTTGGGAGGTACTACCACTCTTTCTTTTTTCAGTGCATTTGGATGGTATCATTAACACACCGTGTTAAATTGTTCCATAATGTGCGCACAACAATGTCATGTTCTAATCACACTTGAGTGTTCTGTATCAGTAACCACTGATTAGTACTGATCATGTACAGGACGTTAAGTGGCTGCAGACAATTACCTCGCTGCCCATCTTGGTGAAAGGGGTGATGACTGCAGAAGACAGTAAGTTTTCTTAGTCTCTAAAAAGTTCAGCTGTACCTCCATTTTCCAATGCCACGCCTTCCTCCTGTTACGACGGTCGCCTGAAGGAAGCTTGCGCTAAATGCAGCGAGGCTTTCCATCGAAAACGGCGCGGCCGGCATCATCGTGTCCAACCACGGCGCCCGGCAGCTGGATTATGTTCCGGCAACCATCAGCTGCCTGGAAGAGGTATGTTTTTCAGATGAGTTCAGTTAGCTTCATCGCGAGATTTTCTTGGTGAGATAGACTGACTAGTGTATGTTTGTGAGTAAATTCAGGTGGTGAGGGAGGCGAAGGGGCGGCTGCCGGTGTTCCTGGACGGCGGCGTCCGGCGCGGCACGGACGTGTTCAAGGCCCTGGCTCTGGGAGCCGCAGGCGTATTCGTAAGTGCAAGCGCGCTCTCTCGTCGATGACGGCGCGTGTTTTGTTGATATGAAATCCTGACACTGTGTGTGGCAGATCGGCAGGCCGGTGCTGTACTCGCTGGCGGTGGAGGGCGAGGCGGGCGTGCGGAAGGTGCTGCAGATGATGCGGGACGAGCTGGAGCTGGCCATGGCGCTCAGCGGGTGCGCGTCGCTGCGGGACATCACGCGCGCCCACGTCCTCACCGACGGCGACAGGATCCGCCGCGCCAGGCTGTAGGCGGCCACGCCGCTTGTCCATTTGAGATACTACTGCTAGTTGTCGTGCTTCCGTCTGAGATCATGTCTCGTGCAATAAAGTCGTGCGTGGCCGAAAATCATGTAGAGCGGACGTCCGCTCATCTTTGAACTACCGATCGCGCTGTCTCGCTCGTTCCCGTCTCCCTCCCTTCGCGCCACAGATCCGGTTAACAGCCATGCCGGCATGCGTGCTTAACCGCCGCGCGTGCTTGGATGGCGACGAAGACGCCCTCGTCGTCGCGACGCAATCGTTCTCGATCCTCAGATGGCGATAGGGTTCGAAGCAGACAAGACGTATGCCGACGAGCTTCTTCAGCAGGGCACCGACATCGGAGCGCGTCTCGCGGACGCGCCGCTGGGAGTCTCCTCCCTGCTTTCCTAGGCGGAAAATATTTGTACGGGACCTGCTCCATAGATTTGGATTTGGAGGCGTGAACCAATCTCTACAATTGACATGTGGTATACATGACAATTTAGATCTAGACAATCAGATGTTGTGAATTCTCTTTCCTAGACACGTATCAAATGTTGGTCCACGCCTCCAAATCTATGGACCGGGTCCCATATAATTATTTTTCTTCCTAGACGTCAATAGCCCGTTTGCCGACATTATAGCCGTCGGTAGGAACGCCATCGTATTCATCATGTCCTTCCCCGACGGCTCTCGCAAGATTTCTTATCTCATCTACAACGCCGTCGCCAGGTCGCTCCGCCAGATCCCCATGCCGGGAGACCAATCCTGGAATTTTTTTCCCTTAGCGCTCGTGTCCTCGTTGCGCGCCCCCTAGCTCACAGCATCACACGATGGCTATGTGTGCCCGACGACTACATCTTGGCCCACGACTCCACGTGGGGAAGCTGCTGGTCGACGAGACGACGCTGCCAACGTCGGCCGGCGGGAGCAGGATTCTCTCCTCCTGTGGTGGCCCTCCTTGACATCCTCAACATCCTGGTCGGAGTGCAAGACGGCCAGCTTCGTACCATCGAAGAGATATTTTACATGACCGACATGGAGTTCTCGTTCGATGGCCACTGCTACTGGGTCGACCTCCTCTGCGGTGTCTTAAGCCATGGCCAACGCTTCACCCCCAAACAGATGTCTAACAAATCCACGTCGAATATCAGTTGCCATGGAGGTGACAGAGAAAAAGATGTACGCTTACCAAGCGGTCGCCCACATAGGAGTCTGTCGCTCCAAGAGAAAAGAGAGAAGAGAGGAGACGATCCGGATTAGAGAATAAAGCTGCCAACCCATGGATGATGAGGCTGCTGGGCAGGTGTATGCTACCATCCCCTTAAATCATGCCCTTATACTGTAAATGTGATACTCTCTTCGGCAACAACAGTGTTGAGGTGATCAAGTTCGGTTTTAGCCCTTGCGTGTCGACTAGGGTGAACACTGCATCACGGTAGGAATTTTGGGACACTTTCTTGGGGCACTACTCAAAAACTATATCATTTGGGGCATTTTAGCAAAGTGCCCTATAATGTATTACCATTTGGGGTACTTTGGCAAAGTGCTCCAAAATTAGTACCATTTGGAGCATCTGGCAAAGTGACACTAAAGGAGTATCTTTCTTTGGGGCACTTTGCCAAAGTGCCCTTAAAGGTAGTGCACAAAAAGTATCATTTAGGACATTTTGTCAAAGTGTCAAAAAAGTGGTACCATTTAGGAGTATTTTGTACATGTACAGAGCTTCCTGCATACTCTTGTCGCATATATACAGTTGACTTTCTATAATCTACCATATGATCACATGTGCATCCAGATCATTGGGATTTCATGTTGGTTGTAACTGTGTAGTGGGCGTGTGGCACAGCCTGAGGCATACAGCACCATGAGCGTCGTCTAGAACGAACACGTCCACCTCAAGGACCACAAAGTGACTGTATGGGGGGCGGCCGGGTCCCGGCAATGACTGGGACATTGAGCACGAGCTTCTTCTCGAGACCCTGTGGGGGTTCATGGAGGCCGGCAATATGCTGCGTCATCTGACGCCCATGTGCCCCCTTCCGTCCTCCAATGAAGACGACGACATTTACCTCATGCTCTAGTAGTACCAAAGGAACTGGAGCCTTTGGGAGCCTGTATTAAGCATCGGGCACCGCTTGCTTGCTATTGACATTTAGAAGACGCACATCTTGGACTCGATATGCCTAGAGGACTCGTCTCGCAGCCTCGACCCTGTCTTCTGCAATTGCAGCCAATATTTCCGTGATGCTCAATGTGTATCTTGTGATGATGCAGATAATTTTGCAATGGTTCCTATGAAGAAGAATATGAGTTGTTGATGATAGAGGTGTACACTGTGAATTTGGCAAACAGTCTCGAAGGAAGATTGGACTGATCGATGGCAATCGTGGGAGCCCTTCGGACGCTATTATTATATGGATGGATAAAGCTAATGTGTCATGTAATTATGGTATTTCATTGTATATCCATTGCAGCGTCGTCTTGCCTCTAAAATATTTATTATGATTCCAGCAGCTTGGATGTTTGAACTGACCTATGATGTTTATGTCAGATTGTTTCCATTCTTGTGCTCTTACTATGTGCTAGATTTACTTATTACCTTACAACTTTTTCTTCGTTGCATTGTAAATACTTCCTCTGTTTGGGATTATAGGTCCGACACGTGTACCTAGGTCATTAATTTGACTAATAAAATATAAATTATATATCATAAAAATTATATCATTAGAAAATATAGCATATAAGGTTTCTAATGGTATAATTTTTGTGTTATTTTATTTATATTTTGTTGGTCAAATTGATAACCTAGTTAACCGTACATGACCTATAATCCCAAAAGGAGGAAGTTTATCATATGCCATAGTTGTCTCTAAAGATCACACATTGTACTGAAAGTTTGGATGTTGTTTCGTGCCCTATTACTATGCCTGAGGTTTCCTACATCATGTCCTGTCTAAGTTTAGTTTGTTGGTATTCTTTGCCATCTACTTTCCTCTTGGCCGGTCATTGCTAGTTGGTTCAAACTTTGAGGCATAATCATGATTAGGTTATTTAGTTCAAATGCGTCGAGCATTCAAACCTGCTTTTGCTATACTTACCGGAATAAATATTTTTCTATCTCGTCCCCTTAGTTTGGAGTCAACTCTTGTTTTACTATCCCTTGTCCCTCTTGGGTCAACTTTTGATCCTATAGTAGGTCATCTTATCAATTGCTGCTGGTGAATTTCCTTATTGAGATGATAAATTTTCTTACTATGGACAATGTTAAATTTTTGCCATCTAGCTACTATTTTTCATTGTGATTGCACTAAGAACAATAAAACATATCGCTACTATACAAAATACTCCTCTTAGTTAGTCATTTTAAGTTTGTTTTAATCGATATAATATTAGGAGTAGGGATTTCTAACTCTCGAACTCCATGACTAATTATTTTGAAAAAAATAAAAATAGCCAAAAATTAGTGAAAAAATATGGATGTAGCCAATGATGCATCCAAGAATCATATGAAATCCTAGTTTTAAATACTTTATAATCTCATGTGCACAAAAGTAAAAAATGTATAGATCTCGGTATAGTGAAAAGTGCATATTTTCAGAACTCCAATTTTTTTTTAGATTTTGCCATTTTTATGTAGTATATAATTCAAACAATTTAATATTGTGATTTTTCATACTTGTAGGATACATCATAGAATACATCTATATTTTCCATTTTTTAGAACTTTTAAATATGATTATCATTTTAAAAAATATAAGGATCACTGGAGCACTAGAGCCAAAGAGAGTTTTCACTAATTATAGATGCATGCAAGCGCATACAACACTAAGATATATAAGGCATGTTTGACATGTGATCTAATATGCCCTACAAAAGTTTGGCAACTATTGGGTAGCCAAGATATTGGTTGAAGATTACTTGGCCCCACACGATTGGTCTTAAGTCAAAATTAGTAAGTTTAATTAACTTTATAGAAAAACGTACTAGCAATATTTATAACACTAAATTGGTATCACTAGGTATGTTTTCAAATTTAGTTTCATAATATGTCAATTTAATGTAATATATGTTATTATATTTATCTATAAAGTAGGTCAAAATTGATAAAGTTTGACTTAGGCAAAAACTAGAAGTACACTTATTTATGAATGGAGGAAGTATTATGTAAGATATTCTTGGCCTGACATTTCTTCCGATTTGTAATCATATATACGTAGGTTCAACTTGTATTCCTAGTTTGTTCGTGATTTTTTCTTTATTTTCTTTGCAAACCAACCTGTGGTTGGATGATTTTTTGATGGAACCTCGTCAGAGGGCGGGGAGCTCCCGCATTGCATTATAAGAAGAGGGAAAATGGTCTAGTTAATAAGGGAAACCGGACCCGAAGACCATACATGCACGGTTAATTAAGGGAACACCGGCGAAGACCGCACACCACATACGCCACTACTAATCAAGGCACATCATCCAATCCAGATACAAGAGTCCCTAGGCCTAAGACCATCGGAAACAACTTGTACCCAACCAAACATGAACCTGCAACCTCGAGAGCACACAGGCAACAAGATGGATGCTCGCAAAGAACCTCGCGACTGCGACTAAGCATTGACCTCTACCAACTCTCGAACAGCCTGGGTCGTCAACGTCGTGATAGGCTTCTTACCCATCCGCAGATAAGTCTTCATTTTGTATTGCACCTCTTCCAGGAGCCTTTCCTTGAGGTCGCATCCTTTGGCTGATCTTCGAAAGACTCTGCCAGCCTATGCTCAGCACGCTTGGCAGCCAGTCGTAATGATGCAATCCTTGTTCTTATTTTCAAGGCGTCCACTACGCATTCCGGCACATGCAGAGTCCCCATCAAGCTGCACAAGGATTGGTGCATCGAGCAACGAGAACGGTTCAGAGCAACAGAAACTGCTCAAATACCCATCCAGCAAGTTTGACGAAGCCGGGCCTGGCGGCACGCCATTGCCACCAAGCGGGTCAGGCATCTCAGCCAGCTCCACGCCATTTCCCAAAGGAATATAATCAACGACCTTGGCCTGCTTCTCCACGCCTTGGATCACCATCTGGGGCAGGACATCATCCAAACCATGGGGAACATCCGAGGCATGTGACCTCACATCCAACTCAAATGAATAGCCAGCCACAATGTCCGCATCTGTTTCCTCGCCATCTGCCACACCGAAAGGCCTAGACTCTTCATGCTCAACCGACACCGAGGAATTGGCTAGAACAAGGCTGCCACCAAGCGCTTCCATAAGATCCCAAATTCTCGAGACCTGATCAGTCCACCCATGCACAGCATCAACCAATTCACGAAGAGGTTGGAACACCTCCTCCAAACGAGCAGTGAACAACACCTGCAACTTAGTGCTCAGTGCCTCCACCTGAGCTGCAAGGATAGGATGCACCGATCCCGAAACAGCCGCAACCATGCCCAGATTAGCTGCCGACACCCCAGGATCAGCTGCTGACGAGGTTTGATCTCATCAATGCCCATTGTTATGGACTTGGGTTTTGGAGAAGATGGGGATGCTGGAGATCGTGGAACGGTTAGAAAACAAGCAACACGGGGACACAAGGTTTACCCAGGTTCAGGCCCCCAAAGGGAAAACCCTACTCCTGCTTGACTGCTCTTGATTACGGCGGAACCAAAGGTTATAGGGGTGCGCAGATGCAATATGGCGTGGAGGTGTGTATGCGAAATTATGAGGAGAGGAGATCTAGGTCGTGCCCTCCTGGCCTTTATATAGGCTTAGGCAGGTCCCGGGCATAGACCTAGTCGGTTACAAGTTCTAGGGTTTTACCCCTTTGAATTTCCTATCTACTCTAGTCTTGCTCTCCAAGGATCCGAAGGCGTCATGGGCCTTGGCCACCCGAAAGTCTTCATGGGCTGGCGTATATTTGCCATGGGCCTTCCTTGGGCTGGACCAGGTATGCTGAGATCATGTACCCGTGGGGTATAACCATGTCAGTACCCCCGAGTGTTCAGTCGAATCGTAGGTTCGGCTGAGGACTCTGCAATCTTTCGGGTGCAACTATGTATTTCAATAGTTCCTGCGCGGGGATTGTTGATGCGTGTGTCTGACTCACCCGACGGATCAGGGTCAGTTAACTTTCTTAGGACGAAACAACACGATCTTCTTCAGTTTGGAGTCCCTCAACTCGAATCCGGAACATATGCTGGCGTAATTCGACTCAGGCCGCGGAGGACTTACAGGAGTGGAATTCCAGTGAATTTAATTGATGTACCCAACGCGTCCGTCGGGATTTTTCATCACACCTGTTAGCACGGGTTTTTACTAGAAGAGCGCAGTCGTGTGCGTTGCCATGCCATCAGATGATATCTATAGGTCTTATCTTTGTGTCGCAGACACAGCATCCGAATGGTTATCACCGCGGAGGTGTTTCGGGTGGTCAAGGAGAACGTTGCTCACTTGACGTTTATTTGGGGCAGAGCTGACGAAAAGTTTTTGCATGCTGATCCGAAGGATTGCGGTCAAAGAATTCATAGGGTGCGCGACCAGCGCTCCCTATGGGAGTAGCCCCCGAGTGTCTGTTCGAGTCGTAGACTCGAGCGGAGACTTTAATTCAAACGTTGTTCAGTTGTAAGTCCGTAGGACACGAATTTTTTTCGGATGATTAAATTCATCCTCCCTATGGGAGTAGCCCCCGAGTCCGTAGTGGAGTCGTAGACTCGACGGAGGACTCGAAGTAATAGTTCGCTTCTATTCATATTTCGGATGCGCGACCAGCGCTCCTGATAGGAGTAGCCCCCGAGTAATTGGTCGAATCGTAGATTCGAGTGAGTACTCTTTGCTTTGAAGCCGAAGAAATTGTAGCTGTTGCTAGTGTAGCTTTTGATGACGTCAGTGCTGACGGTCGATGACCTCAAGCGTCTGCTGCGCCAGAGATGACTTGACTAGACGAACATGGGTCCCACTGTCTGACCTTGAATTGACCGGTCACGCGCGGCGTGGAGATAATTACGGCGTCGCCTCGATTTCCGCGCATAGTGGACGGCGTGTTAGCGACGGTTCGTTGTGATGCTGACACGTGTATGGCCAGATCCTGCCGTTGGCGTTAGGTCTTCTCGATGGACGGCTGTCGTGCATCGTCTTCGTCTTTATAATCATTGGGGAAAACTTCAGTTTGTTTTCACCGCATTGATTCTTGCTTTCACTGCTTCCTTGTGTTCTGAGAGCTCTTGTTGCGCGCTGGAATATTCCTTCACATTTCCTTCTTCCATCCTGCACTCTCGCCGCCGGCGCCGCCGTACCGCAATGGGGAAGCCGAAGAAGTCGTCGTCTTCGGTTGGCACCAGCGCCGCTGGAGGGAAGAAAAGTGCCGCCGCTACCCGTGTCACCGACGGTGGCTGGCGATTGATTGAGACGGGAGAGCGATATACGCAAGCCATGGCGGGGCCCGATCCGCAGGATAGGGAGGCCGTTAAACTCCGTGCAATGAGGTAATCCTCGTCCCCTGCTGGGTATCGGGTTATGTTCCTTGCCTTTGTCTTGCCAGATTTTCCTTCGATCCATGACTTCCTTCGTGGATCGCTTTTTCTATCGTGTCCAATTGCACCATCTTTCCCCCAATTTTCTTCTTCACATTGCTTGTTTTATCACTTTCTGCGAGTGCTGGCTCGGTATTGAGCCGCACTTTGGCCTCTTCCGGAAACTTTATTCTATGAAGAGGCAATCTGGTTTGGATGGTGTTTATCCCATTGGGGGTTGCATCATCTCCCTCAAGCCCAATCTGATTTTCTTTTCTTTTTCCATGTCCGAATCTGTCCAGTACTGGCGGAGGCGATGGTTTTATATCCGCGACTCCATAGTACCTGGGAAAGATTTTGGTCTTGTTCCTTTCGACCCCTCCCAGACGATTGAGCCGAAAAGGTCTTGGAAAAACAAGATCTTGAATGGCGAGGTGGCGGAGATAGAGGCTCTCTATCGTCGGGTGGAGGATCTCTAGTTGATTCCGGAGAAGGAAGTGAACGGTGTGGATATCATCCGCATCTTTCTCGAGCGTCGGGTGCAGCCACTCCAGGCTAGGGCGCACCCGATGTTCCTTTATGCTGGCCGGCGTGATCCGACGAGGGTTTCGGCTGAGAAAATCTCCCAGGGAGATCTCGACAGGGCCCTTCGCTTGCTGCTGAAGTTCAAGGCCGGAGAGGATATCCCGGGGAAGTCGCTGACTCCTCCGTTTTCTTCTTCGCTTCCTGTTCCACAGGTGTAGATCCGTGCGCGTAGCGCTATTTTTTGACTGTTTTGTGTTTGTTTGCTAACAAATTGTTCTTCTCCTGTACAGAGCTTCAAAGTGCCGGGTATGTCGCCTCCATTACCCGAAGTATATCCGAATGCTCCGTATAATGATTTGGTGGATTCCATGTCCGAGCTGCCATCGGCGCGATCTCCGGCTAAAGATGCCAACGAGTCGAGCGAGGACCACACTCGCAAACGATCGCGGAGCTCCAACGAGTCTTCGGAAGCTTCGACTCCTCCGACTCCTAGGAATTCTCTGTGCCTTGAGTGTCATAGTGATGGGCATGGAGGCTCTTCCTCCCCTATTCCTGCTCTTCCTGTGCGGGCTGTAGCGCCGCACCCGCCAGCGAAGCGGAAGAAGGAAGAAAAGAAGGAAGAGAAGAAAGAGGAGAAGAGGGTCCAAAGGACCCCTCCTGTCTTCAACCTGAGCGAGCTTGACTCGTAAGTTTCCTCTGCACCGCTGCTTTTCTTCTTTACTTTGTTCTTGTACTAATTTGTTCGTGTGCAGGCACTCTTCCAACGACTCCTCTAGCGATGGTCCTCGGGAGATGATGGGGGAGTGAAAGTCGCGTCTCCTCCTCCTCAGACGGTGGCAACTTCTGAGGGCGCTGCTCTGAACCCTCCTCTGCGGGAGGCTCAGGTGGTTGCGCCTCAGAATTTTGCTAGCGGACCTTCGACGTCGCCATCGGATCATGTGAGTATTGTCTCTCTGCACGGGGAGCCCCGAGCATGTAAAAGAGTTTTCTTGTTTTGTTCTTCGAGTCTCGGGGAGCCCGGCGTTTTGTGTGTATTTTGCTTTTTTTTTCATATGAGCCCCTTGTCCTTTTCTCGACTGTAGGTCTTCCTTCCTGACCTTTGTGCAGGATGCCAAGCGATCGTGCAGAGCACTGGCCGGAGGCCATCCTCAACCACCTTCAAGGTACTATTCTGACTTTGATGTTTGCTTCTTCGTGTATTCTTGTCCTGTTATCGACACTGTATTTTTGGATGCAGGAGCATAACACCTCCTTCGTGAGATCGATGCTCTCAAAAAGAGCCTTGGTCAAGCGGATAAGAAAAGTCGCCCTTGGTGCGAAGGGCGCCGAGCTGGAGCTACTATGGCCGAGGCTAAGGGCGCTGCAGCGGGAGGCCACGGACCGCGAGCAACTTGACACTTCGCGATCGCTGCGTGAAAGAGGTGTGGCAAGCTCATGGCGGTGGCAAGGCTGTTTCGGTGAGTATCTTCACTTGCATTTTCTTGTCTTTCTTCTGGAGTTTTTGCTCATTGCTTCTCTTTATTGTCTCGTATGCCGCGGGCATCGAGTTTGACCGGTGCTCGAGCACGAAGTGCTCTTGATGATGCTACCGCAGCGGTCAAGATCGCCGCAGACCGCCATCACTCACTTGCCAAGGCCAAGGAGGTCCTTGGCCGCTTCTCTGAGGAGCTTGTCCCTGGGGCGGCCCGTGATGATGTTGACGCCTGGCGGAGGCACTGTCTGGCAGCGCTGCGGCATAGCGCAGCGAAGGCATCGGCGCATCTGCCGGGCCGGCGATGGCTTTGGCGGCCGGAGCGGCCGACCTTCCCGGATCACCTCCGGATGCCGACATCGCGGATGGATCCGAGGTAGCCTTCGCCATCTATTCTGCTCGGTGTAGCGATATGGACCAAAGCTGATTGATCCGCGGCGAGCACGAGGGAAGCCAAGGCGAGGCGGTCGGCTCGAGGCTACCTGTGGTGTCGCATCTTAGGTGTTGTAGGTAGGATAGCTTTAGTTTTCTTTTGTTGTAATTATGTTGATGATCAAATCCTTGTGCCACGTGGTGGCCTTTATGCACTTAATGAATTTCGCTGAGATGTGTTCTCCTCATTCGAGTGTTCATGTCTTTTGCCTTCGGTGCTCTAGGGTCCTTGGTGTTGATCCCGCTGACGCCGCCTTGGCTGCGGCCATCCTTGGATGATTCATCGCAGCTTGCTTTCCTTCGAGACCGTGTTCGTAGTCTCGAGAAGGAGTTTCTTGGGGTGCGTTGTAACACCCTCAGAATCGGCCCTATGCAAGTTTCAGCGATTCCCGCCAAACCCGCATAGAAACGATTCGAAGGTGCCCACCAGGCACTTTCATGCGGGTGGAAAACAAAGTAATAACATTACACAACAGTCCTCGATGGGACCCACAGAACAGATATATACAACAGCGACTCAATGAGTCAAGAATACAGATATAAGGTACAAAGATCCAAATCACCTTGAAAATGATACAGCGTCCGACTACGGACAAGATGCAAAAGGGGCTAAGAGCCCTGAAGAATAACCAATGGCGTCCATAACCCTGCCCAGGCCAAGCCGGAAGGGTAACCCTGCTAACGGCGTCGATCTCAAAACCTGCTTAAACAAAGGGGTGCCGACAAAGGGCAAAGGAAAAAGAGGAGCGCCAAGATCGAGGCCAAGACACGGCGAGGCTAGAATTGCGGTCCTCGCCTACATAGGAGTGGATCAAGCGGCAGCGGCAACTTATACTAAACAACCTATAGAGACTCGATATAACTGGCGGCTATCAGAGAGAGGTGAGAAGGACCTATTCGGAACCAACCTGATACTACCATCAAACAAACCCATCCTGGTGTTTTCCCCTCGAGACCAATTCGAGGAAGTCCACCGAGGAACTCACACAGTTGGCAGTTTTACTTATTCAGTGATAGTTGCTGCACTTTACTAGTCAGGTTTAGATAATCATCCTGATAAAGTAAGCAGTGGGTACTTTTAATTAACCATTCCGTTATAGTGGCAACACTTACTAGTCAGGTACAATTAGCATGAGATAACCCAAAACCCAGCAGTTGTTGGTACTTTTATTTAGCCATTCCGTTGTAGTGAAGCTGATTACTAATCATATCGGATACGAGTCATTTTAAAACAGTAAACTTTAGTTATAGTTGTCTATGATCAAGCACTGTGCTCCAAGTCGTCCATAACCGCGGACACGGCTTCTCGAAAAGATTTAACCCTGCAGGGGTGCACCAAAGTATCCACAGGCACTTCGACCCTTTTTGCCAGATCAGTTAACATACACCCATCGGTATGTCGGCGGGGCCTAAGTCACGACGCTCCTTCCAAAGCAAATGGGGCCACCCCACCAAGTCGACACCCACAACGAAGTCGGCCGGTCTCCGAGACGACCTGGGTTTGGGTAGACTACCGTGAACGACAAGAAATCCCCAAACGGGACCGCCGACACCGCCAAACGTGACCCGATCCTAATGACAAAGGTGCTCCTCGCACAAACGTAAATAATGTAGTAGCATGGCATAAGTACAGGATAGTAAAAACCTCAAACTAGTTTGTGGCCCCAAGACAATACTTTGAAATCAGTAATAATCAATGGGGGCCCATATCTCCCACCGTGGTTAGCGCCGATCTAACAGTGTCAAGAACTCGGGTCCTACGACACAAGTGGGCGATCGGAAACCAAATATTACCTATCACCCACCGATGCCTCGCTTAATTCAATTTTAGTTGTTAAACAGGAATTAAAGTGAACGATAAGTAAATCCATGATCATCTCCAACATCAACATGCGGCAATTCTCCAACAATTGTGGTACTTGATGACACAAAACACTTGAGCAAGCGATTACGCCACGCAAGTCCAGCTATCTATCACCAACGGGTAATAGGATGTGTCCAAGGCAATATAGGGCTGCAGGGGATATCACGGTACGAATACTATAGCATCGCAACACGTATAGCAATAGATCAACAGGGAATAAATACTATGAAAGTAAGATAGGTAGAAAGGGGAGATGCTCTTCGAAAACATTGCCAAGGTTCAACCAAGATCGCTAAGCTCACATCAACTCAACGGCCTTATCCGCGAAGAAGCAAAACACTAGAAGAAACACCGGATGCACTATTTAATACTACGGCGAAAGATCGGGCATGATGCATGTATGATGCATGACATGGCAAGGGTGCAATGCAATTAGGCCATATTAAGCGGAACCGGGGTCCCGACAATTAATTAGGTGGTTCATGTTGTTTAGCTACCCCGCAATTTAAATTTTGTTTTAGCATGGCAAAAGATAGCACTGGGTTCGCTACACAAATTTAAATGAGGCCAATATAAGGCTAGATTTGCCCGCATATGGGCCTCATATTTAATTATGAGGTGAATCGGCATAAGGCCCCCAAACCACACAAATATGCATGCAAGATGAATGATTAAAGTGCAACAGGTTTTATATTTAACATTTATAAAATAGGCTCGGGAAAAAGGGGTCACACATTTAGGGTTCGGCAGATCTTGGGTTCCGGGGTTCGGGGCCGGGTCTCGGGGTCCAGGGTTCGACGGATCGGTCTCGACGGGATCGTTCTCGGATATCGGGGGTAGTTCTTGTCGCGTCCGGGAAGCAGGACTTGGTTCGGTGCCGGGGGCGCATCGGATTCTTCCGGGTCGGTGCCGTTCTTATCGTCGCGTAGGTCTTGTCGGGTCCCACGGGGTCGGTCTTGCCGTTGCGAGGGTCTTGTCGGGTCCGCGCCATCGAGGCGGTCTTGGTATCCGGGAGGGAGAACTTGGCGCTCCCCGGCGAAGTGCTCGTCGTACCGGTGGCGTTCTTGGCGGTCCTCGAGTTCGGCGGTATCGGCCTCCGGATTTCATGTAGACGGTCATGGCGGTTTCAGGGAGGAAACCCTGGCGTTCCTTGTAGATGACCTTCGATTCGGGTCTTCGTTCTGGTAACCTTGTCGATGTTCCCATCGAGTGCACGCATGGTGAAGACGCACGTGAGGTTGCCTCGGTGGTGGCAGCTTACCGTTCACGCCGCTCGCAGAGGCTGCGCAAGGTCCGGCCGGAGGAGACGCGCCGGGGCGGCGATCGGCCGGTGCAGGCATGGTCACTGTGGGAGGGCCCACGACAGGAGGCGGGGCCGACGGCTGCCAGGCTCGAGGATGGCCACCGGAGAGAGCACGCTGGCGGGAGGCGGAGGTCGCCGGGAGGGAGCTCGGACGGCGGGCGGCCAGACAGGCGAGGTCGGCCGGCGCAGTCGACGGGAGGCGCCGGACCAAGGCGGCAGCGTAGGGGCTGCAGGGCCGAGGCGAGGCGATGATGGGGCGCGAGGCTCGACGGGAGGAGACGCATGGCGGCCGCGGCGTGAGGAGGCCAAGCGGCGGGCGGGAGGTTGAAGACGAGCGCGGAGGGCAGCGGGCGCTAGGGCGGCGGAGCAGGAGGAGGCGGTGGAAGGTGGGGGTCCGTGGCCTGGCTCGGGGCGCGAGCGAGGGCGAAAGGCGGTCGGGGAGGCATGGCGCGGGCCAGGGAGAGAGGGCGCGAGCAGGCTCGCTGAGGGCGGAGCTCGCAGCGGCCAAGGGTCACGGAGGCGGTGGTGACGGCCGAGCGAGGGGATGGCGCGCGGGCGGAGGAGGAAGAAGGGCAAAGTAGCAAGGACGGTGGAGCGGCGAGGGACGCCGGCGGTCGGTTGCCAGAGGAAGGAAGAGGGGCACGAGAGACGAGCGAGGTAGAAGGGAGGCGGCGGTTCGATCGGGGGAGGCGGAACTGGAGGAGGCGTGGGTGGCGTCTGGGCGGGGCATGTGCAGGAGTGGGCTCAAGGTTGACCGCAGGGAGAGATGGGGCGCGGGCCCAGCGGCCAGGGAGGGTGTGGTTTGAGTGGTGGGGAGGGTGTGCGCGCGCTGTGTGCGTGTGTTACTGCGTGTGTCTGTGTGGGGGAGCTGGGATGGGTGGCAGGATGAGGGAGAGAGAGGAGAGAGGGTTGAGGTGGCACATGGGGATAGGAGGAGGGGGTGAGGGTTGGTGAGGTGGCGCGACGGGGTTGGCCAGGGTGATGTGGAAGGGGGGACTGGGTAGATAGGTTGGTAGAAAAGGGTTTGGGGTTGGGCCGATTTGAAAACGAGGGTGGTCGTTCGGTTCGATCGGCCCGTTCGACTGCCCCACTCAAAAATAAATAAATTTTATCTACTGCTAAATGCACCGTTTGCAAACCAATAGTAGACAACAAAATATTCCGGCGACCCGGGGTTTGCATTTTGAAAACAAGACGGGGCGTTTTAGAAAACAAAACGGGCTTTGCGAAAATAGTTTTAGACAAACAACACATGATTTTGACGATGCAATGCACAAATTCAACGCGATTTTCTAGTAGTGGTTTTGCGGGATGCCACATGCGTGGCCATGCCGACGTTTGGAAGTCCAAGGCGGATCGCGGTTCGGCCAGAGAGGAGTACTTGATGGAGGAATTGCTTCGACTGTCTGAGCAGCTTCAGTGTATGTTTTTTTCGAGCTGCTGCTCATTTCTTCGGATGCGTATGCTTTGCTTGCTTCTTACTTTTGTGCGAGTATCGCAGGTGCTAACCTTGCTCCAAGGGAGGAGAAAGAGCGTGTTGCTGTTCGGGTCAATTGTTTGACTCAAAAGGACATGGAAGCTGGCGGGTTATTCTGTATGGATCGCGACCGTGCCATGGCTCTGGCAACGGTGCAGGATCGCGTTCACCAAGTATCGCGGGTGCTTCGTCAAGTGCAGACTTCACTCTCGTCGATTCTGCATGTGATGTTTCCCGTGGATACTGTGCCAACAACCCTGTCCGGTCTTTTGTCTAGATTTCGGAGCGTGACGCGTGTCCAGGAATTGGTGAGGCAGCAGCTCGTCGCAGGGGTGAAGGCTGCGCTGTCCCTTGTTAGGCTGCATCGTCCTGATGTAGATCTGTCACAGCGGATGGGCCACCTCTTCGCCGGATGGTGGCGGTGGGAGTCCCTGTTGGGCGGCAACGCTGCCCAGAGCGAGGACGATGGGCCGGAGCCGCCACAAGGGAGCGACGCAAGCAGGCATACCACTCGACGCACCAGAGGTGTCGGGGCGCCGGCGTTGAGGTGCTGACTAGGATCATGGCGTGCCTTGCGCCCGCGATGGCCGGAGTGGCTGCAACTCAAGCACCGGACGAGGCCTCGACATTCAACAACGGCGGTCTGACGCCAAACATCGGAAGCAGAGGTCAAGGTCCTCCGCTGAAGGCGAGGGATAGCCTGGCTTCCGCCTCGAGGCTCAGAAGCCATCCCTTCATCGACCGGGCGACGCTGTCGCCGCAACCTCCTCCCACACCTCAAGACAACCCCCTAAGTCCTCCGGCCAAGCAAATCGATTCCACCATCTCGCGAAAGTTGGGCGAGCTGAACCTGAGGCGGCAATGGGTGGCGGCTGGCATCCAGTGGAGGGCAACAACTCGCCAGCGCAGGAGCTCCGGTGCAGAGGAGCTCGGCGCTGCTCACGCATCGGCCGCCGGGTGGCCGCCACAAGATCTGGATCCGGCGACTTGCAGCAGGGACCATGGACGAGGGGCTAGGCCGAGGAGGTGGGAGTCGGGATCTGGGGGGCCATGAGGCATGGTATGGTTGGTGGCGGTGCACGCGGCCGGAGCAGCGTCGCGACGGCCGTGGCGCCTGCAGCGTCGCGGCCAGGAGGGGGCAACCTTTCACAGCAGTCTTTTTGGCGTTAGCCCCGTGGTTGGATGGTTAGGAGGGTGATTATACCCCTAGTCCACCAGAGTTCTGCATAAAAGGCGGAATATTCTTTTAGTGGGAGGCGACGTTCCCGTCGACAGCGAGGCGTCCGTGGTGACTTAGTCAATCTCAAGACCCGATCCACTGGCTCAGTTTTTCGGAGGTGCTCATAAAGATAGGGTATACGTGTGTGCGTTTATAGGATAAGTGTATGTAGGTATTGTGAGCGTCTCGATTGTACTGTGTTTCTAAAAAAAAACTTATATTCGTATCCAACTCCCATAAGTTACAGTTCTGAAAAAAAAACTCCCATAAGTTACGATTTCCATCCAAAACGAAAAAAAGAACTCCATAAGTTACGATTTCCATCCAAAACGATAAAAAAGAACTCCATAAAGTACGAGTACACGCACCTGGCTTCCGCGACCGATCGACACGAGCCTCTCTCGCCACCGACCCGCCACATCGTAACCGCGCGCCGCCTAAAATCTCCGCCGGAACCCTAGTACCTTACCCCGTCGCCGAGGTCAGATCGACCCCCCGGCCCAGCCAAGATGGTGCTCGCGCAGCTGGGCGGGAGCATCACCCGCGCGCTCGCGCAGATGAGCAAAGCGACGGTGGTCGACGAGAAGGTGCTCGGGGACTGCCTCAACGAGATCACGCGCGCGCTCCTGCAGTCCGACGTCCGGTTCCAGACGGTCCGCGATGTGCAGACCAACATCAGGAAGATCGTCAACCTTGAGACACTCGCCGCCGGCACCAACAAGCACCGCATTATACAACAGGCTGTCTTCTCCGAGCTCTGCAGTATGCTGGATCCCGGGAAGCCCGCCTTCGTCCCCAAGAAGGGGAAGCCCAGCGTCGTCATGTTCGTCGGGCTGCAAGGTCAGTCAGTATCACTCGCTTGTTTGCTCCGTTATGGATGGCCTAGTGTGGTGGTATGAATGACCAAAATATGGCTGAATTTGGGTTGAGAGTACTACAGCAGTATAACGGTGTGTGATTTGGATCATGCGAATGAATATCAAGGGCCTGATATTATTTCTGGCCGTATAGTACAAACATCAGTACTAGTACTATACTCGAGGAATTGTGATGACAAGCAACTATATAAATGCTAGAAATAATTGACTTGGTTATTGTTATCTCATTCTTTCAGTTGTTTGTAGTGGTGACATCTCTCCAAGATACCCTTTTCGAAATTAGTTCTGATAAGTGAAAAACAACCTGTGCTTTGTTCACTATTTTTTTTCCTTATCTTCTATATATCTGCAATATAATTCTGAATATATTAACTGAATAACGATATACTGCTGTAGGTTCTGGAAAAACAACAACCTGTACGAAGTACGCACATTACTATCAACTCAAAGGATTTAAACCTTCACTGGTTTGTGCGGATACATTCAGAGCTGGTGCTTTTGATCAGTTGAAGCAGAACGCAACCAAGGCGAGGATACCTTTCTACGGGAGCTACACGGAGTCGGATCCAGTTAAAATTGCTGTAGATGGGCTAGAAAGGTTCAGAAAAGAAAATTCTGACCTCATCATCATTGACACGAGTGGACGCCATAAGCAAGAGGCCGCACTCTTTGAGGAAATGCGTCAAGTTGCAGAAGCAACGAAACCAGACCTGGTGATCTTTGTGATGGATGGTAGCATTGGTCAGGCTGCATTCGGTCAGGCGCAAGCATTTAAGCAAAGCGCTTCTGTTGGTGCTGTGATTGTTACGAAAATGGATGGTCATGCAAATGGAGGCGGTGCACTTAGGGCGGTTGCAGCTACAAAAAGCCCTGTGATCTTTATTGGAACTGGAGAACACCTTCATGAAATTGAGGTTTTTGATGTGAGACCTTTTGTTAGTCGTCTGTTAGGTAAGTAACTACATTTATTGTTGTTCATAACATGTGATTCTTCTTTCTAGTTTTCGGTTTAACTAACAATGTATTTGGCAGGCATGGGAGACCTCTCCGGCTTAATAGACAAGATCCAGGATGTTATTCCTGCTGATAAACAACCTGAACTTCTGGCAAAGATATCTGAAGGAACCTTCACTCTCAGACTTTTGTATGAGCAATTTCAGAATCTTCTCAAAATGGGTTCTCTTGGCCAGGTTAACTGTCTCCTTCAGTATATATATTTATAATATGTTAACTTCTGATTAAATTGGTACTGTTAAGTATATTATGTCTTTGATTTCAGATGAACAATCCAATATCATTGGAGATTCCAAGTTTCCAACTAGCTATGTTTATGTGGTAACATTTTTGTAATCATGATCTGTCTACTCTATCTTCCAGGTCTTCTCTATGTTGCCTGGATTTAATTCTGAGTTGATGCCAAAAGGACAGGAGAAGGATGGCCAAGCGAAGATTAAGCGGTACATGACGATTATGGATTCTATGACAGATGCAGGTGAGCTATTATTATTCTATAAGGCTTTCTTTTGTGTAACACGGGTGATATCCTGAAACTGACCATGCCCATCGTCAACCTCGTAGAGCTCGACAATCCAAACCCAAAAAAGCTGTTGACCGAGTCGAGAACCATCCGGATCGCTCGAGGGTCTGGCAGACAAGTGAGGGATGTGATGGACATGCTGGAAGAGTACAAGCGACTAGCCAAGGTGTTTAGCAAGATGAAAGATCTAAAGATTCCGAAGAACAACGGAAAAATGAGTGATCTGTCCCAGAACCAGACCATCCAGCAGTTGGTCAAAGCTCTACCACCACAAATGCTGAAGCAGATGGGCGGTGTCCCTGGATTGAAGGCTCTTGTGAATAAAATGGGTGGCAAGGACATCAACAAAATGCTTGGTGGCTTGGGCCTGGGTGGGGATTAGTTGTACTACTAGTTCAGATGTAGGCAGTTTAGTTGCTGCGTTGTAGAATTTGCTACACTACGTGATATTTTTTCGGTCATCATTTGTGTGTTGGATAAATTTGTGCATAGTTAAGCAAGAAATTATATTCGTTTTTCAGTCGGTAGAACTATAATGGGATTGTTTAGGGGAGTACTTGAAACTGAATACTCAGTACAATGGTCTAGTTTCCCGTTCAAATTTCAAAGCCTTATTAGTAATCAGGCAACATTTATATAAAAACATTATTAGTGTCCTTCTGATGTAGTTTAAAATCAAATCTACTTAGACAAAACATACCTGGAGACTGCTTACATATTATCTTCATAGGGCTTATAGTATGATTTTGGCTTTTGTTGCGATCAATTGGGTCATGTCCACCTCCTTCTCGAAGTGTGTTCTGCGTGGTACATATTGCTTCAGACACTGATCATTAATATACTGGTTCTTTGTTTGGCTTTAACATCAATAAGAAGCCTAATGGCCCCGGACATGTGTAACACCTTGATCGTCCTATGCAAGTTTTAGCGATTCCGCCAAACCCGCATAGAAACGATTTAAGGTGCCCACCAGCCACTTATGCAGGTGGAACACGAAGTAATATTATTACACAATAGTCCACGATATAACCCACAGAACAGATATATACACAACAACGACTCCAAGAGTCAAGAATATAGATATACAGTACAAAGATCAAAATCACCTTGAAAGTGATACACATCCGAATATGAATAAGATGCAAATTGGGCTAAGAGCCTTGAAGAATAACCAATGACGTCCATAACCCTACCCAGGCCAAGCCGGAACTATAACCCTGCTAATGACGTCGATCTCAAAACCTGCTTAAACAAAAAGGGTGCCAACAAAAGGCAAAGAAAAAAGAGAGCGGTCGGTACTGAGTGCAGTATACGGCGAGAAGAATTCGGGGGCTCTCGCCTACATAGGTATGGTGGACTGGAGCGGCAACGAAGCATGTACTAAAACACCTATAGAGACTCGATACAACTAACGGCTATCAGAGGGGGGATGGGAAAGATATATTCAGATCCAACCTGAGACTAACACCAATCATACCCATCCTGATATTTCCCCCTCGAGACCAAACGAGCAAGTCCAACCGAGGAACTCACACAGTGTGACATCCCAGCATTTAGGAACTAACGAAGGGTAGATTTAAGAATTTGGAATGTCGCATGCATTCATCTCAGAAAATATGGGTAAAATTTTCGCCAATAAAAACCTTAAGTGATCAAGGTTTCTTTCTTACTTTGAGATTAGGTTTAGTCTTAAAGGATGATCGCTATAAACTTTGAGATGATCTTTGAGGAATGATGTGTTTTGGAAAATGAATTTGAATTTTAAACTTGAGTGTTTGAATTATAATTCAAATGAATTTGGGAATAAGATTTGAATCTTGATTTAATTAAGAGTTAATTATTTTGACTCAAACTTTATTTAAAGAAAACAATTAAGAATATGAAAACTTATTTCATATTATTTATATATAAACAAGTTACAAAAATGAAACTTATTGAAATCATTTCCAAACCTCACAATAACAAATGAATAAAGGATAAGAATATTTCTTTATTAAAAATTAAATAATCTTTATTACAGAAGAATAAAATGGAAATTACAAAATAATAAGAAAATTACATTAGTTTATTATATAACTATTCTATAAAAGAAAACCTAAACTAAAATCTTTATCTTTATATCTGTACCTGCAAAACAAACAGAAACTAAATAGAAAAGGGAAAGTTAGAGTTAGAATTATTTTTCTCTCAGATATGTCAGTGAGGTGCACTAAACAAATTCATCATTGAGAAATTTATAAAAGGGGCAAGTTTCACCAATATGCAAGAATCCATAAACTTTAAGCCAGAAGTCAAATAATAGCCAAGAGGGGCAAGTTTCACCAGCCAGGTGAAAGTAACCAGATAACAGTAAGTTTCAAAATTCTGAACATATCCATAGGTGCACAGCAAGCACACAAGCAGGACACACAACTAAATGTATGTGTTATGCTGCCAGCCTCACAGCACAGCCCCAAACTCATTAAAACTACAAAGAAGATGTACCGTGGAGAGGCACTAGTGCATCTCTCCACTGCTTGCAAACAAGAACAGGTAGCTTAGATAGCAGTTTACCAAGCACAAAAGCCAAACTAAACCACCAAAGATCAACCAAACATCACCAGATGGTGACATAAGGAGGGGAAAGGATCAGGTGGACAGCAAGATCAAGTCCAGGAGCTAGGAGGAGCAGGCTAGCTCAAGGTCAAGCACAGAAGCTCAGTAAAACAAGATCATCATCACCACTTTACTCCACAAACATCAGATTCTGTGGTGAGTATCATAAAACCTTCACATAATCTAATCATATCATCTAGACAGAAGCATGTGTTGTTTTATAAAACAAACTCTCAGAAAACACCCAAGTGGGGTGAATCCATCATAGAGATTTTAAACTCTAAAAGCAAACGGCAAAATACAAGGATCCAACCAGAGCTCAGAACAACATCATTGCTCTGGTTGTCAAGCTATATATTACAATTCAAGCATAAATATAGCTAAGATCTAATTTCTAGGCACATCCCTAGAGTAAGGGTAGCACCTTAGAAACTAATCTTTTGGATCCAGTTAATGATCAAGCTTACTATCATTTTTCTCCAAGCTTTGATTCAAAAATAATAGCTGGTACCATTACCGGGACTATCTATATGAATCAACTAGATAAGGTCTGAACCCCTAAGCCTCAGACCAACATCATTGGTCTTAGGGAATTTAGAGAAGAGCATTTCTATTTATCTTATAAATCCAAGCTTGTTTTAAGCTTAAACCAACCCAATCAATGAATAAGAATCAATCTTGTGTGCCATACCAAGATGGTGTCACAAGAACAATTCTATATGAATCAGGATAAACATCCAATCATCACAGATTCAACAAGTCAATCTACTAATCATTTTCCTGTCAGGAATCATAAATAAAACATTCTAATGTTTATCTGTATTGTTTGAGATCATGATAAACTCAAACCACCTATTAATTTCTAAGCCAACAGCACTAAGACAGTGGTTTCATCATATCATAACCATGATCATAAACCAAGAAATGACAGTGAAAACTTATCAAGCCACTGACTTTACCAAGCATCGTTCCAAAGCAACTATACCATCTGAATCATATGAAAACCAAGCATAAAAGCATCTAGTAAGCCACCAGAAATATCATAGTTCATATCAAGCAAGAAGCCTCTGGACAATAACCATTTAGCATGCTTACAAACCATTCAGACATGATCTAATTCATCCAGTATATGATCAACCACAGGGTAAGAACCCTAAATAAATAAATCATCTTAATCAGGACAAGACAATAACCAGAGAGGTCACTGCCAGCATCAAGCATTGAATCAGCAAGCACAGAGAGCACCAGGGGAGAGGAATCGAACTCACTGTAGGTCCTCGCTGAAGACTAGAAGAGGAAGCAGAGGGGCCGACGACCATGGCGGCAAGGGAGCACCCCAGGGGGGCGCTGCAGCCCATACGACGCCACGGCGGCGACCATGAACACACATAGAAGCGAGGAGCACCACCACGACACGCAACGGTGGCGGCAGTACCTGGATCCACGCCAACCCCAAACCTAGGGTTTGGGACGGCATCGATCCATCGCAGGAGAGCGCCAGGCTCGAATCCAGTTGGATAGAAAGGACAATCGTCGTCGACAACCCCTGTTGCACTACGACGGTGACTGTAACGACCACGGCGCATGGAATCGTGGCGTGGCATCACGCCACGGCCTGGTCGAGGAGGAGAGGATGAGCTCGAGGGAGAGAGAGAGGCAGTAAGGAATGGGCTGAGTTGGGCCTGACCCTTCGGGGTGGTTATTTTGTCTATGACTAATGGGCCACCGGGGCCCAATAAGAATAAGCCAGCCCAGAAATCTTTGAGGCCTATTTTAATAAATAGGAAAAGAGCGAAATACCCCTAGACTTAATTAAATTCTAGAAAATAAAATAAAAGTCCAAAAATTATAAATAAAATATTTTTGGATTCACAATAATTTACACTATCCAAATAAAATAAGATATAAAATTTTAGACATTCACAATAAGTTCTTTCTGATCAACCCTTATTAGCTCTCAGTTGAAATTTTCCTGAACTTAATAGAAATTGGCCATGCTTTAGTAAGTCAGCGATGCTAGCTATGCATGCCATTTGGATTTGTTAGCGAGAATAACACTCCCAGATTGCTTTGTAGTGTGGAGTACAATACATTGTATGTCGCGTACCACCCCCTGTACGCCAAATTTGACTGCAACAATGTTGTCCTCAAGGGATTTGTCAAATAAGTATAATTTTTTTCCTGTCCTCAGTTACCAAAGCTATCGGTACAATGTTCTGAAATCAATATTGCCTGAAATGTGTCCACATGTTCTTTAAGGAATTGGGCGAAGAAGAAAGGGAGCACGCCGAGATGCACATGAAGTACTAGGTATCATTGAGTTCCTTGACGCTTTTGTTGATATACCATTGTGCCATTAGTGATAGCTGAAAACTGTCGAATGACGATGCTTGCTTTGTCCATCAAAACAGACGTGGAGGAGGGTGAAGCTCCAGTCCATGGTCACCCCACTGATAGAGTTTGACTATTACACGAAAGACGATGCTTTGTATGGTGAGATTATTTATGGTTGCACTTGCATTGTGGGTGTTATTCCTGATGTTTTTTTTCAGGGAGATGTGCGTGCTTGTGAATATTGTTGATTTTTTCACCTTCACTCCCGTATTTTCTTAAGAAAATTAAATATATGCTTACTATGTTCTTTGCTCATCATCAATTCATCTCACGTGTACGTCTATCAAGTAGGCTCCCTCGGCCAATAGACCTGGTCAAGTATGTAGAGAGCTGCATGTATAACCCAATTTACTGCAATTACCGATTGACATAAATTCAATTCGCTTATGTGCATCTACTCTTTATCCAACTACTTGTTCCTTAAGGACACTACCTGGCTCAGTACCATGTACCAGATCGTGTGGTTAAGGTGATTAACATATTGGTGTTCTTGTACTCACATAGAACCAAGTGTACTTTAGGTCGTTTTGAAATATATCCTGAACCAAACTAATTTACTTTGATCATGCATCCTTTCCTGGAACAATGGAGGGCCTGATGTAGCAGGTGGGAAGTAAATGCAAAACACTAGGAGATCAAGGACCATGTATGACAGTGCAAATGGGATGGAGTTTCTTGTTTCTGATTCCTAAGATGTGCACATGTTAGACAGTGCAAAGTTGGTACACAAGGTTAGAACCTGAGTTTCTCTGTAGTTGAATTAGTGCATATATTGTCTTGATGTTCAATGCAACCTCAACTGATTGGTCTGAAGAGCGACAATAGTCTATAGTATGATCAGTCCGGAAATTAAGGGGTTCTTATGCATCCTTGTAGTCAAAATAAATGTTCAAGAACTGTGGTTCATGTGAATCAACTTTGTGGTAATCAATTGAAGTTTTCTTCTATATTCTGAATTATGTATATGATTGCATGGCGTGTAGAACTGCAAGAACTACTGAAAGAATGACGCAGGCGCCCATGCTCAATATTATCACCGCCGCACTGTTCCGAGGACTTGGCCTAAACTTGGTCCATGTCGTCAGAAGTCGGCCTACGCATACTCCACTCAAGGTAACGGGATTTAGATGATCAAATCACACGTGCCCTTATTTATTTTGGCCTATTCCAGTGCCCTAATTCTTCCAAATTCCGTGATGCATCTGTATTATATCAATTGCTTTGGTGCAATCTGATTTCGGATCTTGGGAATTTTAAGTAGTTTCATGTTTTTGTATTTTGTGGGTACTACAATGCCAACAAAATTAGAAAAAAAATGCCGCCGAGTACACAAGAACCTAATCGCAACATCTTTCCTAGGCATCAAAAGATAATTTTCAGCGACACGAGCCCAAATATTTAGTGTATTTGATAAGATGAGGCGATAAATAACATATACATTAGCTACAATGAATCTGAACTAGGCTTTTTGCTGACTACCTGCCTTCTTCACTGAATTTTGGGTTGTTCATTGATGTATTGTACCGTGGTTATGTATGCTTCTTCACATGAATTTTTATGGTCTTTGTACTTGCCTCTGAATTGGCCAGTGTAGGCCTATTGGTTTTCAGCTTATTTCCAGTAGCATATGAGCACACACATGGAGGGTATTTCATCTCTACTACTCCTACCTAAAATAATATCAGGTTTCGTTTCCTGGCATCGAGCGCTTGCTGGTCTTTAGTCACTCTCCTCTCCATGTTCCGCCTGTCGTGTTTCAGTTTCTTTTCTTCCTGACCCAGGAACGTGCTAGAAAAGACTACAAAGCTAGGGTTGAGCTGCCTCCTCTTCAGCCTGCCGCCGGTGGCGCAACGGTCCCTCTCGCAGCACCACCTCCACGTATCGCAGGTACCTCTGATCTCCTCCGCTTTATCCCACTTCTCTCCTTCCCCTTCTCCCTCCTCCCTCCTCCATCCCTGTTCCCTTCCCCCTTTTATGTTCATGGCAGAAGCGATGGATGGTTCGATCGGGTCGCGGGTCAAGGCTATTGGGTCAAGACCGATCTCAGAGGATGTTGAATATGGAGCTACAAAGCATGGATCAATTGCGTATGACAGTGCTTGGACCACGTGGCAAAGGAGCTCATAAGGGGAGCGTGGTTGGAAGTTGAAGGCGGAGCGGCCACAACAGTCGGACTGGGCATCAATTTTCTAATGCCTACCTACCTTTGTTATTCCACCCGAAGGAGATATCCCCCTCATGTAATTCAACTTTGGGCGTTAGTATTGTTCCAATAAACTTTTCTCAGTTACTATATCCAATTATTAGATTTACCAATGGACATAGCCTATACATCAGGTTTGTGGCAGCGACGAAGGTTCATATCTGCTGGATTCCTGTGATCACTTTTTTTGAAATTTATTCTAATTTTATGTAACATGTAGATCTCAGAGGCTTGTGTTCACACTCACACTGAAATCTGCGCTTAGTATTCAAGTCTACGTCAGAATACTTAAAAGACAACTATTATAAGTGATGTTCTTTCTTACAGTTTTCACTTTTCAATAGTTTCAATAGGGCCTTCCATTTTCCTACTAAAATTCTTGAAATCTACTAAAAATTCTCAAGGTTGTGAACTATTTTCTTGTATGAAACTTTGCCTTGTTTCTAAAATTGCATATGGAGGACGAGCTCATGGGAGCAAAACGAATGATTTAGCAGTCAGGAGGAAGGAGGAAGATCTTATGGACTTTTCCAGGTTCACTTGTTGCTATCAAACACATCATTCGACAAAACATGCATTTCAGGTTTGATCTTCAATATTTCTATTCATACTTCAGTGTGATGCATTTGCTTTCATTCTCTTGCTAAGCTGATAATTTTATATACTGAATGAAGTCAATTCAAATCCCATCCCAATGGCCTCAATTTTCTATAACTTATGTTTAACAGTAGACTAAATCTATCAGTTGAGTTACCGAGTCAAACCAAGTAGGCAACCCTGTGACTTAGTGATTAGTCGACGAAAGTTGTTGTATAGTTTCCATAATTCGTTGTTTAGTCACAAACGTCCTAAACAGTGAGCGCCTTTGATTTTGAGAAAACGATCATGATTATAGTGACTATACAATGATTCAAAAACCATGCATCACTGTATCAAAACTTTCTACCGACTAAAATGTGTTAATTTTTTATGTTTCATATTTATTTCCATGAACTGCAAGTTAATTGCTGGAAATTTCAAATTAATGAGACTAGATATATCAGGTACACACGTTATAGATGTCATGCTCGTGCTAAATACGCACTCAGTTTTTTGGTCTGAGGTTGTGCTTATTGGTGTTTGTTGTCCTCCATAATGAATGGTTCTTCTGCACGAGTTCAAATTAAACAATTTTGCTCTTTCTAGATTTTGTTGCAGCTTTATCTATTTTATGTTGACAAATATGTAGTCACAAGTTAGAATAATACAGTGTGTAAATTAAACATGCACCTTAGAGGCGAATAATAATTTCCCGGAACACCATTTTGCATACATAGTGTTGATATCCTCTTGTGTGTGTAAATTTCTAGGAAGAAAAGAGACAAGTTAGTGTCCATGAGATATGTTTCCCAAAGGGGGTTGAAGGGAGAAAAGAATGCCTTCTATGTTTTCATGATAAAACAATTGATCATCTATTTTTCTCTTGCCTGGTTGCAAAATACTCATCTATTTTTCTCTTGCCCTATTGCAAAGTAGGAATAGGGAGTGGTTCAATGTGCTATCGTTGTAATTCATACTTTCGCGGTCTTATTTCCCACTAATCCCATGATTTGATATAGATAAATTGGCTATTGAATGTCGCTGGTCTAAGCTGCAGGAAGAACCGGAACAAATGGGCCATTGGTAAGGATACAAAGGGCTACCATAGACTCCTAACTGTGGCTGCACTACAGGGTGTTTGATAGAGGTGGAGGTTTAAACGGACGATCTTATGCCTCTAGAATTACCTTTTGGAGTTTTTCCTAGGATTGTTGTTTCACCTTCATCATCAACGTCTCTCTTGAAGGGATGTTATTACTTTTGTATTGTTGGTAGTTTTTTCCCTTTTATTGTCATATTTTTTTGTTGATGGATAAATTCTTTTTTTAAACAAGTTGAAGTTAATCATATATTTGTGAAATAACTGAGAGTAGATTGATCAATAATATTCTTATTTTGAACAACTTTTATTATATCACCAAATACAACAATTTATATACTGTTGAAGAGATCGATGCCACCATTGTGCCATGTCCTCTTAATTGTACAGAGGCAACAACTTGTGAGGGATGAAGCTATGTCGACGCTTCCTATTTTAGCATGATTAGGATGACACAACAGAAATGATGAAAACACATGTGTGTGCCTCTGAGGGTGGAATGAGAAAGATGTTACGCGTTTAGTGCATAGGTGTGGCCCTAAGAAATATAATTATACCTTTTGTCGCAATACACTTTGTGGCATCCCAAGAAACCACTACTAGAAAATCGCGTTGAATTTGTGCATTGCATCGTCATCATCATGCATTGTTTGCATAAAACTAATTCGCAAAGCCCGCTTTTTGTTTTCTCGTTTATTCAAACGCCAAACACCGGTCTCCAATATTTTTGTTTGTTGCCAAAAGTTGCATTTAGATTGAATAAAAGTATTATATTATTAACGACCACCCAACAATCGCCCAACCGTCCAGCCCCACCTAAATCCTAAGTTACCCACTATCCTACCCAACCCATCCCTCCACCTCACCCTCCAATCTCTCGCCACCTCATCTCCTTCCTCTCCCCTCCTCTCATGCGCCACGTGTCCCTCTCTCTTCCTCTCTCCTCTCTCCCTCTCGCACACTACACACGCACCACTCCACGCCAACCGCCTGGCCCACACCTAACGCACCCCACGCCAAGACGGACGCTCGCCACCTCCAAGCCCGAGCCGTTCCTCCTCCGCCTGCTGCCTCGCCGCTGCTTCTTCAGGCGGAAAGCCGCCCGCCTTCCACCTTATGCAACCGCCCAAGGAGAAATGGGATGATGGCATCTTTGTTGGTGATGTTCGGATGATCCTCAACTACTTCTAGTCCGGTTGAAGACGGCGCCATGTGGCTTAGAACCTTTGACACCAAGATCTACCAAGATGCCCGAAACACTAAGGCCGCCACACGGATCCGAAGACATCGAACTCGAGGATCGAAGTTCTCCTTCCGACTCAAGGACTCCGGCACGACAAGTAATTATTCAAGACCGAACCAAGATCTTCAACCGACACGACATGCCAAGATCAACGCCAAGTTCTCCACTTAACGCCAGACTGCCGACATGACCCGAGATCACAGAACGACACTAAACCAAGTCCTTCCGAGTCCGAGAACGCTTCGAACCAACCTCGTCAACCCGAACCCCAAGTCCGCCGAACTCAACCCTCGAGACCGACTCAACCCGAACACCAAGATCGCCGAACCTCAATGTGTGAACCCCTTCGAAACCCTATTTTATAACATCATAACAACTTGTTGCATATTGAATCATTCATCTCGCATGCATATCTGATTCACCTAATAATTAAATATGGGGCCCATATGCGGCAAATCTAGCCTTATATTGGCCTCATTTAAACTTGTGTAGCTAACCGCTCCATCTGTTACATTGCTAAACAACATTTAAATTATGGGAATCTAAACAACTTGAACCTCCTAATTAATTGCTCGGGACCCAATATGACCTAATTGCACATGTCCTTCATCATGCATGCATCATGCCGATCTTCGATCCAGCGATTTGCTTCGCGATAAGGCCGTTGAGTTGATGTGAGTTGAACCTTCGACAATGTTTCCGTGCCAGCATCTCCCTTTCTACCTATCTTACTTTTATAGTCTTTATTTCGATCTATTGCTATCGATGCTCTAGTTTTCGCCTGAAATCCCTTGCAGCCCTATATTGCCTTGGACACATCCTATTACCGTTGTTTGGTAGATAGTTGGTTGCTTGCTCAAGTGTCGATGTGTGTCAAATGCCACAGCTGTCGATGTATTGCCGCATGTTGATGTTGGAGATGATTCTAGTTTTACTTATCGTCACTTTAATTTCGCTTAACAACTAAAATTGAAATAAGCAGAGGCATCTGGGTGATAGAAAATATTTGGTTTCGAACGCCCACTTGTGTCCCGTGAAGACCCCGAGTACTTGATACTGCTCTTGATTTATCGCGCTATCCACATCCGGAGGTATATGGGACCCCGAGCCGTAGCTTGATTCATTTTATTTCTTGGGGCCACAAACTAGTTTGAGGTGTTTTTACTATCCTGCATTTATGCCATGCTACTTTCAGATTTAAATTGTGCGAGGAGCACACACTGCTTAGGATCGGGACACGATTCCGCTGGTCGACAAGCCCAGCCACTTTCGGGTTCCCAAGATACCCAAACCTTGAGCCCGCCTCGAGTCACCGCTTCGCTATGATTCACTTAAGGTGGCCTCAAATATTTCTCAATCGTGATTGTTCACCGTGAAAGCCTCATGGGTTTTGATTTGGTTTTTCCGAGGTTGATCGAGCGGTGTTGCTATTGGTGCACCCGCCGGGTAAAACTTTCAAAAGCCGTGTCCGCGGATATGGACGACTTGGAGCACAAGATCTCGATCATAGACAAGCATAACTAAAGTTTGCTATAAATTTGACTTATAATGACTAGTAATCAGCTTCACTATAATGGAATGGCTAATTAATACTGCCCACAATTGCTTGTTGGTTGTCGCCATGCATAATTGTACCGACTAGTAAATCTTGCAACTACAACGGAATGGTCAATAAAAGTACCAAGTTTTGGGTTATCTCATGATAAATGTATCTGACTAGTAAGTTTTGCCACTATAACGGAATGGTTAACTAAAAGTGCCCACTGCTTATTTTATCAGGACGATTATCTAAACCTGTCTAGTAAAGTGCCACAACTATAACTGAATAAATAAACCGCCAACCGTGTGAGTTCGACTTCGATCGGTCTCGAGGGGAAACGCCAGATGGGTTTGTTTGATGATAGTATCGTGTTGGATCCGAATAGGTCATTCTACCCTCCGATAACCGCCATTGTATCGAGTCTCTATAGGTTGTTTAGTGGCCGCTTCAATCCACCATACCTATGTAGGCGAGGACCCTAGCCTCGCTGCACGCCTCAAGATCGACGCCCTTCTTTTTCCTTCGCCTTTGTCGGCACCCCTTTTGTTTAAGCAGGTTTTGAGATCGACGCCGTTAGGTGGTTACCTTCCGGCTTGGCTCGGGCAGGTTATGGACGCCATTGGTTATTCTTCGTGGCTCTTAGCCCCATTTGCATCTTGTCCGTAGTCTGACGCCTATCATTTTCAAGGTGATTTGGATCTTTGTATATTATTCGTATTCTTGACTCTTTGAGTCACGTTATATATATCCGCTCAGGGTCCCATCGAGGACTGTTGTGTAATGTTATTACTGCTTTCTTTGAATCGCTTTGCGGGTTTGTAATTTTGCTCAAACTTGCATAGGTCCGATTCTGAGGGTGTTACACACTTCATGATAAATGAAATCTTGGAGCTATCTTTTATACTACATGTAAACATGCTGTAAGCTAAAATAGAGAGACCATGTAAACCATATAATCACTTATATGATATTTCGACAGGTTCTTGCTCTGTATTTTTGCTCAAGGACGGTGAAGATATTAAAAAATTAGAAAAAAAATGTTTGGAATTGCAAATCTTGAAAAGTAACTGAATATGGCAAAAAATGCTCCAAGATATGTATTGCGTCAAGTAATTCGGCGCCTTCGTCACATATTTTTTTACTCCCGTTGTAACGCATGGACATGTTTTCTAGTATATAAAAACATTATTAATGTCCTTCCGATGTAATTTAAAATCAAATCTACTTAGAAAAAACATACCTGGAGACTGCTTACATATTATTTCATAGGGCTTCTAGTATGATTTTGGCTTTTGTTGCGATCAATTGGGTCATGTCCACCTCCTTCTCGAAGTGTGTTCTGCGTGGTATATATTGCTTAAGACGCTGGTCATTAATATATTGGTTCTTTGTTTGGCTTTAACATCTCTAAGAAGCCTAATGGCCCCAGACATGCCTTTCCACCTCGATAATAATTTTAATGCAAAATGTCTAATGAGGTAATTGTCCAATGAGTGACACATTTATCGCCTACTTTGTACTTTCTCCTATAGATTCTCCTATCGTGGAGTATTTTCATAAGCTTCACTTTGACATTCATCCAATGAGGTGATATTTTCCAACCCCTTTCCTTCTGAAATTATTTTCAAATAATATTTTTGTTCCACAAATAATACAAAATATCAAAAATTCTAGAAATAAACACCGACGGAGGGAAGAATAGGAGTGTGCTTCTAGGGACTAATTAGTGTTAATAGGCACCTCGCAGAGTTGGGCAAATGTTTACCTAGAAACTAGCTTGTGGAGAGGAATGTAGACAAAATATGCCCAAAACTTTTGAGGTTGCGACAAAAGTGGAATAGAGTGACTGAGCTTTATTGAGGCGGGCCTATGTAACCTCCCTATCTATGACTCGAGAAAAATAAGTGGAAATAATATGCCTTCCATATTAAGGTAATTGATATTATGAACTACATGTTGTTTGAATGAAGTGTCATAATTCTAATATGTTTTGTAACTACTATTCATAATGTGCAACATTACCTTGCGACAAAGAGTTCATCAATAGAGAAATCCATAACTACGGGTTGTTGAAGATATTGTTTGATGCACCACCAAGCGGTCATATAGAGACAACTATCTACGCTGACTCCTTGAAGAAGATAAACGCTAATGAGAATACTGATGATGACTTCATGCCTCCTAAACGAGACCTAGGCAGACCCACTTCTAGACTAAAGGCAAAGAGTGGTGAATTATCAAAAGTTGTCATTGATAAGAACAACAATGATGACTTCATGACACGAGTCTGAGTTGGACCTAAAGACAAAGAGTGGTGGATCACCAAAGGCGGTCATTGTGGATCACAATGATGATGACTTCATGTGGTGTGGGTTGTAGCAATGTATATTTAAATTCTCCGGTAGTTATTAGTTTCATGTAGTGTGGATCGTAGCATATATCTTTAAATTCGATCGTAGTTATTATTTTCATGTTGGGAGTATCTTAGTTTATGGTAATCGAGAATAATATGTAAAAAATATTCCTGTCTCACACAAACATAAATATAAGTATGTCTCGTACGTAGATAAAAGTCTAAAACAAACATAGATAGATACAAACATGTCTCACACATAGGACATACATGTTGATGAGATTTGCAACATAGAAAACAAAAATTCCTACTAGATGGCGAGTAAAACCATGATCCAATCTACGAGATGCTAACAACGAGAGGGATTAAATCTACATAACCTTATAGAACACGAGCGAAAACGATCTAAAGATCGTAGATGATGTAGTAGTACTTCTCTGTGATCCGATATGATCTAGCACCGCACTAACATCACAATCAAGGTGCTCATACGTACGGCTTGATAGCACCTCCTCCTCCTTGATCTAGCAATATGAGGTGGAGAGGTAGATGATATCGATCTCGACGGTATGACGGTGTGGTGGTGGAATATGGTTGAGTTCTGCAGGGCTTCGCCAAGCTTTACGAAGTGGAGGAGGAGTAATGGAGGGCAGAGACGGCTAGGGTTGGGGCCTGTGGTTCCCAAACCTCCCTCTTTATATAGGGGGTGAGGGAAGGCTGCTTTGGCCCCCTCTAAGCCCCTAGGGTCGACAGCCAAGGAGCGAATACTCCCCCAAGTTGCCCCCTATTTTCTAGGCAGAGCACGTGTGATGCGAGTGTTAGGAATAGGCAACTTGTATTCCTCTGGGGGCCAAATGCCACAATATATAGTACATATACATGGCAAATATATAGGAAGCCCCCTAACATATGGGGAAATACAATATATAGATATATACATCTAACACCCCTCCCCCTCAAACTCATGGTGGATCCACAACACTGAGTTTGGAGAGTAAGAAATCATGCTGCGCTCTGGTCTGTGCCTTCGTGAAGAAATCCGCCAACTGTAAATCTAAAGTCACATACTGAAGCGCAATAACCTGAGCATGCACCTGAGCACGTGTATAGAAAGCATCAACACCAATATGCTTGGTAAGCTCATGCTTGACCGGATCACGTGCAACACTAATAGAACCTGTACTGTCAGACAAAACCAGACTGGGTGTGGTAATAGAGACCCCAAAATCCAAGTAACTCAGAACTGTCACCTCGGTCAACAAGGCCATAGAACGCAACTCCTCAACACTCGAACGGAAACCCGTCTGCTTTTCTTCGTCTTCCAAGCAATGAGCGAACCACCAAGAAACACACAAGAAGCGTAAAGTAAACGACGATCCGAAGGATCACTCGCCAATAGCATCCGAATAGCATCGAGCCGGAGGAGCGAACGAGGAAATAAAAGGCGACAGTGATCGCATCACGAAGATAACGAAGAACACGGAGAAGATGACTATAGTAAATAGTGGTAGGAGCAGGAACAAACTGACTCAGAATATGAATAGGATAAGAGATGTCAGGACGAGTGACAGCAAGATAAACAAGACTCCCAACAAGATGACGATAACGCGTCGGATCAGAAAGAGGATCACCATCAGTAAGTTGAAGCTTAACATTAAGCTCCATAGGGGTCTCAACAGTGCGCTCATCCCCAAGAGCAAAGACGAGCAAGAAGATCCTGAATATACTTTTCCTGAGAGATGTAAAAGCCATCAGAAGTGGAGGAAACCTCAATCCCAAGAAAGTATCGAAGAGGACCAGGAACAGTCATAAGAAACTGATCACGAAGACGAGCCTTAATAAAGGCGATATACTCAGGATCATCACCAGTAATGATCATATCATCAACATAGAGAAGAAGAAGAGTGCGTCCACGAGGAGAAGTGTGAACAAACAACGCTGGATCATGAGCACTAGGGGAGAAACCAGCAGCAGTCACTACAGAAGCAAAGCGCTCAAACCAGGCACGAGGGGCCTGTTTGAGGCCATAAAGAGAACGTCAAAGACGACAAACCATCCCCTCGGGAACAGAATACCCAGGAGGAGGCTGCATATAAACCTCCTCACTCAACTCACCATTGAGAAAGGCGTTCTATGAAGGGATTCGCGGCATATTAAATCAAAATTTTCTACGGATGCGAACAGAGGGAAGCCAAGATCTAATCTAGGAGATGCAATCAACGAGAGAGATTGGATTAGATCTTCATACCCTTGAAGATTCAAGCATGAACGTTCGTCGAACGTGGGTGATGTAGTCGACTCGCTTCTCCTCCTCGCGATCCGATCCGATCTAGCACCACAAGTGGCGGTGCCTCCGTGAGATGCACATGTGCAAGACCTCGGCGTCTCCTCCTTCCTCGGACCAAGAGTATGGTGGAGAGATAGATTGGATCTACAACACGGCGGCGGTGTATATGGTGGAGAATTTCACTGCAGGCTTCGCCACAAACAAATGGAGGGGAGAGGAAGGTAGCAAGGCTGCTAGGGCTTGGAGGAAGGGTGTGTAGTAGGGGGGGCGCACCACCCCTCTATATATAGAGGGGGGGCGGCCAGCCCTTGCCCCTCCTCCAAGCCTATCTCTAGTTTAAACAATTTAAACTCACCCTTATCTAAAAATCCTATCTCTAGTTTAAACGATTTAAACTCTCCCTTATCTAGAAATCCTATCTCTAGTTTAAACGAGTTTAAACTTATCTAGGATCGGCTGGGCCCTATGGGGCCTTGTGCCTGGCCCAATGCGGCCAGACACTCCCTCATAGGCCCATGCCCCTCCCGGAAGGTGGGGCCACGTTGGTCCCCTTCCGGAAGGTTCTAGCTTCCTACAATACCGATTAACCGGAACAATTCAACTCCAAACACTGCCGCCTTATATGAATCTTATTCTCCGGACCATTCCGGAACCTCTCGTGATATCCGGATCCCATCCGAGACTCGAACAAAATTCATAAACCAATTATCCAATCTATCCTAGCGTCGAGACACGTTATGTGTGACCGCTGGTTCGAGAATATGCATGATCTTCTATCAATAATCAACAATGGGTCTGGCACCCATATTGAATCCCACACATTCATCGATGATCATATCGGATGAACCACGATGCCAGGATTCAATCAATCCCATATATATTCCTTTCGTCTCGCGATATTTTACTTGCGAGATTCGATCGCTTGCATAGTCATACCTAGTTCAATCTCGTTCACAAAGAAGTACTTTACTCGATCCGTAATCCGATATCACTTTGTGATTAACTCCTTAACCACATGCTTGCAAGCGGTGTTGATATCGACACGAGTGGGCCCAAGTATATCTCTCCGACTTGGGAGGGACAAATTCCATCTCGATACATACAACCCAACAGATACTTTCCGATCACGAGAGACACCTTTATGATCACCCTCTCATAGGATGACGTTTGATGACCTCAAAGCTTTCTTCGGTACCGGAGTTGTATTATCTCATGGTCTAAGGAATACAATATTTGACATAGGAAAAGCTTCGCAAAGACGAACACGATGACACGATCTAATTGCTCTGCTTTGTTTGGGTCTATCCACCATATCATTCTCCCAATGATATGATCTCATTATCAATTGACAACTCATGTCTATGGTTAGGAAACCTTAACCATCATTGATCAATGAGCTAGTCCATAGAGGCGTACTAGGGACACGGTGTTGTTTACAAACCACACAAGTATTAAAGTTTCCGCTTAATACAATTCTAGCATGGAATATAAACTTTATCATGAACAAGAATTATAATAATAACATCTTTATTATTGCCTCTAGGGCATAATTCCAACATTCTAAACATCAAGCTGGGACACAGAACAGTGACGAACAGAATCAACAACAAGAAGAGAACGCACAGTAGTCATATGAGCCACAGGAGCAAAGGTCTCATCATAGTCACGACCATGCTCCTGCTGAAAACCATGAGCCACAAGACGCGCTTTATAGCGCTCAATAGATCCATCAAAGCGAGTCTTAATCTTATAGACCCACTTACACGTGATGGGACGAACACCGGGAGTGGGAGAAACAAGATCCCAGGTGCTAGTGCGCTTAAGCGCAGCAATCTCCTCAGCCATGGCCAGCTGCCATTCAGGATGATGCTCAGCATCCCGATAAGAAGTCGGCTCGAAGGCAACAGAAAGACCATACTGACTAGGAGAGTAACAGTTGGGGGCACCACGCTGACGAATAGGACGAGTAGAGGGAAGATCATCAGAGGAAGACGACGCAGGAGACGGCGATGAAGAAGAGGGAATAGTAGAGGAAGACTCCGGAGAACGAGGAGAACTAGGAGAACTAGACATAGCAGAGGAGGACGATGTTTAAGAAGAGACATCAGGGGGAGGAGATCCTGAAGAAGACACAATAGGGGTAGAAGGAGGTGTGTCAGGAAAGAGAAGAAAAAAGAGATATCTTCCACTGGGTAAGTACCAGTGGTGCGACGAGGATAGAAAGGACGCGTCTCATTAAAAGTAACATCACGAGAGATACGCATCCGACGACCAACAGGGTCCCAACAGCGATAGCCCTTATGCTCATCACTGTATCCAAGGAAGACACATTCAACAGACCGAGCGATCAGTTTGGTACGTTCGCGAGGAGCAAGGAGAACATAGCAAACACAACCAAACAGGCAAAGCATGGAGTAGTCCGGAGACTGTCCAGATAGGCGCTCAAGAGGGATACCACCCTGCAAGGCGGCAGAAGGCTGAATATTGATGAGGTAAGCCGATGTAGTGACCTTTCGGCGTAAATGTGGCGGAGAAGAAGCAATCATCATAGCACGAGTGGTCTCAAGAAGATGGCGATGCTTACGCCAAGAACGCCATTCGGTCATGTGCGCCAGACAGAGAATCGAGCAAGGTGCCCCTTTCCAAAGAAGAACACCTCGCAACATCGGGAGATATACTCACCAAAGAATCGACGAAAAACACGGATAGGGGTAGAATACTGAGTACGGACCATGGCCGCAAAACGCTGATATATGGAAAGCACTTCACTACGAGAGCGCATAAAATACAACCAAGTGTACCGAGAAAAATCATCGATGAATAAAATATAGTAGCGATGGCCCCCTTTCGAAGCGAAAGGAGCCAGACCCCAAACATCGGAATGAACTAAATCAAAAGGTCGCTGAGATACAGACGCACTAGTAGGGTAGGGAAGCTGAATCTGTTTGCCCAACCTACAGTCTTGACAATGTAAAGACCCATCTCCTGAGACAGACCCCAGAAGACCACGATGAACTAATGACGACAGGCGAGAGTCACAAACGTGACCAAGACGATGATGCCACTCTGAAAGAAGCTGGTAGCAGAGGCGACGATCGGAAAAGAACTGGCAGATTAAGTGGCAGCGGAAGGAACACGAAGCCAGTCTAACTCCCAAAGCCCTGAAGAATCACGGCTGCGAGGGCTCCCAACTGTGTGCGACGGTCCTGAACAACACAAGAATCAGCATCAAGAATGACGCGACAACCAGAGTCAGTAAGCTGGCTAGCAGAGAACAGATTCATCTTAAGAAGAGGAACATGAGAAATATCAGGAACAGAAAAAGACGATGTAGAAAGGGTGCCCCGACTAGAAACAGGAAGGGAGGTACCATCAGCCGTGAAAACACGGATAGGAGAAGGGAGAGAACGAAGAGCGGACAGAAAAGAAGACGCAGGGGTCATATGAAAGGAAGCTCCAGAATTCAGATACCATGGAGACGACTCGTGCATGTAGAAGGTGGTGGTCGCGCAGTGCCTGAAGAATCATTCATAGAACCAGCAGTGCCTGTCGAAGAAGAGCCTATAGCATCAAGCAGACCACGAAGACTCCTGATAATGTCCTGATCGGAGCGAGCAACTGCTGAAGATCCGGATGGAGCCGACTGCCCACGATCCTGGTGCTGCTGACGTAAACTGGGATCCCGTGTATAACAGGTGGCCCAAGTGTGACCATCCTTGTTCAAAGAAGAGCGTGAAAGGAACCACGCGAACGACCACGAGCTGCCAGGCCGACTCGACCGAGATACCGGTGATGACTCGACCACGACACGGAGGAGTGGGTAGTATCGGCCCGGCAGAGGACCGTGGTGAGTCGAGGAAGCGGGCGACATAGGAGGACCACGGTAGTAAGCAGATGGAACCGAAGAAGACCAAGACCACGGAGACGGGTCTCCTTAGCCAAGCTCATAACACCTCGAGAGCGGAACACGACCACGAGCATTCAAATGAGCACGCCGGGCTCAAACTCTGGCGGCCGAGAGTAAACTCATAGGTGCGGTGAAACTCCAAATCCGAAGACAATCTGGCAAAGAGCATGTGCCACAAATAGCGACAGAGAGAATCAAGGCGCCATAGCAACACTGAGTATAGAACTCATCAATAGTGGAATCAACTTTGAAGAGCATGCTCTGGCGAACCACGAGGTAAAGAGCATCCCAGACGCGATAAGCTGGCGAACATGTGCCCACCGAGGCAAATGAGGGAGACTCATGAACTCAGAAGATATCTTTGGGCGTAACACTAGAGGTGAGAACAAAGAACAACACGAGCATCCTCATCAATACACCGAGTGTAGGCAATGAGCATGGCGATAGGCCTCTAGATCAAGAGAGTACCGCTTGAACTTGGTCATAAGCAACAAAGATATCAAGACTCGAGCAGATCTTTGGCCTCTGAGAAGCATCGACTAAGTACAATCGGCGTCGGCGGGAGAGGAGCCACAGGAGCAGGGGGGCATGGCGGACAGGAGACCTCGCCAGAGAGCACACCCCAAAGACGGAGACCGCGCATATGAACGCGCATAAAGGCAGCGAAATCACCGGGCAACGAGGAATCGCAACATAACTCGATGAAGAAGACATCGCTCTTTTTTTTGGAATAGATCTGACTAAAAGTCAACGCTCGCAATCTCAGCAATTCCTCCTAGAACAGGGCACCACCAATGATCTGATCACGGAGACAAGACAGATCAAGGCGGCGCGAACCAATTTCGGGTAAAATCGAGACCGGCGAGACCGCAGCCAGAACTAAGCGGAGGTGGGGTCCCGCTTTGGGCAGCAACGAGCTTCGAGGTGGCGATGGCGGATCTCGCCGCCGCGTGGCCTTGTCGAGCGATCGGCGGGCGAGGTCTCCGCGTGGCAGTGCAGGCGACGGGAGTTCCTCCATGGCGTGGGCGTTGTGCAGGGGCGCAGGGGCGGGGACGGGTGTCCCGATCGGAGCAGGTGCAGGGGCGGGGACGGTTGTCCCGACCGAGCAGATCGGCGGGCGATGGTTGGGAGTTGGTCGAGAATCGGAAGTCTGCGTATGCGTGACGCGACGAGTGGCCCGACCGATCCGGCGAGATCGAGGCGGTGATCGATCGAGACCAAATTGGATCCAACTCCGAACACAGATCGTTCCAAATCTAAAACGGCGACCGGATCGGTCTAGATCTGAAACGGGACAAAATAGGCGGCGACCGGCGGCGACGATGACGGCAAGGCCGGCGGCGACAGGGACGGTGGCGGCCGACGAAGTTGTGAGAAAGAGGACGAGGTTAACGTGGCTCTGATACCATGTTAGGAATAGGCAACTTATATTCTTCTGGGGGACCAAAGGCCACAATATATAGTACATGTACAGGGCAAATATGCAGGAAGCCCCCTAACATATGGGGGAAATACAATATATAGATATATATATATCTAACAGCGAGCACCAGAAAGACACAGGGAGAAGCTCGACATTCGATGAGCCGGTCCATTGACAAAAGGAGGCGGCAACCGGAACATGAAGAAGGATATCGGATCCAAACCTTGTGTGGTTGGGGGTGGCGGTAAAAAGATGGGGTAAAGAGGAGAGAGAGGATAAGTGCAAGAGTATAGGCAACAACGTCTTGCACCCCTTGCGTCATAACGAAGTAGTCAAGCTTTGGTCAGAACGGGCTCAAGAACGATCCGAGATTTCTACAACCTTGTTGGAGATTGAAGATCTAGCTACGAATATAGAGTCCTTCCATATCTAGTTTGTCGGGCCAGAGGCTAATGAATGCACATCGTTATGCAAAGCAAGTTTCAACTAGTAGGCGTAGATGTCTTTTGGTGAATTATATTCCTAACTTTCTAGTGGCATGTCTTCAAAATGATTGTAAGCCTGACGACTGATTAATGAAAGTTGTTGAATTGCAAAAGAAGAAAAGAGTGATAATAGCTTCTTCATAAAAAAGAATGTTACTGTAGCAAAAAAGAAGGGGTGAGTGTATCTTCCTTCCCCAATTCAGCCCAATGGACCCAAACCGGACCGCTCTGGCCGTGTCCTCCCAAACCACGGTGCAGCGGCCTGCGCCCCCGTCCCAAGTCGACGTCACCCCTTCCGTCCTCCCAGTTTCAGAGTTCAGAGTCTCTACCGTCCAACCTAATCCGTCAGATCTCTTCCGTTCCGTGATCTCCCCCGTTCGTCTTCTCACAATACCCCACACTCCCTCAGCCTTCCCCGTCTTCGATCCGAACACCAGCGGCGGAAGCAACGAAGAGGAGAGCAAGGCTAGACAGGCGGAGACTGACCCCGCGGCGATCGCCGGACCACCCTCAAGATGGTAATCTCCTACCCTATGTTCCGCTTCATCCACTCCCCCTCCTCCGATTTGCGCCGTGCTGAGAATCGTTATTTGGTGGGATGAACTTGGGGGAAAACTTAGATCTCGTCGTGTTTTTTGTACTGGAATTTGGAACGGATTTGGCCGCTTTTACTGCTGCCTATCGTCGCGTAGTTCAGATCGCTACTAGAGAAAGGATCCGAAATCCAGAGAAAATCTGCCTGTGCTCCCTTCCTCGGAACTAACTCCGGCCACGTTTATCGGTTTTGTGCAGGTGCTGTTGCAGGCGGATCCGTTCCTGAGCGAGCTGACGAACATGTACGAGCGGAGCACGGAGAAGGGCTCCGTGTGGGTCACCATGAAGCGATGTGAGTGTTCCCTTCCCCGCTCTCGTTCCTGGGGTGGGGTTTTAGATTTGGGCGGTTGGTGGGTTCAGTTCTGAGCTGATACATTCTTCGATGCGCCGCGCAGCGTCGATGAAGTGTCAGGCTAGGTTGAAGAAGATGGCGAACAAGGGAGAGGAGGTGGAGTACCGGTGCCTTGTCCGCGCCACCGATGGCAAGAAGAACATCTCCACGGCGGTACTATCACTGTCTCTGTTGCTGATATGACTAGGAGATGTGTTTTCTATTGCTTTTGTGCATAATGGTTACTGGGTTGCTATTATTCGCTGTATATTGTCTCTTGATACCACTGCATGAGCTAAAACAACTTGCATTTGCACACATGGTATTCGGGACGGTAGGCAGAGTATTTAGAGAAGATGCATTGTGCATATGTATCATTGCCTCACAGCCAATTTGGAAGCATCCCATTGCTTTAGAATAGCATGATGCCAAGTATGAAGTTAGGAATGAAGCACTTACCTTTGGTACATATGTATATATGTATCATTGGCTCACAACTTTGCAAGCATCACATTGCTTTAGGATATGCAGTAACCTTGTGTAGCATGACGACAAGTATGAAGTTAGGAATGAAGCACTTACCTTTGATACATCTTAGCCGTAGTAGTACATGTCTTTTATGCAGCTATTGTAATCAATCACTACACCTGTAGGAGAACATAATAGGGCAGGCGTAGAGGGGGTATCACTATGGAGCTGTCCTGAGTAGCAATCTTATCGCTGGCTGGGAAAGTGTTAGGACTTGGGAGTATTAACATCAATCAGCAGTTGGCGCAAATTTGAAGGATGATACTCATTTTCTTACTCTCTTGCGAAGCTTCAATTGCATCAACCAGTGATGGCTTACATTAACCTTACATTAAGTGAATATCTTTTTTTAAGATGTATATTTGCACTTCTCATTGCCTTTATCAATGATATCAGTTGTAGCACCTCAGGATATCACATTATATTGCTTTTGATTAGACCCTTACTAAGTTGCAGATGACTTGAGTGTCATATCTCAAGAGTTAGGAACATTTTGCCAATGGCAAGGCTATGCATCTTTAAGATAGGAACATTATCATGCGTTTAAGCTCTCACACGAATGAATTGGCATTCTTTTCCACCAGACAATGTTGTTGGTGCTTGTGGTTTTCATAGCCCGTGTATGTAATGAAACCATGACCCATCTAAAAAAGAGACTTAACCAGTTAAGAGTCCAAGCTCCCATGACCTATGTATCGCTAAACATTTCTACTCTTCTGCATTTAAATTTTTGATATCGTGATGATGGGTTTCCCTTACTTATGGCTACATAGCTGCTGTTTATATCTGCTTACCTTATTTCCTTCATTCTCGTGCAGAAGAAAAGTTAATTGTTGTCACTATTTGTAGTAATGTCTGTTCTCAATTTAGAAACATGCCTGCCCATTTGTATCCAGATAACATAAAGCAAGTACTCACATGCCAAATTTGTTTATTTTCTTCGGGCATATCTAGTTGTCTCCAGCCATGTCAAATTTTTGCAAGTCCACTAAGTGCTTTGGTTTAGGGCTGGATAAGTATGTGTAGTTAGAACTCACGGTGACAGCTCAGTACTATATTCTGACATGCTGGCAATATTGTGAATATTTTCGGAAAATCTCAGCTGAGAACTGCCATCTTGAGTATTGTTTTGGTTGATACTATAAATGCGTAGTAAAGTTGATCCATGAGGACCCATGACTTCTTTATTTTCCTGGTGCCATAAACACTATCCTAATTATTTCAACATGTTGGATTATTCTCCTGTCACTCCTGTTGCATTTTTGGACCAATGAATAAACCTTACTCATACTTGCCATGTCTTTCAGCTGTCTGCAAAGGAGTACCTAAAATTCCAAGCTTCGTATTCCCTGGTTCTTAAAGCCCATATGCATGCTCTGAAGAAAAGGGAGAGGAAGGACAAGAAGAAGGCCGTTGAGCCAGAGAAGGTGCCCGAGAAGGAACCGAAGAAGCAGAAGAAATCGTCTTCAAAAAAGTCTGCAGTGTCTAAGTAGTGAGGTACTTGCAACCGAGACCTTTTTCACCCACAGCAAGAGTAGCCTGAGATTGTCACCAAGATGTTGTCATCGGTTTTACCCTTATATTCGTGTCTGCGAGATGAAAGCCTGTGAATACCTAGAGACGCATCGTCGCTGGGCATTTTTGGAACAGCGTTTTGTTCTGGTTGCATGCCAGCTTGGCCTTTCCTGAATGGATTCGTAGAAGTGGGCTTGCTTTTCGAACTGCTAGATCTGGCCATCAAATGTTGATTTGCAATGCTTCGTCGTCTTGAATGTAGTAGAATCTTTAGCCCGGTTTGCGGAAATTGCAGAACTTTTGGCGATCTATCTTTGTGGCCAGTCCAGTGTTTGTGGCAGTGTGTTTTGGATTGTTTTGCCAGTTGTCCTTTACTGTCTAGCAAAAATATGTGTGATCATCTTTTTTGGATGCAAATTTCTTGTTTCCTGATTCCATATACAAGTGGTTACCAGGACATGGTTCCAGGTTAGGTAGTCCTTGGGTCAAATGATCTGCATCTCTGCAATAGCCGCATCAACATGGAACAGGGCCTTGGCCGGACACTGCCATACTTTGAAGTTTATCAGTCATGGGCTCTCACTGCTGTCGCTTCCTAGCCAATCCCCCGGCCATGATATGCCATCCATGCCTCCTATGTCAAACTGATTTTCTCGTTAGACTGTATATGCCATTTGCCGTTGAGAACAAATCTCAAGCTGTTGTTTTAATTGTGGTTTTTGTCTTTAATCTGTCTGCTACTAAAAAAAATGCTTTACCATGAGCACACGAATCTGTTCTTTTTTAGAATTACACACGAATCTTGGCTGAGTAGGACTGTAGGAGGCAGTGAGGGAGAGCCGTCCGCATCCACCACCAGACCCGACAAAAACCCAACAAAAATTAACCCAAAAAACCCAACGAATCGAGCACTGAGACTGATCCACTGATCCATCATCACCAAACACGCCTCCAAAGCTCACTCGGGCCGAGGCAAAACGGCAGCAGCTCCTCCTCCTCGTCCCCTTGGCCACCACCCACTCCCGATCGCCACCCGACCCCTCCCGTCGCCACCCACCCACCATCCCACCCTCAAAATCTCATCTCTTTTCCCTCGATTTTTTTCCCATTCCACCCGCCCACCACTCGCCCCAACCCCCACCATGAGAGGCCTCCTCGCGTGCGCCACGCTCGCCCGCCGCGCCGCCGCCTCCTCTGGCGGCGGCGGCGCCGCCACCGCCACAGCCCGCCGCCACCTCGCGGGAGCCGCGGAGGCCGCCGAGGCCGAGCTCAAGAAGACGGCGCTCTACGACTTCCACGTCGCGCACGGGGGCAAGATGGTGCCCTTCGCGGGGTGGAGCATGCCCATCCAGTACAAGGACAGCATCATGGACTCCACCCTCAACTGCCGCGCCAACGGCAGCCTCTTCGACGTCTCCCACATGTGCGGCCTCAGCCTCCACGGCTCCCAGGCCATCCCCTTCCTCGAGACCCTCGTCGTCGCCGACGTCGCCGCGCTCAAGGACGGCACCGGCTCCCTCACCGTCTTCACCAACGACAAGGGAGGCGCCATCGACGACTCCGTCGTCACCAAGGTCACCGACAAGCACATCTACCTCGTCGTCAACGCCGGCTGCAGGGACAAGGACCTCGCGCACATCGGGGCGCACATGGAGGCCTTCCAGAAGAAGGGCGGCGACGTCAAGTGGCACATCCACGACGAGCGCTCCCTGCTCGCCTTGCAGGTCAGCACGCTCTTTCCTCTTCCTCAAAATTGGTTTTCCTGGTTTGCTTAATTGATCGAATGTACAGATTGAAGATAACTAGGATTAAGAAATGCAGTATTTGGAGCTCTGAGAAAACCATAAATGGTCCATTTCTGTCAGATATGATTTTTTTTTGGATGGTGGACTGATGGCACTTTGCCATTCTGTTGATTTTCATTGTTTCCAAAATGTAGTTTCAAGGGGATTAGTTTAGACTAGCCTCTAATTTTATTTACTGTAGAAAAGGCATGAAGAATATGATCATTGATGATGGCTGTCTACGGTTTGTTGCTGATCTGATTGGGATTTATATATTTTTAGTGTTGCTGTTTGGTGGGATTTTATGATTGTGGAATGTGTTTTCTTTCATGTTTACAAATTCTAACTGACATCAATGCCAATTGGTTCATGCTACCCGACTGATGGACTCAAGCAGTGGTGTTTGCTTGCTTGGTCAAATTTCGATTTCTTACGAGATGCAATGCTCTATCTGAACTCTGTGGTAGTAGTTGAGCAGGTTCGCATGTCACTTTCTCAGTTGGTGAACCTCTGGAGCTAAAGTTTCTGCATGTGGTCTCACTTGTGGTGTAATCCAGCGATTCATAGATTGGGTTGTCACATCATAGATAAGGCAGTGCTCCAGCAGAAAACTCTGGGTTTATGAAAAGAGTGCATAAATACTAATTTATTACCTCTGCAACCTAGTTCAAGTTTCAGGCAGAGAAGGATAAGTGTTTGCACATTTATTCATAAATATAAGCGGTTTTCACATTTTATGATTTTCATTCCAGATTGCTGGGCAAGTGGTCTTTCAATTCTGAACTTCTTCCTTGACATTCTTTATGTGGTTTTATGGAAGTACTCCCTCTGTCCCAAAATAGATGTCTCAGATTTGTCAAAATTTGAAGGAATCTAGACACTATTTAGTATATAGATTCATCTAAATTTTGACAAATCTAAGGCATCTATTTTGGGACGGAGGGAGTAGTAAATTTTCAATTTAACTGAAGCAGATATATTTGATTTTTATCCTAGTACATGTACTAGTTTGCAAATTTGTAGGAAGAAATTGTTGTAACTTGTTCCTTGACATAAGCAGGGTCCTCTTGCTGCACCAACTCTCCAGTACCTAACAAAGGAAGATTTGAGCAAAATGTACTTCAGTGACTTTAAGATAATTGAAATCAATGGCTCTACTTGCTTCCTCACCAGAACTGGGTATGCTTCCTTCGATCCTTCAGTTCTAATTTCCACCTTTTGACACTGTTCCCATTTTAATCCTAGGATGAGTCTATAAAAGAGTATCTGTACTAACTCTTATAGGATTTTAAATCATATTTAATGTGTTTATCCACACTTTATTGGCATACATGTTCTATTTTGTGTTTCCAACATCTTTGACATGCTAGATTCTTCTATTTTGTTTTTGATGATGAAGAGGGACTCTTCCTGTTATTTGAAACTATGCAACTGCTTTGAACACCATGTTAATGTCTTTGAAACTTTTTTATATCAGTTATACAGGCGAAGATGGCTTTGAAATCTCTGTTCCATCAGAGAATGCCGTTGATCTTGCAAAGGCCCTCCTGGAGAAATCTGAAGGCAAGGTGAGGTTGACCGGCCTAGGTGCCCGTGACAGTCTCCGTCTGGAGGCTGGGCTTTGCCTGTACGGCAACGACATGGAGCAACACGTCACACCAGTCGAGGCCGGCCTCTCATGGGCGATCGGGAAGAGGAGGAAAGCTGAGGGTGGCTTCTTGGGTGCAGACGTGATCCTCAAGCAGCTCAAGGAAGGACCAAAGATCAGACGTGTAGGCATCTTCTCACAAGGACCACCCCCGCGAAGCCACAGCGAGATCGTGAGCAGCACCGGGGAGAACATCGGCGAGGTGACCAGCGGCGGGTTCAGCCCGTGCCTGAAGAAGAACATCGCCATGGGGTACGTGAAGAACGGCCTGCACAAGGCCGGGACGGAGTTCAAGGTGGTCGTCCGTGGCAAGTCCTACGACGCCGTCGTCACCAAGATGCCCTTCGTGCCCACCAAGTACTACAAGGGCCCGTAGATTTGTACAGAAAAGGATGGTTCTTCAACAACAATTTTCTCTTGCAAACTCCCTCTTGGGCAGCTTGTTCATGGCAGGCTGCTTGACTGTTGCAACTGTAACCTCTGTCAGGCTTCCTCTTACGGCTTGACATTTCATCTCTACCCATCTAATAATATATGCCAGCGCATGTTGTTTTTCGCAGAAGTGATGTATATGCCTGTTTGGGGGTCCGAAGTGTATTTGAATATGTGCACTACAGCTTCCGATCAGGTGTCGCTGAGAGCCAGAGCTCATGTGTTGTGTGTGTTACCCTTGAGATGTTCATAACTCGAGATGTCAACTATGTACAATCTTAAAGAATCCAACAATCTGTCTAGTTGTGAATGTGTTCAGTCCTTGGAAATACTCATATGGTACAATCAACAATATAATACTCCGTACCACAAGTTTTGTTTTTCCTATTCTTGCATTTTGAACCTGAATCAACTGCGAATTTTACAGAATACAACATAAGTCTTTGAACCTACACCAATTGGGTAGGGCAAAGCTGAACAAACAAGTATAGTAAATGCAAGTACCAGCACAATCAATTTAAAGCTGAATTCAAAATAATATCATGCTCATTGCACTTTGCAAAGCCCAAGCACCAAAATATCTACGCGAGAACATCGCAAGCATGAGAATTTCAATATTTTTCCGTTCCAAATTCAAGAACATCTCAGCATAAACGTACACCTCAGCAGAGGTCCATGTTAACTACTTAGATGGAGGGAGCAACAACCCATACACTAATAAACTAGCATTGACAGACGCATTGCACTTTGCAGCAAGCTTGAGCTCGTTCAAAACATTGGGATATGCCAGAATTATATATGCTTCCAGCTATTAGTCGCCATTAATGTTTGCAGACTTGGGGGAGATTGTTCTTAGAGGAATTGCAGGAACTTCACCATTCCAAATTCAAGAACCTGTCAGCATATCATGCTAACGTACACCTCAGCAAAGGTCCATGCTCACTTTTTAGATGGAGGGAACAAGAACCCATATACCAGCGAACCATTGTCATTGTCACACTTTGCAGCAAGCCTGGCATCGAGCTCCTTCAAAAGATAAGGATATGAAAAAATTATATGCTTCCAGATATTGGTCGCCATTAATGTTTGCAGAGTTGAGTGAGATTGGTTTTGGAGGAATCGCAGGCACCCCTCCTTCAGCCTGTGGGAATGGTGCTTTGCAGCTATATGAAGCATTTTTGGCACCGTCGTTGTATCTAGTACGACATCGCACAACAGCTCTTCACAGCAGAACCGCAGGTGTTGGAGATCATATCTGTCTGCCGCTGCAATCAAGTCTTGCAGCCATTGCAGCCACGTCTCAAAACCTGTTGCTTCTGCCTTGACTTGTGCTTCTTTCCGCTCCATCTCTGGAAATACGTCTGTGTAGATGAAGCTAAGCAAAGCCTTGAACACTTCGGCTTTCATGTCTTTGATCTGTATGACATCTGCCTCGGTACCCTCCTTCAAGGAGCCAAAGAGTTGTTCCATGAAGACCTTAGATCGGGCTGCAAGCACACACCGGTGTGCAGCGAATGTTTCACCGCTAACCTCGAATATTACATCAGAGCCCACCTTAGTTTGAAGGAGATGGTTGAAATGCCGACTTATGCGGGACAGTGGCACCTCAGTGGCACCATCATCCTGGCTGTTGAGGTCCTCGCAAATCATGATGTCAAACCGGATGGTGAAACAATCATTCTTAAGATCCTTTGACTGTTCAAGCACATCTCTTTTTTTAAACGTCGACACACCCCAACTCTTATCATTGCTGTGGAAGTTGCATGGAATAGCAGCCCGAAGCAGTGCTACGTCTTGCCTCTGAGCATCATCGATGAGACTAAACCTGAACCGCACCTTCACAGCTTCTGCAACATTGTCATCAAGAAGGACAGCGAAGAGACCGATGTAGTCTGCACAGCTGGAGTTGAAACCGTTGGGAAAGTAATGGATGCACCAGCGATGGCCTCCTACGATGAACGGGCGAGACCAGACGCACATGCCATTGGGTATCTTTTTGGTGTACGAGTACCCATTCACTACTACCAGGTGGTACCCGCCGGCGGCGCCCGCGTCGACAACCGACCTGGTAGAAGACGACAGCTTGCCATCGGTGAAGACAGATACACCGGCGAACGGCATGGCGAATCTGCAAGTGAGCGCAGATATATTACAGTGAATATGGGCGACATTATTGTGTGTAGAAATTACTCAGAGATACACTGAGTAATTTCTACACACTCACGCCAGTACATTTCAGGAACAGCCCAGTGATTACAGCACTGAAATTTGAAGTTTCTGAGTTTGGATCGAGGATTTGAGGGGCCATACCTGGACCTGTCCTGCTGCCTCTGCCTCGCAACAGATGAACTCTCGGCAGATGAACTCTCAACAAATGAACTCTCAACAGATGAACTCTCAGTAGATGAACTCTGAGCTTGCACGCCCCCGCTACCACTCCCCTTGTCGTGTCCGGAGGCAGCGAAAATACGGCGCTTTGCTCGCCGCGCTGGCCCCGCGCACCAGCGAAGCGCGCCGTGCCCGGCGGCAGTAGGAAGAAGCCGGGCCGTTGCCTGCGCACTCCGGGGACCACTCCTTAGTTTTCTCTTCATCATCCTCCCCGATGCGCAGCCCGACCGCTCACAACTACGGCACGAGTGTCACTCCCTCTCACCCGCAGAGAGGCGCCGGCGGCTCGTGGACTCGTGGTTGCTCTGAGAGAGTGCGCCAGTAGGGTTTGTCACTTGCAAGTTAGACGAAACTAGGCTGATACGAAGTCCATAAAGGCCTTTTGTGCGGCCCATTAAGGGTATATCCAGCCATGTGACCCAAACGGATCGAGACGGTGCATTTTAGTCTGAACGGATAGGAGGACAGTCAAAACGGGGCCTAGCAGCATGATACAAGCGGAGCGACCCGTTCCTAAAGGCAATTGGATTAGAGCGTCCCCACTAGTCTAGCGTTTTTAGGCCGAAATACGAATAAAAATATCGTTCCACTAGGGGTCTACGGCAGGAAGATCCTCTTTCTCCTTATTATTTCTGTTGTGTGCAGAAGGTCTTTCTAGTCTTTTGTTGCATGAAGAAGAAGTTGATGGTATAACTAGGGTAAGAGTGTGCAGAAATGCACCATCACTATCACATCTTTTATTTGCTGTTGATTCTCTTATTCTCATGAAAGCGGATACAACTAATGTAACTTTCTTGCAACAAGTTCTGGATACTTATTGTGCAAATTCGGGGCAAATGGTGAGCTTATCAAAGTCAAGTATTTTCTTCTCTCCTAATACTAATGTGCTAGTGAGAGCGGAGATTTGCGAGACCTTGCATATTGATACAGAAGCACTATCAGATAAATATCTTGGTCTCCCAGCTTTAGTGGGAGCAAATAGAACCGATTGCTTTATTCAGTTCGTAGAACGAATTATACAAAGGATAAATGGGTGGAAAGAGAAACAATTGTCTATTAAGAGGAAGGAAATCTTGTTAAAGGCAGTGGCTCAAGCAATTCCCGTATATGCCATGTCGGTTTTCCAAATTCCAATTAGGGTGTGCAAGCGGATGATGGATGCTATTGCATCTTTTTGGTGGGGAGATGAGGAGGAGAGCAATAAAATGCATTGGTATGCTTGGTGGAAACTATGCTATCCAAAGATTGAAGGAGGTATGGGATTCCGAGATTTCCATTCATTTAATTTAGCAATGCTTGCAAAACAAGTTTGGCGCTTGGTTAAGGAACCAGATTCTCTATGTGCAAAGGTTCTTCGAGCCAAATACTACCCAGATGGTGATATTTTTAGAGCTGGGCCTAAGACGGGCAGTTCCTTCACGTGGCAGAGCATACTAGCAGGATTGGTAACTTCTAAGAGAGGCATTATCTGGAGAGTAGGCAATGGGGAGAAGATCAATATCTGGACCGATCCCTGGGTGCCCACTAGTGCTGATTTTAAAGTCATTTCTCCGCGAAGGGGCGCGGTACTCACTAAGGTGAATGATCTGATTAACCCTTGTACAGGTACTTGGGATGAGACACTACTTGGCGAACTATTTAGTCCAGTTGATGTAAATCGGATCCTCCAAATGCCCCTTCATAATCATGGCTTTGAGGACTTTGTGGCTTGGGGACACACAAATCATGGGAGGTATACGGTGAAGTCTGGCTACTATTTGCAATGGAAACACCAATTTGGCGCAAGAGCAAACCAATTAAGGCGAGTAACCCAATTGAATCGATGGGCATAGTAATGGATTATTTTCGGTACGTTCCTCTTATCGTATGTTGGTAGAGACCAAGAGGAGGGGAGATTGGTTGGTACACCATCCGACTGCATCAAATAAGGCGGCATGGAGTAAGAATCAGACAACACTATGGAATACCTAGATTCCCTAAATATTTAGTGTTTGTGTGGAGGTTAGCGCATAAAATTTTACCATCTGCTGATGTACTTCACAAAAGGAATATGGCAACACATGTCGGCTGCTTGATATGCAATGCTTCAGAAGACCCGTGTGATCCTCTCTTATTGATTGCAATATGGCCAGATTTGTGTGGGTTATTGTTTATGAAGATATTATAGAGCACATGTCTTCAAATTCATGCCAAGATGCAAGGCAGTGGTTGTTTGCAATGATGGATACGTTTGATCTTAAAAAGTTCTCCCTGAAAAAAAGTTCATATCCATGTTTTTTGGTAGACTTGGGGGAAGCCTTTCCTTCTGTGTAAAAGAAGAAGCATACGTCTATCTCTTGCCCTTCCAGGTTTAGTGAAAATAAATGTGGATGTGCGTTCTCTCGTGATTCAGATCATGGAGGTGTGAGTGCTGATTGTAGAGACAACGAGGGCAATTTTTGGGTACTTCTAACAAGGATTTCGGATCTAGCAACTCTCGAAGCAATGTCTTCAGGGACGGAGACAAGGGGAGACGAGGGGGTCTTAGCCATCCCTAAGGTTGGAATTTTAGGAAGAACTAGTAAAATGCCCGCGCGTTGCGGCGTAAGAAGAAACAATATCATTTTTCTAAACGAACACATACCACCGTCTTGACGAGCCTCGCCTTGGCAAGGAAGGCGGCGACCTTCTTGTGGTGGTCACCCTGCAGCTGGATGACGTTGTCGAGCTCCTTGTCTTCCACCACGGTGCCGTTGCAGCTGAGCTCCCACTTGAGGTCTCGCATCACCTTGGCATAGTTACAAATTTTATTATTCTGATTTTTTGGTAGTGAATAGCGAATTTGATAGCTACAAGAGAGTATTTCTATTTTTCTTGTGTTTTTTGCCCACCTGTCCGACGCGAAGGGCGGTGGCAGGGACGGGGATGACTCCTTGGGCTCGAACTTCAGCGACGCCACGTCAAGGGTGGTTATCGGGGAATCCAAAAGCGATTACACATGTACGACGGCGGGTGAGTTGGCTCGGGACGTTCTGGCCCTCGAGATCGCTGGGGATTCGCGTTCGTTTTCTTTTGCATATGGGTGGAAATCGATCATCCAGAGTTCGCACCGGACACGGAGGCGGAGTTTGAGTCGATGGGGTTGTGACTATTTCCTGATCGATCTCAGCCATGCAATTGTGCGTGTATCGTCTCGATGGGCATTGATCGCCAGCGGGGCGAAACTTGGCACCCACGGTTTCTAAGCTACGCATATCTCCAGTCTGTACACAAACTCGTACTCGATTCTTCATGTGAGAGCTATTCACGTTTGCGGATGGCATGATGGGTATAAAACAATCTGTAATGCAACAAAAGAGAATAAATATAATTCACGCGCCCAGTAGCGTCTCACACGCTCACCCCACAGCCACGCATGCACACATGGTACCTTGTCATGATGCACAGCAAAACTCACACGTAAGAAGGACAAACCCGGTCGCTCCCTCCCTTGCTATTTTGCAGTCGCCCCTAGTTCTTTTTCTTGGAAAGCGATCAAGCCCCTCTCCTTCTTCCTTGTTTGTTCTCGTACGAGAGAAGAGACTTGTTCCCGAGCACACCTCCTCCTGTCCCGTCGTCGGTCCCCCCGACTTATTCGTCTCCTCTCTCTCCCCTCGTCGGCCCCATCTCCTCAGCCCCGAGACCGTCCCTCATCGCAGCTCCTCCTGTTTTTTTGGCCCCTGGATCTGCCATCCTTGTATCTGCCATCCAATCTTAATCCGGTGGACAAAAGTGATCCAAAGGAATATATAAAAAAACATCTCAAGGTGAGAACCTGGCTCCGTTCCTGAATGTCGTGTGAAGAGGCGCTAGGCCTGGATGAGGACTTGAGAGTTACAAGGCTTCAGGTTTCTTCAGATTGTTGAGAAGTGATAAATATGATGAAATCGAAGAACCTCCATAGATATAACATGATTTTATGTAAGATAGAGAAGCGATCTAGTTTCTTCCTAGAATTTAAGTTTAAGCTTGAAGCAGGGATAGGAATGGCGAAGCTCAATTGTTAGCTAGAAATACTATTTTAGCAGAGTTTGGAGGCCGTATGTAGATCCTTGAACCACCAATTGATGTACCTTTTTTGTCCAAGTTGAATAAAGTTCCTGAACTCCTGTAATTACCAGCATATACCGGAAGTCACCATCTCTTCCCACCTTCCCCGCATCTCCCCTGTTTCCCTCCCTTGAGAGTCGCAAACTGCCCATCGGGCCAATCCGATGCACCTCGTGGCGGCGATGTCGATCGGAGGTGCCAAAGGAGAGACGCCGACTTTAGTAGGTTAGGATCTAGGGTTTCTTTTTCTAGGATTTTCCCCCGTGTGGAGTCTTGGAGTAGGCCACCGGATCCCATCGTCCGGATCTGGCGCATCCTATGCTTCCTCCTCCTCCTGGCTCCGCTCTGGTGGCAAGAGCGGCGGCAAGAATGGAGTCTGGAGCTAGGCATCTCCATCAATAAGGCCATCTTCCCCTTTCTTCCGAGGTCTACCGAGTTGAGGCTTCTCCGCGACGTCAGGCGGTCACCAACGTGGTTGCTCATCAAGCTTCCGAGATGGAAGTTGGACGGCAACAACATAACTGGTGAAGGCCTCTTCAATAAGTGGATCTTGTCGGTTCGTCTTCACCACCATCTCCTACTCTTACCTCCCTGGGTCCGTGGTAGGATCACTGGGTCTGATGGCCAGACGCTTTTCACGGCGTGGTGTTGGCCTACCTTTGCTACCCCTGTCCTATTGATTGCCATGTTCTTCTTCTTCTTCTTGAGCTCCAAGGTGGAGACGGGGAGAGATTATGACAAGGTTGAGGCTCAGCGGGGGCGGTTTTGGAGTTTTGGAACCTGTTCTTCCTGGAGCTATTCCTCTATGTCGATTTGGATGACGCTAAAATCCTTGGCCAAGAAGGCCTTCTTCATGCCGATGTGCTCCGGTGACTCTACAACATCCATTGGGAGGCCCTGTTCAAGCTCAGGCACTGGGCGCGTCGCTGGGCTGGATGCAAGTGGCGTTATCCCCGTCTTTGTCCATGGCTGCAGTAGCCTAACCTCCTTGCTCCGCAGTGGGAAAGAGGAAGGACTAGCTTGTAATTCCAGATTTTTTAGCAAGGTTTTTTCTACGAATGCCAGGGGCCCATGTGTATTTTTCTTTTCTTATGGGGTTCTCTATAATTTCTCTCTACCTCCACTGTTAATTTAATTGAAGGTTCCGGCCCCTTCTAGGGCACTCCGCTGTTCAAAAAAAAAAAAATCCTGGCTTTCCCATAAAAAATAAATAACTCGGACTCGTAGGATGCTTGTTCTCAATGGTTCTTACCATAGAAATTACTTCTAGAGTCAACACTATTCACTGAATTCCAGTGAGTCTGGTAGAAAGAAAAAATATTTTCCATTGGGCTTAAATATTTTAGACAATTCAGTACTACACATGAATTAAAAAAATCTTTTTAAAAAAATCGAATATTAATGAATTTTAAGTGAAACTATTCGGTCCTTTGGCTGAAATAAAAACCAAAATCGCTGAATTTTAGTGATTTTGGCGGGGCCTAAATATTTCTGGAACTATTGAAATTCAAAATCCATTGAACTTCTGACTGGCGGAGTACTCCCAGGGATTTCAATGGCTGATTTCTTATGTGTTTGTTACGATACAATGGGTCCGTCGTGTCAATGCGTGCACGCACCGGATCCCATTCCGGTCGCTTTTATTTAAAATCTCAGTTACACATACACACGGGCTGTACAACTGAGACGTACTAGTACCACGGTACAGAATACCACGGTGAACTCTGACGTGGAAGAAAGTAGGCGCTTCACGATCACATAGCAAACGTGCATTACGTGCTTCACTTGACGTAGGCGATGCTGACGCCGCGGACGGTGACCAGCTCGCCCCCGCACCTCGGCACCAGCGAAACGATCACCGTCTTGTCGCCGTCAGCCCCGATATCGTCCATGAGGTCGCAGACGCCGAACCTCGCCACCGTCTTGACTGACCCCTTTTCCTTCTCCTTGTCGTGCCGCATCATGTGCGGCGTGTGCGCGATGCTCCCGGCGCAGTACATCGTCGCCGCCGCCGTCGTGGCGTCGACCCCGCTCTCGGGCTCGTTCACCAGCACGTCGAACTTGACGAACCGGTTGAAATGGTCGGCGATCTCGATCCCCTCCACGACCAGCACCTCCTCCTCTTCGTCCTTCTCCTTCCGGGTCCTCGACACCCTGGGCCTCGTCACCGTCACCCGCACCGTCTTGTCCAAGGTGGCTGGCAAGGAACCGGCGGCAGGTGCCGGCGTCCCGGCGGATGTCTGGGCCGGCCTGGCGTTGAGCCACGGCAGGCCGACGTCCTGGTACGTGTACCGCAGCGCGGCCGTGTCGAGGCAGTCCCGGACGCGGACGCGCACGGGGCGGGCATCCTCGTCGTAGAAGAGGAAGGCGGCGTCGAGCCAGTCGGGGTCGGCGAAGTCGGTGTTGCCGGGGCGGAGGCCGCGCCAGACGCGCCACAGCCGGTCGACGTTGCCGTGGTGGCCGAAGAACACCGGGTCGCGCGCCGAGGAGTAGAAGTTGCCCATGTCCTCGCCGTTCGGCTGCCTCGGGTCGCCCGTCCAGAAGTGGACTGTGCCGTGCGGCACGTTCTCGAAGGAGCCGGCGCCTGGGTCCGGCTCGTCGCCGGCGCGGTACGGTTGTCCAAGGAACAGTTCCGTCTTCTTGGCACCCGAAATCATCTGATGGAGTACTCCAGTATTTGCGTTATTTAATGACCGGTTTATTATACTCTACATATTGCCCAGTGGAGTGTAGTACTGACCTCGCGGTACATGATCATCAGGTTCATATCGATCTGCTGATCTCTTGGGATGTTGGGGTCAGTCCCACTGAAGTCAAGGTCGATCAGAACCGGTGGCTGGTGGGCAGGGTCGCGCCTCTCATCGTAGAGCGGCGACGACCTGTTGGCGTAGATCGCCGGCAGCGTCATGCCGCCCGGCGCGTCCCAGTTCCAGAACGGCAGCGCGAAGGTTTCGTCGCCGATGAGCCTACCAAGGATCCGCTCGTGGAAGTAGACGTAGAACCTGTGCCACGGGAAGAAGAGCCAGCAGTTGTGCACCTGGATCTCCAAGTTCGGGAACCCGACCTGGTCGAACGCGCCGTCGCAGTAGGCGCAGTGCACGCGCCACTGCTGCTCGAAGCTGCGCGGGTCATCGGCCGGCAGCTGCTTCATCAGCCGCACGGCTCGCTCGTACTTGGCCAGGTACTCCCTGTCCACCAGGTGCGCCGCCGGCCGCACACGGAGCGGCGTGGATGCTGGCGGCGGCCTGAAGTCGATGATGCTGGCGCCGGCGCGGTACGTCGGGCAGCAGTTGGTGTCGGGCGCTGTGTCGGGGAGGTCGGGCCGGTGGCAGTTGCGGAGATCCGGTGCCTGGATGGGCGCGGCGATCGCGGCGCCACGGTCCGTGGCCAGTCCGGCAGCCACGGCTCCGCCGAAGCCGAGGAGCACATCACGGCGGTCGACGTGGCCACCGCCGGTTGCCCTGCACGAGAGACGGCGTGGCTGTCTCGCCTCCTTGCGGTGGCGGAGGAGAAGGCTGCGGCGCGCAAGGCTTTGGAGGCTGCATGGCATGCGAGGGGTGGCACTCTGTGGCATGCGAGAGCTCTCCATGCCGGCCGGCCGGTGTTGGCCTAAGGGGATGATACGCAAGTTGTTGTCAACTCGGAGTGTCCCTATATATAGAGCGTGCGCGTACAGTAATTGTTTTGTTGGAGTGCTTTCACACGTGCATGTTATGTTCAAATGCACTAATAAATCGATGGAGTGTGTCGAAACCAGGTTTTATTTGGTTAGTTATGATTTATGAGTGTACATATGCGGCAGATTTATCACTCCCCACGTCTACAAACACAAGACCTATAAATCTAGTAAAAAGGTGAATACCTATACCCCTTCCATCCCAGATTACATATAACAGATTTGTTTAAATACACGTACATCTAGACGTGTTTTAATATATGTATACATACAAATATAGTCCACGACATCTAATTTGGAACAGAGGAAGTATACGATTTTTTTTTAATATCCAATATCGCATCCAACATATCCATTTTAAAAATTTGTATAGTGTACCGCCCATCTTACTATATTTAAATGTTATATACTCGCTCCGATCCATATTAGTTGTTGCTGAATCAGACTTATCTAGACATGTTTTAAGCAAGATATATCCGACTCAGCGATAACTAATATAAATTGGAGGGAGTACCAAAACATTTAATGTTTAGAAATAGAGGGAGTACTTATTATATGTTGTGGTGTTATAAATTTCTTTTAGATTTTAAGAGGATTTCTCTCTACTAGTTCACAGAAGAAAGGCTAATCTACGCCCTTTTTATTTGTCTCTTGTGTAATAGCATTTGAAACCTTTTATACTCACGATTGGGCCTTTTAGGGCTACAAGCTACATAATTCCGTATAATTTGAAGAAAAATTTACATGATCCCGTAAGTTATTATCACGATTGGTTGCCACATGATCCTAACATGTGGTCTTGTTTTTTAGTTTGGCGAATAGTAAAGTGAGGACAGTCGGTCACAAATTTACAAGTAGCATGTAAAATGTGCAAGTTTTCTTAAAATGGTATAGAATCTATCATAGGGATGCCAATTATTGGGGGTAAATATGGAATTTTACTAGAAGTTTAGTTAGCTAAGCGCGGACGTCGGTGCTAGGAAAGAAATCCCAGTCGTTTTAGCGATTACCACAAAAAAGGACATGCTCTAAGATACCAATAATCTTCAGTTGGCTCGTATACCTGTACTTTTAGTTTACATTACAAAATTTAGCTGAGCTATGGCTAAGAGATTAGTGGAGAAAAAAATATATGATGTAGTAGCTCTATAAAAAGGAGACCCACAAGGATGAGTGGGGTGCTTAGAGCATGTACAACAGAGAGGCTAACCACGGACGCTAGGAAAGATTTCCCAGCAGTTTTGTCAAAATCCTACCCGAGATCTCGGGATTTTGACTCAGGGGCGGGCGCAGAACCAGACGTCGAGTGCTCTATCTTGTTTACCTCCGCGCGTTACAATTCGCCAACCAACTAACGCTATCCACACAGAGAAAGGACGATGATTTTAGCGCTTGAAACTAGCTAGCGTGGCCGCTGGTCATTGGTAACCTGGGCGTGAGTACGCGCGCCTCGCATATGATCGCGAATCAGGACTCGTTGATGCTGGCCCTTCACCTGATCGTCACCTGCTACCTACCTGGCGAAAATCCTCCCAGCTCCATGCATGTGTGGCAATAACTGCTTAGCAGGTCGAGTGATACATATATATATATACTCGTAAGCACGTATTTCAGTTGGAGAGTCCTTTGGTCCGTTTCTGGATTGCGGACAGGTGAGCAGAGGACTGGGGGCAGGTAGCTCTGGTCACCATCATCTAATTAATTAAGGAGGAGTCCAGGTCGCTAGTCGGTACGTAGATCGGTGTAGGTGGCTGCTCGCGGTGTGATTGATTTACACCGAGACCTTCTCACGATAGGGGACTTATAGCTCTTATGCGACGTCTTTACGTGAAATTGGAAGAAAAGCGACATCGTTGCAAACAATAGTTCGCATGCGACACTTCTAAAGAGGCAAATAGCTTCCGTGCGACACTTCTACTTAACCCCACGAGACCGTCAACGAATTCGAATCAGCTGAGTACAGTAGGACCCACAACCTCTCCACGTCACGACGGAACTCACCTGATGTCCACCTCATATCGTGGGACCCATCCTGTGGTCGAAGAGAGCCGTTGGCCCCGATCCGTTCCGCACCGAGCACTCCGCCCGTTCCGCATCTCATCCCCTTTTTTTCTCCGGCGAGCAAGTGCGGCAGCGAGGATGTCGAGCTCGCTTTCTCCCGCTCATGGCCTCGGTATGGTGCGGTGTCGATGATGGTGCCCGATTGCCCCGTAGCGCCCCTAAAGCGGCTTGTCACATCCACCGACAAGAACGGCAACATTGGCGGGAATTTGTGAAGTGTGAGAGCAAGCCAGCGGAAAGGTGAGATCTGAGTGTTCCGAGCGCCAATTTCGCTTTTGAAATTTCATGCATTTCGTCGAATTTGGGATTTAGGGTTCATCTCTGCGATTTGAGAACTGTCAAAATGTGGGCATTTTGAGTGGCTTGATGAGTACATCGGCGAATTGGGGTGGAGTAGCATCCGGGAGCTCGAAAACCCGTCATGGTGGAGCAATTGGGATGTGGCAACCCCATTTCCGCTGGTATTACGGTGGATGCGGAAGTGAAGGCGATCAAGAAGATGAACAAGCAGCTAAGGCAAATCATCGAATTGAAGAAGCGGGACAATCGATGGCGGTTTTTTATTTTTGTGTAATTTCTCTCGGATTAGTTTATCTCCTCATCGTTAGTCATTAGGCAGTAGCGATCGGTGTTAGTGATGCTTTGTAATGGATGTAATGGTCTATGTCTTTGGCTTGAATAAAATGCAACCCAAATTCGGGCTAATTTGGCTGCTGCCTGTTCGAAATCAGTGTTCCTTGCTTTTGTCGGTTTAAATCAGATTCCTTTTATAGTGTGTGGGCGCCGTGTGCAGGAAGGGAGGGTTGAAAAGTAAAAACCAATTGACGAGGATTGAAAAGGCCAGCCCAAATAGAACTTAGCCAAAATGGGCGTATCCGGGCCCAATGGTAACTATATGTTGATTGGGCAAAAAATGGTACTCACATTACAATCTAAATAGGGACGTGTGGATCTGCGGATACTCGTGCTCAGTCATTTTGTTTTTATAAAGTAAATATATAAATGAAGTCCAAGGACATACATTTAACTAACATAACTTCGGCGCTCCCTTAACTTATGTAAATATGTAAATGTCTTATTTAAAAATGAACCATGTGTTGTATGAACTTGTTTTTGTGTCTTTTGTTTTATACACTTGTAAATATATAAATATTGCACGAGTATTATATGAACTTGTTTTTGTGTCTTTTGTTTTATACACTTGTTGTTTTGGGTGTTTTGACAAATGACAATACAATAAAACACAGATTACAATAAAACAAGGGGATAGATAATATTGGGATAACATTACTTATATTAGATAGGGGGGATCGATAACATTACAATAAAAAGAAAAAAGTACAATAATATAGAAGGGAATAGGCGCCCCACCTAAACCTTGGGCTAGCCCTTAAACCCTAACCCTAGCTACCCTACTCCATCGGCGGTGGAGGCGGTCTGGCAACCGCCTTGCATTCCACGCCTTGACCTCTTCATTGCTCCTCCCGGAAGGCCCAGCCATTGGCCTCCCGTTGCTCCCCGTCCTCCCGTCTGCGCCTTTTCTTCAAGGCGCGCTGGGCCTGCTTATCCTCCCACCTGGCAATAGCAGCCTCTTGCTTTGCCTCGTCCTTCGCCGCCTTAGCCTAGTAGGCTTCGGAGGGGAAGTCGCCGCCGCCGGGGAGGTTGGGGACTGGGTTGGTGACGATGGGGCCCTGCTCCCCCCAGGGGCAGGGCGGGGACTTCTTCTTCTTGCCAAGCTTGGGGCGCGTGGGCGCATCCTGCTCCCACCACTGCTTGTGGGCCGGGTGGTTGTCCTCGTCGCTTACTTTGGTGTCGGAAGGGAAGCGGAAGGGGGAGGTCCCCATGATCGCCGGAGTGTTTGGGGGCTGGGAGGAAGCAAAAGGACGGGCTCGAGGTTGAAGATGAGGGGCAAGATGAGATGAGGAGGCAAAGGCGTTTTGCCTATTTATTGAGGGCGAGGCGTGAAGGGCGGCGTGGAAATCCAGCGTCGCGTTGGCGCAGACGCCGAGGCAGCGTCTTGCGTTGCGTGGGAAGCGGGTGATCAATGCGAAGAGAGAAAATAGCTAGGATCGACGTCTGCACCGCCGCCCCTGCATGCATGCATGCATTAATGCGAAAGAGAGAAAAAAACGTCCAAGGTAGTTGTTCATTGGCAGTAAAAAATAAAAGAAAAAATATAATTTGGCCTTGATTTACTTCGGTAATAAATGCAGGAATCTAGTACCAAGGTACTCGTTCGTTTTTACACACCGCATGCAACAAACTCGTTCGTTTTTACAAACGCAAGAAAAATCAGTGGGAATAATATTGACTTTTTGTATGGCGCATGAACCAGATGGGAGTAAGTTTGACTGAAGAAAGTTGTTCGACGTACACTTATTTAATGGGGCAGCGCTGTTGCACACAAAATAACTAGACTACGACGCTGGGGGCAGCCGCATGCATGGTGCAGCCCACCCTGCCCAGCGCCCTCGCATGCCACGCTCGGTCCAACGGTCAATGGAGTGTGCCACGCTGTACGTTATATTTATTACATATTTTAGATTTTGATATTTTTTTCTTAGGATGGTCATAGTGACATGCGTACTCCCTCTGTCCATAAATAAGTGAACGTTTGGCTTCAAAATTTGTCCATAAAAAGTGTACTTCTACCTTTCCAATGCACTTAGATGTGGTATCATGCATATATTACTAGTCTAAGTTACTACTCCATAGTGCAAAATAACATAGATGTGGTATCATGCAAAGTCTCATTTATTACAATGAACCTGAGGGGAGTAAATTTGACTGAAGAAAATTGTTGCACGTACACTTATTTAATGCGACGGAGTAAATCGCTGTATTGTTGCACGTAAAATAGCTAGATGCGACGCTTAGGCATTGCATGCATGGTGCAGCCTTCCCGCGCCCTCGCATGCCACGCTACGTCCACGGTCAATGGAGTGTGCCACGCCGCATGCCACTGTTGCACGTAAAAGCGATGAAGCCAATCGATTCGATCATCCATCCCACGGATCGCCAAGAGCTAGCCACGAAATCGTTCTAAGAGACGCCAACCAATCAGGTTGCAGAACAAGCCCTTCCACGGATCGCCCAGAGCCATCCGCGGAATCCTTCTAGAAGACGCAATTGGATGGCCACAGTATCGCGCTAGGGTTAGATCTACGTTCCTCATTCGGCCTTAGGGTTAGCGGGGTTTAGGATGCAGTCAATGGGGTTTTACAAGTTTGACCAGACATTCAAATGTGCATAACTAATTCAAAAAAAATACAAAACCTTCGCATGGTGTCATGTTATGTGATATAGTTGTGAGGAAAAATATCAAACTTGGTCTATTGAGCATATTTCAAAAAACCCTTCACAAAATGACCTATCTCCTCCGAGGTTTTGTGGCTTTCGGGTCAAATGACCAATGATATGGCTAGAATCAAGGCATAGTTTATGATAATGTGCCCATATTTGGCATGCATGTCTATAATGGGATGAATAACAATGTTGTAGCACAAAGTTTTCCTTTTCGACGCACATAAAATCCATTTTCTATTTTCTGAGTGCCGAAAGAGGGGGGATTTGTGAAGCAACCACCAAATTGAAGTTTCAAAATAATAACATCCTATTTTTCAAAAATACTAGACCACCTAGAATGTACAATTTCCCAACTTGACTATCTCAAACCTTTTATTCCATCCCTGGTGAAAAAGACAAATCCTGCCGAATCGGTTGGAAGTGAGTAAGATATGAACTATAGGTACATGATTTCATGCTGATGATTTTTTGTAAAAATCATTTTTAGGTTCACAACATGCTATTTCATCAGAGATCCAATGCTAGTTTTGTGAGCCTCGGCCCCTAGCTAAGAATATTTATGAAAACCCTTCAAGTTTGACCAGACATTGAAATGTGCATAAATAATTCAAAAAAAATAAAAAAATAAAAAAATACAAAACCTTCGCATGGTGTCATGTTACGTGACATAGTTATGAGGAAAAATATCAAACTTGGTTTTAGAAATGGTCGAAAAAAACTTGCTTAGAAATGGGGTGGTTTACCCTAGCTTTGGAGCCCATTTCTACCCCATTTTGGTGAGGGTGAGTTGTACTTCACAAAAGGGATCAGGGTGAGGATGAGTTGTATTGTACATATGAGAAAAACGTTGGAAGGTCATACAAACATAGAAAAGTGACATAGCTACATTTGTTGAAATTCAAATTTACCATCATATTTGAATTTTGTCCAAATTATCAACAAGTGACAAATTATTATAATAACAAATGTTTACAACAACAAGTGCCAAATTATTATAATAACAAATGTTTACAGCAATAACAAATGTTTACAATAACAAATGTCTATTTCTTTTGGCTCTTCTTACCCCTCGTTTTCTTCTCGTTCACAAGTTTCACACCACACAACAGGTTTATGCTCTTCTTTTCTTACCATTACCATCGGCCTTCCCACAAAGACGTCCAAGAGTCTCCTTCACCTCCTGCACCTCCTCAACAACCTCATGATCATGATCCGAGCCTCATCAACATGGTCACTTTGCACGAGCCTCAACAACATGGTCGGTTGCACGAGCCTCAACAACAGGCTCATTTTACACCGTGAGCCTCAACAACAGGCTCATTTTGCACTAGAGCCTCAACAATGGCTCATTTTTCCCTCATTTTGCACAGAGCTTCCAAATCGAAGCGGTGTGCCCTAAAGCCTCAACAGTTTGCACATCATTCTCCAAAACAAGTTCAGATTGCACCTCAAAGACCAAACATGATCAGTTAGTTCTCTTCTTTCTTTGACCATTGATTCTTGCCCTTTTCCTTTGGCCAGATTCGTCAACAATAAGAGGTGGGCCTTTTTCTCCGCTTCCTCCACGAAAACAAGCAAGTTAGTGGGGAGAAAAATCATCAACAAGAAATGGGATAGATTTTGGATGAACATACTTTGGCTTTTCAATGTATCTACACTTGGTAGAGCCAGCTCGGTGTCCAAGTTCTTCATAGAGTTTGCATCTATTCTTGTTACCTTTTTGGGCCCTTTTTGGCTTGGCATCTTTCTTTTCATCTTTCTTTCCCTTCTTGCTGCTCCCACCTTTCTCAAACCAAGCCTTGAATCTACTCTGCTTGGGCCTGCTAGCCTTTCTTTTCATCAAAGGAGGACACAAGGAGAACTGAATGTCCACTTCAGGCCACTGAGACTGATCTGTAAGTGCTGGAATTAGTGTTCCATATGCAGCCTTGAATTTTGCAACAGAATAATAATCATGCAAATATGGGTGCATATTTTGTTGGAGATATTCCCAAGAGGCAATAATAAAGTGGTTATTATCATATCTTCACACTTATGATAAATGTTTACATACCATGCTATAATTGTATTAACCGGAAACATTAATACTTGTGTGATTTGTAAACTAAAATAAGAGTCCCTAGTAAAGCCTCTTGTTAAACTAGCTTGTTGGTTAATATATGATCATGGTTTCCTGATCATGAACATTGAGATGTTATTAACAACAATATCATATCGTTAGGAGAATGATATGGTGGACATACTCCTATAGATAAGCGTAGCATAAAGATCAAGTCATTTCAATAGTTCAATTGCTATATGCTTTATGATACATAGTAACCTAATTCCTTCGACCATGAGATCATGCATATCATCTTTACCGGATGGATGCTTTGATGACATCAAAAACCACCGAATGCGGGTGGCTATAAAGGTGGCATTGAGTGTTCGGAAAGTATTGGTTGAAACACATGGATCAAGAGTGGGATTTGTCCATCCATATGACGGATAGATATACTCTGGGCCCTCTCGGTGGAATGTCATCCAATTAGCTTGCAAGCATGTGTGGTCACAAGGGATCACATATCACGGAGCGATAAAGGGTACTTATCGTGAACGAGGTTGAACTAGGTATGCAGAGATCGTCGATCATAACCTCGGATAAGTAAACTATCGTGAGACAAAGGAAATTGGTATCGTATGTAAGTGGTTCATTCGATCGCAAAGTAATCGTAGAAATATGTGGGAGCCATATGAATTTCCAGATTCTTCTATTGGTTATTGTTCGAGAATGTCTCGATCATGTCGCATAATTCACGAACCGTAGGAGACACACTTAAGGATTGACGTTGTTTTGAGTAGTTATGGTATTATGAGAAAGAGACCGAATGTTGTTCGAGTCTCGGATGGGATCCGGGATATCACGAGGTGATCCGGAATGGTCCGGAGAATAAGATTCATATAAGGAAAGTCCGTTTGAGTTCGGGAATGATTAGGTGTTTTCATCGAATGTTCTAGAAGGTTCGGATTGTCCGCACTCCGGGAGGGTACATGAATGTGTCATTGAATGATTGCATCATGTACTAAGTGTTCTTGCTGTTCCAAAACTGAAAAGTCAAACTGCTAGTTTGAAAGTCAAACGGCTAAAACAGGAAACTGTGGGAAACAAGCAAGAGGAGGTTGAAACCAACTTGGAGGAGGAGTCACTCTCCTCCAAGCCGGCGGCCAGCCCTAGGCCGAGTTGGGAGGACTCCCTCCTCCCCGGCGCCTAGCCCTCCACCTATAAAAGGAGGCGGGGCCTCCTCCTTGAGACACACAAGTTCCTACCTCTAATCTCCGGTTTAGAGCCGTTTGGTTTAGAGCTTCTAATTGCTTTAGCCTGCGGTTTAGAGCCTTCTAATTGGTGTGTCTAATCTCTAGACCACTAATAGCCCTCTCTCATACTCCACCATACTCGCTCGGCAAAGCGAAGCCTGTGATTTCCCTCTACTTAGGTACCACGCCGTTGTCTTGCCGGAATCGCGAGAGAGTGCTACAACCTCCATTTTCTTTGGAACAAGGAGAGGAAGGTCTTCGTCGAACGAGCGATGTGACCGATTGCGGGAGCTGGAGCGCGGCGCCGGAAGGATCGTCTCGCGATCTTGAGATCGGAAAAATCGACTACATCACCCACGAGAATCTGCTCTCGTTAACCGCTTTGGAATCTTCGAGGGTGAGTTATTCCATCGACTCGTTGCTACAATCTAGTAGATAGATCTTGGCTTGTTTGTTTGTATGCGATAGAAATTTTTTGTTTTCCATGCTACGAACCCCTACATATTTAGCTTGTGTTTGGAGGCCAAGAAAAGTATGGCATGGTCACAAGGCTTTCCAGTGTGTTGCCACTCAAGGCATGTGCATTCATGCAATTGAGTGTCAACAACATGCCTCCTTCTAGTCTTTGTATCTCTGACTTCAGCACCCCACAATGAGGATTTCTCAACACGCAAATGTGCAAGATTTCTGCTCCTGTTGACCACCTGCTGCACAACATCAGGAAGCTTATCTCCTTGAAGAACATCACCAAGCCTTCTTCTCAATTCCCACAACCTCATGATCATGATCCTGATCTGGTTAACCATGTCATGGACAGGCAAGTCTTTTAACTCCTTCACTTTGTTGTTGAAACTTTCTGCAAAATTATTGTTGATATGATCACATTTGATGGCAGTGTTAAAACCAGACTTGTACCATAAAAGAGAATGGTAGGTTTCCAACCATGTACAAAACTTGACCCTATCCTCCTCAAAGCATGCCGCCTTAATCTTCTCAAGGTGATATGAATGTATGCACGGTGTAAGATCTTCTTCTTGGCCACATGTCCAAAATCATCTCCTCTGAATTTTTGATCAAATTCATCCACATATGGTCAAGCACTCTCCCTCGGCATGAGGAAAACAATCTTCAATGCAATTTCTAAACCTTTACATGCATCTGTGCACCGCCAATGGAGAGATGGCCCTATGCATCTTTTCATTGCATCATGAACCATGTCCATGATGCCTCTGTCTCAGAAACATGCCAATAGCTACAGGAACATCCAATTGTGTCCATCTAAAGCATTGCATGCTTCTAGTTGACCATTCCACTTTCCAGTCAAGAAAGATGAGTCTATACTCAAATATGGGCGACACCACCTTTGAAGCCATCGATGCAAGGCTTTAAAGCCATCAAGAATTTAGAAGAAGACTTTCCCATCATTTACCTCGGTATATCTCCACAACCTTTGCCGGGTGACCTCTTCTCTACTTCGCTTTGAAGTTATAAAGCATTCAAAAGGTATTTTCCCAATCACCATATAGCTCTTTCATTGCCCTTTGCTTTGCCTTCCACTTTGTAGTATAATTGACAATAAGTCGCTTTTCCAAGTCTATTTTCAGTCTCTTTGCAGTGTTGTTTGGTGTTGTGGCTAAAATGGGCTTGATCTTTTCTGCAACCCATAATTGTGATGTCATCTTTGTAACTGTTTGAGAACTTGTAATGCAAGTATGAGGTTTTGGAATTTGATTCACTTTTATTGTCCTTCCATCAGGTTGGCGTCTAGCAGATATATACCACTTGTAAGGCTTGGCACCACCATCATAACCTATGAATTTTGCATAGAACTTCTTTTTATCAGTCCACATAGTCTTGGTAGCAAACTCACGTTTGACTGCATATGTCCTGAAACACATCCTGAATTCATCCATGCTTGGAAACAATCTCCCAACTTCAATAACTGGGTCCTCTTTGTCATAAACTGTTACTAGCTCATCATCATGTGCATCATCTACATGAACTGCAACATTTTCCAACAACTCTAGATCTATATCTGCCTCTTCATCTCTTAAATGGTTGTCACCATCATTTGCAGCTTCATACCTCTTCTTCTCCTTGTCTCTGTCATCTATAGGAATGCCAAAAAGCTTTGCCATTTCAATGTCATCTATTGGTGCAATGACTAAATCAGTCCGGTCATGTATCTCAACTGAATTCCAATCAACAGTTACAATCCTTTATGCATTACCATCTGCAGCCTCCCCTTGTGCATTAGCATCATCATCCTCCAATGTTAACACTTCCAACTTAGGAAGTATAGGCATTACTTGCCTTTATGCAGCCCAATCATCCTCGACCATCGGCGGCCGACGAGGCCACATATCAACCCTCAAATCGGTTTCAGATCAATGAGCTCTGCTAAAAGCGAGCAGTTTTGCTTGTCCAACGTTTCGCTCATCGATTTCATCAACTATATGTTCCCCTGTCTCAAGCCTAACATAGTCACATTTGCAATCATCAAATCGTAACAAAGAAACTTCTTGCCCCAAACCACACTATCCCCAATTTTTCCACCATTTTCCTCACCGCCTCCTCTCCCATGTTTATTAGCTCTTGGGGATCAACATGTTCTAATTCCACCTCCCATTTAACAACCGTGTCTCTCTCAATGATCTGCGGTTGCCATCAACTAAAATAGCCCTAGAGGAAAGAAATTGATCACGAAATTCGAAGGTTTGGCACGCAACATCGTCTCCCTGTTTTTGGCGGGCCTTTGTGAGCTAGCGGAAGCGAACAAAGAGCTCAACCTTAGAAATTAAGTGCAGAGATCTGGGATATACCGATTAGAAGTCCCCTCTCCATGCTCCATATCGTTCCCCCTCGCCCCGTTCAGCACACCCTCGCCTCCACAATCTAGCATCAATGGGCACGCTCAGATCTCGAATTGAGAAGAATGGGAGAGGAATTAGCTTTAAAATGGCACTCACCACCTTCTCCGTTGAACGAAAGCGTCGCCGCCTAAATTAATTGTCGTGTCGCCGGCGCCGGCGCCAAGAACGATGGGTGAGGTCCGCCGCCGCCGTTGGGGAAGCTATAGTCAGTGTGACGCGCGCTCTCGGTCGGAAGCGATTGGTTTGACTGGCTTGACTGGCTGTCCCAACCAACCGGTTTGGCTTAACCCTAATCTTGGAACAAAGTTAAATGTGTCCTTACGACCGTTTTAAGGCCCGTGTGGCCCTGGGATATTAGCTGCCTCGCAACCGTCGCATGCGAGCTATTCTTTTCAACGATGTCGCTTTCCTTCCAATTCCATGTAAAGACGTCGCATAGGAGCTATAAGCCCCAGGATAGGAGGGGTCCTCCGCACCATCTGTACCAACTGTTTGTTGAAGATTCGTGTGGAGTCAACTCGATCATCATCCGCTGAACATTTGCATTTAGGTCCTCTTGCTATTTTGGATATAACCCTCTGTCCAGGAGAGAGTATACCCATCCAGCCCCAAACCAAAGACACAGAAACACATCGTTCTCCTCTTAATCTGGATCAGGGACCTCTCCATCCCATCTCCTCCTCCCCAATCTTCCTTCTTGCCGGCGGCTGCCCCAAGACCATGCGCTACTACCGCACCATGGCCATGGAGGAACACAAGTCATACACCTCTCTGTCTCCTCCTCCTACACCTCTCTGGCTCGACCACAAGTCCTTGTCGCGACCTCCTGCACCAAGTGGCCATGGATCTCCCATGGCCAGGGCACACACGGTGAGTTGCCCCCGCCCCCCTTGAAGGATCTGGACAAAGACCCCTTGGTTTTTGTAGCATCCCAGTTGTCTAACCCCTGTAATGCTACTAAGTTTAATAATAAAATGGGCCACTTCCAACATATAATTGTTGCATCATCATCATATCATGCTCATGTCATCATGTCCCCTTGCATTGGAGCATCATATAAAACCTTTTTCTTGTTTGGTTCTTATCTCATGTGCATTATTAATTGTAGTTGCTTCTTGATATTGTATTTGGTTCTTACTGAATTGTTAAATGCCCAAGTTGAGTTGGGGGCATCTCTCTTTTGACTCCACCACCTTATCTTTCACCACCTTATAATTCCACCATCCAATAATATGGGCTTGGCTTTTATTGAGTTTCTCTAGCCCATGTTGTTGGTTGGATCCACTCATAATCTATTTGCTTGGCCTTTGCCACCTTTTGTGCATGCAAGGATTAAAGCCACATGAACTAATGTTGTTTTCACAATATAACCATTTGGCATTAATTGTCTTGCATGGGCCATGCAAGTACCCTTTTTCCTGGATTTGGTTTTTGTTGGAATTCTAAATGAATCACTCCTTCCTTGCTTGCTCTTGTTTGGTAGTGTTAAACCCTCTCTCTTTTGCCTTTAGCTAGCTAGACATCCCCATGCCCCAAACCCCACATGTGCTAAGGAGCATGCCCATCAAACCACCCTTGCTTGGATTTTTGCTTGATCTTGTAAGAACATGCATGGTCCAAGATCCACATCCCCATGGCCATCTTCCTTCTCCCTTTTCTTGCTTAGTCTTGTGTTGAGCTTGGACTTGGTGCATGCTTGCCCAAGTTTAGTACCCCCACCTTCTCACCTTGCAAGCAGAAGACCCTAATTCAATCTATTCTAAAAACCAAAAACCTAAACCCTATTGTATAACTATCCTAAAACTAAACACTATTTTACATATACCAAAATAAATCCTATTCTACCCCTACCTCTAAACAAAACCCCAACTAAACCTACCCTCCCTTCTATCTAGCTTGCCCCCTTGTCCCTCTCACCCTAGCCACCCATGCCATGCGCCTACCCAGCTCCCTGCAGGCCCCACCCGACCAGGGACCCACCTAGCTACCCCCACACCCGACCATGCCCATCCCTCTAAACCCTAGCCGAGTGGCCCCTTCACCCTCTTATCTTTCCTCTCTACCACCGCCTCCTTGGCGCTTCACAGCCTGGCGCTGCCAGGGCCACCTGCCTCCCTCTCACCTCCCGGCTCGGCCACGCCACCTGGCCCCCATGCGATCACGTGAGAGGAGAGGTGACCAAAGCCACACCCATGACTACCCTTCCCCACGCAACCTCGTGCCTCCTTCTTATCCTCCCCACCACCCTCTGCCTCTCCGAAACCCCCAGATCCACCCGAGCAGCCCTGCATCTCCCTTCCTTCCCTCGCCACCACGCCGACGTCGTCACCACGCCCCTGTTGCTAGCCGGAGAAGGAGCGGAGGTTGTCGAGGAGGACCAGGCCGCGCCCAAGATCGCCCGCCATGAGGAGGAGCGCCAAGCACGCCTGCACCAGCGCGCCGCCAAACCCTAGATCGACGGCGCCCGGCCTCGCGGAGATCGCTTACGCCGCCGTTCGAGCACACCGTCGCTGATGCGCCTCTGAACCCCAGACAAGGTCCGTCGCCGTTCGTTTCTGGTTGCTCGAGCGTTCGTCGAACGGCTTCCGTCGCGTGGCGTGCTCGAGTCTGCAAGCTTCGATCGCGACAACGCCTTAGCTAGACGCAGCCACCCTTCCTAGCACCTAGCCTAGCCCGGTAGCGGCCTCCGCGTCACGCGCGCCAAGCGCCCGGTTCGAGCCCGCTGCGCTATGCTGCGCCAGCGGCGTCGGACATCTTGTGATTCGAGAAAGAGGAAGATCCACGGTCGCCCGCACTTTGCGTAAACCCTCTCGTTTCGTTTTGCTCAACCGCAGACCTCGAGGCCCGCGCGGCCGTGCAATATTTGCAAAAGGCTCCCGCAAGATCGCGCTAAACCGCGGTCCTCCCCGGCGCGTGTGCGTTTTGCGATAACCCAGCGTTTTTCGCTCAACCGCGGTTCACGGCCCCGATCGGCCTCTCGAAGTTTGCTAAAAAGGGACCTGCGGTTTTGTTCATTCAACCCGCAGTCCAGGCTGCTCTCAGGCGCTGCCCTGTGGGCCAGAGCTGACCCAGCCCACTGTCGCGGCTCAGGCTAGCTCGAGTGTTAAGCAGTTCGAGTTGATTTCAAATTCAAAATATGATTCAAATTCAAATTAATTTCAGATTTTAAATAACTTTGCCATGCTAATTCCAAATTGGGCAAATAATATATGTTTTTGGTTCAGAAAAATGAGAGGAATCCAAATATGCCATCTGTTTAGTGTTTTGCACAAGTTAAATTCCAAGTTTGTTTAAATTACTTCAATTGCCACTAGGATTTCAAAATTAAATAACTTTTGTTTGGAAAATCCAAATTAAGCAAATGAGTAGTCTAAAATGATCAGCTCGTGAGACCTTTCTGTTTACGCTATCCTTGACTTCAATTGCAGCATGCATCATATAAATATATTGAGAACAACAATTGTTATGACAACAAAACATGATTGAAACCCACTTAATGGTTATTATTCTTGTTCACCACACCTCACCATGCCATGCTACCTTCCTTGCCATGTAAATTGTGCATCATTCATCATGGCATGATTGTTTGTTTGACGCATCTTATTCTTATGCTTGTGCTCTATATTCATGTTGGCCTTGTTTGTTTGGTTTTTCGGATAGAACCTTTGGCGGGGGTTGTATCAAGAGCACCGTGAGCACTACCGACTGCCCTTGCTTCAACAGAGATACCGGGCAAGCACTACCACATGCTTGCATACATCTGATACCTATTGCCTCTATCTTATTCTTGCATCATTGAGTCGCGATTGCATTAAATTGAATCCCAAGTATGCATAGCCTTTACTTTTAAACCCCACCAAGCTTGTTTCCCTCCATCCCATGAGCCACTACTATAGGAGTTGTTTGAGCCATGCGAGTCGTAGAACAGCATGTGTAGGGTTTGTGAGTGTCTGTTGGATAACGAGGTACTTAAACAACTTAACCTGAGTAGTTCTGGGATAACTAAAGAAAGTGGCACCGGTGGGCAATATCTCGCTATTTGGTTTTTCCTGCTCACTTGTGTCCCGTAAGACCCCGAGTACTTGATTCCTGTTCCTTGATTTATCGCGCTATCCACATCCGGGAGGTATATGGGACCCCCCTGGACCAGATCTTGATTCCGTCTTATTTCTTGGGGCCACAAACTAGTTTGAGGTTTTACTACTATCTGTACTTATGCCATGTTTCTTGCTTTATTTACGATTGTGCGCACCTTGCATGTCTTGTTAGGATCGGACCACGATTTCGCGGTGTCGACAAGCCCGCTTGGGGTTCCCGATCGTTCACTGCCGTCCAAAAACCTTGAGGCCGTCTCAAGCTTGCTTACTCGTTATGGATTCTACTTAAGGGTGGCCCTGAAATATTTCTGAATCTTGTGATTGTTCATCGTGAAAGCCTCGTTGGGTTTTGATTTGGTTTTTCCGAGGTTGAGCGAGTGTGTTGCTATTGGTGCACCCGCCGGTAAAACTTTCAAAGCCGTGTCCATGTTATGGACGACTTGGAGCACAGTTTCTTGATCATAGACAAGCATAACTAAAGTACCGCTTAACTTGACTAAGTAACTTGACTAGTAAATAGCAACACTCACGGAATGGTTAATAAAACTGTCAGCGGAAAGGGGGTTGTTCGTCCGCTTCCTTGTTGGTGAGCAGGAGGAGGATGGATCGGATGAGATTACCACTATAAGCTGTACTTAATTCACGGACATCCGTCTATCATTGGTTAGGCGGATGGTTAGCGCTATTCTGTAGAATTGCTAGGGTTTATCTTTTCTTGCAATTCGTCACCCAGGTTGTGTCCCCTTTAGAGGCATTAAGTCTTCTTTGAGTACCCTTAGGGTCTCACACGATAAATTCTTGATTCATGAATGTGTACCTTCTCGTGACGGATCTTTGGGTGGAAGAAGCCGATGATGGAGGCAACGACCGTATGGTGTAGAGATTCCGCACGGGATCCGTGAGACCTGTAGTTGGGATGTGCTTATTTTCTCCGCATCTTATGCCTATTTGCTTCTTATCCGTACTCGGATCTTGTTTGCCGCCCGCATGATACTCGATGTGTGATGTATGAGGAGTTATCCTAAATTATAGATGTATCTAGGTCATTTGAATCTTGCCGTATATGCGTTGGTATATTCCTTTCTTTCTAGATGGTGTGGCTCGATGTACTCTTGTATGGTGGCTTGCGTACATACCCACTTGTGTCGTAGTTGATCCCTTCGCTGCCGACCACGCGTCTGACAGTCCCGTTGAGAGGTTAGCGGTTGGGACGTCTGAAAGGACTACCGGTGAGTGGCTTTGGGGCCCCGCGTACTATTTCAACCGCTATCTCTCATCCAGGCTTGTATCTAGGAGCGTAGTTCACCGAGGTAGTTACAATTGGTATCGAGCCATCCCGACCTTGAGGTTTCAGCCAAACGGTCGTTGTCGCCTAGCAAATATTTTGAGTAGTTATGTATATTAGGGAAAAACAAAACGCGAGAGTAGGACTGCTTCCACTTTTCTTCTTACCTCCCACCCACCCTTTTACGGTAAGGAAGTGTAACGTTTTCAATCCTCGTCTCAAAGTTCAAACTAGGATTCACGTGTTGGGTTTCCGTAGTACCATAGGATGTGTGTGTGTGTGTGTGTGTAGTCCTTTGTCTCTGTTGCATCCAAGTTGTTATCTTATCGCCTTTGGTTATCATTGGTACATTCCATACCAGGGCTTTTATAAACACGCGATCTATCTTCCTTTTGTATCAAGCTATCTTGTTTGGGGTGTTCGTTTCCGTAGTACCAATCTTTAGGTTTTCGTGAGAAGAAGGGTTAGGATATGTGTTCCACTTGTTCATGTCTTGAGTAATGATTTGAGTGCGGGATGGAGTCGCGACCATACCACTACTTGTATCATTTGCTTTTGTATATTGGATCGGTAGAGTCACTAATCTTGATTCGTTAAGTAATTTTGCGCATCTATTGGTATTTTAATGCGAAATTTGTGGAAAATTTTTCTTTGATATGTTTGTGTACCACACTTTTTCGATCGTGTGCGATATGCTTAATATCTTTGAGGTGCTATGAACTTTGTTGATATTTTCATATCATCTCGATAAATTGTATCCTTTAATCTTGGTTAATTCCATTTTGGTACTATTTTGGATTATTATCATTCTCCATTATAATCTTGACTTGAGTTTTACATCAATGACGGATGGCTCCCCACCCGGATGAGGAGGACATTCCTCCGGCGGGCTCGGCCATTGTCAAGCATTGCAAATGCTCTGGCAGCCATGCAAGAGAACCAGTTGCGCTTTGAGGAGGCGTCAAGGAACGAGTTCACTCCACTTCCTCCACCTCCCAAGCGTGGTGACATCAAGAGCTTCCTCAAGTTCAGTCCTCGGCGGTTTGGCGTGTCGACCGACCTCTTGATCTGATGATTGGCTCGTGAGATCTCAAGGCTGTTGGAGGCTGGCGATGTGCGAGCAGGAATGGGTAAAGTGTGCTACTCACTGCTCAAGGGAGACGGCTCTATGGTGGGAAAACTACGAAGGCTAGCTGCACCGGGTTCCGGCCCACTTGGGAGAGGTTCACCACAGCTTTCAAGCAGTTTCTCTCGAGATTGTGATGGAGCGGATGAAGGATGCTTTCCTCAACTTGAAGCGAGGCAATGATAACGTCAACACCTACATCAGGAATTTCATGAACTTGTCTCGCTATGGTGGTGATGAGGTGTCGATGACAAGAAAAGCGAGAAGAGATTGGGCAAGGGCTCAATCGTCGATCAAGTATGCACTCACGCATGCAAGACCGCAACCTTCACAGGCTGCGACATATGGCACTACAAGAGGAGGCTAGTAGGCGATGTTCGAGAGTCCAAGAAACATAGCGAGGATGCATCAAGCTCGGCTGCAATGGCAACTCCTTCTAAGCGTGTCGGGTTCCTAACACCCCACCGTCGCTCCGGCTCCTAAGACACGAGCTTCACGCCAAGGCCATCAAACTTCACCACTGCGGCTCCTGAGGCTACAACAACCCTTACTGAGGCGCTGGCGGAGTCCCTGGCTTCTCTGCTCCACGTCCTCGCGGTGCTTGTTACACATGTGGAGATCCTGGACATCCCCACTGGAACTGTCCAGTGAAGAACAAAGCTCTCCCTCAACCCCCGCCAAGATCTGCGACAAGCTCTCCTTCGGTTCGTGCACCACCGCCTCGGGCTCTCAACATCAACACTAAGCCCGGGTCTGCGGTTGTTCGAGCTAACTGCGTCAACGCCTCTCAAGCTGAGCTCGCTCCTGGAGTTGTCATGGGTATGCTCTCAGTTAACTCAGTCCCTGCACGAGTTCTCTTTGATTCTGGTGCATCGCATTCTTTTGTCTCTGTAAAGTTTGCAAGTGAGAATGAGTTAGTCATGGATCCTCTTCCCAAGCGGTTAATGGTTCTTTCTCCTGGGGCAAACATGAGGGCGGAGTATATCAGTCATGGCAATCAGATCGAGATTGGTGGTTCTTCCTTCTTGGTTTCTTTGATTGTTCAGGCGACTCGACATTGATGTCATCCTGGGCATGGATTGGTTGTGACAAATGCGGTATGATTGATTGTCTTTGAGCGCCGGTGTCTCGAAGATCCACGAAGGCCATCTAGTCTTTTCTCCAAGTCGACTCCGATGTCCAACTCTATTCCTTGGCTACTACGAATGATGACGCTATGGAAGCTATTCGGAAGGTACGATGGTGTGAGTTTCGGATGTTTTTCTGAAGAGTTGCGGTATGCCTCCGGATCGCGAGGTTGAATTCGTGATCGAGCTTGAACACAGAGCGGCTCCTATCTCAAGAGGCCATATAAGATGGGTCCTTCCGAAATGGTGAACTCAAGCGACAACTTGATGAACAAGAGAAGTTGGGTTTCATTCAAGATAGCACTTCTTCTTGGGGTAGTCCAACAATCTTCGTGAAGAAGCGTGGCAGAACCGATAGGCTCGTGTTGACTACCGGGCTCTAAATGCTAAAACCATCAAGAACAAATATCCTCTCCCTCGGATAAATGATACATTTGACCAGCTAGCGAGGCGTGGTGTTCTCTAAGCTGGATTTGAGGTGGTTATCACCAAATCAAAATTCCAAAGAAGATGTGCCCAAACAGCTTTCACCACTCGCTATGGCCTGTATGAGTACACGGTCATGTCTTTCGGCCTCACCAACGCACTGCTACCTTCTCGAGGTGATGAACTCCGTTTTCATGGAGTACTGGACAAGTTTGTGGTGGTATATCTGGATGATATTCTAGTCTATTCCAAGTCCAAGGAGGAGCATGAAGAGCACACGAGGTGTGTCTGAACAAGCTTCGTGAGAAGCTTGTATGCCAAGTTCTCAAAGTGTGAGTTACGGTTGCTGAAGTAACCTATCCGGGGCATGTTATCTCGGCCAAGGGCATTGCGTCAACCGAAACCGTGAAGACAATAGTTGAATGGCTTCCTCCACCTAATGTCAAGGAAGTGCGGAGTTTTCTCGGCAGCTAGCTATTGTCGTTTTGTGCAGAACTTCTCAAAGATAGCAAAGCCTCTTACCGACCTCCTCAAGAAAGGCAAGAAGTATCTGTGGACACACCTTGCCAAGAAAGTTTTGAGACACTCAAAGCAAAGCTCACTTCCACAGTCTTGGTTCCTCCGGATACATCCAAGCCTTTCCGGATCTTCTGCGATGCCTCTTTGCAAGGATTAGTGCGGTCCTTATGCAAGAGAGGCGGTGGTTGCTTATGCCTCTCGTCGATTGAAGGCGCATGAGGTCAACTATCCCACGCATGACCTTGAGCTTGCGCATGGTCTTTGCCTTGAAGCTGTGGAGGCACTACTTGCTTTGGGTAACCGTTGTGAGATCTTCTCGGACCACAAGAGTTTGAAGTATATCTTCACTCAACGGATCTCAATCTTGCAAAGGAGATGGATTGAAGCCATCAATGACTTGATGTGACCATCAACTACACTCTGGAAAAGCAAATGTCATGGCGGATGCGCTTAGTAAAGCTTATGTCAACAACCTCATGGTAGAAGAGCGTGACCTCTCTTGTGCGAGGAATTTCGTCGGCTCAACTTTGGAGATTGTGGAACAAGGGCACCTTCCGAACCTTCGCTACTCCTCTCTTGGAAGAACAGATTCGTCTCGTCGGCGTGGTGATCCGCACACCAAGCTCATCGCTAAGCTTGGCACTCAAGTATGAATCCTTCCATGTTGATGATCGAGGCACGCTCTTCTTTGATCACCGGATGTTTGTTCCAAACTACCGGTGCGAGATCAATTGCTCAAGGAGGCACATGATTCGGTCCTTTCTATCCATCTGGCACAAAGATGTACATGGACTTGAAAACACTGTCTTGGTGGCACAGGTTGAAAAGGTATTGTGCCAAGTCGTCTCGAGAATGTGATGTCTGCAGAGTCAAGGCTGTTCATCGAAACCATTTGGTCTTCTACAGCCATTGCAACCTCCAGTGGAAGTGGGAGAAAGTTGAGATGGACTTCATCACGGGCTTTCCAAGGTCGCAGAAGGGCAACAATGCAATTTTGTTGTCATCGACGGGCTTTCAAAGTGGCACACTTCTTCGATCAAAGAAACAATTTACGGACTTGATTGGTGAGCTCTATATCAACAGGATTGTCTCTTTGTATGGGGTTCCACTGGAAATCAGTTCGGACGTGGGAGCATCTTCACCTCAAAGTTCGGAGAGTTTCCAAAAGCTTTGGGAACAAAGTTGAACTTCAGCCTTTACCACCCTCGGTCTCAAGGACAAGTGGAGGATCAATCGATTCTCGAGGACATGCTTAGAGCTTCGTCATCTCGTTTGGCATGAAGTGGGAGGAATGTCTTCCATATGCTGAATTCTCCTACAACAACGACTTCGGAAGAGTCGAAGATGGCACCATTCGAGGCTCTCTATGGTGGAAGTGCAGAACTCCGATTGGTTGGTCGGCGCAGGAGAAAGAATCTGGTTTGGCCACGACATTGTGACTCAGCGAGAGGAGAAGGTGCATATCATTACGGAGAACACGAAGATTGCTCGAGTCGTCGGAAGAGCAACTCTGACGGGAAGCACAGATATGGTATATGCCCCTGGTGACCTCGTCTATCTTCGTGTCACTCCCATGAGAGGAACACACCGGTATCAAAGGAAAGTTGGCCCCTAGATACATCGGTCCTTTCAAGATACGTGATAGAAGAGGAGAAGTTGCTTATGCACTTGAGCTTAGGAAAAACTCAAAGTCCATGATGTTTTCCATCTCTCGGCTCAAGAAGTGCTTCAAAGACCCGGCAAGACCGTGGATCACGAGCTAATCGACCTCCAAGAAGATCTCTCTTATCAAGAGCACCCCACCAAAATTCTTGAGACCATGAGCGAAGGACTGCAACAAGTCCATCAAATTACGCAAGGTGCGGTGGTCACACCATTACATTGATGAAGCAACTTGGGGCGTGAAGATGAACTCCGTGCCAACCATCCTTCTCTCTTTGTGTCTTCTTCTTCTTCTTCCTAGAATCTGGCGAGATTCTGTTTAGTGGGGAGAGTTGTAGCATCCCGGTTTGTCTAACCCTGTAATGCTACTAAGTTTAATAATAAAATGGGCCACTTCCAACATATAATTGTTGCATCATCATCATATCATGCTCATGTCATCATGTCCCCTTGCATTGGAGCATCATATAAAACCTTTTTCTTGTTTGGTTCTTATCTCATGTGCATTATTAATTGTAGTTGCTTCTTGATATTGTATTTGGTTCTTACTAAATTGTTAAATGCCCAAGTTGAGTTGGGGGCATCTCTCTTTTGACTCCACCACCTTATCTTTCACCACCTTATAATTCCACCATCCAATAATATGGGCTTGGCTTTTATTGAGTTTCTCTAGCCCATGTTGTTGGTTGGATCCACTCATAATCTATTTGCTTGGCCTTTGCCACCTTTTGTGCATGCAAGGATTAAAGCCACATGAACTCATGTTGTTTTCACAATATAACCATTTGGCATTAATTGTCTTGCATGGGCCATGCAAGTACCCTTTTTCCTGGATTTGGTTTTTGTTGGAATTCTAAATGAATCACTCCTTCCTTGCTTGCTCTTGTTTGGTAGTGTTAAACCCTCCCTCTCTTTTGCCTTTAGCTAGACATCCCCATGCCCCCAAACCCCACATGTGCTAAGGAGCATGCCCATCCAAACCACCCTTGCTTGGATTTTTGCTTGATCTTGTAAGAACATGCATGGTCCAAGATCCACATCCCCATGGCCATCTTCCTTCTCCCTTTTCTTGCTTAGTCTTGTGTTGAGCTTGGACTTGGTGCATGCTTGCCCAAGTTTAGTACCCCCACCTTCTCACCTTGCAAGCAGAAGACCCTAATTCAATCTATTCTAAAAACCAAAAACCTAAACCCTATTGTATAACTATCCTAAAACTAAACACTATTTTACATATACCAAAATAAATCCTATTCTACCCCTACCTCTAAACAAAACCCCAACTAAACCTACCCTCCCTTCTATCTAGCTTGCCCCCTTGTCCCTCTCACCCTAGCCACCCATGCCATGCCTACCTGACTCCTGCAGGCCCCGACCAGGGACCCACCTAGCTACCCACACCGACCATGCCCATCCCTCTAAACCCTAGCCGAGTGGCCCCTTCCCTCTTATCTTTCCTCTCTACCTGCCCTCCTTGGCCTTCACAGCCTGGCGCACCTGCCCGGCCTCCCCTCTCACCCCGGCTCGGCCACGCCACAGCCCCATGCGATCACGTGAGAGGAGGGTGACCAAAGCCACACCCGCAGCTACCCTTCCCCACGCAACCCCCGTGCCTCCTCCTTCTTATCCTCCCCACCACCCTCTCTGCCTCTCCAAAACCCCAGATCCACCCCGAGCAGCCACATCTCCCCTTCCTTCCCCACGCCACGCCTTGGCGTCGTGCCGTCACCACTGCCCTAAGGCTGCCGGAGAAGGGAAGCGAGGCTGTCGAGAGGAGACCAGGCCGCCAAAGATCGCCCGTACCCGCCCGGGAGGAGACGCGCCAAGCACTTGCACCAGCGGCGCGCCAAACCCTAGATCGACCAGGCGCCAGCCTCGCGGAGATCGCCCTGCCGTTTTGAGCACACCGTCACGCTCGCGACGCCTCTGAACCCCGGACAAGGTCCGTCGCGTTCGTTTCTGGTTGCTCGAGCGTTCGTCGAGCGGCTTCCGTGCGCCGGCGGCGTGCTCGAGTCTGCAAGCTTCCAGTCGCGACAACGCCTTAGCTAGACGCAGCCACCCTTCCTAGCACCTAGCCTAGCCCGGTAGCGGCCTCCGCGTCACGCCGCAAGAACGCCCGAGTTGAGCCCCTGCGGCTGCGCTGCGCATGAGCGTCGACATGCGGTTCGAGAAAGAGGAAGATCCACAGTGCGCCCCGCACTTTTGCGTAAACCCCCTCTCGTTTTCGTTTTGCTCAACCCGCAGACCTCGAGGCCCCACCCGGCCGTGCAATATTTGCAAAAACTCCCGCAAGATCGCGCTAAACCCGCAGTCCTCCCCGGCAGCGTGTGCGTTTTGCGATAACCCCAGCGTTTTATTTCGCTCAACCCGCGGTTCACACGGCCCGATCGGCCTCTCTGGAAGTTTGCTAAAAAGGACTGCGGTTTTGTTCATTCAACCCAGTCCAGGATGCTCTCGGGCTGCCACTGTGGGCCAGTGACCCACAGCCCACTGTCGGTGGCTCGAGCTAGCTGAGTCTGAGTGTTAAACAGTTCAGAGTTGATTTCAAATTCAAAATATGATTCAAATTCAAATTAATTTCAGATTTTAAATAACTTTGCCATGCTAATTCCAAATTGGGCAAATAATATATGTTTTTGGTTCAGAAAAATGAGAGGAATCCAAATATGCCATCTGTTTAGTGTTTTGCACAAGTTAAATTCCAAGTTTGTTTAAATTACTTCAATTGCCACTAGGATTTCAAAATTAAATAACTTTTGTTTGGAAAATCCAAATTAAGCAAATGAGTAGTCTAAAATGATCAGCTCGACGAGACCTTTCTGTTTACTATCCTTGACTTCAATTGCAGCATGCATCATATAAATATATTGAGAACAACAATTGTTATGACAACAAAACATGATGAAACCCACTTAATGGTTATTATTCTTGTTCACCACACCTCACCATGCCATGCTACCTTCCTTGCCATGTAAATTGTGCATCATTCATCATGGCATGATTGTTTGTTTGGCATCTTATTCTTATGCTTGTGCTCTATATTCATGTTGGCCTTGTTTGTTTGGTTTTCTCGGATAGACCTTTGGCGGGGTTGTATCAAGAGCACCGAGCACTACCGATCCGTCCCTTGCTTCAACAGAGATACCAGGCAAGCACTACCACATGCTTGCATACATCTGATACCTATTGCCTCTATCTTATTCTTGCATCATTGAGTCGCGATTGCATTAAATTGAATCCCAAGTATGCATAGCCTTTACTTTTAAACCCCAAGCTTGTTTCCTCCATCCCATGAGCCACTACTATAGGAGTTGTTTGAGCCATGCAGTCGTAGAACAACATGTGTAGGGTTTGTGAGTGTCTGTTGGATAACGAGGTACTTAAACAACTTAACTTTGAGTAGTTGGGATAACTAAAGAAAGTGGCACGGTGGGCAATATCGCTATTTGGTTTTCCTGCTCACTTGTGTCCGTAAGACCCAGTACTTGATTCCTGTTCCTTGATTTATCGCTATCCACATCCGGGAGGTATATGGGACCCCCCTGGACCAGATCTTGATTCCGTCTTATTTCTTGGGGCCACAAACTAGTTTGAGGTTTTACTACTATCCTGTACTTATGCCATGTTTTACTGCTTTATTTACGATTGTGCGAGGTACACGCTTTGTCTTGTTAGGATCGGACCACGATTTCGCGGTGTCGACAAGCCCCGTTTGGGGTTCCCAGTCGTTCACAGCCGTCCCGCCAAACCTTGAGGCCGTCTCGAAGCTTGCTTACTCCGTTGCGGATTCTACTTAAGGGGTGGCCCCCTGAAATATTTGAATCTTGTGATTGTTCACCGTGAAAGCCTCGTTGGGTTTTGATTTGGTTTTCGAGGTTGATCGAAGCGTGTGTTGCTATTGGTGCACCCGGGTAAAACTTTCAAAGCCGTGTCATGGTTATGGACGACTTGGAGCACAGTTTCTTGATCATAGACAAGCATAACTAAAGTACCGCCTTAACTTGACTAAGTAACTTGACTAGTAAATAGCGCAACACTCACGGAATGGTTAATAAAACTGTCAACGGAAAGGGGGGTTGTTAAATCGCTTCCTTGTTGGTGGCGAGGAGGAGGATGGATCGGATGAGATTACCACTATAAGCTGTTGTACTTAATTCACGGACATCCGTCTATCATTGGTTAGGCGGATGGTTAGCGCTTATCGTAGAATTGCTAGGGTTTATCTTTTGCTGCAATTCGTCACCCAGTTGTGTCCCTTTAGAGGCATTAAGTCTTCTTGAGTACCCTTAGGGTCTCACACGATAAATTCTTGATTCAGATGAGCAGGTACCTTCTCGTGACGGATCTTTGGGTGGAAGAAGCCGATGATGGAGGCAACGACGACCGTATGGTGTAGAGATTAGAGCACGGGATCCGTGAGACCTGTAGTTGGGATGTGCTTATTTTCTCGGCATCTTATGCCTATTTGCTTCTTATCCGTACTCGGATCTTGTTTGCTTCCGCATGATACTCGATGTGTCTTGTATGAGGAGTTATCCTAAATTATAGATGTATCTAGGTCATTTGAATCTTGCCGTATGGCGTTGGTATATTTCCTTTCTTTCTAGATGGTGTGGCTCGATGTACTCTTGTATGGTGGCTTGCGTACATACCCACTTGTGTCGTAGTTGATCCCTTCGCTGCCGACTACGCCCGTCTGGTCCGTTGAGAGGTTAGCGGTTGGGACGTCTGAAAGGACTACCAGTGAGTGGCTTTTGGGGCCCCGCCGTACTATTTCAACCGCTATCTCTCATCCAGGCTTGTATCTAGGAGCGTAGTTCACCGAGGTAGTTACAGTTTTGAGATTTATTGGGGTGGATCTAGGCATGGAGGGCTTGGATCCATGGCCTCCTTCATGTTTTTTTTGGATTTTATGTTCGGGATCAATTCCTTCCCAAATTGATTTGTGGATTTGCTTGGATCTATGCGTGTATGGATTTTTTTATTCGGACAGTTTTTTTTAAACGGGGTATATACTACCTTGTATCTTGTAATTCCATGAAAACTTCTATGGATCTTGAATGTATCTCTACATTTCCTTTGATAAAATATGAATGATGCATTGTGTATGAATATTGTGTGAATCGTATGTACGAATATTGTGTGAATCTGGTGTAAGAATATATGATGGATATTTACATTTCCTTTGATAAACTGCTTCAAATCTTACTTGGATCGTTGAATTTATGATGGATCTTGTATGGATTTTCTGTCAAACTATAGTGTAATATGTATAGAAATTATATGAATGTTCTTTGAAAAAACTTATATGAAACCACCCTGAATCTTGTACATATTGTTAAATTTTATATGAAACCACCCTGGTTTGATACTGTATGAAACTTGTATTATCTTAAAAAAAATCTTGGAAACTTGTATGGATATTTGTAGAAATATTCTTGAAAAAAATATTATAGGAAATATTGTTGAAAATATAATTATGTAAGAAATTATTGTTGCAAAACATATGAATCTTGTACGAAACTTCTGAATCTAGGATGAAACAAAGTAAGAGTGTCTGAAAATTGTTAAATAAATAGTATCAAAATAAAAATTATCAAATGAGTTTGTTGACACTTGCTTGAGTAGTGTGTATGAATTTATATTGTATATGAATATGTCTAGAATTTTGATTTCATCTATATGACACTTGCTTGAATATATAAAAAGGTTTCATAAATATGATGTGAAAAAAATCTGAAATTATATAAAATACATATCTATTGTATGAAACCTCTTCGAATCTGCTATGGATTGTTGAATTTATCATGATCATGTATGGATTTGGTGTCAGACTTTAGTGAAACAGGTATAGAATTTTTTAGAATATTCTGTAAAATAATCATATGAATTTCTCTTGGCAGAAACAAGTTTGTAAAACATGTGAATCTTGTATGAAACTTCTGAATCTAGGATGAAACAAAGTAAGAGTGTCTAAATATTGTTAAATAAAAAGTACAAAAATAAAAATATTATCAAATGAGATTGTTGAAAAAACAAATCATGCATGTTTCATTTTCAGAATAAAAATGTACATAAAAAATTGTTGAATATTCTTGAAATTTTACGAGAAAAAAATGAGGTGAAAAAAGGAGAGAAATTATGCATGTATTCTGTGAAAAAATTATATGGATATCTCTTGGCAGAAAACAAGTTTGTAAAACATGTGAATCTTGTATGAAACTTATGAATTTAGGATGAAACAAAGTAAGAGTGTCTAAATATTGTTAAATAAAAAGATAAGAATAAAAATTATCAAATGAGATTGTTGAAAAAACAAATTATGCATGTTTCATTTTTAAAATAAAAAATGTACATAAAAACATTGTTAAATATTCCTGAAATTTTAAGGTGAAAAAGAAACAGAAACGTGTAGAAGACAGTATTGATTGTGAGGAGACAATTCGCGACAAAAAATAGAATATTCGACAACGCTAGAGGGTGGATAGAAATACTGCAAGAGACCTGCGAGTTGAGGTGGGAGGGTTATTTTGTAAGACGCATAACACGAATCATCAACAAATGGATAGTAGAGATGGTGCCGGGGGCCCCTACTGGGGGGGGGGGTTGCATTGCTGATTTACACCCGACTCCAGACCACCATTTTTGCGTTTGAGATCAGTTTTTTAAAGTTAAGTTATAGATTTTAAAACTTAGTACTACGAAAGTTTATGTATAGTACATGCAATTTTATACAGAGCATATATGAACATTTTATTTGCGAAAATTCTACGGTATTTGGGTAAAAAATAGCAATATAATGTTTGGGCTCAAACTGTTTCTCATGTCATCCTGGTTCTTTTTGGCCATGGGATGGACGCCAGAAAGGACACACAGCGTGCATGCATTGGTGCCCTGCTCTTTCGAGAGACGGGACCCGCTGCGGGCCAGGGCACAAGATTTCCTACCGTGGACGAGTGTGGCGCTCGCGGTCGTATCCTGCGTCGCAGGACGGTGGACCGCATGCGTGTCTTGGGCTGCCGTCAGCTTACATGGACAGGACCGCGCTCAGTGAGAGGCGTTCTCGGCACAACACGCCTCCACAACCGCCGGTTTACGAAGGCCCGCCAAGAGCCGACGTGGAGCGGTGAGCCTAGGACGGGCGCGGACTTTCGCGGTCATGGAGCCCGCCTAGAGCTGACCTGCGCCGTTAGCCCATGCCGGACGTGGTTTCTCGAGGGCTCTTGGGGACATAGGGCCCACAACAGACCGACGTGGGCGCTGTAAACCGATGCCTGTTATTAGAGTAGACCATAGACGACGCGTCTTTCTCGCGGTCGTAGAACCTAGCTGGCGGTGTAGACCTTAGACGTCCGCGGGTTCTCGCGGCGAGATTCTAAATTGGGTCCCGTTCATATCCGAGCTAGAAGCATACATTGTAGTCATTCAGGAGTTTTCACAGCTAGATCGTACTATGGGGCCCGCTCATAGTCGAGCTACCAGTGTAGATCGTAGGCTTCCACGGGTTCTCGCGGCGGTATTGTGCAGTTCATGTCATGGCTAGATCATCTATATATAAGACTCCTCTCACATTTTTCTCTCCATGCAATCAACCTTTGTTTCCTCTTAGCTTGCTCCCATCGCCATTCGCGTGCGATGCCCCGATGAACACACCCGGTTCCTGCGATGCTAGTGGCCATGGGAATGACCCGAAAGGAGGCGGCTTTCTTATAGAGTAAATATATGGCCCTGATGTATATCGTTGCCACTGTTTTATATGCAAATGAGCAAGGTCTACTTTCAAAGTTCAGCTGCACACGGCTATCTTGGTTCGATGAGAAGCATGGTGTTGACACTGTCCCCATTGTTCGGGTTGGTCCCTCGGCAGTGGACGACAACATTGTCGTGAGGTTTTTCTCGGATTCAACGGTAGGGACCCTTGAGTTCGAGCTCAGTGTTGGATAATTAATATCTATAGCTCGGTTCTCCCTTTTCTCATATGCAGATGCTAGATAGACCGGCGGGAGAGACACCCGCATGGCACCAATTGGTTTGCGTTATCGAGGCCTTTTTGAAGACTGCAGTAATGCTACTTTCGGATCCGAATTATTGACAGATGGGCGATCAATCACCGGTTGGTTTTTGAGCCACGATGTATTGTATCTTGCAACTACTTTCGGATCCGAGTTGCTACTACTTGTTTCTTGCTCTTTTTTTGAGCCACGATGTACCGTGTCCGTTAATATTAATATATCTTCCTAAATTCGTCCCGGCGTGCGGGCTCCAGACAGACAGATCGAGCGTATCCTCTCAGCCTCGTCCGATGGTGCCCCACACGCTGAGATGCGTGTCCCCAGGTGCCTCAGGTTGTTTTCTGTCCGGACTCTAGGCATCTACAGTACTCCCTCTGTTCGGGATTATAGGTCCTGCGCGTATACCTAGGTTGTTAATTTGACTAACAAAACATAACTTATATATCACAAAAATTATACTATTAGAAAATATAACCTCTATGGTATAATTTTTATGCTATACTATTTATATTTTGTTGTCCGAATTGACAATCTAGTTATCCGTGCGGGACTTATAATCCCAAACGGAGGGAGTACTAGTCAAAAACCGAGCGCACATTTCTTCCCCAAATCGCACCCACCCGCACCTCCATCTCCGACTGCCGCCATGCTCTCCCGTCTCAATCTCCAGTCTTCTCTGTGCTCTGTCCCACTTCAATTTCCAGCAGCCTTCGCGCATCGCCCGCCTGAATCTCCGGCCGCCACGGCACTTCGCCCCACCCCCATCTCTAGCCACCAGCGTGCACTGCCTCTGCGCCTTGCCCCAGTTCTCTCCCATCACCAACCTGTGAATCCAATCAGACGAGGATAGAGGAGAGCAGGCAAGCAGGGTCTGAAGGGAGAGGCTTCGGATGCAGACGGGGCTCGGTTGGAATTTGATGCAGACTCGTGTGTGTGCTGCAGCGATGCTTTCTTGAGATCTGATGTTATCCGTGCATAGATCATGGATGCATGATGCATCTCATGTGCTAGCTTGACGTGTGCGTATGTGTTGATCAGTTCTGTCACAATGTGAATAAATGACTTATTTTTAGAGAAGTGAAGTAAAAGCGGCACTATATATTGTGCTATCGATGAATTTGATATATTGTGAATAAGTTTCTTGTCATTGTTATCAAGTTGCCTACTACTGAAGTAAAATGCATTGTTGTGAAGTTGCTTTTTCGGACCAAAGTTGCTTTTGTCGAGCGCCAAAGTTGCTTCGGTATCGAGCGCCAAAGTTGTTTTGTTTGTTACCAAAGTTGCTCCGGTATCCGACGGGGCAACATTGGTGCCTGACGAGACAACTTTGATGCCCGGCGAGACAACTTTTATATCCGATGGCGTAACTACTATGTCTGACCAGGCAACTTCTGTGCCTAACGAGGCAACTTTTAAGCCCGACGAGGCAACTTTAAAGTTCGACGAGGCAACTTCGGTTTTCGGCGTGGAAACTTCAGAGCCCTATGAGGCAACTTTAAATCCTGACGAGACAACTTCAGAGCCAGACGAGACAACTTTGAAGCCTGACGAGACAATTTCAGAGCACGACGAGACAACTTGTGCCCGCGAGACAACTTCGAAGCCCGACGAGGCCGACGAGGCAACTTGTGCCTGACGAGGCAACTTCGAAGCCCGGCAAGACAACTTTTGTGCCTGACCAGGCAACTTCGGAGCCTGATGGTAGTGAAGTTGCCTACCACCGCATCAAAGTTGCCTACCGTTGTTATAGTTGCATATCCCTGAAGTGAAGTTGCTTACCGACATAGTAAGTTTCCTACTGGTGTATTGAAGTTGCCTACCGTCACATCAAAGTTTTCTATCCATGTTGTGAAGTTTCCTACCGCTGCTGTGAAGTTGACTACCATCATATCAACTCCGAAGTTGCTCAGTCGGGCACCAAAGTTGTCTCGCCGGATTCCAAAGTCTACCAAAGTTGCTCAATCAGACACAAAAGTTGCTAAGTCGAGCTCCGAAGTTGCTCAGTCGAGCACCAAAGTTGCCTCACCGGGCTTCGAAGTCTACCAACGTTGCTCAGTTAGGCTCTAAATTTGCCTCGTCGGGCTTCGAAGTTGCTCAGTCGGGCACCAAAGTTATCTCGTTGGGCTCCGAAGTTGCCTAACCATGCTTCAAAGTTGCTCAGTCAGGTACATAAGTTGCTCGGTCGGGCTTCAAAGTTGCCTGCCGGCTCTGAAGTTTCCTCCGTGCTCCGAAGTTGTCTCGTCGGGCTCCGAAGTTGCTCAATCAGACACAAAATTTGCTAAGTTTGGTCCAAAAGTTGCTAGGTTGGGCACCAAAATTGTTCAACCAGGCACATAAGTTGCAGGGCCGTATCCGAGAAAATAGGGGCCCGGTGCGAAACCAGAAATTATAGGCTCTTGACGTGACTGTTGGCCATACGGAAAACATGATTTTCTAATATATAAACCATCAAATACTAAACATGGAAAAAATAGAGTGAAACGACATTGGATTGATTTTTGAACCACACGGCTATGAGAGTCCAAATTCTCCCCATCTTGATGAATCGGCGTTCGCGACGAAGCACTCGTTGCCAGGCCTCCAACTCCAATCCATGCATCTAGATTGCAAGGACGGCAGTAGACAACAAGGGTTAGAGGAAGCATAGATGAGATATTTAAATGAAAACACTAAATGAGAGTAGATAGATGCTAGAACCTCAATTGGAAGATGAAGAGGAAATGATATGGAAGGAAAATATACTCCCTCAAGGTTCTACAATTTAAATGAGGGTGCAGATCTATTCTCTTGGAAAATTGAGACGGCATTATTCCCCGTAATAGCCGCGATTGGAAGACGAACAAAAGTATGCTCGCATAGCAATAGAAAGAAAGGACGGAGAGAGAGATGTGTGTGAGTTGGGGCCTATGGAATTAATTCGTTGCTGATTTCCAGGCCGCATGCAGCAGTACTCTATGGAATTAGACTCAACTAACCGGTAATTATCCTTATTAAGTAGGAGTAATAGTTTAGCATGAAAATTTGGGGCCCTCCTAATCTGGAGGCCCTGTGCGATCGAACCTTTTGAACATGCGTCCGGTACGGGCCTGATAAGTTGCCTCGTTGGACACTAAAGTTGTCTCGTCGGTAACCAACATTGCTTAGTCGGGGCACAAGTTATCTCGTTGGGTCCCCAAGCTGTCTGGTTAGACACCAAAGTAGCTCGGTCAGCCACCAAAGTTTGAAACAGTACTAGTCAATTTTACAATTTAATTACGCTGTTGTTAGGCAACGAACTAACACAACTGAGCAACTATACTTAATTGGGAAATTGATATTAATTAACGTAATTGAGCAAGTGCTATAAAATGTTAAGGAAAAATCTGACACAATGAGTAACTATGGGCTGCTATTAGGCAATAATACGAACAGTAGTCAATGCGATCATCCAAAAATAACGAAGGGATAAGAACCCCACTTGTATAGGGGCTGAACCAACATTGCTTAGTCGGAGAGGCTCGTGGGTACTGTGCTGCCCACCGTGAGGAGCTGCGCCGGAGGGAAGTTCGCACGTAGTGCTGGCCGCCACACACCCATCGTACCCTCCTGAACAACTGGTCTTCTTCCAGCGCGAGCACCGACCCGTGTGCTATGGTCGGACCGAGCTCGTGGCCGTGTGCTCGAGCCTGAGCTCTAGCGCTGGAAGATCCGTCGCGAGTTGCAGGACTGGGTGAGGCGCGCTGTCGCATGGGGAAGCCGGTGGCGGGGATCTAGGGTGGAGCTTGTGCGGTGGGAGACGGGGAACCTGAACGGTGGCCCCCGCGCGTGCCGGTGGAGCGGAGGAGACCGAGGGGAGGCCGGTGGTGAGCGCGGGGGGTGGCCGGGGGCGCCCGAGCTTGGCCGAAGAAGGGCGCGTCAGGTGGGGTCTGTTTCGGGAAGAGGAAACCTCTAGTCAATTGGTTTGGGGAAGAAAGTCCGTGAAGCGTCAGAGTTGTCCATTTAGCGCCTCGCTAGACATGTCCATATATCTTTGTGTTTAAGAAAAAAACTCGCTCTGTTCGGTGTACTCTGGAGCTTTCTTAAGGACGGGACCTACAGTTTTGGCTGTTTACGGATCATGCATGCAGGAAACGATCGGCATCTTCTCGTGAGCCGTATGAGTCCTTGTACTTCCACGTGCAAACAACACTCCGATCGAGTTTAATTTTCCGTTTACCTTTTGGGAGGCCAAGGCCCCATAGAGACGTTCGCCATGGCTAACATGTCGACCTCGGCCAAATTTCTGTGTGTGTGTGGTGGGGGTGGGGCGAAAATATAAACCGCTGGCTGATTTTAATAGACAAACGGGCCAAATATATGTAAATAAAAGCCTGTTTTTTCATGGGCTAGGGAGGCGGCGGCCCTTTTCGTCTCCAAGAAGGTCCGCCAGTGCTCGGCTGCAGAGGAGATCATATCGTCGGTATGCCTCGCAGAGAGCACCGCGACGCTCAGTCTGGAGGTGACCGATTACATGCAGTTGAAGGGGTTGAAGCAGGTCGCCGAGTACGTTAGCTCCCGCGTCCTGAGTGTTGGTGGCTACGATTGGGAGATGAGGTTCTACCCGCAAGGATTCACCCATGATTGTGCCGGCAACGCCTCGGTGCTCCTGTGGTGTGTCAGCGAACCAGCCTAAGATGTGGGCACCAAGTTCACGCTGAGCATGGTGGAGAAGAAGAGCCAGGCACAGGTTGCCAGCTTCCCCGAGAGGAAGCGCGTCTTCACGAGTCCCCGGTACAATCTGTGGGGCCACCCCAGATTCGTGGAGAGGTCCAAGCTGGAATCGCTGTCGCAGCGCGGGAACGGCTGCTTCACGGTGCAGTGCGTCCTCACCGTCGTCAGCCACGAGTCCCCGCCGCCGCCGCTGGATCTGCAGCCCGGTCCTCACCTCGAGCGGATGCTGAGGGACGGGATAGGCACGGGCGTCGTGTTCGATGTGGCCGGCCGTGAGTTCCGCGCGCACAGGGCTCTCCTGGCCGCGCGTTCGTCGGTCTTTGACGAGCGGTTATTTGGGCCGACGACGGCGGCGGAGAAGGACGTGCTGCGCCCGCGCGTGGAGGTCGTCGACGACGTTGAGCCTGGCATTTTCGAGATGATGCTACATTATATCTACACAGACTCGCTGCCGGAATACCAGGATGAAGGAGGCCGCCACAGTGTCGCGGTGATGCAGAGTTTGCTGGGTGCTGCGACTAGGTACGGGCTAGACAGATTGAAGCTGATGTGCGAATATCAGATGGCAGCAGGGGAATGCGTGCCCGAGATCAACAAGTGGTTCAGAAACTGCACGGAGAGCACCGCGACTCTGAGTCTGGAGGTAAGCAATTACCTGCAGCTGAAGGACATGGGCGGCGTCGTCCGGTCGCCCGTCTTCAGAGTCGGCGGCTACGATTGGGAGATCAAGTTCTACCCGGACGGGGAGGACAAGCCCGAGTGCGAAGGCAACGCCTCATGCTACCTGTACTATCTCGGCCAACAAGCCGCACAGGTGAGCGCCAAGTGCACGTTCAGCATGCTAGCAGGGGAAGAAGAAGTAGCCAGCCACAGCGTGTCGGAGCGCGTCTTCTCTAAGGGGCAGTACAGCCACGTCAGCTGGGGCTACGCCAAATTCGTCGACAAGGACAAGCTGGAGTCCGTGTCACAGCAGCAGGGGGACGACCGCTTCACCGTACTGTGCACGCTCACCGTTACCAATGAGACCGGTGAGACGCCGCGGCCGCCAATGGAACTTCCCGGCGACCTAGAGCGCATGCTCGGGGACGAGAGAGGCATGGACGAGAGAGGCATATCGTCCCTTCAGAAAGGCGAATTGGAGGGGGTGGGTGAGACACTCTGTAACCAGAGCGAGCCTGGAGGCACATGCTTTAGCGAAGATACGTTGGATGACGTTGATCACCATAATAGGTCTAAATTGGCTTGATATATGTGCCCCCACTACTTTGGGGATCAAGATAATCACACCAAAGTTCAGATGAGACATCACAAGAGTCCCCGTGTAGAACTCCTCGAACATCTTCATGATCACCGACTGTAGTTGCTTCGAGAAAGTCTAGAAGAAGATGATCGAAAGGCCATCCGGGCCTGGGGCCGAATTGGCCTTCATGGACTTAAGCGCTGCAGCTACCTCCTCCTGGAGGAATGGGAGAGTGAGCTTTGCATTCTCAACGGGGGTAGCCATGGTCCCCTCAGTCCAGAAGTCTGGAGCCAGGGATAGCCCAGAGCACAGTGAGGTGGAGAAGAGAGCCTTATAAAAGGCATAAATATGGGAGAAGATCTCCTTCGGGTCCTCCAAAAGAGAATCACCCTCCCAGAGGCAGGGGATCAAGCAATTCCTCCTCCTTCCATTAGCAATGGCATGGAAGTAGACCGTGTTCGTCTCCCACCTAGAGGGTCCAGTACTGGCTACTCTGTTGTCGCCGGAATGCCTCTTCTCTCCTATAGATCTCCATAATGGGAAGCTGGCAAGTACCGATGAAGGCGCAAATCTGGAGATGGTTCTTTTGGCTGAAGATTTGGTTGTCAAATGTGCAAATGTGTTTGTTGGCTTTACCACTAGTGATCAAGTTATACTGGGAGTTCTTGTTACTTGGATGTCAAAGTATTGCGTGTTTTCTTTTCACAGAGATGTCATTTCATTTCAAGTTGTAAAATTTCAAGTTATACTGTTCATTGATAAAATTTGCCATAAGTTGGGTCAGTGCAATTTTAGATGAGGAATCTTCTAAAGTCATAGAAAATGAACAATCTATTGACATACATGTCGTCCAATACATGCCGGCGGACTATTACATTTCTGCTACTAAAACATAGTATGTGTCATTATCTTTTTGAATAACCTCATATAATAGTCGTGAAAACTTGGGCTTATAAGCCAAAAGCTATAAGAAAGGCAACCCAACACCTAAATATTATTGGTAAAAACGTTTACAATTATTTTAGCCCCAAAAATAGATAATTTGAGAAAATTCGACTCTAAATGGTATTTTAAGTAAAAAAAGTCAAAAACAACTAATTCATTTCAAATAAACACTCATACAACATCTTCTGCACTCGGGGACATTTTAGATAATTTACTTATAAAACCGACAACATCAGCTATCAAAATTACTTATGCCTCCAACATCTCTGTTTTATAGACTGATTCTTATATACGATCTTCTACAGCTAATTTTCCAACATCTGCAGCCCAAGACAAACAGACCCACGACTGCATGTCTCGGCGCCTCCGGGTGCCTGAGCCTGCACTGCCACATCCAGAGGTGTTATTGGTGCTACCCCATGGAGCTCCTAGGCTGGCCAGATGATATAAACCGTTGGATCGGGCTTTAAAACGAGATCTAGGCCGTTCGATAGTGCTAAGACGGTTTTAGCCCCGTGTGCAGTAAAAAAAGAAACCGCTGGCTGCACACCTTTCACGCACAAGGCCTGTCCTCCTCTCTGTCCATTCACGTTTATTTTCCTATGGAGAGATGTCGGGCCCGCGTGTCGGTCTCGTGAGCAGGATTTTTTGTGTGCGCTTCGCGGATGTCGTGATTCTAGCAGGGGCAAACGCCCAACCACCCCGCCGGACCATGCCCGCGCACACCGTCCATCCCCTGCCCATCACGCGCCCATCCCCGCCCATCACCTCGCCCACAGATGGACTGGTTCGCTCAGCCGCAGAGGCCTTGCTAACCCTAGCCGCCACCATCCAATCATCTCTACCATCTCTTCTCTCCAATCCCTCGACCACGCTTCTCCCCCAATCCTCTAGCTCAACTCCAAATCTCGGGAAGGAATGGCGGCATGGATGGAGGCGGAGGTCGATGTGGAGGAGCACGACGCTGGCAGGACGCTGGTGGACGACAGGACAAAGCCGGGCGGACGATGTTGGCCGGGCGGGAATAGGGCGTCAGCTCCTCCACGCCCGCAGGAGGGGGTGCAGGGGCTGTGGAGGGCAAGGGAACTCGCGGCGCCGCTAGACGGAGTCGCCTCGCTGCCGCCTGGATTCACCCTCTTCGTCGGTTGGAGTCGCCTCTGCCACCGCGCCCATTGCCAAAGTCCGGCAAGGTGCCTTCCTAAATCCCAATCTCCGCTTATGGTTCCTTGTTGCCTGATGTGCTGCTATCTTGATGTGCACGAGCATACGTGCTTCCTACCTGTATGCGATCTTGGCTGCAGGGCTGCGTACGTACTTAGCTACCAATCTTCTTGCTTGCTTGATGGGACTATACAGAGGACGTCAATGGCAGCTAGGCAGTTCCAGGGCCTGTATCATATCTTCTCACTGTGATTCCTGAATTTTTGTTTGCTGCAGCTGGATTTTGTTCTAAAGATGTTGCTTAATCTGCAAAGAAGGAGGATACTAGGGTCATCCCCAACAGTGTGAAGTTCCATCCCTCACTCCACGGCTCCACCGAGTTCCTTCCCTTAATTCACCATCGTTTTAATAGCCTTTTATTTGAGGTTTTTGTCTCCTAGCACATGTGTTATTTCCCTGTATTTTTTATTGGCAGAGTGAGGCATATGAATAAGTTAATTAATTATAAATATGTATCAATGCATTTACTATGACCAAAAAATGAATGCATTTGAATTGATTTCAGGGAACTAGGGACTTAATATGGATAATTTTTTCATGGGAATAAAGGTATAGTTGTGATATAATTCTGCTACCAACAGACACATGTTGGTTGATTTGCGTGTCTTCTTTCATGTCTTGGGATATGCAGGTGTGGCGTCTCCTCTCTTAGCGTTCAAGAATGAGAAAAGGAGTGCATCGTTGCTTGTGGATGGTTTGGGAAATGGATGTTCAAGGCCACGTCAGATTATGGTTTCTTCTCCCTTTCCTAATCATCTTCATATCTTCCTTGTATTTCAGAGAGGTGGGTAGATTAGGTATGGGTAGGATGTATATAAATTTCAGTTTCCTACATTTGTTTTGCAAGTTCTCTAGACTGGATTTAGCCTCTTCAAACTGAATCAGTTTTGAGATTGTCCCTTACTAATATTATTGTTAAACTACTTGTGGATAAATATTTCAGAGAAGGTTGTTGGTATTAATTGTTCTCATTCCTGAACTAGAATCCTTCATATATTGATTATCTGATAATTATTTGCAGGAATATGAAACTAAGGACAACATGGCATGAATGGAAAATATTATTGTTAAACTACCCGTGGATAAATATTTCAGAGAAAGTTGTTGGTATTAATTGTTCCCATTCATGAACTAGAATCCTTCATATATTGATTATCTGATAATTATTTGCAGGAATATGAAACTAAGGACAACACGACATTAATGGAACTGCCTTGTGCCTCTGCAATTGAATACTTTGGTCTTTCGGGATTAGATTCCATAGCGGTTAACTAGCAAAGTCAGTTCTACTATTCTTGACCTGTATCTTTCCTCTGTTTTCATTTCCGATATACCTAACAAATAGATGATTTAGCTGCTGATTTTATTTTATTTTCATGTTCACTGTATGAAATAGTCCAATGGCCTGCACCCAGCAACAACATGAGAGAAGGTGACAGTGGATTCATTTGTGTGAAGCTGGACTACATGGCTGACATTGAGCAGCGCATCATGAGTGGCTGGCTGGTGTTCTAGGCCAAATGCTTCAAAGGTGAAAATAGCCTGCCTTTTGATGTGATATTGTTACGGTATATTTCATTTGTTTTCTTATCTAGACATACTTTAATTTGTTTCCTTATAATTGTATCTTAGTCTGTACTTGTAGGCTCTATGGGATTCGATGATGTATGTGAATGAGAGAAATCAATTTAAAAATTTCATCCAAGAAGCACACACACTAAAGAAATTCTGGGATATCGTGGTGTCTCTCTTTGCTTCTTCATGGTATAGGATTAAATTTTGACATTAAATTCATCTGAATTTGACACGCTTACATGTCGGTGTGCAGATTTTAACCATATTGTTCTCATATGTGGTGTGGCATCCCGCAAAACCACTACTAGAAAATCGCGTTGAATTTGTGCATTGCATCGTCATCATCAGGCATTGTTTGCCAAAACTATTTCGAAAACCCCGATTTGTTTTCCAAACGCCCCATCTTGCTCAAACTCCAAAACCGGGTCCCCGGAATATTTTGTTTTGGCCGCTATCGGTTTGCAGACGGCCCGTTTAAATCGGATAAAATAATTATTTATTTTTTTTTGCCGGAGCAGTCGGACGGGCCAACCGACCCGAACGACCGCCCCAGATTTCTAAATCGGCCCAACCTGTTCCGCCCCTAAATCCTAGGCACACCCAGAAATCTACCCAACCCTCCTCTCCACCTCACCCTGCCCAATAGCATCTCGCCACCTCACTGCCTCTCTCTCCCTCACCCACTCAGAGCTCGCCACGTGGCCAGCCCCCAACTCCCTCTCTATCTCTCTCCCTCACTCAGCCAACTCCCCACCCCCCCCCCCACCCCACGCCAAGACATACACGCACGTCCCCCTCCCATCGACCCTGTCCCCACCCGCCTGGGCCCCACCGTCTGCCTCCCCTCCCTCACGCTCTCTTCCTTCTCCCTCCCGCCTCGCGACGCCGCCCGGCTGCCAGAGCTCATGGCCTCGCCCTCTCGCCCGTCAGCCTCTGACCGCCCACCCTCTCTCCTCCCGTGACGCTCCCTCCTCTCCCGCCCGTTCTCGCGTCCCACCATCTCCTCCTCCCTCTCGGCCTTCCTCGCCTCTCGGGAGCTCCGCCCGCCTCACTTGTGTTGTCTCCCCGTCGCCCGCCTCGCGCTCCGCCGTTCCTCCTTCCTCGCGCCGCTCCTGGCGCCTCTGCCGGCTCCTCACTTGGCGACCTCGCTTGCCTCGGGGCCGGCCGCCGTGCGCCGTGCCGGCCCACCCGCCGTTCCCGCCGCGGCGTCGCCTCGCGCCGTTCCGGCCCCGACCATGCTCCGCCCGCCGCCGCCTCTCTCCATCGCCTCCGCCGTGCGACACCGCCGACCCCAGCGCCGCCTCCGGCCGGCCATCGCCGGACCCCCCCCGTTCATGCAGCCCCGCCGCTCTCCCTGCTCGTCCTCGCCAGCCCGCGGGCGCCGCTCCGCCAGGCCCTTCACCCGCATCTCCTCGCGAACCTCGCCGCCGACGACGACCCTCGGAGCCTCCCCGTGGCCGCCCGCCTGCGCCCGCCGCGGCCAAGCCGCTCGCCTCGCCCCCAGGCCACCTCTCCCCGAGCGTCGAGCCCTGCACGCCTCGTGTTCCGCCTCGGCGGCCGCCGCCTGCGTGTCCGTCGTCCCATCCAGCTGCGTGGCACTCCCGCGTGGATGCGCTGGTGCTGAAGGCCAGACAAGACCGTCCCGAAGGCCTCAACAAGGACCTCAAGAGCTGCTTCAAGGACACGTCGCGGTTTCGGTGGATCCTCGGATGCAAGTCCGCCTCACGAACTCCGGACGCCAAGGCCTCCTTCACGGTTCCGATGCTCGAGGTCGAAGATCACGGAACTACAAGCTCTTCCTCACGGAATCAAGACCACGATCCGCGGATCCGATGGCGAACCTCAAGACCGTTTCCGTGCCGGACGATAAGGATACCTACGCGAACGCCGAACTTCCTCAACGCCATGATCGTCTACATGATCCGAAGACCGCGTGTCGCGAGAACGGCACCGAGCCCACCGAGAACCCGATCGACAAGTGCTTCGACCGAACTCCACGATCGACAACATGTCCCGGAGACCCGGATGCAAGTCCTTCCGGTATCCAAGAACGCTCACGAGACCGAACCTCGTCGAACCCTGGACCCCGACCCCGAACCCCGGAACCCTAACAAGATCGTCGAACCCTAAATGTGTGACCTTTTTCCCTCGATACCCTATTTTATAAATGCATAATAACAACTTGATTGCATATTAAATTGTCATTCCCGCATGCATAACATTGGTTTGGGGGCCTTTTGCCGATTCACCTAATAATTAAACATGGGGCCCATATGCGGGCAAATCTAGCCTTATATTGGCCTCATTTAAACTTGTGTAGCGAACCCGATGATATCTTCCACCATGTTAAACAACATTTAAATTGCGGGGGTTCTAAACAACTTGAACCATTTAACTAATTGTCGGGACCCCGGTTCCGCTTAATCTTGACCTAATTGCATCGCACCTTTGCCATGCCATACATCATACATGCATCATGCCGATCCTCTGCCGTTGTATTAAATATTGCATCCGGTGTTTCTTCTAGTGTTTTGCTTCTTCGCGGATAAGGCCGTTGAGTTGATGTGAGCTTGCCCGATCTTGGATGAACCTTTCGACAATGTTTTCGTGAGCATCTCCCCTTTCTACCTATCTTACTTTCTAGTATTTACTTCCCTCTGTTGATCTATTGCTATACGTGTTTGCGATGCTTTAGTTTCCGCACCGTGATTTACCGTGCAGCCCTATATTGCCTTGGACACATCCTATTACATTGTTTGGTAGATAGTTGGACTTATGCGTCGTAGTTGCTTGCTCAAGTCTGATGTGTGTCGCATGCCCGATTCTTTGATATATTGCCGCGTGTTGCTGTTGGAGATGACTCTAGTTTTACTTATTGCTCACTTTAATTTCTGTTTAACAACTAAAATTGAATAAGCAGAGGCATCGGTGGGTGATAGATAATATTTGGTTTCCGAACGCCCACTTGTGTCCCAGAAGACCCCGAGTACTTGATACTTCCTTGATTTTTGCGCGCTATCCACATCCGGAGGTATATGGGACCCCCGAGCGAGCTTGATTGATTTATTGGGGCCACAAACTAGTTTGAGGTTTTATTTACGATCCTGTATTTATGCCATGCTTTATCGCTTTATTTACGACAGCGAGATAGCACAATCGCATTGTTTAGGATCGGACACGATTCATGGTGTCGACAAGCCCGCTTGGGGTTCCCGATGTTCACACCCGTATACCCAAGACCTTGAGGCCGTCTCGAGCTTGCCTACTGCTATGGATTCTACTTAAGGTGGCCTCAAATATTTCTGAATCCTGTGATTGTTCACCGTGAAAGCCTCGTGGTTTTGATTTGGTTTTTCCGAGGTTGATCGAGCGTGTGTTGCTATTGGTGCACCCGGCCGGGTAAAACTTTCAAAGCCGTGTCCGCGGATATGGACGACTTGGAGCATGATCTCGATCATAGACAAGCATAACTAAAGTTTACTGCTATAAATTTGACTTATAATGACTAGTAATCAGCTCTACTATAATGGAATGGCTAATTAATACTGCCCACCATTGCTTGTTTGGTTGTCGCTTGCGACAAATGTATCTGACTAGTAAGTATTGCAACTACAACGAATTGGCTGAATAAAAGTACCAACAACTGCTGGGTTTTGGGTTTATCTCATACTATCTGTATTTGATTAGTAATTGCTGCAACTTCAACGGAACGATTAAATAAAAGTGCCCACTGTTTACTTTATCAGGATGATTATATACACCTGACTAGTAATTGTCACAACTATAACTGAATAAATAAAACTGCCAACTGTGTGAGTTCCTCGGTTGACTTCCTCGACGGTCTCGAGGGGGAAACGCCAGGATGGGTTTGTTTGATGATAGTATCAGGTTCGATCCGAATAGGTCCTTCTTACCCCCTCTGATTACCGCCAGTGTATCGAGTCTCTATAGGTTGTTTAGTGCATGCTGCCGCTGCCGCTCAGTCCACCATACCTATGTAGGCGAGGACCGCCGAATTCTAGCCTCGCCGTGTACTGGCCTCGATCGACGCTCCTTCTTTTCCTTTGCCCTTTGTCGGCACCTTTTGTTAAGCGGTTTTGAGATCGACGTCGTTAGCGGGGTTACCCTTCCGGCTTGGCACAGGCAGGGTTATGGACGCCATTGGTTATTCTTGAGGCTCTTAGCCCCATTTGCATCTTGTCCGTGGCGGGCTCTATCGTTTTCAAGGTGATTTGGATCTTTGTATATTATATCTGTATTCTTGACTCACGAATTTGTTATATATATATCTGCTGGGTCCCATCGAGGACTGCTGTGTAATGTTATTACTTCGTTTTCCACCCGCACGAAAGTGCCTGGTGGGCACCTTTGAATCGTTTCTATGCGGGTTTGGTGAATTTTGCCCAAGCTTGCATAGGTCCGATTCTGAGGGTGTTACAGAGTGGTATCAGAGCTCAGCAGTTGCGATACCCCACAAGTCCAGCCTGTAGGATAACCTAGCTAACGGCCGAAGTAGAGTGTCAAAACTATTTTTGCAAACTCGGTTGGATAGTTCTGATTAGGTCTGATTTTACTCCTTACCCCTCTGCTGTTCCCCTCTTAACCCTACGTGTTTTGAATCCGCTCTCGTCTCTTTCTTCGAGTCCAGGAATTCTCGTGGTTGGGTTTCCGTCGAACCTTCAGGGTTTCGCTTCCTCCTTCGATAACCGTGTTCCGCCCTCCGGTGTTCAAGCTGCCTGATGAATCCGTCTACGGTGCTACCATCCTTTGATCCTTGTTTGTGCCTTCCGGTGTTTTCCGACGCGACGAAGTCTTCCACGCCAGATCCGATGCAGAGTCTGCATCACCCCTTTGTTCCGAACCTCGCTTGTCGAGATCTTCAGTCTGTTTCCGAGAATGGTTGCACTCTTTTCCACTGATTGTGCGGAGTAATAGTTAGGGTGCGTGATGGATTGGCCCCCATGCCGACTACCCTTTCTATTCGCTTTTGTACATTGAAGTTGATGAGAATGCATCGGTTCTCTCTTTCCAACGAAGATAGAGGTGGCTTTATTTGTTGATACCTCCGCCTTCGATCTTTTTGTTACCGGAGAGTTCCCTCGACGATCACGGACAACGACCTCTTGTTAGTGGTGTCGCGAGGATCTACACAAAGCGAGAGGACGCAGTTCGCCGACCTTCCTTCCGGTACCATGAGGCGGATCTCGAGGGCGAGATCCATTGTTAGTGGTGTCGAATTGTGGCATCCCGCAAAACCACTACTAGAAAATCGCGTTGAATTTGTGCATTGCATCGTCATCATCAGGCATTGTTTGCCAAAACTATTTCGAAAACCCCGATTTGTTTTCCAAACGCCCCATCTTGCTCAAACTCCAAAACCGGGTCCCCGGAATATTTTGTTTTGGCCGCTATCGGTTTGCAGACGGCCCGTTTAAATCGGATAAAATAATTATTTATTTTTGGCCGGAGCAGTCGGACGGGCCAACCGACCCGAACGACCGCCCCAGATTTCTAAATCGGCCCAACCTGTTCCGCCCCTAAATCCTAGACACACCCAGAAATCTACCCAACCCTCCTCTCCACCTCACCCTGCCCAATAGCATCTCGCCACCTCACTGCCTCTCTCTCCCTCACCCACTCAGAGCTCGCCACGTGGCCAGCCCCCAACTCCCTCTCTATCTCTCTCCCTCACTCAGCCAACTCCCCACCCCCCACCTCAACCACACGCGCACATACACAGCACACACGCACGCGTCCCCCTCCCACTGACCCCTGTCCCCACCAACCGCCTGGGCCCCGTCGCCTCCCTCCTTCACGCTCTCTTCCTTCTCCCTCCGCCTCGCGCGCCGTCGCTGGCGCCTTGAAACTGCAGCTGCGCCCCCTCGCCTCGGCCCCCGTCGCCTCGCCACCCCCCACCCCCCTCTCTCCTCCCGCACGCCGCTCCCTCCTCTCCCCGCCGTTCTCGCGTCCCCGCCACCATCTCCTCCCTCTCCGGCCTCCCCTCGCCTCTCCCCGCCGGAGCTCCGCCAACCGCCTCCGCCGCGCTGTCTCCCCCGTCGCCCGCCTCCGCGCTCCGCGCGCCGCCGGTTCCCTCCTTCCTCTGGCCGCTCCGCCCGCGCCTCTGCCGGCTCCCCAGCGCCCGGCGACCTCTTTGCCTCGGGGAAGGCCACACAAGGTGCCAGCGAGCCGCGTCCACCCCGCCGTTCAGCCCGCCCAGCGTCGCCTGGCCGTTCGGCCCAGCGACCATGCTCCCGCCGCCGCATCTCTCCATCGCCTCCGCCGTGCGACACGCCGACCAGCGCTAGCCTCCGGCCATCGCTGACCCCGTTCCTGCAGCCCGCGCTCCTGCTCGTCCTCGCCAGCCGCGGCGCCGCTCCGGCCCTTCACCCGCATCTCCTCGCGAACCTCGCCCGACGACGACCCTGAGCCTCCCGTGGCCGCCCGCTGCGCCCGCGCTGCCGCCGCCTCGCCCCTGGGCCACCTCTCCCGAGCAGCGTCAGCCCTGCCGCCCGTGTTCGCCTCCGGCGTGGGCCGCCTACTGCGATGTCCGTCGTCCCATCCAGCTGCGTGGCACTCCCGTGGATGCGCTTGGTGCTTATGGCGCTGGACAAGACCGTCCCCGAAGGCCTCCAACAAGGACCTCAAGAGCTGCTTCAAGGACACGTCGCGGTTTCGGTGGATCCCTCAGATGCAAGTCCGCCTCACGAACTCCGGACGCCAAGGCCTCCTTCACGGATTCCGATGCTCGAGGTCGAAGATCCTGGAACTACAAGCTCTTCCTCACGGAATCCGAAGACCCTGATCCGCGGATCCGATGGCGAACCCTGAAGACCGTTTCCGTACCCGGACGATAAGGATACCTACGCGGAACGCCGAGAACTTCCCCTGAACGCCATGATCGTCTACATGATCCGAAGACCGCGTATGCGACGAGAACGGCACCGAGCCCACCGAGAACCCCGATGCGACAAGTGTTTCGACCCGAACTCCACGACCGACAACATGTCCCGGAGACCGGATGCACCAAGTCCTTCCGGTATCCAAGAACGCTTCCGAGACCGAACCTCGTCGAACCACGGACCCGACCCGAACCGGAACCCTAACAAGATCGTCGAACCCTAAATGTGTGACCTTTTTCCCTCGATACCCTATTTTATAAATGCATAATAACAACTTGATTGCATATTAAATTGTCATTCCCGCATGCATAACATTGGTTTGGGGGCCTTTTGCCGATTCACCTAATAATTAAACATGGGGCCCATATGCGGGCAAATCTAGCCTTATATTGGCCTCATTTAAACTTGTGTAGCGAACCCGATGATATCTTCCACCATGTTAAACAACATTTAAATTGCGGGGGTTCTAAACAACTTGAACCATTTAATTAATTGTCGGGACCCCGGTTCCGCTTAATCTTGACCTCATTGCATCGCACCTTTGCCATGCCATCCATCATACATGCATCATGCCGATCTTCTGCCGTTGAATTAAATAGTGCATCCGGTGTTTATTCTAGTGTTTTGCTTCTTCGCGGACAAGGCCGTTGAGTTGATGTGAGCTTCGCCCCGATCTTCGGATGAACCTTTCGACAATGTTTTCAGGCGAGCATCTCCCCCTTTCTACCTATCTTACTTTCTAGTATTTACTTCCCTCCTGTTGATCTATTGCTATCTGTGTTGCGATGCTTTAGTTTCCGTACCCGTGATTTACCGTGCAGCCCTATATTGCCTTGGACACATCCTATTACCTGTTGTTTGGTAGATAGTTGGACTTGCGCGTCGTAGTTGCTTGCTCAAGTGCTGATGTGTGTCGTCGCATGCCCCAGTTGCTGATATATTGCCGCGTGTTGCTGTTGGAGATGACTCTAGTTTTACTTATTGCTCACTTTAATTTCTGTTTAACAACTAAAATTGAATAAGCAGAGGCATCGGTGGGTGATAGATAATATTTGGTTTCGAGCACTTGTGTCCCGTAAGACCCCGAGTACTTGATACCGTTCCTTGATTTTTGCGCTATCCACATCCGGGAGGTATATGGGACCCCGAGGCGAGCTTGATTCAGACTTATTTCTTGGGGCCACAAACTAGTTTGAGGTTTTATTTACGATCCTGTACTTATGCCATGCTTTATCGCTTTATTTATTGTGCGACGGATAGCACTGCATCTTGTTTAGGATCGGGACACGATTCCGCGGTGTCGACAAGCCCCGTTTGGGGTTCCCAGTCGTTCACAGCCGGATACCCAGCACCTTGAGGCCGTCTCGAGCTTGCCTACTCCGCTATGGATTCTACTTAAGGGTGGCCCCTGAAATATTTGAATCCTGTGATTGTTCACCGTGAAAGCCTCGTTGGGTTTTGATTTGGTTTTCGAGGTTGATCGAGCGTGTGTTGCTATTGGTGCACCCGGCGGGTAAAACTTTCTGAAAGCCGTGTCCGCGGATATGGACGACTTGGAGCACAGTATCTCGATCATAGACAAGCATAACTAAAGTTTACTGCTATAAATTTGACTTATAATGACTAGTAATCAGCTCTACTATAATGGAATGGCTAATTAATACTGCCACCATTGCTTGTTTGGTTGCCTCTTGCGACAAATGTATCTGACTAGTAAGTATTGCAACTACAACGAATTGGCTGAATAAAAGTACCAACAACTGCTGGGTTTTGGGTTTATCTCATACTATCTGTATTTGATTAGTAATTGCTGCAACTTCAACGGAACGATTAAATAAAAGTGCCCACTGTTTACTTTATCAGGATGATTATATACACCTGACTAGTAATTGTCACAACTATAACTGAATAAATAAAACTGCCAACTGTGTGAGTTCCTCGGTTGACTTCCTCGACGGTCTCGAGGGGGAAACGCCAGGATGGGTTTGTTTGATGATAGTATCAGGTTCGATCCGAATAGGTCCTTCTTACCCCTCGATTACCGCCATTGTATCGAGTCTCTATAGGTTGTTTAGTGCATCTGCCGCCGCCGATCCACCATACCTATGTAGGCGAGGACCGAATTCTAGCCTCGCTGTATCGGCCTCGATCGACGCTCCTTCTTTTTCCTTTGCCCTTTGTCGGCACCCCTTTTGTTAAGCAGGTTTTGAGATCGACGTCGTTAGCAGGGTTACCCTTCCGGCTTGGCCTGGGCAGGGTTATGGACGCCATTGGTTATTCTTCAGGGCTCTTAGCCCCATTTGCATCTTGTCCGTAGCGGGACGCTCTATCGTTTTCAAGGTGATTTGGATCTTTGTATATTATATCTGTATTCTTGACTCCTGGAGTCGCTGTTATATATATCTGTTCTGTGGGTCCCATCGAGGACTGTTGTGTAATGTTATTACTTCGTTTTCCACCCGCACGAAAGTGCCTGGTGGGCACCTTTGAATCGTTTCTATGCGGGTTTGGTGAATTTTGCCCAAGCTTGCATAGGTCCGATTCTGAGGGTGTTACATGTGGTAACACTAAATGTTGTGAAGTTCACTATGATTGAGTGGTCTACAAATTTACTAGAATCATTGGATGCCTGGGTCTCGAACATGCTATTGTTTTTAGCTAATAAACAAAAACTTCGAATCAATGGCGATTTTTATAGTCTACTCTAACAACAGATCAGGTTCTCTTTTGGAAGATCAGCCTTGGAACAAACATCAGTGCATGTGCCCCCAAGGAGCCACCACGAAGCTAGACTTGAGTGACACACTTGGGAATCCGGAGATGGAAGCATCGCTGATTCTCTCCATTAACAAGTGAGGACGACATATTTTGCTTTATCATGTATCTCATAGACTTATACGGCGACAGATATCTTCATTTAGTTATTAAAGAGATTTTAGTGTGTGCCAGCAATACCGTGAAACCATTTTAATTTCAAGTTTGGTGGCAAATGAGAAGTGGCACTAATACACCTTTGTCATTGGCCACCATCTGCTGCTTGGTTGCAATTTGCTCCCAGCATGTTTCAAGTGTAGTGGTCCGCATTTGTGGTTCTTTCTTTACTTTATTTAGTTCTAATATATCTGTGGTTATTCTTCCTTAACCATGATTTTTTCATATATTTATAGTCTGAAGTGTTGCAGTCATCTACTCGAGTAGCACTAGGTATTTTCAATAGTGTGTATATACTTAATTTATAGTTTATTGGAGCCTTGTATGATTTCTTACAGGTTTCTAAAACCTTGTTAGGTTTATTTATATTACTTGTTTCATCGCCTATCCTTGAGGTGGAGCAGGTATAATAGTTACTGACCATGAGATACTCCTATGACATTTTTGCTGCTGTTATGGGCAATATTTCCTACTTACATCGATTAGTTATTGCCCTGATCCATGAGGGACTAAGTTTCCATCTCTAGATTCTCACCAGGAAGTATAAATAATCCTTTATCTCTATGTAATTTGTACATTGAATACAATTCTTTTGAATGACTATGCCACCATTAGGGCCATCCTTTATCTCCTTAGGTAGGTTTTGACACTGTCATGCTCTAGAGTATAAAATATTCTGCTTGATAGAAGTATTGAGAACATTATTAATATAGTACTGTGGGATCTTTAGCTTCTCTCTATTTATAAATAAGCTATGTGGTAAAACTGTCATGGACAACCTACTTCATCATGTCACAGACCATTTTATACCGAAAGACATCAACTATGCTGAGCTGAAGGATGACTCTCATGAATGCCTACTTTGTAAGGGAAAATAATAATAATAGCAGACTCTGACCCCAAATATCATTGAAAGAGCGTGCTCGGTGATGACAGGATTTAAAACGAGATCTAGGCCGTTCGATAGTGCTAAGACGGTTTTAGCCCCGTGTGCAGTAAAAAAAGAAACCGCTGGCTGCACACCTTTCACGCACAAGGCCTGTCCTCCTCTCTGTCCATTCACGTTTATTTTCCTATGGAGAGATGTCGGGCCCGCGTGTCGGTCTCGTGAGCAGGATTTTTTGTGTGCGCTTCGCGGATGTCGTGATTCTAGCAGGGGCAAACGCCCAACCACCCCGCCGGACCATGCCCGCGCACACCGTCCATCCCCTGCCCATCACGCGCCCATCCCCGCCCATCACCTCGCCCACAGATGGACTGGTTCGCTCAGCCGCAGAGGCCTTGCTAACCCTAGCCGCCACCATCCAATCATCTCTACCATCTCTTCTCTCCAATCCCCTCTGACTACGCTTCTCCCCCAATCCCCTCTAGCTCAACTCCAAATCTCGGGAAGGAATGGCGGCATGGATGGAGGAAGCGGAGGTCGATGTGGAGGAGCACGCACACGGCAGGGACGCGGGTGGACGACAGGGACAGAGCCGGCGGCCCGACGATGTTGGCCGGCGGCGGGAATAGGGCCGTCGCGCTCCTCCACGCCCGCAGGAGGGGGTGCAGGGGCTGTGGAGGGCAAGGGAACTCGCGGCGCCGCTAGACGGAGTCGCCTCGCTGCCGCCTGGATTCACCCTCTTCGTCGGTTGGAGTCGCCTCTGCCACCGCGCCCATTGCCAAAGTCCGGCAAGGTGCCTTCCTAAATCCCAATCTCCGCTTATGGTTCCTTGTTGCCTGATGTGCTGCTATCTTGATGTGCACGAGCATACGTGCTTCCTACCTGTATGCGATCTTGGCTGCAGGGCTGCATACGTACTTAGCTACCAATCTTCTTGCTTGCTTGATGGGACTATACAGAGGACGTCAATGGCAGCTAGGCAGTTCCAGGGCCTATATCATATTTCTCACTGTGATTCCTGAATTTTTGTTTGCTGCAGCTGGATTTTGTTCTAAATTGCCAAGACCGGGCAAGCATGATGTTGCTTAATCTGCAAAGAAGGAGGATACTAGGGTCATCCCCAACAGTGTGAAGTTCCATCCCTCACTCCACGGCTCCACCGAGTTCCTTCCCTTAATTCACCATCGTTTTAATAGCCTTTTATTTGAGGTTTTTGTCTCCTAGCACATGTGTTATTTCCCTGTATTTTTTATTGGCAGAGTGAGGCATATGAATAAGTTAATTAATTATAAATATGTATCAATGCATTTACTATGACCAAAAAATGAATGCATTTGAATTGATTTCAGGGAACTAGGGACTTAATATGGATAATTTTTTCATGGGAATAAAGGTATAGTTGTGATATAATTCTGCTACCAACAGACACATGTTGGTTGATTTGCGTGTCTTCTTTCATGTCTTGGGATATGCAGGTGTGGCGTCTCCTCTCTTAGCGTTCAAGAATGAGAAAAGGTGCATCGTTGCTTGTGGATGGTTTGGGAAATGGATGTTCAAGGCCACGTCAGATTATGGTTTCTTCTCCCTTTCCTAATCATCTTCATATCTTCCTTGTATTTCAGAGGTGGGTAGATTAGGTATGGGTAGGATGTATATAAATTTCAGTTTCCTACATTTGTTTTGCAAGTTCTCTAGACTGGATTTAGCCTCTTCAAACTGAATCAGTTTTGAGATTGTCCCTTACTAATATTATTGTTAAACTACTTGTGGATAAATATTTCAGAGAAGGTTGTTGGTATTAATTGTTCTCATTCCTGAACTAGAATCCTTCATATATTGATTATCTGATAATTATTTGCAGGAATATGAAACTAAGGACAACATGGCATGAATGGAAAATATTATTGTTAAACTACCCGTGGATAAATATTTCAGAGAAAGTTGTTGGTATTAATTGTTCCCATTCATGAACTAGAATCCTTCATATATTGATTATCTGATAATTATTTGCAGGAATATGAAACTAAGGACAACACGACATTAATGGAACTGCCTTGTGCCTCTGCAATTGAATACTTTGGTCTTTCGGGATTAGATTCCATAGCGGTTAACTAGCAAAGTCAGTTCTACTATTCTTGACCTGTATCTTTCCTCTGTTTTCATTTCCGATATACCTAACAAATAGATGATTTAGCTGCTGATTTTATTTTATTTTCATGTTCACTGTATGAAATAGTCCAATGGCCTGCACCCAGCAACAACATGAGAGAAGGTGACAGTGGATTCATTTGTGTGAAGCTGGACTACATGGCTGACATTGAGCAGCGCATCATGAGTGGCTGGCTGGTGTTCTAGGCCAAATGCTTCAAAGGTGAAAATAGCCTGCCTTTTGATGTGATATTGTTACGGTATATTTCATTTGTTTTCTTATCTAGACATACTTTAATTTGTTTCCTTATAATTGTATCTTAGTCTGTACTTGTAGGCTCTATGGGATTCGATGATGTATGTGAATGAGAGAAATCAATTTAAAAATTTCATCCAAGAAGCACACACACTAAAGAAATTCTGGGATATCGTGGTGTCTCTCTTTGCTTCTTCATGGTATAGGATTAAATTTTGACATTAAATTCATCTGAATTTGACACGCTTACATGTCGGTGTGCAGATTTTAACCATATTGTTCTCATATGTGGTAACACTAAATGTTGTGAAGTTCACTATGATTGAGTGGTCTACAAATTTACTAGAATCATTGGATGCCTGGGTCTCGAACATGCTATTGTTTTTAGCTAATAAACAAAAACTTCGAATCAATGGCGATTTTTATAGTCTACTCTAACAACAGATCAGGTTCTCTTTTGGAAGATCAGCCTTGGAACAAACATCAGTGCATGTGCCCCCAAGGAGCCACCACGAAGCTAGACTTGAGTGACACACTTGGGAATCCGGAGATGGAAGCATCGCTGATTCTCTCCATTAACAAGTGAGGACGACATATTTTGCTTTATCATGTATCTCATAGACTTATACGGCGACAGATATCTTCATTTAGTTATTAAAGAGATTTTAGTGTGTGCCAGCAATACCGTGAAACCATTTTAATTTCAAGTTTGGTGGCAAATGAGAAGTGGCACTAATACACCTTTGTCATTGGCCACCATCTGCTGCTTGGTTGCAATTTGCTCCCAGCATGTTTCAAGTGTAGTGGTCCGCATTTGTGGTTCTTTCTTTACTTTATTTAGTTCTAATATATCTGTGGTTATTCTTCCTTAACCATGATTTTTTTCATATATTTATAGTCTGAAGTGTTGCAGTCATCGACTCGATTAGCACTATGTATTTTCAATAGTGTGTATATACTTAATTTATAGTTTATTGGAGCCTTGTATGATTTCTTACAGGTTTCTAAAACCTTGTTAGGTTTATTTATATTACTTGTTTCATCGCCTATCCTTGAGGTGGAGAGCAGGTATAATAGTTACTGACCATGAGATACTCCTATGACATTTTTTGCTGCTGTTATGGGCAATATTTCCTACTTCTGTCGATTAGTTATTGCCCTGATCCATGAGGGACTAAGTTTCCATCTCTAGATTCTCACCAGGAAGTATAAATAATCCTTTATCTCTATGTAATTTGTACATTGAATACAATTCTTTTGAATGACTGTGCCACCATTAGGGCCATCCTTTATCTCCTTAGGTAGGTTTTGACACTGTCATGCTCTAGAGTATAAAATATTCTGCTTGATAGAAGTATTGAGAACATTATTAATATAGTACTGTGGGATCTTTAGCTTCTCTCTATTTATAAATAAGCTATGTGGTAAAACTGTCATGGACAACCTACTTCATCATGTCACAGACCATTTTATACCGAAAGACATCAACTATGCTGAGCTGAAGGATGACTCTCATGAATGCCTACTTTGTAAGGGAAAATAATAATAATAGCAGACTCTGACCCCAAATATCATTGAAAGAGCGTGCTCGGTGATGACATCTACTGATGCTCATTCAACTTTGCGTTTGTCATTGTTATGCTGATATTTGCTTCTATGTTTGCTTAACGCTATGCATATCTGGTGGTGTGTTCGTCGTTTACCGATGCTCATTTAAGATTGCTCTTTTCACTGTTATACAAAATGTAAATCAACTCAAATTTCACGGGGTCGTGCGCCAAGGCGCACCCCTAAATCTAGTTATGCTTGGTGTCGGGCCGTCCACGGACGGCTCGGGCTCCACCGCATCAACTCCCCGTCGCCCTACGAACACTGGGGAACCCCACCAACTCAAAAGCTCCAGGCTCCTCAGCTGGTACAATTAATTCCATCACATGAACATCGTACGTACTAGCATTGTTCCAAATCAAGCCTCTGCTTGTTCGTATTACCACATATACATCCATGCACTTGAGTTGTTCATGGCCTCACAGCTGGTCGTCGTCCAGGATCCAGACCGCGCGCTCTGCTCGATCTCTGAAACTGTTGTCCTGAGTATATATACCGCGCGCGACGGAAGCCCTTCCAGGCTCCAGCTGCATCTATCATCTATGCACTCATCACTCACACCTCACGGTTGGGCATGCATGCATGCAGCAGACGACGCTGCCAATTGGCTTGGCCCCGACTAATGCCCAGTTCTTTTGGCGGCTTAAAAAATAAGCTGCTCTCTTCCCAACTTCTCTCATAAACCGCTCGGCTTATTAGTTAGGGCTTCCAAAATAATTATCTTATAAATAATTGAGAAGTTTCGATTTAATAAGCCATGTGGCTTATGAGAGAAGCTGGGAAGGGAGCAGCTTATTTTTTAAGCTGCCAAAAGAACTGACCCTAAATTTACAGTTTTCCTTGTACGTGCTGGATCTGCGACTGCGAGGGATAGATGGAGCACATGCGGGCTGTTAAAAAAATCTGCGCACAGATGATAAGCTGCCGCTATATGCAATACTATGTCGTTCCCGCGGCACATGGATAAACTAGTTTATGTTTATTGTCTTGTGTTTGTGAACTTTATTCGTCTGTTTTTAGTTGTGATCCTTACGTATGTTATGTCGCATAAAAATATAACTGGTATATCTCTACTAAGGCAGGCAGCCGGAAATCTACAAGACATGAGAAAACTGCAGCCAACAAGTGACAGGTTACCAACACAATCTCCATAAGGGGTTTAAGACTCTAGAGCAGGCACAAAAAGCCTACGCTGAGTTCTTAGCAGAACGTTCACAAAAGGCATAGCCGTCGCAAGATATGAACATCAGTTTCACTCCACCACCATCAGTTCATCAACATAAGCAGTTTCCACCTATAGGGGTGCAAGTATGATCAAATACATCATCATCGTCGACATGATTATGTAGATTGTCTACTACCAATTGATCTAATTCATGTGAACGATCATGTAAGCTCTTAAACCCCGATGAGTAGTTGATAAGCTCACTATTTTGCCATGCGAGATAATCATATCGGGCCAGATGCGGGCCCCCAAATACGCATGTCACCCGTCGGGTTCGGGGCCGGGTCCAGCCCCCCCATACCCGCCCCGCTTCCGTAATCGGGTCTAAGATTTCTTCGTACCAGCCACCTGCCGGGTACCCGGGACCCGACGGGTACCCGCGTCCATGTCCCGCGGCGGCGAGAGGCGCGCAGCCCACGAGTCTGCAGCGGCGCAGAGGCGTGCGTGGCGGGCGGTTTGCGAGTCCGCGGTGGCGCAGAGGCGTGCGAGGCGGCGACGCAGCGGTGTGCGGCACTTGAGGTGGCGGCGCATCGGCGTGCGAGGCGAGCAGCACAGCGGCGCGCGAGGCGGCGATGGTGAGTGCGAGAGGCGGCGCTGAGATAGGTGAGAGGTGGAGCGAGGCAGTTGGGATTGGGAATTTGGGAGAAAGAGACGGACGTGCGGTCGGGGATGGTGGGCTGGTTGGTCTGGCCGATGGTGGGCTTACTAGTTAGCTGAGGATGGGCTGGCTGTTAAGACAATTTGATGGGCCAATTCTCATGTCATGGCGGGTATGCGGGTCTGCGGGTTCGGGTTCGCCACCCCCATACACGCCCCGCTAATATAGCCGGGTTTTTTCTTTACCAGACTCGTCCCATTTAAGGCGAGTACCCGTCGGGTTAGCGGGTATCGGGTCCCATTGCCATCCGGACCCCCAAACATACAACTTTGCACCAGTCAAGTCCAATATGTGAAACCAAACAAAGTGAACGTATGGGCTCTCCTAAAACAGCCAACCAAGGAGTAAGCAAACACGTGATCGACCTGCATGCCAGGTGCCACTGACATTTTTTTTTTTGAACGGGGAACGGGTGCAAGAGCACCCGAAATATATTGCTGCTTTGATACACTGGAGTACAAAAAGGCCTAATAAAAATAAAAAATTACATCGAGGCCCAGAAATAAGCACTGAGGACCCTGAGGAAAACTTGAAAAAGCAATCAAGTCCAACATCCTCATCCACCTCCAGATCGACGGCGAAACTCCGGCAAATCCAGCGATTCACAGCGGACAACGACGGGCCGAAAGCAGCAAGGCGGCAGCCCTACGCCATTGGGTCCGGCGTCTTGTGGAGCAACCGCCGCCAGAAGACGCCGGAGAAGCTCCAAATCAACCGCCGCGAGCACCCAAACCTTCCACCAACAGAGCCACCACCATGGCGGCTTGAATAGGAAGGAGGGGAGACACCGCCGCGACAAGTACCACCCCAGTATCCAAACAAGGAAGAAGAAGACGACGACGCAACGCTGCAGATCCCCCTCGCCTCCACGGCCGGCCGGGAAGAAGAAGCACCCGCATCAACCGTCACCACCGCACCTTCCTCCCCCGCCACCACGGCCGGCCAAGAAAGGGCCGCGGCATCAACTCCCTCATCAGATACCAGGTCCTAGGCCTTATTTTGAGTCACCGGCGGAGGATCCACTCACCTCCACAGACTCCGACCACCGGAGCACTGGAAGAAGAGAGATCCACCTCAGCCCGCTCCAGATCTGGCCGGCGACCTGGAGACAACTCCGGGCAGAAGCGCCCAAACCCGCGACGAGACCGCCGCAAACACCCTACAACCTAATCCTAACTACGCCGGAACCTCTCCTCCGCCACCTCCGGCCGGCATCGCCGCCGGAGGGGCTCGGGATCGGCCCGGAACCACTGGGCTCTTTCGGTGTACTGTTCACAGGAGAGAGAGAGGGAAGGGGGACTCCTCGAAAGGGCTATTCGGGGCGCCACTGACATAGTAGTCCTAAAATTCACAATTACCATATGATGGTACTCCGTGCGAACTCTATTTTGGCCTCTTTGATACACATGATTCTCCGAAATTCTAAGTAGAAAAATCGCAAGATTAGGTACATTCGAATCCTACATGATTTGGAGCCAATGGGAAATTTCTTCAACGAGCGTTTGACTCGTAGAGAAAACAGAAGAGTTCTAACATAAGGTTTGAGTGGATGGATATTTTACTTCAAAACATAGTACTCCTTCCGTTTCAAAATATAAGATGTTTTAGATTTGTGAAGAAAATGTATCTAAACTTGTTTTAGTGTGTAGATTCACTCTAAACATGAGTGAACCTATATACTAAAACTAATCTAGATATATTTGCTTCATAAAGCTAAAACATCTTATATTTCGAAACGGAGGGAGTACAACACAATCTTATAGGGAAAAAAGGTACTCCCTCCGGTCCATATTAATTGACTCAAATTTATTTAGATTTAAATAAATCTAGACACTATTTAATATATATGTTCATCCAAATTTTGACAAATTAAAGTCAATTAATATGGATCGGGAGAGTAACGGTATTGCCGGGTGCAATAATCTTTGCTAACAATTCCCTGGCCCGTGCATTGTGCTGCGAATAATTGTGGCCGCGTACGTGAGGGAACCATGGTGGTGTCCTGTTCAAATGAAGATAGCCAGAATCTGCATGCCATGTAATACATGCCCTGTACTGTACTTACCTTACACGGTGCGGTACTCGGTCTGAATGAAGTCTTCACCACCACTTCTCTCTGCTTGGTCTCCAAATTGAAGGCAGAAACATATAGGCAGCAGTAACGCAAGGTGAGAGCACCGGGGATAGGGAGCTCTGTCTTTTTGAACATTTTAAAAAATTCAATTTTTTCTGAAAAAATCTTGATGTATTTCAACTAGGTATTCGTTTACCAGTTTGAGAAAAACTGATGCAAAAGACATTTTATTTTGAGCCCAGCAGAAATGACAAAAGTGTGAACCGGTGAACGGTGCATATTTTTAAAACTTCGAAAATGTTCAGATTTATCATTTTTTTCTTAGCCAGAATGCAAGGTATTTCGCATTCAATATTTGCACGTTTTTAGTGAACATTATTGGCTACATCAAAGTTTTATTTGATTTTTTTGAAACTTCAAAATCAAATTTTCGAATAATTAAAATTTCTTGCTCACTATGCTAACAAGTTTTTTTTGTTACTTCAAGATTACATGTATAGCAAACAGAAACAAAAACCATCTCATTCATCCTTTGTAATACTATCTGCTACTACCTCTGTTTCAAAATAGAAAACGTTTTGGTAGTCCACAATAGGCTACCAAAATATGAGAGCGTCGTTTTGGAGGACGAGCTCCAGTGAGCTTCTTTTTTGCGCCAGCGCCGCCACGCCTCGGCCATCTTGGAGCTGCCGCGCTGTCGCGCCGCCATGTCCTACTCAAGCCGGGACGCTACTTGGCGCACGCTACATGCTCGACACAACGGGCCGCCGCAAGGTATGTTTCTCCGTCGCCGACCGCGCCATATTTTAGTTCCGATAGACGAAGTGAGTGTTTTTTTTTGTGCTTGTAGAGGATCTCGTATGATTCATCCGACGATGAAATGGATCTTGAGGAAGAGGAGAACATATCGATGCTATTAGCTCGGCGAGCGACGAAAAAGCCAAAGCACGATGGCTCGATTTTTGGTAGGCGCAAGTTGTGGAGGGAAAGGATCGAAGGGCACGAGAGGTTGATGCAGATGTATTTCAACAACAATGCCACCTTTCCGGAGGAGTATTTTCATCGGCGTTTTAGGATGAGCATCGTTTTGTTCAGGCGCATTTGCGAAGAGGTGACCAAGTATGATCGGTTCTTTGAGCGGAGGAGGAATGCTGCCGGAGAGCTTGGGCATGGCACCTACCAGAAGGTGACCGCCGCCTTGCGTATGATGGCATATGGTATACCGGCAGATCTTGTTGATAACCACTTGGAAATGAGTGAGGGTCAAACCATTGAGTGTGTCAAGCGCTTTGTCGTTGCAATTGTGCATGCGTTTGGCGCCGTCTACTTGAGAGCCCCCAATGTCTAAGACACGGCTAGGCTTTTGGATGAGAACAAGGCTCGGGGGTTTCCTGAAATGCTTGGCTCTATTGATTGTATGCATTGGAGTTAGAATAATTGTCCTGCGGCATGACATGGACAATTCAAAGGTCACAAGAAGGATTGCACTATCATCCTTGAAGTCGTGGTAGATTATGAGACTTGGATTTGGCATGCATTTTTTGGAATGCTCGGGTCCTGCAATGACGCAATGACATAAATGTTCTTCAAAGGTCTCCTCTTATATCAAGGATTGCATTATGTGAAGGTCGACAACTGGAGTTTGAAGCAAATGGCCACACATACAACTATGGCTATTATCTTGCCGATGACATCTATCCAAGATGGCAAACTTTTGTGAAACCGGTTCACAAACCCAAAGGTAAGAAAGAAAAGGATTTCCACGCCACACAAGCGGCGGCTAGAAAATATGTGGAGAGAGCCTTCGGGATTTTGCAAGCCCAATTTGCTATTGTCAGAGGACCGGCTAGATTTTGGGACCAAGAATGCTTTTGGTACATCATGACATCTTGTGTCATCCTGCATAACATAATTATAGAGGATAATCGTGGCAAAAATATAGATCACAGCCACCAGTATGACTTCATGAGGATTCTTGTACAAGTGCATAGGAGAGAGAACATGGTGTCGCATTTCATTGCCTCATATAATGACATTCGACAATGAGACCCATGATAATCTTCAAAAATATCTAATCGAGGAGTGGTGGAAATGGTTTGGGGCACAATGTTGAGGTCTTCTTTTATTTGTTGTGTGTTGTACTATGAAAACAATTCCTATATTTGTTGTATTATTCTTGTACCATTTGGTTGTGTTGTAATAATAACTAGACAATTTTTTGTTCTATTTATTTTGATTTCTTTGACCTTGTTGATGCATATATGCGCTGTGAAAGTTGTTTGCGCTGGCGCCGCGCGCTGCGTTTTGCCGCGTCCGCTGGGGTGGAGATTTTGGATCTATTTTTGCATGTCGTTTTTGTACTTCCGCCGAAGGAGAAGCACATCGTGCACGCTAAAACTGGATCGCACGCTGCATAGCAATTTTCGCGTGCAGGTTTTCTAGTTTCTGTTGGAGTTGCTCTAAGAGCATCTCTAGGAGATCCTTAATATCAGGCCCAAACTGGATAACTCCGGCCGGTTTTCCAGTTTTGGACCGATATCGGCCCTGCATAAATCCCGGGCATATCGGCTGTATCACCCCCTATATACTGGGGTCAGAGGGCAATATCTCGTTCCATTCTGCGACCCCTTCATTGCAATCTCTCGCCTCTAGCGCTCCACCCAAAAATCTTCGGCGAGCAATCCATGGTTGTCGGGCATGACATGGGAAGGGGGTACTTCTCATACAGGGGGCGACTGAAGGCTATGGAGGAAGCTCCAGCGCACCCACTCGCGGCCATGACGTGGAGGCGGGAGCTCAAGCATGACGACGGCCGAAAACTGCGGAGGCATGGAGTACGGGCACTCCGTCCAGGTTCACAACTGCGGCGCCCTCTCCCGGAGCGAAACATCAGTGGCATGGGGGTCATGGTGGGAGGTTCTAGGGGAGATCCTCCTCCTCGCGGTCCTGGAGGAGCATGCCACCAAGGACGGCCTCATGGAGCGGCTGGAGAAGGCGGCGGCGCACCCCGATGACGTTGTTGCGCGCGGTCGATGAGGAGCAGAAGGAGTTCGACCTCCTCAAGGCGATCCGCGTCTCCCTGGCGGAGGCGAGCGTCTTCGGCTGCAAGAAGGAGGAGGAGGACGCCACCGCGCCTCTCAGCAAGAAGCCTCTATGAGCGTCAGTCAGCGTCGATGAGCGCCACGGCCAGCCTGGGTAGGAAAGGGATTTCTTTAGATCTAGCAAAGTATCTAGATCCTTTTGTAGGAACTAGTTTGAATGAGTGATGAACTTGCGGTGATGAGATTTGTATGTTGATTCTTTCGGCGCCAATTCATTTTTCGATTTGCAGTTTGATTATCCAGTTTTTGTTCTGCGCACTACCTTTATGATGCTCTAATACCACTACATTGAGAAACCGGTACCAGTTATTTTTTTACTTACAAACGAATTAAGGACAGTAAACTAAAGGAAAGACATGGAAGCTGGATTGGTGTAATTTCACAAAACAGCTGTATTTCTAACAAAGGATTGGTGTAATTTCACAAAACGGTGGTATTTCTAACAAAGATCTTCATAGGTAAGACTCGGCACTTTTGCTTCGTCCCCCCTCAAACTTTGACAACAAAAACTTGATACCGATTGTTTAAAGGATCGTACGAACCATCCGAAGTCCGCATGGTCCTCTTAGACGTATACTCACCGTATACATATACACATGTGTCTGCGGAAGGCAAAAGTCAAAAGTTATATAACATCAACAAAATAATTTAAAATATGATATGCGAAGACGTAGATCACGATAATGGGAGGGGATCCGCCGACCGAAACATGGATTATATCCAGTTTGACTGAATACACATATACGGAGATATATATGGCCTCGATATGGGTTTCGACGGTCAGAAAAAATAAAACAGCTCATACAGCTTAAGTTTAAGAGGGGGGACCGAAGCACACCTCAAGACTCGGTTGAATTGGTTGGACTGGTCTCCCCCAATTGGGCCACTTAATTATGACCAAAATTTTAAAGTTTACAGACGGTGCTAATATCATTAATTACTCGCACGGAACAATGGGCCGCGTGCATCATCCTGTTGTCTGTATCTGTACTAGGATCAATTATTTATTTATTTGCCAAAATCTGTACTAGGATCTTTTAGTCCTTCCAGTTGATCTTACCTTAGTACCACTACCCTTGCAGCATGCACCGTCTTTAATTTGTGCTGTTCCTCAGGAGCCATTTGCTATAGTGAGCGAAACCTGGCCAAGTTCACTGCATGAATTGACATACACCCGACAAACAAGGAAAAAAAAAGCAGCTAGCAAGAATTAGTGATCTTTCACTCTTCTAGATTGGAGATTGGGATGTGTGGCAACCAAAGTTTGCCAGCATGAAATCAAGGATGGCAGTGTCGCATGTAAGAAAATAATAATAAACCGGACTTGAAATATAACATGTGCCGCAGATTCGATATACTAATTGTATAGGACTATATATATGTTTGTGTTGCACAACGGATCCGTAGTTTATTACCACTACCATGAATTCTTCTCCCTTTTCGTCTCAAAATAGATGTCAGAGATTTGTCAAAATTTGGATGAATTTATGCATAGATTCATCTAAATTTTGACAAACTCGCGGGATCTATTTCGAGACGGGGGGAGTATCACACGTACTGTATTACAAATTTGAAATCTTCCAAGATATGATGTTCTTCCAAAAGAAAAGAAAAGAAAAGAAAAGAAAAGAAAAGAAAAGAAAAGAAAAGAGTCCATGCATCCTACAAATCCGATCAATCAACATTTATTGGCTGATGACGAAGTCGTATCCAGTTGCTAGCTTAATTAACCATGGATGCAAGATCGGAAGCTAGCTTGTAAAAGGACATCAAAGCAAGGAATTACACATGCATCCTCGGGCACGCAGTACGTACTCACGAAATTGCAAGATGCATGCGAATTAAGCAGCAAAAGCAGCAGCACGTGATATTGGCACGGCTCAATCGAAGAGCGGAACCCCCTGCTTGCCTCGATCGGGAGCGCCGGGTCTCTGATTGAACCGCACCAATACCGCGTTCAGTTATTATTATTCCCTGAAATAATATGAACACAAGCAGTGAGCTCGTGAGGACATCATGCATGATGGTGATCAGTTGAAGAACACAACTCACCAGGACACAGGAGCAGGATCTACCGAAGAATCAACATAAGAGCTAGCTCCTAGTAGCTCGGGGAAGAAAGAAGATGCATGGGAAGATACCCTGGACTTGTTCATGGATGCAATGCAAAAGAGGGGTGTGGATAGAGAGAGATAGACGGGCCGGGAAGAGAACGAGGAAGGTGACGAGGAAGGAATCGGACGAGGAGGAAGGAGCAAAGCACATTGGTGGTATCCGGCGCTCGCTCGTCCATGGCATGGATAGATATAGAACGAACTGGCAGCGCTGAAGCTACTAGCACGTACTCGCCCGCGGCAAGGAATTGAATTGGGCAACCAACCAGAGAAACAAAGGGGAGGTTGGCGCATTTATGGGCCGCATTGAAGGAGGTGGGAGCTCACGCTACGACATGCCTGGAGCTGGTGGAGGTGGAGAGCATGCCCATGCCAATGCCATGCCATGCGCGCGACGCGAGAGCCTAACGATCGATCGACGTAGTACTAGTACTGCCGATCGATTTGATTGATTTGCAACGATGGCTACATATGCTACGACATAGACGGGGCAGGGACAGCACTGTGTATGATGTGTCTTTGGCTTGAATGCACTTCTGCTTCTGCGGTGTGTGTAGTAGCTCGCGCCATCCCCTGCCGCCTGCTAGCTGCAGCATGCAGGCATGGCATGGGATGTTTGGCCTGGTGCTACTCTCTCATGGCATCTCTGTGACGCCTCTTCCTTCGATAATCGTTATCAAGTGTCGTCGTGTTGGGGTCGCTGTTTCGGCGTTACAAGTGTGGACATGTATGTTTACAGGGTAGAGTACGTGGTTGTAGTACTCCCTCCGCGTCGGCAAATAAGTGTATTTCTCTAGCCCTATCTTAAATCAAAGTTAATAAAGTTTAAGTAACTTTATAAAAAATAGTAATATTTATGACACTGAATTGGTATAAGTAGGTATGTTTTCAAATTTAGTTTTATAACATGTCAATTTGATGTAATATATGTTGCTATATTTATCTATAAAATTAATTAAATTTAATAAAGTTTGATTTAGTCAAAAGCTAGATGTATACTTATTTGCGAATGGAGCGAGTACGACGGGAGGGGGGACACACGCGCGCGTGAAGTGAACCGTGCCTTGACGGAAGGAGTGACGTGGACGTGCATGCCCGTGTGATGGATGCGTACGTGGACGTTGGCGGTGAGAGTTCCTTCCAAGGAACCGCTTCGTGCTACCTTTGTCGTCACAAAAACGATGAGCCGCAACCGTGGTGCTGGCGTCTTGCGGCCGATCGATCGAACGGCATCCATGCATGCGTACGTAGTGCTATAGCCGCTGTCCTATCTGAGGTTAATTAATTTGACCAAGAGCTGGCTGCGATCGAGCGCCAGGTGGAAAAAGTTGAGGAGGAGGGGAGATTATTGGACTCTTAGTCGTCTTTGATTATTTGGACACGAGATACGTAGCACTGGCAGGCTTGTCGAACCCGCGTCGTGATCGTAATACTAAGAGCGCGCATATCTCTGTATAAGTGTGATAGATGCCCAAAAAACTGATTTATAGGACACGAAGCGGGACAAAAAAACGGCTCCAATGGATTATGTAAACAGCACGTGCTCTAAAAAAATTACATCAAGCCGAAAAAAATCACCCCTTTGATGTATATCTGGGGCAGCAGAGCGGCTGCCCAAAAACTCGACGACCGCGCGCCCGCCAAACCACCACCCTAAAGTTTTCCGCTGCGGATGCGCCGCCCTGCCCACTACCGGCCACCGGAGAGCCATGGACGGCCAATTCAACCCCTCCCAGTCCCCTTCCGACCATCTCACGGCCGATTCCACCCCTCCCCTAGTACATGCAGCCGTTATCGTAGAAAAACCCTATGGGGCCGCATGTTCGATGTCCTAGCTCCGCAATCGATAGTTGACGCCGAAAATTCGAGCTACGGCACCGCCGCCACCACTAAACATCCGGCCAAGGGGAACAAGGCCGCAACCACCGGTGTGAAGCGGCGGGCTACCGTCACCGACGCAGAGGAGGAAGAAGCCGAAGGACACGGCAGGCCACGCGTCTGTTAACGTCGACAACCAAAGCGAGTGAGTCCAAAAACACCGGTGATGGTCATGCGCAAGAAGAGAAGGAGACAATCGAAGCCAACAATGACAATGATGCATGATTGTTGCTATGTTGTTGTTTGAATAAGTTTATGATTTAAAATATGCTACTTTTGCTAGTGTTTGAACTGAGTTAATGATTGGAGTTATGTTATGCTATGTGGTTTTTATTTGAGGAAGTTATGTGGATTTGAAGAACTAGTTGTTCTATGAGTCATGATCTTGCATAGTTTTAATTTTGTTTTACTGTTCTATGATATTTTACAAAGTTTGTACATAGTTATATGCAACATAGGGGTAGAAAAAAATGGTTGCCATGGGGCAGACGTGTCCTATTATACATCATCTAGAAAAGCAAAGACTAATTTTTTGTACTCTATATGTCAAAAGGTGGTGTAGCTGCCCTATAATATATCCATCCATTACAGATGCTCTAAGTTGGCGTCGATACACGAAACGCAGCGGACCTGCATAGGGTGATCGTTGTACAACTCGACCAAATCTGTCGATAAGGTACACACGTAGGCCGGCATCTGTTGCCGCATACGGTGTACTAAGTATTAATATACGTACCCGCAATGGTGGATCTAAAAATTACTCAAAGCCTGGGCAAACAGTATATTTTAAGGTTAATAACACTATCTTTTGATTAAATTGTTATGAAATTAAGCTTGTCGTTCGACCGGAAGCCTAGACGCATGTCCAGGATTAGGGACGGCTAGATCCGCATATGAGTACCCGTTACATCATGCATGTCTGGTACACAGATGGGCCACCGTGCTGCACGTCCGCACGTACGTATACAGACATATATACTGCGCCGTGCGCGCCATGCATGCAATGAAGCGCCAGCACATGTATATACTGTGTTAGCTGCTGTACATACGCGTCATATGCATGTGTACTGAGTATTAATTATAAGCTCAGCATCGTGCGATTGACTGACACAGCTGCAGGCTTTGTTATCTGTATACGTACCAACATATACAGATACTCCGATGCGACACTGTACTATACTGGTACTCTTTAAGCCGGCAGTAATAATGAATGCTACGTACTCATCGTCTATCTATGGGAGTATTCACGTACACTTACACGCCAATCGTGTGACTGACTGGATGCAGGCTTGATTATCTATCTCTCGCGCGTGCATGTGGAACCTACGTTTTGAAAGCCCGGCCGGCAGCGGTGTTAGGGCATGGCCCACCCAAATGAGCCCTCCAAAACGTTTGGCTCGATACGTCGTTTATTTTGGGTCATGGATCGGCTTATCCGGCCAGCCGTGTAGCATCCAGTCAGATGATTAGTACGTATCATTCATCTGTCCACGCGTAGCGGTCTGGCCCATTTGTCCGCGCTGGCTAACCATTGATGAGAGTGCCCAAACAGACTAGGGAAGGACGCGAAAGGCCAAGCGCGTTGTCTGGGCCAATACAACCACGACCCAAGTTTGATGCATGGATGGGTTGGTCCATGCAAATCGGTTTGAATGGGTCACACCGCTAGGCCAATGCATAGATGTCCGTCAGTCCGCTCGGACGCGTTCGAGCGCCAGCGGATCGGTTGGGTCGGCCTGATCGAGATACCCTTACTTGGGGATGGGATTGGGTCGATCTGGACCTGGTCATTGCCCTGGCCCAATTTTAGGGGTCATGGGTGATGGTTTAATCCGTTTTAGAAAAAGTCGGTGGCCTTGCAGGCCCAATGGGTATCCCATGTTGGTCCAATATTTAACAATTGTATAATTTCGTAGCTGAACTATTTGCATTTTTTGTTGGGATTTCTATTTTCGTGCCCTTGGTTCGTTAGTTGTACTCAGTTTTTCCTAGCCGCTTAACTTTTCCTCACTTTTCCCCTCGCTATGTTACAAAACCCTCGCAGAAGCTCGCAGGCGCTCGGATGGAGGGATGTTGTAAGGTCAAAGGCTTTTGTGTTTTTCTTGGTAACACATCCGAATTTTGTGTTTTTCTTGGTAACAATTTGGTTTCTTGGTCTTCAAAAAGGCAGGTTATGGTTTCTCGCCCGTCAGTCGAAGTTGAGTATCGCGTTGTGACTCATGCGGTTGTTGATACAATTTGGTTGCGTCAGTTGCTGTCGGAGCTGCATCGCCCTATTGAGCAAGCTACTATTGTTTATTGTGATAATATTTCAGCTATTTACATGTCAGGGAATCGGTTCAACACCGTCGTACGGAGCATATAGAGATCGATATTCATTTTGTTCGAGAAAAGGTGGCTCTCGGTGAAGTTCGTGTTCTACATGTGCCTACTTCATCTCAGTTCGCTGATATCTTTATTAAAGGCCTGACGACTACTCTGTTTAAGACATTCGTTTCAGTCTTAACGACGTCGATCCTACCGTTGACACTGCGGGGATGTTAGAATACAACTCTTGTTAGGTTTAAGAGTCCTAGTCAGTTTGTTATAAGGCTAGGCCGGTGCACCTAGACCGTCGTATATACCTTTTGTAATTGGCACAATATTGTTATCGATTATTATTCTATACAATTCTACAACTCGGTGTTGGCTTCATCGACCCAAATCTTGTTTAGAGCCGACCCACTCTGGTTACGATCCATGCGACCCATTGGACTTGAAATTATGGGTCGGGCCAGCGACCTAGAGGGCTGACCCGACCCATTCCCATCCTGAGTGTTACTCACAAACGACAAGCCCGTATGTGTGCGCAGCCTGCGTCACTATACATGATAAGGATGTTCTAGCTGGCCATTGTGTTATGATCAGCACGAATCTTCAAGCACCTTCAGGCCAAGCCTAGACTTAGAATTTCTGAATCGACGGTTACCATGGAGCTAGATGTGGGAGAGCATAAAACTCTCTAGGTGGTCAACAGTTGCACGACTGAGGAAACACGATAGACGCGACAATAACTCCGTGCACACCCCTTCAATCAATATGGATTTGCTAGTTTACCTGTGCCTAAGAACTTCTTAGTTCTCAGTCACTTCTCTCGTCATTGGATTTATCCTGTGATTCGTGCAACGTGAGGTATATACATGAGTTGCAACTAGATTGTAACTGAAAATTTAATGAGTTGTAACTAGGTTGCAATTGAGAACTAGTATAAATCTTATAAGTTACAATTGAGAATTAGCACCGTTAATAAGATGACGTCACCATCCTCCCTGTCTCTCCTTCCCATCCATACTATGGTCCCATCAACCAACCAAGCGATGACGAGGCTGATGGCTTCTTCTCCTCCTCCGCTGCTTGGCCCAACTAGGATGCCTCCCCAGCAGGCCACATTTAGCACGCGCCAGGTTGCCGAGTACGGAACTGATAGCTCATAGCTCCATGAACACTACAACCCTCTTTTACCGAAGATGGCAGGCTTCATCCCTAGGATGCAGCTGAGCCCTAGTGGATGTTGTGGAGGAGCGATGGAGCAGCCGAAGAAGCAACTGGGGCAGCCTCCAGGCATGTGGATGGCGTCCTTGTTGTGCCACTCTGGTTGTACATGTAGCTGAGCGCGAGGGACCTAGATTCACTGGCTGTGCCACCAACAATGGAGGTGCTTGCCAAGAAGATGAAGATCATGAATCAGGTCGTCAAGGTGCCAATCCAGACCAGACCCATGTGCAACAGTGGTTCAATGGCAACTTGGTGTTCTTCAAGGGATGGAAGACGTTTGGAAGGAGCGCGGCGTCATCTTTGTGTTCAAGTACAAGACCAAAATGTTCAACATTTAGATGTACAGGTTCAACAACTCTATGGAGGTGGTGTCCGACTTGAATCGCCATGGCTGGTGATTGACGCCATGATATGTTGATCTTCTTTTGCTGCTGCTAATGTTGTTATAATGTTGACATTGTTAACTTCTCTTTTTGGTCACTGGTCTGTGCCATTGGTATAATTGGGTAGTCAGATGGCATGGGATGCAACTGATATTAACTTAGGTACTCTGTTAATCTGGTCCTGTTAATTATATATGCTTGTTAATTATGTAGTATGCTTGTGAGTTGTTCTATGTGTGTTTGTGCTGGTTGTATGGTAACCTCATCCATTTTAAAAGAGGTGATCATATACCATGTGTGTGCCACAAAACAAGTTGCCAACCAAACAACCGTGGTTTGCATCTACTAAGCCTTAAAGAGTGAGTAACTGCAGACAGTCAAATAAAGTGACACCTGCATACCCAGTGGTGCAACGTAGGCCACCAAACAAAGCAGAGAACATTGCGCAGAGTGCATTTTCTCGTGGCCATGGTCCAAACCATAATTCTCTATGTCAGTAGCCACCTAGGCAAAGTTTGTAAGATCACATATGACATTTCACATACATGGGCTTTGTGATTTAGAAAAAATCTAAAATCACACCTGAGTCTAATAATTTAGCCCCGTTATTTCAACATTAAGCTCACAACATCGTGCGACGACTGTAAGTGTGTGTTCGGTTCTAGAACGAGAGGGAATGGAACGGAGTGAGTCCATTCCGAGGGCATGGGACGGTTCCGACCCTGTGTTCGGTTCAGAAAAGAACGAGGAACGGAATGGTTCTATATTGTGTTCGGTTGGGAGAATTGGGACCGGAACGGAATAGCTATAATGATGCTTAAAATTTTAATAATTTAAGCTTAATATTTAACAATGTAATTAACGGTAGAAAATATTTTTTTTGTCTTAAAATCTTTGCTAAAAGTACCAAATCATAGAAATATTTTTGTTTCAAAATCTTTGCAAAATATACTCAAATTAGAGGGCCGCGTGTTTTGCAAGATTTTGTCGCTAATCATCTCAGCTAATCATCGCCACGGCTAAAAATCCCCGCTGATTCGGTAATTAATCATCTTAGCTGGGTTAGTTCGTGAATTAGCGAGCCGTTCCGCGCGATCCGGCCGATTCGGTCAGACGACCTCGTTCCTCATATTAGAGGAATATTCCGTTCTGAGGAACTACGTGGTTTCGTTCCTTTCTTCCAACCGAACACATAAACGGACGCTAGGTACGGAACGGACTGATTCCATTCCACCAAATTCCAGAACCAAACACACCCTAAGTGCATCGACTGACTGGTTATCTGTATACACTGTACTAGTACTCTTTAAGCTGGCAGTGATGAATGATACTCATGCACATCATCTATCTCTGGGACTGGGAGGGAGTATGCACGTACACTTACACGCGAATCGTGTGACTGACTGGATGCAGGCTCGATTATCTATCTCTGGCGTGCACGTGGAACCTACGTTTTCAAAGCCCGGCCGGCCGGCAGCTTGGGTGTTACTCACAAACGACACGCTCGTATATGTGCGCGCGGCCTGCGACACTATACATCATAGATAGGCGTGTTTGGTAGTCTCCGGCCGGGCCAAGCACAGTCCTAGTTACCGCGGAGCCAGGCGTGGGAGAGCGTAAAACTACCTTAGCGGGGGAGGGGGAGGGGGAGGCTTAAAAGTTGAGGCGCAAGCTGATTTTTTTTTTTTTGAAAACGATCCAAATACCTGTAAATAATAGTACTTTCTTCGTCCTAAAATAGATGTCTTAAATTATCAAAATTTAAATGAATCTAGACACTATTTAGATATAGATTTATCCAAATTTTGGCAAATGTGAGACATCTATTTTGAAACGGAGAGGGTATATTTCTTCGTGAGCTAGGGGGCGACGACCCATTTCACCTCCACGAAGGTCTGCCAATGGACACGGTAGTAACTCAATGCACATACGCTCAATCAATATTGTCACCATCCTATGTCTCTCACTTCCCATCCATACTATGGTCCCATTAGCAGACCAAGCGACGACGAGGCCGATGGCTTCTTCGCCTCCTCCGCCGGCATGCCACAGCGAGCAACGGCCAGGTTGCCAAGTACGAAACCCATGGCTTCCTAAAAAACTAAAACCTTTCTCTGCCATGGAGTTGAGGCCCGGTGGAGGCCGTGGAGGAGCACTGGAGCAGACGAAGTGGCATGATGTTGTGCCACTCTCGTTCTACGTCCAGGTGAGCGTGAGGGACCTAGCTAGATTCCCTGGTTATGCCACCAACAATGGAGGTGCTTGCCAAGAAGATGAAGATCGTGAATCGTTCAGTCAAGGTGCCAATCCGGACCACTAAATTCAGCGAGACCCGTGTGCAACAGTGGTTCAATGGCAACTTGGTGTTCTTCAAGGGATGGAAGAAGTTTGCAAGGAAGATCAAGATGGCCGTCGGCAACATCCTTGTGTTCAAGTACAAGAACGAAGGGTTCAACACCTCTATGGAGGTGGTGTCCGGCTGTAATTGCCATGGTTGGTGATTGCCACCATGATCTGGTGATCTTCTTTTGCTCCTGCTAACGTGCGTGCGTGTTAGTTGTATGGTAACCTCACCCATTTTAAAAGTGACCATATACCATGTGTGTGCCACAAAACAAGTTGCCAACCAAACAACTGTGGTTTGTGTTAGGATTTAATTTATAGGTTAATTAAATGATAATCCTTTCTATGTCGGTGGGTTTGTCCACCAACTTCTCACACCCTTTCCGAACGGACGTGGCCCATACATGTGTCTGTTCCCCTTGTATAAATAGACTGATTATCAGTGGAATAAAATAGAAGTTGAATCATTTGTCTCTCCCACTCTCTTTCTCTCGATTTCTTCTAACACATTATCAGCACGCTCGAACCAGTCGGCGAATTGAGTCTACATCGAAGAAAGACGAGAAGAAGAAAACATATTGAATTCCATGTAGGGAATTTAGTTGGAAGAGCGAGGCTATTTTCTGCTTGGATTGCACCCTTTGATTGTTTCAGTCCGAGTGAGTGGTTTACACTCTGCCATGGCCATGGTCTATGGATCTGAATCATTGTGAAGGTTTTGGCAATCATACAAGAGAAATGTTTGTCGACAGTTGTAGGCTTTTGTTGTATGATTATCCAGAATCAATATACTTAGAGGAAATCGCATCCACCTATGATGACTCTTCGTGATTTTCCAATACATGTGAGTCCAGGTGTTCCGATGTCCCAGCCAGTGTGTGCAAGCTGAAGCTGGGCTGTGGAGGTTTCCCTTCCACTGGGTGTATACTACCCATAAGGTGTTTTGTCAACGCTAGGTTGACTTGCATTTACTGATTTAGAGGACATCTCCTCGATTTCCTTTGTTGCTTGCAGGAAGCTAGATCCCGGTTAGAGGTCGTACTGCTCCCCCTCTTCTCGGGTACAGAGAGTTGAATGGTTTTTATTGGTACCTCCACTCTTTCGGACGTATTTCTAGCCGGACTAAAGGATTTTATAACACCTTTAAGATCATCCTCGCGGCGTGGCGGCGCCCACATCCACGGCCGCCTAACGCAAATTCCAGCGGTGAGGCGACGCGCACAACGACGGAAAATGCCCGACGAGGCTCAGTGTACATCGGCAGCCGCTCTTCACAGCGCTCCCAGCGGCCGACCGGCCGCGGTCGCTCCATGCACGGTCGGTCCAGCGACCCGGCCATGGCCAGCGTGCCAGGCCTCCGGCGTGGTGCTGTTGCAAGCCCACAAGCAGCGCCCCAACCGGAGAACGGTGGCACGGCCTCGCCACGCCACGGATCCGCCGTGTTTCGAACGAGCACCTCGCTTGCCTTGTCTCCGCATGCATCGAGCCTCAACGGCGACGACAGCCTCATAGCCCGAGGCCGGCGTTTGGCTCCGACTCCACGGCAGCGTGGCCTCATAGCCCTCTGCGTCGGCGTCTCCACGGCACATCGACAGTCGTGGCTTCTGGTTGCACGTCCGCCATGGCCGGCTCGTGATGGAGCCCAAATCATTCGATTGGTATCTATCCAGAAACGGGATAGTAACCTTATCCTTTCACCATTTTTGCACCATAGTCCTTCCATGTGCAGGGATTAGCAAAACAGGCTAAACAGTGTGTCAGGACTAGAATAAACAAAAACAAATCTGCTAGAGGACATCGTATTTTCTGGTTCTCGTAGATTAGTCAATACTAATAGCTAGTATTTTCGGTTCATGACCATGTTTATTCAGTATTTCTGTTGAGTACTATGTATTCCAGAGAATATTTTGATGTTATTTATTTCCATGTTCCCTACATGTTGAGATTAATTACGTCACTATTTGCAATTGAGAATTTAATTTTTTGCAAATAAAAATCGATTCATCTTAATTGAACTATTTTTGGTTCAATACGAGAAAGAATTGATATGCAAAAATTTCAAAGTGATTTCATCGAATTGATGTTTTGGAAATACAAGGTAGTGGCTAGATCTACTGCTTGTAGATTATTACCACTACTTAGAGCCTACATTTTGTCATATTTAACATTATGATTGCTTAACAATGTGATGTCCTAAACATTTTATTAAGTCATGACATAAGGCATTAGAAACATGAGTATCTACTGATTTCATCAGATTATACTGTCTAGTGTTGAGAGATGGACCCCAAAATTTCTTTTCGGAGAGTATCTACGACGTGTCAAACTTAATAATTTGAAGTTCACACTAATGATTTCAAGCCCACTTCTTGAAGTCGTCCATAATTTTGCATAGTTCATTACAACACGACCATGATGGTTGTTGGTTTACTATACGTAAATTAATAATCTCTGCTTTACCCATGATGGTAACAGATGGCCGGAAATGAGAGTTCGATGTGCTCGACCTCAATAGCCACAACTACCTTACCTAGGCCACGGACATCAAGATCACCCTTGCGTCCCGTGGGATAGTGCATGCCATCCAGAACCCGGAGGACCCCTTCCGACTGGAGTCACACCGCTGAGAGAAGAGGAGAAATATGTTGACTTGTACATTATAAGGCACCATATCCACCCGGATCTTAAGTCCGAGTATTGGGAGGAGGAATCCCCATTTACTTTGTTTCAGGCCCTCAAAACGAGGTAAGAAAAGCAGAAGGCAGTTGTCCTGCCTGAAACACTTCATGATTGGATTTATCTTCGATTTCAGGACTTTAAGTCCATCGGGGATTACAATCATGAGGGTCATAAGGTAAGTTTTAAGCTGCGCTTTTGCGAGAAGGAACCTACAGATGCGGAAAAGATAGAAAAAACTCTATCCACTATGATCCCATCCGAAAGGCTCCTCTACCAGCAATACCACGCTTGTGACTACCAGGTCTATTCAGGACTTATTCATATCCTACTTCAGGCTGAAAAACATGATGAGCTTCTTGTTAAGAATGGCTCTCAGCGCCCGGTTGGTTCCCAACCTTTGCTGGAAGTTCATATGAATGTCGCGAACGGAAGAAAGTTTGGTGGTGCCTTCAACAGCAACCAATTGAACTTTAAGGATAAGCGTAAGCGCAACTGGAACAAAAGGCCTCAAAACTCGGCCCGTGGGAAAGGCACCACAAAGCCAAAGTATGACAAAACTAGGCTTTGTGACAAGTGTGGATGCTACACGCACCCTACAAACAAGTGCAAGACCCCAAAGCATCTAGCAATTCTTTACGAGCAATCCCAAGCACGCAAAGTACCTCAAGGAAAAAGGTTTGAAGCTAACTTCAACCTTCATCCGGATGGTACCAATGGAGCTGGTTGTTCGCAAGATGTTCCTCTTGAACCTAGCAACACCATGACTCTCTAGCAGCCCGAGGACCCTATGAGCACGGAGAACATGATTGTTGAGTATGTCTCAAACGACATGTTTCGAGACTTTGACTAGTCCCACTATCTCCTTAGTGATCAACTTAATCATGTCCATCGGTGATATTGTAATAGAACATAACTATTGTTGTCACAGTATATTGTATCAGCACTCTGATATAAATAAGATTGTATATAATCTATATATTTGAGAAAAGATTTCCATAGCGAAAATCCTTCAACTCGATATATAGATTTCTACGGGGGCAATCCGATGGATGAGGAACAAGTATTTGAAAAAATACCATCTCTATTGTTTGGATTGCACTACTAGTACATCCAACCGTAGCACATGTTGCATAATGCAATTCCATTGGTCACAATTTGCTTGAGTCCAAAATTTCCTCGGTCATCAGACTTTGTGTGCACATTGTGCAACACAGGGAAGCATATTTTGAGGCATTCACACGTCAAAATATAAGTTGGACCGCTTCAATCCCTTGAACACATCTAGGGAGGCATTTGTTATTCCCCAACCATTGTGTGGTTCTTTTAAGGTATTCTGCATGGTTCTCAATTATGCATCTATACGATGCTCATACATGTGTTTTATGTCCATATGAAACCATGCATTTACCATGATAATGATGGAAGTAATCAAGTTACATTCCCATTATCGAGAAAGTCGAATTTGACAAATTTGCAAGGAAAATGTTGCAGAATTCTCCTCATGTGCCTTCAATGAATATTGCATGGCCAAGCGGATTGAAGTTCAACACTCTATCTGATACATCCACATTCATAATGGTTTGGTTGAATCCCTGAATAAGAGGATCAAACTCATTGCATGACTTTTGTCGATAAAATGCACTACCAACTTGACGTTGGAGTCATGGAGCTTTACACACTGCTCAATGACTAACTGCATATCGCAGTACTCCTCCTCTGTAATTGATACGTGAAAATCCTTCGAGCATTTCCCATCTGCGTAAGTTTGGAAGTGCTTCACGCGTACCGATCTCACCACCACAACATACATTATTGGTCCCACATACTTGGGATCTATGTGGGGTACAGATCTCCGTCGAGCAACATGTACCTTGAACCCCTCATTAGGGATACATTCTAGCCCAGTATGTTGATTGCTTATATTAAATGATGGATTATTTCCAGGCATTAGGGGGAGACATCATGTACCACACAGAATGCTAGGAAATCAATTGGGACTCCACGTTCCACCTTATATCCGCGTATTCAAGAATTTGGACTACGTCCGGAATTCACATATTTGCAACATATTGCAAATAACCTGCCAGATTTATTTACTGATCTTAAAGGTGTTACAAAATCCTTTAGTCCGGCTAGAAATGCGCCCGAAAGAGTGGAGGTACCAATAAAAACCACTCAACTCTCTGTACCCGAGAAGAGGGGGAGCAGTACGACCTCTAACCGGGATCTAGCTTCCTGCAAGCAACAAAGGAAATCAAGGAGATATCCTCTAAATCAGTAAATGCAAGTCAACCTAGCGTTGACAAAACACCTTATGGGTAGTATACACCCAGTGGAAGGGAAACCTCCACAGCCCAGCTTCAGCTTGCACACACTGGCTGGGACATCGGAACACCTGGACTCACATGTATTGGGAAATCACGAAGAGTCATCATAGGTGGATGCGATTTCCTCTAAGTATATTGATTCTGGATAATCATACAACAAAAGCCTACAACTGTCGACAAACATTTCTCTTGTATGATTGCCAAAACCTTCACAATGATTCAGATCCATAGACCATGGCCATGGCAGAGTGTAAACCACTCACTCGGACTGAAACAATCAAAGGGTGCAATCCAAGCAGAAAATAGCCTCGCTCTTCCAACTAAATTCCCTACATGGAATTCAATATGTTTTCTTCTAGAAATAGAATGAGAACAAGGTGGTGAGAAAGCAAGGCTTGTAGCACAAGGTCGGGTTTTCGCAGAGATCCGAGACCTACTCTCCAGACATGAGTGGAATCCTCATTTTCCGATACCTATATCATTGGCAGTGCAAAATCATCTATCTATGCAGTTGATAGATGTAGTGTCGACATTTCATGTGGATCACTAGATTTGGACATGTATGGTTCCCGATGGAATCTCTATCCGAATCGAAATGTAAATGCAACATGATTGTGTAAAATCAATGAGTCACTACATGGCTTATTGTTGTCGGCATATTTTGGTACAACCGATGTAGTGAGTTCCTTATACACAAGGAAAACTCCTACAATGATGATTACTCATGTGTGTTTGTCATGCTCAAGGATCACTCCTACAATGACGAAGCACGTGATCATCTAAAAGATGGAATTTGAGATGAAGAATTTGGATAAAACCAAATAGTTCTAGAGACCTCAACTCGAACTCCTCCACTCAAGTATTATGGTACACCAAGTTGCCTATATTATAAATATTGGAGAAACCTAAAATAGACAAGTCATATCCATCTCCCATGACCGGTTGTTCGATCTCTAGACGTAGAGAAAGATTCACTCAAACCACGGGATGATGTAGAAGGGATGTTGAGACTTGAAGTTCCATATCCCAGTGCCATTGGACCCACCAACACAATTGGTTTGGAATCAAGAATATCTTTCGATATCTCCAAGGCACCACACATTATTTGATATGTTCATGTAATTTTAGAGAAATCTAAACTCCAATATCATCAGAATACACTGATGTTGGCTACTTGAATGATCCCTATAATGTGTACCTACATGGTAGAAGTGTCACTCCATTGATGTCTTCTAAATAGACCTCGGTGATTACACCTACCAATCATTCTGAATACAAAGCCACATTGCCATGTGTAGCTTTAGAATGATAAACCACATACATGAGTCATGTGGTATTGGTTCTCTTGAATCATCGACCATTATCTATATAGATAATGTTGCTTGTGTTGCATAGATACAAATAGGATACATCGAGAGCAATATCACTAAGCATATTGTCTCTAAATTGGTTTATCTTCATGAACTCCAGAAGAGTCAGGAAATAAACATCTTGCGAGTCAAATCATGTGATAACCTCGCTGACCTATTCATGAAGTCTCTACCAACTTTCATATTCAATAAATATTTTTATGGAATTGGTATTTGACGGCTTCAGGATTTGCAAGAATCAGGGGGAGTATCACCCTGGACTACTATTCAATGCATCATATTACACTCTTTTTCCCTTTATGAGTTTACTATCCAGGTTCTCATCGAGGGTTTTAATGAGGTAATATCAACACAAGATCATATGTCATACTTTCTTTTTCCTCACCAGGGTTTTTAGGAAAGTATACACAGCATATATATTGTCCTCTAAACTCTATGGGTTTTTTTCCTTTTACAAGGTTTTCTCATATGGAGTTAACACGGAGGCAATAATGATTATATGCTGTATCATTTTCTTCTTATTTTCCCACTGGGTTTGAAGGAGTTTTAACAGCATATCTGACTATTATATGTTGCATCATTTTCTTCTTATTTTTCCATTGGGTTTAAAGGAGTTTTAGCAACATATCGTACACCACTCCTCACATTTTTCCCACAGGGTTTTGGAGGAGATGATTCCAAGATGATTGATCGAGCAAGGACAAGGAAGGATTAGGGGAAGTGTTAGGATTTAATTTATAGGTTAATTAAATGATAATCCTTTCTATGTCGGTGGGTTTGTCCACCGACTTCTCACACCCTTTCCGAACGGACGTGGCCCATACATGTGTCTGTTCCCCTTGTATAAATAGACTGATCAGTGGAATAAAATAGAAGTTGAATCATTTGTCTCTCCCTCTCTCTTTCTCTCGATTTCTTCTAACAGTTTGCATCTGCTAAACCTTAAAGAGTGAGTAATTGCAGACAGTCAAATAAAGTGACACCTGCATACTCAGTGGTGCAACGTAGGCCACCAAACAAAGTACTCCCTCCGACTCAAATTTGTTTAGATACCTAAAACTTGACTAGATATATTTGTATCTAGATGAATCTAAGTCAACTAATATGGGCCGGAGGGAGTAGCGAACATTGTGCAGAGTGCATTTTCTCGTGGCCATGGCACAACCATAATTCTCTATATGCACTTTAAATGGAAGTTAGATCTGTACAAGTCAAAGTTTGTAAGACAGGTAACTTTACTCACGCATCTAAGTTGCTTAAGGACAGGATTTTCACAGAAAATTACCCAAATTGCAAGTTCAGGAAAAGAGAGACGCGCAAGACTCATCTTCGGAAACCATTCCAGACAACAAAGGAGAATGAATGCTGCAACACATCCGTCCATACGTAAACAATGGCTATGCTGCTATAACTATAATGCAAGAACCAGGGATTCCTTGCAGCAACCTGACACCTTCTCGCCCTACCATGCAACCACGTCCAGGCTCTGCGATCAGCAGCAACAGAACCGAAACAGAGCTAAAAAGTTATGGCACCGGGGGCTGCCGGCAACCTTCCTCTCTCAGTACAGCCACGCAATAACACAGCAACAGCACCCAGATTTAATGGCACCGATGTGACCTAGACAGACTACAGCTATGAAACATTACAGCAATTGCCATGAATTGGCTGACATGCACGAACACCACAGGAGCAGTAGAAATAACCAATTTCAGAAGAGTCAATTAACTTGATAATAAGCAATGTGAGATCAGAACATTCGAATATGTTTTTTCTTGGTTACGGAATGCAAGGACTTCCAACGAGGCAAACCAGAATATACACAGTTGCTTTGGCATGCCTTATTTACAGGGGCCATCTTGAGCGATTGATTTCCGACGCACCACCTAGAGCAGGCCGAAGGTGTTCTCGCCGCTGTAGGTCATGTAGAGGAAGCCGTCCTCATCCTTGTTCTCCTCGTAGATTGCAGACATCAGAGCAGCTGCAAAACAAGAACGAGCAGGAATTTTGGGTGAGAACATTGGACCATGTAGTAAAAATACACGAAGTACACATAGGTTTGTTCAGATAGATAGTCAGTTGTTTTTCCATACCTGTCGGTGGAAGTGTGTTCTTCACAAAGATGAAGATCGCCTTCTCAGCGCTGAGCTTGATCCGCTTCCTCACAACGTACACAAACTGTCCAACGGTAAGGTCGGCAGGGACAAGGTACCTGTATGGTAGTGATTGGTATCAGAATATTAAACAGGTTAAAGTCAATAATGACTAGCATGGTATGATAGTGCTTTGATGTGCCATCCAACAATATTTTGACCCATCAAGATCAACTGCTTTTGGACCATACTGATGTTGATTTCAAGATAAATAGTACTGTTACATGTTTGAAATAAAAACTGAAAGGACTTAATGGGATTTATCTGCTGTGCTAATGTTGTACTACAAGTAGCAACACCAATTTCCAGTGATGACGCTAATGATGGTTTTAGTTCTTGAAACAACTGGAATAAATTGTGTCCAGAAAAGACCCACAGGCCACAGTAAATACTATTCCTGAAATAGATCAAGATAAAGAGAAATTCATGGCAACAACTACCATTAGTTATCACCAGGAACCCATCAAGATCCCTGCTATTTAAGGAACACACAGGAGTAATAGCGTACAGTGGCTATGATTCGCATAATAACTCAAGAGCCTAGAGGACAACCTTAGCAACACTCCAGCTAGCATTAACTTAACAAAAAGTAAAGGTATAGATATTCTAATGAGTATGAAATGATTGAGCAGAACTCACTTTTCTTATCAATGTCAGGAATATCACTCTTCCCAGCCTTCTCAACGATCACCTACATTAAATTGATTGTTTACAGATTAGAACAAATAAATCATAAGGAAACCATAAATATACAGTCTATACTTAATAACAATCATAAAATAAAGCTTACAGGAATTCTGTCAGAGTACTTCTCTCTGATGCGGTTAGCCTCAGCCTGCCTCCTCTCTGTAATGCATGCACGGTGCAAACAACATTAGATTTCAGTTATTCTAATCTGACTATAGGGGACAAACATCTACAGAAAAAGTTAAAATCAAGGCTATAGCACATAGAGAACTAGAGAAAATAAGATATTATGCTCTACGGTCAACAAAGTGTAGAGAGAAATGTAACTAGTGGAATCATCAAAATATAATGGAAGCCAAGTAAAACAAACACGTTAACAGCTAACAGTGCAATGGCCAACTATAAATTTATCTATAAAATTTAGCTTCGCACGGCATGATAAAAGTCCCACAAGGTAATTAGAATACCAAATCCTCAATACTTCCTCTAAACTCGACAATGGAATGGTGATAGAACTCTAATCTATTACTAAATATCTGTTAGATTAATGATAAACCAAACCAAATAATCAAGTTGTGAAGCTGGATTGACGGCCCAACGTGTATGATCTACTGGACATATGTAGATCAGGCAATATTACACAAAACCAATTTATCAAAAACAAAAACTCAGTTAAGCATATAATTGATCTATCAAAAGTGACAAACATGTCCGCATTTATTAACCACCCTCCAAGATTAAATAAGTGGATGCACATTTATGTGATCACTCCCTTTGGCAACTTATCAATTCTACAAGCAGTTGCCACCAAGAATATCGAAGAGGCCTACCACCCTGAATCCTCTCCTGCTACGTTTGACCGTTTTCTCAAAAAAGAACAGACCCCGGAGGTGTATGTGATTTCCCTAAACTGTTTCCCTATTACGCAGGTACTTGCTCCAGTCCTAAATTACTAGAAATCTCCACAAAGTAATTCTAGAATCGGTACAGCCAATCCCCAACCCCGCAGTACACAACAGATAGCACAAACTTCCGCACGAAAAAAAAATAAAGGAGCATGAGAAGATTAGACGAACCGAGCGGGTGCTCCAGCTTGAACGAGCTCTTCGCCATCGATCTCCTTCCTTGCTGCAAGCACCAAAAACTACCGAATCAACCACAAAATACGCACCGATCGATTCAATCGAAACCCTACGAGATATAGGCCGGAGCGAATCCCTAATCGACGAAAGCCGGAGGTGAATCGATCGAAAACTAGGCCGGGAGCTTACGTGAATCGCAGGATTTGCCGGATTGGAGCGAGGGTTTCTGATGCGAGGGTAGCGGCGGGGAGACGGGACGGCGGGTTGGGGGAGGAGTGGGGATTGGGGTTGGTTAAGTAGCAAGGCTAGACGCGCACGAAACGTAGGGAAATAGATAACTTAATTGTAAAACAAACACTACTAGCACACGGGTACGTCTCCCCCAAGGAAACGGAACCAACTACCGTGCTCCACTAGTCTTCGACCAAATATTGCAATCCGAATTCGTTAAGTTTCATGGAAACTGTCGCCGGAGTGCAAAAAAGCTTGCAATTTCGGGTGATTTATGCGTGTTGACCAACTCTTTTCTCCTAGTGTGTAAACTTCTAACTTCGATTCACAGTATCGTGTCAAATTCATCTCTATCATCATCACTTATTTTATGAAAATCAGAGAGCTTTATTAGTTTAGGCTTGGTTTCTTGCTTGCATATGTAGGTTGGTTGTATGTTTAGGCCAACAAAGTCTTCAAGATCCGAAAGAAGTCTATAAGCAGAAGTTTGTGGATACCACACATCATGCTGTCAACCACCTACCTCTAGACAATCCAAAGCAATCACAACAACATGTTTTGTTGGAGGGAGTTTGACGTGGGAAATGGGCATGGGCGGACCTAGCGGGTGTGCAGGGTGGCACACCCAGAAAATTTGAAGAATTCATTTTACCTACTACTAGTCGGTCTCCGCTCAGCCTCAGATAGGTCCAATAGCCAAGAAAAAACATAGCTAGCAAAGCACGACCGGTTCATCACTAATTAATCGATCCCAAATTCAACGTGTTAACCTCGAAGAACCAGCAACCACCGACGATGCACGTACAAGTCGTCCCCCGCGTGGTTGCATCCCTTGCCCGCCTTCCCCCTATGGCCCCTTGTCGGTCGCTCATCGCTTCCTCCTGCGGCCCTTGCCGACCGGCACGCCTTGCGTGCCCATGGCCTCGTGGCTTCGTCGTGACGTCAGCTCGGCCGGCCGATCGAACAGGAGAAACCAACCAGCTATGAAGTTGCTTGTTTACATGTCGGCTATGAACCTGTTAAATTCATTTTCTTTTTATGATACTCAAAAGGTAATAAAACTTTCCCAATTATATCCCAATGACTTATCTAGCTCGGTTTTGATAAGATTTGAATACCAATTTGATACCTTTATCAATTATATGAGAACGGATGATAGGTTCAAATGTACAAATCATCTTGATGAGCTCTCTATTATGCTTGTTGAAACAAACAAGCATGTTATTTATGATCTTGTCTATCTACTTCTTAAGTTGATATTGCTCTTACCAGTGGCGACGGTGAGTATTGAAAGAGTATTTTCTTCTATGAGTCTAGTGAAAGATAAGTTGCAGAATAGTAAAAATGATGACCTTTTGAAACATTGCTTAGTGACATTTATTAAGCAAGATGTGTTCTTGGAAGTAAGTGAAGATTACATTTTTGAAACCTTCATAGGAATGGAAGAGCGTAGAATTACCAAATCTTAGTGAGTTATTTTTCTATTTATGCTATATTTTGTGATGTAAGACTTTGATCATGTTTTGAGTATTGGAATCAATTAACATTTGAAACATATATATTAAAGTACAATGTTGTGAATCAATTAGCTACGTATATTACTCATTTGGAAAATTTGTCGCATGTGTGCTAGTGCGGGAAAAATTAGGAGTGTGCACACCCTCCAATTTTTTCCTGGGTCCGCCACTGGAAATGGGAGTTTAAGCTAATGAGGCTTTTAATTCCTTGATTGGTTCGGTGGAACGGGAATTAAGGAGGGAAGAGGTAATGAAATTCACGTGTTAAAACTTTCACAAGTATATTACGTGGGAAGACCCTGGTAATTGAGACAGGGATGGAGAATACGCATTCAACTCCCAATCTACTTCCTTACGATTGCCAAACAAGTTGGCATTGAAATGAGCCTTTAACTTTTTTTCAGAACTCCCTTATATTACTAAGAAATCATGTACTCTCTGACCCATATTGGTTGATTTGAATTTGTCTAATTTCGAATGTATCTAGACATGTTTTAGTACTAGATACATCCGAATCAAAACAATTTGAATCAACTAAAAATGTGGGACTAAGTGGCGCATACGGGCGCTGCATACAAGCCCACATATACCTGCTTAAACATGTGGGACGAAGCGGCAGTAGGCGGGCGGCCTGCAACTGATCCCGCTTGCAGCCTGACTCATGGCCACAACTATTGTGTCACGCCAACTTCTCCTCTTTGCCAGTGCCTTGGCACATACGATGGCTTCCAGGTCGGTAATCCCCTTGACTGATCAACAATTGAGCCACTCTTGCATCACCTCGTACTCATCCTAGGATAATACGTCAAATCATGCCATGATGTCCATCGCGTACCATTGTGTCACCAGATTCAACGTCCTCGATCATGTCAGATCCACAACTTGTTCTTCCGGACTAGAGACTCCACTTTCGTCTTTTTCACCGGCTTAATCAATAGGTTCTTCAAGGTTTTGGATATGCCACACTTTCCTCTTCTTCACCGGCTTAATCATAGGTTCTCCAAGGTTTTGGATATGCCACTTTCCTCTTCTTCACCGGGTTAATCATAGGTTCTCCAGGGTTTTGGATATACCTTACATGCACTCAAAATTGTCGAGGGCCTTTTTGGTTTAAAGGAATGTTGAAGAATTTTATTTTCTTAGAAATTTCAGCTATACTTTGGTTTGTAGGAATGCAGATCTATAGTATTCTTGTTGGGTCCAACCTCTTAAAATGTTTTCATTGTTTCAATGGCGTTTACAACATGCACCTAATACTTCATATAAATTCATGTGTTTCCCATATGATGCAACTAAACAGTTTCTATTGCGGTTTCGGTTGAAAGGATACAGATGTCTCCTAGAGGGGGGGTGAATAGGCGATTAAACTTTTTCGAGAGTGGCTCAACAAAGGCGGAATTAAACTAGCGTTTACTTTGTTAAGAACAAAACATAGAGCAATCTAGGGTTCATCTATGTGCACCAACAACTTATGCTAAGCAAGACAAACAACTTTGTGATAGCAAGATATATACTTCAAGCACGAAGGCTATCACAAAGTAAAATGCATAAGTAAGAGCTCGGGTATAGAGATAACTGAGGCACGCGGGGACGACGATATTTTACTGAGTTCCTCCCAACATGGAGTACGTCTTGTTTGGAGAGGGGGTGGAATCTAACCACCTACGCCACAAAAGGCCTCCCTTATTCTTCGGTGAATCTCACCCCAATGGGATCGATCCACACTTCCACTATCGGTGCACTTGTCGGTGGCAACCGGAACCTCTCACAAGGTCTGGGCACTTCTCCACAACTTAATTGGAGGCTCCCAACAAACGCCACCAAGGCCACAGCCTGCAGCACCAACAAACCGTCTAGGGTTCCAAGAACCCAAGAGTAAAAAGCTTCTCAACTTTTACTCACCAAATCCTCCAGGAAGAACTCAAACCGATGCACCAAATGCAATGGCAAGAACACTAGTAGTGCTCAAATCCTTCTCTCCCAAATTCCACCAAAGCTACAAAAGCTTGTGGGAATAAGAGAGGAAGAACAATGGAGAAAATCCATAAAAGACTCCAAGATCTAGATCCCAAGATGTTCCCCTCACTTAGAGGAGAGATGGATTGGTGGGATTGTAGATCTAGATATCCTCTTTCAAATCCCTAAAGTATATGCAAGAATCAAGGGAGGGATTGAAGGGGGAGCAAGCTCAAGAGGGTCAATGATGGAGGAGAAAGCCTGTAAAACTCGAGCAGAGACATTGGGGAAGAAGGGCCCCTCTTTATAGGCCCACAGATTTCTGACCGTTTTCTGCCTGTTGGGGAAAAGTCAGACCGGAGACTCCGGTCTACACCGGAGATTCCAGCCCAACCTCCGGACTAGCCTCCGGACCACCTATCAGACTACCCAGGCTGAATTCTGGAGCCCCCTCCGGGGACTCCATGGGACACTCCGTACCACACCGGAGACTCCGGTCCATGCAGACCGGAGACTCCGGTCTGGACCAAATAAGAGGCAAAATTCAAATGGCGATATCTAGAGTTTGGAAACTCCGATTGACCCGAAACCAATTTTGTTGGAAAGAGGACAACAAGAGTTACCCAAGAGAGAACATTTCATGTATTATAATGTGAGATACCTCTCTTGGTGAGAAACTAGAAAACCTCAAAGATCAGCAATATGATATAAAAGGGAAATCCGTTTTTGATGAACTAAAGCTTGTTATGAATATTACCACAAGCTCTAGAACCTCACATGGATAAGATCCAAATAACATCCAAGAAAGGATGATGCTGGGTATGAAAAGTTTTGAGCTCTTTTTGAAAGATATGATCGAGTTACTCACTTGAGAGCCCCTCTTGATAGTACGGTTGTCTATCCTATAAACCGGTCTCTCCAACTAACACCACGAGACCGATAATAAAGAAACCCTATCAAGATCATACCTTTGCCTTGCGCATATTCCACTTGATCTTGATGTATATGATCTTGTACTTCTCAAGATGGAACACCTTTCTTGATTGCTCTTGCACGCACTCGCTTGATGAAGACTTGCAATTTGCTCCCCCATATGACATGGGGAAACCTTTACTTTGACCTTGTCTTCATTGATCCATGATCACTGAGGATGGCAAGCTTCAAGCATGATATCTTCTAGATATGGTACACCTTTAGCTTGCACAACATTTCTTCTAACACCATTTGGATTATGTCTTGAAGATACATACGATGAATTCTATCTTCTTCTTCAAGACACCCTTGCAAATAGGATCAACTCACACATGACCAAACTGTGGATCACTCTTTGAACATCTTGGTCATCACTTGATCCTCTTCACTTTCCTCTTCTCCAAACCCTGAAGCCAACATATGGTTCAAGCATTGCCTATGGACAATTCCTACAAGTACAACTTGATACGAGGATTAGTCCATAGAGATTGTCATTAATTACCAAAAATCACACATGGGGGCCCACATGTTCTTTCATCAGTGTTATTGATGCGTGCACCAATTGTTGATGTGGAGCACTTCGTTGGAAACCCCAAGAGCAAGGTGTGATGGAGCACAGCAGCAAGTTTCCCTCAGTAGAGACCGAGGTTATTGAACCAGAAGGAGGAAGGAAACGTCACACAGGTGTTGCTAGAAACGTGGAGACCTACACAACACAAACTCAAGACTTTGCCCCAACGAATCAGTGTGGTTGTCAAGCTCACCGGTTTGCTGTAACAAAGGATTAAACATATGGTGTGGAAGGTAATGTTTTGCAGCAAGTAAACAAGTAACAGTGGAAGATGTATCAATGGTAAAGATTGGACCGGAGTCCATAGTTCACTAGAGGTTCTCTCCTTAGATAAACAACATGGCATGAAGGGTAAACAAATTACAGCGGGGCAATTGACAGGAACTGAGCAAGGCATAACAATGCAATTACTAGCTATAAAGATCCTATGAAGTTGATTGGGCAATACAACATTATACATAGACCGTAATCCAACTACATCTATGACTAGAAGTCCACCTTCAGGTTATCATTCGACCCCCTCCAGTATTAAGTTGCAAGCAACAAACAACTGCTTTAAGCAAAGTGTGCAAGGTAAACAATCCACATGTTCCATGAACAAGAGACCATTGTTTTCTCCCTGGTAGCAACAACATATCTACAACCGAAGAGATTTCTGTCACTTCCTTGGAAACTAGAGGCATGAACCCACTATCGAGCATAAATACTCCCTCTTGGAGTCACTAGCAACTACTTGGCCAAGATAACCACTAGCAACGGAGAGCATGCAAGATCACAAACAACACAGACATGATAGAATCATAAAGATAGAACCATTAATCAAACTAACATAATAATCTCAATATCCATCGGATCCCCGCAAATACAACATGCATGATTACAAAGATTAGATCTTGGTCATGAACAGAGCTCACAAGATCTATACATGAAAGCACAAAGGACGAGATACAACCATCTAGCTACTACATGGACCCATAGTCCAAGGTGGAACTGAAGGGAATATGCCCTGAGAGGCAATAATAAAGTGTTTATTATGTGTATTCCAAGTATATGATAGATGTTTATTTTGCATGCTATAATTGTATTAATACGGAAGCGTTAATACATGTGTGTTTAATAAACAAGCAGAAAGTTCCTAGTTATGCCTCTCTCATAAACTAGCTCGTTGATTAACAAGATGATCAAGGTTTTCGATCATGGACATTGGATGTTGTTAATAACGGATCACAACATTAGTGTAATGGTGTGATGAACATTCATCCAAGTATAGCATTACGATCAAAGTCATTGAGTTTATATTGCTATAACAACTTACGAAGTGATCCTAATCCTTAGACCATGAGATCATGTCAATCACTAGCACCGGAAGAGTTTCTTGATAACATCAAACGTCACACCGTAATAGGGTGATTATAAAGATGGATTCAAAACTAATAAAGTGTTATATTGAGGCTCATGCATCGAGAGTGGAATTTGTTCATCCCGATGACGGATAGATATACTCTGGGCCCTCTCGGTGATATCACATTGATTAGCTTGCAAGCAAGTGATTTGATCACTAGAATGTTATATCACAGGAACGAGAAAAGAGTGCATGTCGGTAACGAGATCAAACTAGGTATGGAGATACCGATGATCGAATCTCGGACATGTAATATATCCTTAAACAAAGGGATTAAGATACTAGCGTAAAAGGTTAAGCGATCACAAGAAAGTCATCGTTGAATGTGTGGAGTCGATGGGTCTCGGATCCGCTTACGATTATTGATCGAGAGGGTCTCGATCATGTCCGCATTATTCACGAACTGTAGGGTGACACACTTAAGAGACACCGACATCCAATTGGAGCAAATGTTTCATGCTAGAAAGAATGAACAAGCGAGAATTTATTTCACTAGATACCAAAAAAGGTTTTCGGTGAAATTGCATAAAGTGGTTATGCATGTGAAATAGAATTCTAGCAAGGGGTTAATTGTGAAAGTTTGTCAATAAAGTAATTGACAAAATTCTAAATAAAATAAAAGAGTTTTATTTAATGAGAGTTTGCATTAAATTTGGTGGAAATTTAATGGGAATTTGAGTGGACTTTTGAGTGGAGGGAATTTAAAGGGCATTTTGTGAGTGGAGTGTCCACCCACATGAATGAAGGAGGGAGGGCAGCCCCCATGGCGTGACCACCCCTTGGGTTCCCCCCTCCTCCTATAAAAGGAGCCCCCCTCCTCACTTGTCTCTCACACCTCCTCGTGAAGGATCTCTCTCCCTCTCTAGAATTTATCCCCCATGGTCTCGGACTAGCGAGATACATGTTCCCGGTGGCTATTCGGCAAGAAAGAGTTGTGCTTCCGCTGCATCGCTGGAGCGAGGAGGCGGAGGTTGCTCGGTGCCTCGAACGTGTGTGCGAGCACGGATGCGCTGCTTATTTGCGGCGCTAGGACTTCCTCTCGATCTTGAGATCGGCAAGAGATCGTCTACATCAACCACGAGTTGAACTCGTTAAGCTTTGTCGGTCTTCAAGGGTATGTTCTCTACGGATATACATCCGCCCGTTGTTTGTATCTAGTAGATAGATCTTGGCATATAGTTCACATCGTAGGAAAAAAAAATTCTATGCTGCGAACCCTACAGTGGTATCAGAGCCGGATCTATGCGTAGATACTTTACACGGGTAGTACACATATGAGTATGTGGGCGATGATGATCATGTTGTTGCTCCTTTGTTGTAATTTTGGATATTGGTGGCATAGTGGGATGAAGCGGCCCGGACAAACTTTACATGTCCTCGCACATGAGACCTGTTCCACGCTTGACATGCAACTAGTTTGCATAAGTGGCTAGCGGGTGTCTCTCCTACTATAGTCAATATCTATTTTGCAAGCAAGTTGTCAACAATTTGATTATCCTCGTTGGTTCATGTTCGTAGGTAAGAACGGTTCTATCTCGAAAGCCCTAAGCCACGTAAAACTTGCAATGGATAAATTAGAGGCGTCTAGTTTAGATTGTTGCTGGGATAGTGTTATGATATGGTAGTGTTGTAAGTAGAAGTATGAGATGATACTCTTACAACACACATAGCGTGTAAAATCCATAGACCTTGGATTTACACATATAGGTATGATAGTGATCATACCACGATGCACATGATAGAGATCATCTGCGGGAACCATATCATTTCACTAATAAACATATGATGTTTGATAGCATCTTATATTGCTTGTTTAGCGCTTTGTTAGCATAATAAGATGATCCCTCATTTAAATATCAAGATAAGAATGTGTTGTTCCTTTAGTATGCACCGATTATGTTTTCGTCTCTCCAAGACATCACGTGATGATCGGGTGTTCTTGGATCCACGACCATATTTGGTGTAAAACGAGTTACACGCGAATACTAAGGTTCTAACTTGGCGAGCCTAGCATGTATGAGACATGGCCTCGGAACACGGACCGAAAGGTTAAGCATGAGTCATATAGTTGATATGATGCCCATTTGATGCTCGCCTTTGAAGCTATCTGAGCTCACGTGATGATCGGACTTGGTATAGTGGATTTGGTTCATGTAATCACCAAAAGGCACGAGGATGTCGTTTTGAGTGGGAGTTCATTCATAATATGGATTATTTGAACTCAATCTATCATACACTTAGTCTAAACTTTACAAATTCTGTTGTAGATGGCACCACCGCTTTTAATTTCAATGTGTTCATGGAGAAAGAGAAACTAGTGAGCGGTAGCAACTTTCTTGAATGGGCCATGAATTTGAGGATTCTCCTCTCTTTTGCACAAAAGCAATATGTGCTAGAAGCGCCGTTAGGCCCCCACCTTTAGATGATGCCTGACGAGGAGAAGAATGTCTATCGGACTCGTCGGGAGGACCACAACAGTTCATTGCGGCATATTGTATGGGCTAGAGCGGAACTTGAAAGCGTTTCAAAAGCGGCAATGCATTTGATACAATGGGTGAGTTGAAAATGATTTTCGACACACATGCTTTGTAAGAGCTACAACGCTTGAGAAAAGTTTTTAGCGCATGATGGAAGAACCTGACTCCGTTAGTGAGCATGTACTCAAGATGTCGGATTCGCCCGATAAGCTTGTGTCCTTGGAATATCGATTCCCATTGACTTAGGCATCCATCGTGTTACGCAATCTACGCCACCTAGCTATAAGAGCTTCGTGATGAACTATAATATGCAAGGCATGAAGAAGTCTCTCCCAGCTTACCGATGCTTAAAACTACAGTGGAGATCAAAAGGAACATCAAGTGTTGATGATCAATAGGAACACTGGTTTCAAGAAAGACAAGAAGGAAAAGCGGAAGGGAAGTAAGGCGGCAAGCACATTGCCGTGCTGAAAAGAAACCCGAGTTGGACCTAAGTCGATTCGAGTGCTACTATTGTAAGGGGATCGCCTTTGAGCGCAACTTCCCCAAGTATCGCGACAAGAAGGCGGCAAGGCAAACAAAGGTATATATGATATACATGTTATTGATGTGTACTTGACTAGTGCTCATGATGCTTTACAGGTATTTGATACGGTTCGGTTGCTAATATTTGTAACTTTCGAATCGGGGCTACGGAACAAGCGACCGCTAGCAAGGGTGAGGTCAAGATGCGTGTCGGCAATGGATCAGCGTTGATGTGATCACCGTCGAACTGCCTCTCCACTTGCCGTCGGGATTAGTTATAAACTTGAATAAATGTTATCCGTGCTGCCTGAGCATGAACATTGTATCTCGGATCGTGTTTGATGCGAAGTGGTTATTCATTTAAATCCGAGAACAATGGTTGTTCCATTTATATGAATGAAATCTTTTATGGTCATGCACCGATGATGAATGGTTTATTTCTATTAGATCTCGATGATAATGTTACACATATTCATAATGTTGATGCTAAAAGTTAAACTTAATGATGATATATCCGCATATATGTGGCTTGCCGTCTAGGTCATATTGGTGTTAAGCATGAAGAAGCTTCATTCGGATGGAATTTTGGAATCACTTGATTATGAATCATTTGATACATGTGAGCCATGCCTTATGGGCAAGATGACTAAACGCCGTTTTCGGTTCAATGGAGCAGGCGTGATTTATTGGAAGTCATACATTACGATGTATGTGGTCCAATGAGTGTGTCGGCGGTGGATATCGTTATTTTGTTACTTTCACGGATGATTTGAGTAGATACGGTTATATCTACTTGATGAAACACAAGTCGAAACCTTTGAAAAGTTCAAGGAATTTCGAATGAAGTGGAAAATCATCGTAATAGAAAGATCAAATTTCTGGTCCGACCGTGGAGGTGAGTATCTATATTCTGAGTTTAGCACTCACATGAAAGAGTGTGGAATTGTTTCACAACTCACACTGCGGAACACCAATGAAATGGTGTGTCGAACGTCGTGTCGTACTTTATTAGATATGGTTCGATCTATGATGTCTCTGACGGACTTCTTTGTTGTCATTTTGGGGTTATGCACTAAGCTGCTGCATTCACTTTACATGGGCACCATCTAAATCCGTTGAAAAGACACCGTATGAATTGTGGTTTGGAAACAAACCTAAGCATCATTGTTAAAGTTTGGGGATCACGATGTTTATGTGAAGAAACTTCAGCGGATAAACTCGAACCCAAAGCGGAAAAATGCGTATTCATAGGATACCCTAAAGAAACAATTGGGTATTCCTTCTATCACAGATCGAGGGCAAGGTTTTTGTTGCCAGAATGGATCCTTTCTAGAAAGAGTTTGTCATGAAAGGTGTGAGTAGTCGGAAGGTAGAACTCGAAGAGGTTGTGGAACCTTCTCTTCAAAGTATGGCGAGTAGCGGGCCTTGCGGAAGTTGTTAGGAGTTGTCTCCACTTGAAGAGGAACTAATGATAATGATCATGAAACTCGAAGAGAGTACTCTTGAACCTCGCAGTCAAGCGGGGCGTCGGCTCGGCATTTGTCTGGAAATCTGTCATGAATTTCATGGTTGATGAAAATGATGACCTGCGACGTATGAAGAAGCGATGATGAGCGGATTCAACAAATGGTTAGAAGCCATGAAATCCGAGATGGAATCCATGTATGAAAATCAAGTTTGGAACTTGGTGGAATTATCTCACGCGAAAGGCCGTGGAGAACAAATGGATTTTCAAAGGAAAGCGATCTTGATGGTAATGTGACCGTCTATAAAGCTCGACTTGTCGCAAAGGGTTTCGACAAATTCAAGGAGTTGACTACGATGAGATTTTCTCTCCGTAGCGATGCTAAAGTCGATTAGGATTGTGTTAGCAATTCTGCATATTTCGATTATGAGATATGGCGGATGGATGTCAAAACCGCGTTTCTCAATGGTAATATTGAAGAAGAGTTGTATATGATACAACCAAAGGGTTTTGTCGATCCTAAGGATGCTAACAAGGTGTGCAAGCTTGACGATCCATCTATGGATTGAAGCAAGCATCACGAAGTTGGAATCTCGCTTTGATGAGGTGATCAAAGAGTTTGGATTTGTCCAAACTTATGGAGAAGCTTGTATTTACAAGAAAGTGAGTGGGAGCAATGTGGCATTTACGATATTATATGTCGATGACATATTATTGATCGGAAATGATATAGTTCTTTAAGCAGTGTTAAAAGTTATCTAAGCGACAAATTTTCAATGAAGGACCTAGGTGAGCGTCATACATATTAGGCATAAAGATCTATAGAGATAGATCTAGGCGCCTAATAGGGCTATCAAAGTACATACCTTGATAAGATTTTAAAGAAGTTAAAATGAATGGAAGTAAGAAGGGTTCTTACCTATGTTGCAAGGCAAGACATTGAGTAAGACTCAAAGTCCGGCTTGGCGGAAGAAAGAGATAATGGACAAAGTCCCTATGCTTGACCATAGGCTCTATAATGTCGCCATGCTATATGCAAGGCCGGATGTAGCACATGCTATTAGTTTGACTAGTAGGTACCAATCGGATCCAGTTGAAACAAACCTTTGGATAGCGGTCAAGAATATCCTTAAGTACTTACGAAGAACTAAGGATATGTTTCTTGTATCTGGAGGTGAAGAAGAGCTCGTCGCTAAGTGTTATGTCGGCGCTAGCTTTGACACCGATCCGGATGACTCTAAGTCTCAATCCGGATCGTATTTCTCATGAATGGCGGAGGCGGTTAGTTGGAGGAGCTCAAACAACTGTGGTAGCGGGATCAACAACGGAGGCGAATATGTTGTTGCTTGAGCGGCTCGAGAAGCGGTTTGGATGAAGGTTCATATCCAAACTAGGAGTGGTGGCAAAGCGTTGGACCCAATGGTGATCTATTGTGACAATAATGGTGCCATTGCCAATGACAAAGAGCCAAGGTCTTACAAGCATTCCAAGCATATTAAGCGCGGTTTCACTCCATCCTTGAGCATGTCAAGGATGGAGATATAAAGATTTAAAGTACATACGGATCTCAATGTAGCGGATCCGTTGACTAAAACTCTCCTAGAGCAAAACATGATCAACACGAACTCAATGGGTGTTAGATTTATCACTATGTAACTAGATTATTGTCTCTAGTGCAAGTGGGAGGCGAAGGAATATGCACGAGAGGCAATAATAAAGTGTTTATTATGTGTATTCCAAGTATATGATAGATGTTGATTTTGCATGCTATAATTGTATTAATACGGAAATGTTAATACATGTGTGTTTAATAAACAAATAGAAAGTTCCTAGTTATGCCTCTCTCATAAACTAGCTCGTTGATTAACAAGATGATCAAGGTTTTCTGATCATGGACATTGGATGTTGTTAATAACGGGATCACAACATTAGTGTAATGGTGTGATGAACATTCATCAAAGTATAGCATTACGATCAAAGTCATTGAGTTTATATTGCTATAACAACTTACGAAGTGATCCTAATCCTTAGACCATGAGATCATGTCGATCACTAACAGGAAGAGTTTCTTGATAACATCAAGCGTCACCGTAAGGTGATTATAAAGATGGATTCGAACTAATAAAGTGTTATGTTGAGGCTCATGGATCGAGAGTGGAATTTGTTCATCGATGGCGGATAGATATACTCTGGGCCCTCTCGGTGATATCACATTGATTAGCTTGCAAGCAAGTGATTTGATCACTAGAATGTTATATCACGAGGCGAGAAAAGAGTGCATGTCATTAGAGATAAAACTAGGTATGGAATACCGATGATCGAATCTCGGACATGTAATATATCGTGATACAAAGGGATTAAGATACTAGCATAAAAGGTTAAACGATCACAAGAAAGTCATCGTTGAATGTGTGGGAGTCGGTATGGGTCTCGGATCCGCTTGATTATTGATCAGAGAGGGTCTCGATCATGTCGCATTATTCACGAACCGTAGGGTGACACACTTAAGAGACACCGACATCAATTGGAGCAAATGTTTCATGCGAAAGAATGAACATGCGAGAATTTATTCACTAGATCAGAAAGCAGGTTTTCGGGTGAAATTGCATAAAGTGGTTATGCATGTGAAATAGAATTCTAGCAAGGGGTTATTTGTGAATGTTTGTCATTAAAGTAATTGACAAAATTCTAAATAAAATAAAAGAGTTTATTTAATGAGAGTTTGCATTAAATTTGGTGGAAATTTAATGGGAATTTGAGTGGACTTTTGAGTGGAGGGAATTTAAAGGGCATTTTGTGAGTGGAGTGTCCACCCACATGAATGAAGGAGGGAGGGGCAGCCCCCATGGCGTGACCACCCCTTGGGTGCCCCCTCCTCCTATAAAAGAGCCCCTCCTCACTTGTCTCTCCACCTCCTCGTGAAGGATCTCTCTCCTCTAGAATTTATCCCCCATGGTCTCGGACTAGCGAGATACATGTTCCGGTGGCTATTCGGCAAGAAAGAGTTGTGCTTCTGCATATTGGGCCGAGGCGGAGGTTGCTCGTGTCTCGAGCGTGTGTGTGCGAGCACGGATCTGCTTGATTTGCGGCGCTAGGACTTCCTCTCGATCTTGAGATCGGCAAGAGATCGTCTACATCAACCACGAGTTGAACTCGTTAAGCTTTGTCGGTCTTCAAGGGTATGTTCTCTACGGATATACATCCGCCCGTTGTTTGTATCTAGTAGATAGATCTTGGTATATAGTTCACATCGTAGGAAATTTTTTGTTTTCTATGCTGCGAACCCTACAGGAACTACTCACAAATCATACCAGAGAGAAGGCCTCCAGGATGATCTCCCCTTTGGCAATGTGCCGGGAAGAACATCAGATCCCCCCAATCTAGGGACGATGGTGGCGGCGGCTACAGACGGTTTCGTGGATTTCTGATCGGGTACCGAGAGTTTCTATATCGGGGCTTCTTATAGGCGAAGGGGTGAGTCCGGGAGGCGACTAGGGTAGGCAAACCCTACCCAGGCGCAAGTCCACCTGACCCCGCGCCTGGGGTGGTTCTGGCCCCCCTGGCCAGCCCCTCCGGCTCTCCTCTAGACTTCTTGTTCCCCACGGTAAGTTATTGAATTTGGCGTTCGTCCCGTCCAATTTCGAGAATATTTCTTTACTAACTTTTCTGAAACAAAAAAAAAGTAGAAAACAGGCGTCTGGCACTGTTGCAATTTGTTAATAGGTTAGTACCAGAAAACATGTAAAAAGCACCTCAAAGTGTAGACAAGTAAAGAAAAGTAGATACAAAACAAGCATGGAGCATCAAAAATTATAGATATGTTTCCAACGTATCAGCATCCCCAAGCTTAACTCCTGCTGGAGTCCTCGGTAGGTAAGTGACAAAGAATAATTTTTTAGGTGAACATGCACCCTCACAATAAAGATCCAACCATTTGCAAACATTGAAAGTTGGGATCAAAGAACTCTAAACATGTGCATGAAAGATGGAGTTCTAACAGTAGGACATAGTAACTATGCATGCAACATGGCAAGCTACAAACAAAGATCATGAATAACATGCATTGAAAAACATTTGTTTGTTTCACATGCAGAAAACATGGCATAGTGGCATTCAGCTGTCCCTCATAGAGTAGCAAATAGATGCATAGGACACCTTCAAAGTTCACAAGGGTGACTAGAAACAGATAACACATGAACAAGTAATAACACAATATGCATCAATTAATAAACTTTGGAACATTGCACACAAAATGACAACTATGCTCTCCTAATGGTGCCTAAAGGTAGAAGGTGAAGACTCAATAATGGTGGAAGAAAGGCCTTTTTGTAAAGTAAGCAGGTATTACAAGTTTCAAAAAGAGCTTCCAAAAATTATGGTACTAGTTAGCTTTCAGCCCTCATTGCCCCTATCATAAGCATCTTGAAGTGGTTAAGGTTAAAATGGCAAAGCTGGAGTATATGCTTGACAAAGTATAAATAGGTAATCTCAAGTCCCTTGACTATGAGGGCTACACCTCATGGATACTCAACTTAGGGCCCGGGCAAGTTCTTGTCACTGTAAGTATTTGCATATCATTGAGAGCATGTGGTACCACTTGCACATGGTACAGGAGCTTTCCCATAACCAAAATGACAAGGCAAGCAGACAATGAGCATCTCAACAATATTTTTATTTACCATATGCATAACTTTTTATTAGGGATGCTTCATAGATAGCTCACTATGGTGATGTTGCAAGTTTCCACCATGATTAGGCATGGCTTAGGCTAGCGGCCCAGGCGTTTATCTAACACAGAATACAAACTCCATGGACTTACAAGTTCCCACTTCATTTCACACTGGTAACATCCATAGACAAAAGAGCATGATATCAACGGAGTACAAAAAGTACATGTGCAATGTTGAAAACGTTCCTCGTGACAGCACGGTTCTGCTAATCCCAACTTATAAGTGCAAGCATATACAACAAAGTTGCCTCAATGGTTCAAGTTTATTAAGGGCAAAGAATAAAGTGTGCCATCAAGTTCGTGAGGGCTTTAATCACTAAGTTTTCACATAACAAAATAGTTTTTGATTGGAAGATAGTTGAAAACAAGAGTATACTTGGAATGGTGTAACACACCATGCATTGGAGTTTATAGTGGACACTTTGGATTAACTTGGTTTCTTGGGAGTTAGAAGCATGAGTAGAACTTACTCATACAAGTGGAGGCTAGCAAAAGTCTGGGAGCAACCAACTAAGAGAGCAATAATGGCCATAATTATGCAATGCAACAAAGCAAACTAATCAAAGCGAAGAGTTGTACTACAACTCAAGGACTAAATGATCATAGAGGCTAATGGTGACTTGTCATAGTCATAACATGGTGTGAGCATGTGCCAAGTTAACCCAAGCAAAACATCAAAGGAGAATACCACAATACTATGCTTTTGCATGCTAAAAAAACACATAATTTCTTCAAGGCACACTAAGCAATCCCAATTATGCACAAGACATGCTACAGCAATAATCACTAAGCATAATGCAAAAACTACACCTAGCATGTCATGCTAAATTCTTAGTCACAGTCAATGCAAGCTCCTCTTGCACTTCAAGCAAAAACTTTACTGCTCCTTTCCAAACACCAAGCAAACTTATTTGCAAAACAATACAATGAGCGGGGTCCAAACTTACTTTATTCAAGCAAACTAAACAAACTAATCAAAGCAAGCGAAAACTAAGGCGCTCCAAGAACAACACAATTGTGCATGAAACAATAAAAGTGAAGTGTCTAGGCGGACTGAGCTTTTTATTGATAAAGAAGGGATGCCTTGGGAATCCCCAAGATTTACCTTACCTCTTGGATATTTCTTGGGGTGACACCATGGTGGCATTCCCAAGCTTGATCTTTGTCCATCCTTCATCTCATTGCATCATTCTCTCTCTACATCGAAAATTTTCCTTCACACAATCTTCATTAGAAACATTAGTTTATTCAAAGATATTAGACCACTTGGCAAAGCTTTGGAACAGCAAGGATTTTCACTAAAAACACAAGCTACGTAGTAAATCCTTCAAAGAAACTCAATTTACGAAGAGAGCTCAAAAGGAATCAATAAGAAGCAAATGCAAATAATGGCGAAATCCAAAAAGCAGACTAGCGGTGAAATTAATTTTTGAACATCTTATGTTGCTCAAATCAAAAGGTGTTGAACTAACAAAAGTTAGCCAACATCTTGAGATTTATTCGTAAATTTTGAGATCAATCAAGTTCTGAGCCTCCTCACGAATTTTTTGTGGAGGACACAAATCATTTCGGGACAACAATTCCCCAAATCTTAGTTCCTCTCATTAGAGGTTATTATTGGCACAAAAGCAAACAAAAAGGATAAGGGGAGATCATTTATCTAGTAATAACTTCCAAGACTCAAGCAAACTCTTGGGTTATCTCCCAACAAGTACTTTTTTAACATCTTTAAGTTAGGCACAAGAAGCAAGAAGAATCAAGTATTTTCAAATGAAGAATTGCCCCTCTTGTTCCTTCTTTTCTTACCTTTATTTTTCTCCTTGGGGAAGATATGATTGCTTACCAGGAGAGCAAAGTGCATGATGCCTTTTCCCACATCTATTACTGCCCCAAGGTGTTTCAGTAGAGATCTTCCAAATGTGATCTGTCCTTTGCCTACACATTCAATAACAAGACAATCAGTAGACACCATTTTCCCTGAGATTTTTGTAAACACACCTTCAGCTATATCTATAACGAAGAGCATATCTATAACGAAGAGCAATATCGTGGTAGAAACTATCAATAAAAATTTGAGGCTTACCTGACTCGGTTTCCCTCTGGAAAGCAGATTCTAGACCAAGCTTCCTTAAAACTTTCTTCATTTTTTGCTTAAAGTGGAGATTTCTACCATAGAAATAATGGCGAGACCGACATAGTAGCAACTAGAGCAAGAACTATTTTTTATGATTTTGAATAAAGCAAGCAAACCAAACTATACTATTTTTTGGGGTTTTTTTGAAAAGAGCAAACAAAACCAAATAAAAGAAACTAAGCAAACTAAAAACAAAGTAAAGAAAAGAAGTGAAGGACTCCCCTAGTGAAGCGTCCTTAGCCTCCCGATCGTCGAATATCTGCTCGGCTTTGCTCACATCAATCGAACCCTTTTGCGCCTTCTTTGTTTCACCCATTTGCGAGGATACAAGATCGCCCCGAGCCCATTCGTACGGCCACCTCTGGTCTGTATAGGATCATCTTCTTCATATCGACGACCAGGCCTATCGGACGCTTGAACTTGTCTTGGTATAACTCGGTGGCATTGTTCATACATCATCAGTTCAGGCCATGTCGCCAATGAGTTATACTCTACTTGGAAGCGATCCTTGATGGGTCTTGAGACCCAACAGCCATTTCATTGCTTCCTTCTCGATTAAGCGGCAGTAACGCCGGTTCTTGGCGGTCTGAGCGCTGGATGTACTCGACTCTGTTTCTCCCGCTTCCGCACTTGTGCAGTGCGCAATGCCGACCTCCGTAGCCTCTGAATGATATTGGATGTGGAACTGCTCTTCCGGTTGCTTCAGTGCGAATCGAATCGGTGGCGGCGAGGTGTACCACCAAAAGCTGGTCTGTCGGAGATTGCGCAAAAAACCTTACGCATCGATCGATGCGAAATTATGCCTGTGCGGCTTACGTGCTCGATCGAGCTCGACCCTTCGACCGCTAAACCTTGAAAACTTCGGGAGTCGATACTTGGGTGGCGGCGGAATCAGATCAAACTTCGTTGAGTACGGCTTTGAATAGCCGATTGTCCTTCTCTTGACGCGAGCCAGGCCGGTCTCTCAAGATGGTGCGGTTGCTCCATTTGAGCGAGGCTAGATTCTCATGAATTGTTCGGTGGCATACTTGGCTAGCCACGCTTTTTGTCGGCGTCCATCGGACATCGTTGCTCGAGCGCTTTGCTCACGAAGATCTGCCCGGGAACCCTGCCGTAGGAACTCCTGCGGTTGCAATCTGTTGGTGCGTGCGGTTATTGCGATCCGACGTAGGTGCATATATATCCGTGTGGAATTTCCTTAGGTGGCTCAAGCGAATTGGCAATCGCTGGTCGCCTCAACCTTGTAGGCGACGTGCTCACAGCTCTGGCGGCTGCTGGAGTGTGAATGGCGGTGTGGCCTGATGCAGGCGGTCTTTCTCCTGGTGAGTCCCTAAAGTAGGCCCGATGGAAATGCGATGTTTCATGATCTCCTAAACTACGCGAACGCGACCGCTCAGCGTTCACGGGCTCTCGGAATGGCGGTGCGAGAATGAGCCACCATGTAGTTGACTTCTGTCGTAGAGCTCAGTGCGCTCCTCCGAAGAACCGGCAGATCCACCTCATCAAGAGCACCCTCGGGAGAACCCCTCCACTTGATGCCATGCTTAGTCCTCTCAAAAGAGCCGATGAGATAAACCGAAGAGTTCGATCTCGTCATGCCGCCTTGTGCTCTTGAGCAGCTAAATGCGTAAGCGATGCATTCTCCATCGCGTCGGATGTTGATCACGGATGTTGTTGAATGTCCCACCGAGTGCGAAATGTGTTTGCCAAAACTCACGGCGGCGTGACGAAAGCGAGCAACAGGCTCGAGGCTGCTGGTGGGCCTGGTCCCTCGGGCAACGCCCGCAAAACTCGACACGTCTGGCTTGGTTCGAGGCGTGCCACTGACCTATACCTGGTCGGGAAGGTGAAGATTGCTCGATTGATTTCTGCATGGTAAACAAGTATCGTAAAATTCGTGGCCGGCTCCGGTTTCCGTGAATCGGCTCCTAGAGCCGATTATCCCATGGTTACGCATTAGATTTACGATAACATGGGGTTTTGCTTTATCTTTACAAGTTAAATCGATCTCGACGGTTAACGTTTTCCACGTAGCTGGAGCGTCCTACACGTAATTGAGCTGGTATATACAAAGATGAAGAATACTAATCCTAGAGGAGGCCTAATAACCAGCGTAACGTCAATTACGGAACAACTTCTCTAGAGCGAGTAAACTACGTCTTTATGTACTCTTGGATCGTTCAACCCGTTGTAAGGGCGACTATGTAGATATCAAACTAAACCTTGGCGAGCAAGGCACAACCATAACGGTCGAATCGGCTAAATAAAGATCAAGCAAGATGCTACCCTCGCACTTGGGAAAGCGATTGCAAGGTAGCGAGATAACTAGAGGCAACATAACTCTAAACAATTATAGCAAAAAGCTCGATGCTAGCCTCAACAAATCTATGATAGTAGTGTTACTGCGCCATCAACAAGGCTTGATGCGAGTAACACTAAATAGCACTATAAGTAAAAATCTTGCCTAGATCGCAAGATCACGATCTAAGCGACATATTACTACGAAGAAACCCTAGAAACAAGGGGTGGCGATCTTGTAGAGATTGTGTTGGTTGTGAGCGTGATTGTCCTCTTTTCTCGATAACCTTAGGTACATATTTATAGTCAGGAGACTCTCTACTTTTGGAATAACTCTACAACTCTATCTTTACCTAAAGCGGAACCTAAGCTGAAATGAAACCTACTATGATACAAGATACACGGGCAATTTAGCCCAAATCCACGCACTAGGCCGATCCAACAACACGTTGAATATCGCATCTTCCAAGCCCATCTTGATCACGGCCCATCTCCTTCTTTGGCCAAAATATGGCGATAACACATACCCCTGGTTTTGGCAATGATAATTCCAAAACCATTCTAGCGATGTTTTTTCTTCTTCCCCTCTTTTTTTGTATCGGGTTTAGCGTTGTGAGAATCGTTGCGAGCAGGATCATCACGCCACCTTCATCATGATGCCTGTCTTCTCAACTCCTTAGCGATTGCATGATTTGGCGATTTTGGCGGCACATTACGGGAAACCGCTATGGCATTGAATCGTCTCTCCACTATTCCCTTATTTAAATCCATCTAAGCGATTCGCAATCCCATCTTCCTCCAGCCAAAAAACCCCTTCCTCCTTGAAAAAACCTCTTTCGCCATGGCCTCCTCTGCTTCCTCGCTTTGTCCTCCCACGCCTCCAACAACATCGGTGGAGAGCGGCCGAGCACCCGCCTGCGGCGTGATACTTCGCCCCGATGGTGGGGCGAAAGGGCTGATTTCGCCAAATCAGTCGGAGGACGATCGTCCTGACGGCAGCGAGGAGAGCCTGATTCCTCGTTGTGAGGCTGGAAGCGGCGCAACGCTTTGGTCTTGGGGCGGCGTCGAGTCCTCCGACGAGGAGGAGGAATCGGAGGACACCTCCTCAAGCCAGTACCCTTGACGGCGCTTCGCGTGGGTCAATGAACCGAAGATGGACGAGGACGGAGGCCCGCTGGCTTCTTGACGGCGGCAAAAGGCAGCGCCCAGCGGTAAGACAACGAACAAGACTCGACGATCTCGGCCTTTAGATTAGGAACCAGTATTAGTAGTAGTAGTAGTAGGCTCCCTTTTGTAATCAATCATCCTTTTGAATGAATGAAAATCTGTTTCCCAAAGATTGCCTTGTTCGCCCCTAATTTTGCCGATAGCCACAATAGGTCGATGCTCCAGAAGCCGATAGCAACGTATCGGCTTTCACCTTGTTACGTTAAATCAATCAGCAAACCACAGCTCAAAGAGCCGATGCATCGGCTTTCCCAAACGTTGACAAAAAACTTGGTCGCATACTTAGGCACATAAAGCCACTTCTTAGCCTCAAGCGGTAACTGCGACCTTCTTCAAAAGGCGACCAGATCTCAATTGACCATCGAAATCGTGCCTGAACAAACGACTAGTGGTAGCAAGGATGAAGATAATGAAACCGAGATCGCCGAGATGGATCGTGTCCGTCTTGTGCGCTCCGTCTTGACATTTCTTGATGGCTTCGTATGTATGGCGGCACTTGTTTGTAACATGTGTGAACCTCTAAGCGCCGATGCATCGGCTATGTATTCTTTTATTCGGCGATTTTCAGCATGCCCATTTTACTGTCCAACGTCTCACGTGCTTTTACTTGGCCGATTTCATGTATCATCATATTCTTGTCCATCATCCCACATGCTTGGGAAGTATTTCTTGAGATGTTGATTGTTGACCCTTTGGGAATTTCACGTCCGACTCCTCAAGCATGTATCGTTTCCTCTTAAAACTTGATCGACCTATGCGGCCGTGCCAATTTGGAGACCATTTACCATATGTTGCATCCTTAGTCCCTAATGGCAACTGACTTCCCATACCGGATCACCAGCGTGGAACTCCTTTGGCCTCACTTTCTTGTTATATGCACGAGCTACCTTGGCCTGTTCTCTTTGATCTTCTCAGCGACCACGGCTGAGCTCGATTAAATCCTCAACAACATCACTCATCGAGTTGCGTATTCTTCGATTGTTAGATTGTCACGAAAAGTGATACGTCTCGATCGCCGTAATTTCCAGGCAATACGACTTCTTGTCCATATACTAGATGGTATGGCGAGGTTTTAATCGCCCATGGCATGACATGCGATAAGCCTACAATGCCTCGACAAAACCTCGTGCCAACTCCTAGGGTGCTCATCGACTTTTCTCTTGATCGACTTGATGAGGCTACGGTTGGATGCTTGACTTGCCCATTCGCTGAGCATAGTATGGAGATGATCGATCGACTTAATCCCGTGTCTCGCGGAACTTCCTAAACTCACGAAATAAAGACCGAACCTCCATCGGTTGTGATAGTTTGGGAATCCGAATCTATGGATGACATGTTCTTTCACAAAGTTGATAACATCCTTTGAGTTCTTGATTTCATCGGGACAGCCTCCACCCATTTAGTGAAATAATCAGTGATGGCCAAAATCCACATGTGGCCTTTGCTTGATGGAGGATTGATTTTGCTGATCATATCCATGCCCCAACCTCGGAATGGCCAAGGCTTGATGATGGGGGTCATTCTTGTGGTACCATCTGGATTTTCCCAAATTTCTGACATGCTTGACACCCTTTGTAGTACTTGAAACAGTCCTCAAGCATGGTGGGCCAATAAAACCCTGATCGCCTGATCAACCATTTCATCTTGTGAGCTGATTGGTGAGTACCACAGGCGCCTTCGTGTACCTCGTGTAGCCGATTGGCCTCGGTGTCCCCAGACATTTGAGCAATAACCCTTCGAGTCTGTAAAACATGTCATCCCCAATAAGCACATACTTCATGGCCTTGTACCTTATCCGTTTAGGTGCCCCGTAGAATCCTTCAAGTAATTGAAGATATCGGCTCTCGATCGTCGACTTCGAGGCGCTGCACGAACATCTCCCTCTGCTACATCCTTGTAGCTTTGAAGCCATTGCGCAAGATCATTTGCCTCTGATACCGACGCGGGATCCGGTGAAGTTAATGTACTGAGCTGCGCCATCGGCTCACGGCGATTCAACCATAATGGGAAGAGGACTCACTCTCACACTTGTACTCCTCGTGAGTTGGGAAATCACCAACTTGAGTCTCCAAAATTTCCACTTCGCTCGACTTGAGGAGTAACTCCATTCCCTGCGTATCGCCTCGTACTCGGCGACATTGTTTGTGCGGGAGGTAGATAATCGATGGAGAAGGAAAATGTTGCCCCGGCGACACGAGTAAAATGCCGATGCGCAACCATCGTCAAACCGATCCATCGAAAAACATAGCCCACGCTCTTATAGAGCGGTCTTTGCTATGTTAGTGTTGATCCTTTCGGCGATAAGGTCGTAGCCTGTCCCTTAGCGCTTTCGCGGTTGATACGGATGTCAAACTCGACAATGCAAACATCCATTTGCCCGGTCGGCCTTTTAACATAGGAGCGGCATGTGCTTGATGACGTCGATTTGCATATGATGATGATCTCGGCGATAGCAAAATGTGGCGCGACTTAGTGCGGTGAAAAAGCGAGGCACAACTTATCGATGTCGGGATACCTTGTCTCTGCGTCCGGCATTCTTACGCTTATGTAAAGGCGACTCTTTCAGCCCATCATAAACTTGTACCACCAAGGCGATGGGCGTGTAGCTCTTGACAAGTAAATGTAGAAGCGAGTGTCCGGTTGAGGTGGAACCAACCTGGCGGCCGTCGATATTCTTTGATCTCGTCGAAGGCTCGTTGTTGTTACGCCCCGGTGAATTCCTCGTCGTTAATTTTCACCGGTCCATGAGCGGTTCTATTCTTCTGACAGTTGGAGATGAATCTTACGCGAAGTTGATCTTGCCGTCGAGCTGCGATTCTTTCTTCGTGGTAGGTGGCTTCATTGTTACGTCTTGCCTCGACTTTTCGGGCCGATCTCAATTCCTCGTTCATGTACCAAAAACCCAAGAACTGACCGGCCGTCACCCGAAGGCACACTTCTTTGGATTCATCCAGGCCCGAATTTTCTTGTTCGGTCCGGGACGCGTTCGATCGTCCAAGTGTCCTTACCTTGAAGCGGACTTGACCACCACGTCATCGATGTAAATTTCCACCAACTTGCCGATCGGATCATGGAAAATATAATTCATGGCTCTTTGAGTGCGTGGCGCGGCATTCTTGAGTCAAAGCGTCATGACTACATATTCGAACAACCCACGAACACAGGACTCTGAGCGCCGTCTTGTGTATGTCTTAGGAGCCATAAAAATTTGGTTGTAACGGCATTGCCATCCATGAAGCTCAAGATCTTATGACCCGGTATTGCGTTGATTAACGTCTACGCCGCCGGCATCGGATACTCATCCTTTGGGGTAGCTCTGTTGAGATCCGAAAATCTATGGCAACACGCCAGCGGCCATCCTTTTCTCTGGGTACTATACTAGAAATCCACTCGGCATACCGCAAGGCTGATTAACAGGCATCAACATTTTCTCGACCTCCTTCTTGACTTCTTCGAATTTGGCCTTCATCGCCGTGCTTTCGGCTGGAGCGGCGAAATCCCTTTAGCGGTAGTCGATGCTCAATGATGCTCTGTCTAACCGGGCATTTACGTGTAGTCGGCGAAGAAATGCGGATATTTTTCAGCAGGGCTATCATCGGACCCGCGGACTCGGATCTAACTTTGGCGATAAATGTTGGTCGTGGTTATCCCGGGACCAATGTCGATCTCTTCTAGTTCATCGGCGGATGTAAACCCATACCCTAGCTTTCCGTCACTGTCAAATCGATGCTAAACACAGGCAAGCGGTAGGTGAGGATAACAAAAATAATTTGGGCGATTGCTGAATTGCCTGATGCATTAGTCAAGGATGGTTTACACCTTATTGTTTTACAATGGCGGGCGTCTCCTGCTACGACTACGTGATCGCTTGTCGTATGATTAGTGCTTTTTATTTTTGTGGCGATCGCGAGGATCGGCCGTACCGTCTGATCGTGGACTTTGCTACTCTGTCGGGCGATGGATAAGACCAGCCTCACCCGTTTTTGTAGCTTTAATGCGCTCACGGCCGTCTAGGCGATTCGAGATCGGCTCTTGGTCTTACGCTTCCAGGGCGTTCATGCCAGCTATGGAGATCTCGATAGAATCATGCATGGATGACCTCCACTTCATCTCCATCCCATGTTGAAACCTTTGGTGCATTGTGGGCGGAATACAGCGATTAGCGTGAATCAATCTCTCCCTAGCAAGGCAGCGTAGGTGCTTTTCTTTCTCTGACGAAAAAATAGCGTGGGTATGGTTTTCACCTTGCCGTCGGATCCACGTTGACCGCCTTGCGTTTCCGTCGGCCGTTGAAGTCGCTTAACGTGGCGTTGGTTTTGATCGGATCTGCGGTGGGCGTCCCAAAGCGTCGTAGCATGGAGTATGGCATGATATTGATTGCCGCTCTGGTGTCCACCAACATCTTCTTGACAGGTTGCCCATTGATGTAACCTCGTGGAGTGCAGGGCTTTCGGATGTTTGTAACCCTTCTCACGTGGCTTCTCAAAGATAACGGCCGTGGGCGCGATCGAATGTGCCCTTTGGTAGCTCATTGGTACTTGGCGAATTAGCGGAAGTATGAACACCATGTTTGTGCGGCCGATGTACGTGCATCGGCTTTTCTTTGATTTGGCGCCACTCTTTCCTTGTCGGCGGTCTCCCGTTCCCAAGGTCGCCTAATTTTGGCGGCTAGATCGGTAGCGCTTTCTTTAAAGCGTGGAATCTGCGCTTGACTTCCTCCAGATTCTGCGGCCATTGCACTCTCGCTTTTGGGTATGTCGAGTCGTCGGGACACCACCTTGGGCGGTGATATCTGTCCTCTTCCTTGTCATCCCTTGGCTTCTCGAGGTCCTTTGCTCGGCGGACTCCTATGTGATTACGAGGTGGGAGAGGCCCTAGGCGTTTGAACTCTGGCGGCCTCGTGTCCTCCTTCCGCTGTCGCATTCCGGGCGGTTGTCGTATGGGTGTCGGCTCATTCCGCGTCCAGCAATACTTGAAGAAGGACAATCCCAATGTTTACTGCGCCTTCCTTTTCTTTTGGCGGTCCCTAGCGGTGCTCATATCCCTCATCGTCTCCATCGGCCGGCGCGTTGGTCGTCTTGGCGCTCATACTTATTAAGGAGATCGTGGAATGTGGCACTACCGCACTCTCCTCACTTGTTCCTCTGTTAATCTGCTTTGTCATTGTGGCTGGGCGTCTGGACGATCTCCTTTCTTTCTTTGCCCGAGTGACCACCTTCCTCCTTATGCGTGTCATGGTGGTACCGGACCACCATATTAACACGAGCGAAAAATCCGGTGGCGCCTCATGAGCTTGAGTTCTACCATGTTGGCCTAGGAAATGGGTTTGTGTCCACTTTCATGGCGAAGCGCCAAGGATCGACGGCCTTGTTCTATCGCCATTTGGATTTGGCGGCGTAGCTCTTGCAATCATTGGTGGTGTGGGTGAGCAGTGATGCCACTTGCGTATGGTCTCCCGTTCATTTCTGGCGGCCGTGGGATTTTATGGCCTTGGGTAACCTCATGCTTCTCTTTCGTGATAAATCGAATCTGCTCGGCTTTGCTCACATCAAGTCGAACCCTTTTGCGAGCCCTTCTGTTTCACCCATTTGCGGATCTGAGATCGCCCCGAGCCCATTCATCCACGGCCACCTCCACGGTCTGTATAGGATCATCTTCTTACATGTCGACCAGCCTATCGGACGCTTGAACTTGTCTTGGTATAACTCATGGTGGTATTTGTTCATACATCATCGGTTTACAGGCCATATGCCAATGAGTTATACTCTATGAAAGCGGATCCTTGATGGGTCTTGAGAGACCAACACTTGCCATTTCATTGCTTCCTTCTCGATTAAGCAGGCGAGTAACAGCGGTTCTTGGCGGTCTGGCCATTTGGATGTACTCGACTCTGTTTCTCCCGCACTTTGTGCAGTGCGCAATGCCGACCTCCGTAGCCTCTGAATGATATTGGATGTGGAACTGCTCTTCCGGTTGCTTCAGTGCGAATCGAATCGGTGGCGGCGGTGTACCACCCAAAAGCTGGTCTGTCGAGATTGCGCAAAAACCTTACGCGCATCGATCCGATGCGAAATTATGCCTAGCATGCGGTATCGGCTTCGTGCTCGATCGAGCTCGACCCTTGACCGCTAAACCTTGAAAACTTCGAGTCGATACTTGGGTGGCGGAATCGAGATCAAACTTCGTTGGGGTATGGCTTTGAATAGCCGATTGTCCTTCTCTTGACGCAAGCGGCGAATCTCTCAAGATGGTGCGGATTTGCTCCTTGTTTGAGCTGCGAGGCTAGATTCTCATGACTTGTTCGATGGCATACTTGCCAGCTATGCTTTGTTTGTCGGCGTCCATCGGACATATTTGCTCGAGGCGCTGCTCACGAAGATCCCGGGAACCCTGCCGTAGGAACTCCTGCGGTTGCAATCTGGTTGGTGCGTGCCAGGTTATTGCAGTCCGGCACGTAGGTGCATATATATCCGTGTGGAATTTCCTTAGGTGGCTCAAACAGGGGTGGCAATCGCTGGGTCGCCTCAACCTTGTAGTGAGCGTCACGTCATTGCTCTGGCGGCTCTGGGCTGCAGTGTGAATGGCGGTTGTGGCACATGCAGGCGGTCTTTCTCCTGGTGAGTCCCTAAAGTAGGCCCGGCGGAGAATGCGATGTTTCATGATCTCTGAACTACGCGAACCGCGACCGCTCAGCGTTCACGGGCTCTCGAATGGCGGTGCGGAATGAGCCACCATGTATTTGACTTCTGTCGTAGAGCTGCAGTGCGCTCCTCGAAGGAAGCAGATCCACCTCATCAAGAGCACCCTCGGGAGAACCCCTCCACTTGATGCCATGCTTACGGGTCCTCTCAAAAGAGCCGATGAGATCGGCGAAGAGAGTTCGATCTCGTCATGCCGTCTTGTGCTCTTGAGCGGCTCGTAAATGCGTGGCTGATGCATTCTCCATCGCGTCGGATGTTGATCTGAGATGTTGTTGAATGTCCCACGGCGTGCGAGAATGTGTTACTGCCAAAACTCACCGTGACGGCGAGCAACACGAAAAGCGGGAGGCTCCAGGCTATTGGTGGGCCTGGTCCCTCGGGCAACAGCCGCAAAACTCCGGCACGTCTGGCTTGGTTCGGCGTGCCACGACCTATACCTGGTCGGGAAGGTGAAGGATTGCTCGATTGATTTCTGCATGGTAAACAAGTATCGTAAAATTGAGCCGTGACGGCTCCCGAGTTTCCGTGAATCGGCTCCTAGAGCCGATTATCATCAGTTACGCATTAGATTCGATAACATGGGGTTTTGCTTTATCTTTACAAGTTAAATCGATCTCTGACGGTTTAACGTTTCTGCGTAAGCGGGGCGTCCTACGTAATTGAGCACTGGTATATACAAAAGATGAAGAATACTAATCCTAGAGGCCTAATAACCAGCGTAGCGTCAATTCGGAACAACTTCTCTAGGCGAGTAAACTACGTCTTTATGTACTCTTGGATCGTTCAACCCGTTTGTAAGGCCGACTATGTAGATATCAAACTAAACCTTGGCGAGCAAGGCACAACCATAAGATCGAATCATTAAATAAAGATCAAGCAAGATGCTACCCTCGCACTTGGAAAAGGTAGCGAGATAACTAGAGGACATAACTCTAAACAATTATAGCAAAAAGCGATGCTAGCCTCAACAAATCTATGATAGTAGTGTTACTGCGCCATCAACAAGGCTTGACGAGTAACACTAAATAGCATAAGTAAAATCGCCTAGATCGCAAGATCGATCTAGCATATATTACTACGAAAGAAACCCTAGAAACAAGGGGTGGCGATCTTGTAGAGATTGTGTTGGTTGTGAGCGTGATTGTCCTCTTTTCTCGATAACCTTAGGTACATATTTATAGTCAGGAGACTCTCTACTTTTGGAATAACTCTACAACTCTATCTTTACCTAATGAAGCGGAACCTAAAGCAAAGCGAAACCTACTATGATACAAGATACGGGCAATTTAGCCCAAATCCACGCACTAGGCCGATCCAACAACCGCGTTGAATATCGCATCTTCAAGCCCATCTTGATCGGCCCATCTCCTTCTTTGGCCAAAATATGGCGATAACATAAGTTAGTAACAGAAAACATGTAAAAAGCACCTCAAAGTGTAGACAAGTAAAGCAAAGTAGATACAAAACAAGTACGAAGCATAAAAAATTATAGATATGTTTCCAACGTATCAGTTATCGTTTTCCTCATTCTAGTGTTCTTAAAACCATTCTACAAACAAAAAAGGTCGTCTAGTGGTTCTAAAATATGCCTTTTTGGGTGGCACATGCTATTCGAACAGACAACGTTGTAACTATAGCCGCGCGGAAGACATTCCATCATGTTGAAGAGCCTTCACTTCACATCGGAGCATGTGTTGACTGTCATGTGCTCTATAATTATTATTCAAAGATGGATCATGTTGGCTTTTTTTAAGTGCCCACATTTGGCTGGCTGAAGAAAATGTGAGATAGGACAGCATAGAAATCGTGTTCATTCGTTGGTTCCTTTTCCTCGAACGTTTGCTTCGTTGCTGGTTCTGTTAGTTTGCTATTTTATTTCATGAAGAATTTTCAAAAATCATGAACAATTGTTTTAAAAAATAATCATTTCTTGAAAAATCATGAACCAATTTTCAAAATTCATGAAGAATTTTCTAAAAAGCATGTACATTGTTTGAAAATCGTAAACATTTTTTAAAGATCATTTTTTGAAAAATCGTGAACCAATTTTTGAAAAATCATGAACCTAATATCAAAATTCATAAACAATTTTCTAAAAATCATGTACATTTTTTTGAAGAAACATGAACGTGTTTCGTAGTCATGAAAAATTACAAAAATATGAACATTTTAAGAAACAGAAAAGAACTAAGAAGAGAAGAGGAAAACAAGAAAGAAAAAAGGAAACAGAAAGGAAAAAAAGATTTTTTTAAATTTATGAAGAATTTTCTAAAATTCATGAAGAAAGAAAAAAACAGAAAAGAAAAGAAAATCATGAACCAACTTTTAAAATTCATGAATTTTTTTCTAAAAAAGCATGTACGTTGTTTGAAAATCGTAAACATTTTTCTTAAAGATAATTTTTTTGAAAAATTATGAACCAATTTTTGAAAAATCATGAACGTAATATCAAAATTCATAAACAATTTTCTAAAATGCATGAACAATTTTCTAAAAATCATGAACAAGTTTTGTAGTCATGAAAAAATTATAAAAATACGAACATTTTAAGAAATAGGAAAAAAAACTAAGAAGAAAAAAGAAAAACAGAGAGGATAAAAATAAGAGAGAATGAGGATAAATGGGCTGGCCCAACACGGGGTGTGTGGCGCGAGCCTACCGCGCCGCATTGAGCAGTGTATGCAGTTCCATAGCAAGCAGTGTGTCTCGGCGGAACTAATGTTCAGGCCCATCGAACAAATTTCCACAACTACGTACATCTGTGTGGCCGAGTGATTCACGGCCAGCACAGCCCAGTCATCTCAGCGGAGCTTTATAAGTTTAGGCTTGGTTTCTTGCTTGCGTATCTAGGTTTGGTTGTATGTTTAGGCCAACAAAATCTTCAAGACCTGGAAGAAGTCTATAAGCAGAAGTTTGTGGATACCACACATCATGTTGTCAACCACCTACCTCTAGACAATCCAAAGCAATCGGTGGCATTGAGCTGACCCTTCAATTTTTTTTTCAAAACTTCCTTATATTGCTAAGAAATCATGTATTTCCTCTGACCCATATTAGTTGATTTGAATTTGTCTAATTTCGCATGTATCTAGATATGTTTTAGTACTAAATACATTCGAATATAGACAAATTTGAGTCAATTAATATGGGCGAAAATAACATAATATGGGTGATAAAACTAATGGCCCTACAACTATTGTGTCACGCCAACTCCTACACTTTGGCCCATTCTTTTCACTTCTTGGCGAACTTCTAGGAAGCTAACTTCTCGAATCTCATCTTCAAAATTCATTCAAACTTCTTAACTAGTAGTTTCAATGTCAATTTAAAAGTATAGCGATTTTGACGGATGAGATTACGGAGAAGCTGATCGGTAAACTGGAATCGGCGAAAAAGAATATCTGATGCCTTCCAGGTCGGTAATCCGCTTGACTGTTCAACAACGCCAATTTGAATCCTCCACGCGTGTATTAAACCACTCTTGCATCACCCCGTACTCATCCTAGGATAACACGTCAAATCATGCCATGATGTCCATTTCGTACCATTGTGCCACCACATTCAACTCCCTCCATCATGCTATATCCACAACTTGTTCTTCCGTACTATAGACTTCACATGCCTCTTCTTCATCAGCCGGCTTAATCATAGGTTCTCCAAGGTTTTGGATATGCCACTTCCCTCTTCTCCACCGGCTTAATTAGAGGTTCTCCGAGGTTTTAGATATACCTTACGTGCACTCAAAAATTGCCGAGGGCCTTATTGGTTCAAAGGAATGTTGGAGAATTTTATTTCTTAGAAATTTCAACTATACTTTGGTTTGTAGGATATAAATTTTCCTATTATGTCTTTTCCATGCAAATCTATAGTATTCCTGTTGGGTCGAACCTCTTAAAATGTTTTCATTGTTTCAACGGCGTTTACAACATGCACCTAATACTTCATATAATTCATGTTTTTCCCATATGATGCAACTAAACAGTTTCTATTGCGGTTTCGGTGTTATTGTTTTCCCCATTCTAGTGTTCTTAAAATCATTCTGCAAACCAAAAAGATCGTCTGGCTGGTTCTAAAATATGCCTTTTTTGGGTGGCACGAGCTGTCCGAACGGACAACGTTGTAGCTACAACCACACGGAAGACATTCCATCATATTAAAGAGCCTTCACTTCACACCGGAGCATGTGTTGACTGGCATGTGCTCTATAATTCTTCTTCAAAGATGGAACATGTTGGATTTTTTTAAGTGCAGGTGCTATGCCCCCCCCGCTCCGCCTAAATGTGAGATGGGCCGGCATAGAAATCGTGTCCATTCGTTGGTTCCTTTTCCTCGAATGTTCGTTTCGTCGCAGGTTCCTGTTAGTTTGCTATTTTATTTCATGAATAATTTTCAAAAATCATGAACTTTTTTTTAAAAAAAATCATTTCTTGAAAAATCACGAACCAATTTTTTCTTTCTTGTTTTTCCTCTTCTCTTCTTAGCTTTTTTTCCCGTTTCTTAAAATGTTCATATTTTTTAAAAAATTTCATGACTACGAAACATGTTCATGTTTTTTCAAAAAAATGTCATATTTTTTAGAATATTTTGTTTATGAATTTCAAAAATTGGTTCATGATTTTTCAAAAAATGAAATGGTTATGATTTTCAAACAAGATCCGAAAGAAGTCTATAAGCAGAAGTTTGTGGATACCACACATCATGTTGTCAACCACCTACCTCTAGACAATCCAAAGAAATCAATGGCATTGAGCTGACCCTTCAATTTTCTTTTTCAAAACTCCCTTATATTACTAAGAAATCATGTACTCCCTTTGACTCGTATTAGTTGGCTTGGATTTGTCTAATTTCAAATATATCTAGACATGTTTTAGTGCTAGATACATCTGAATCTAGACAAATTTGAGTCAACTAATATAGGTTAGAGAAAGTAACATAATATGGGTGATAAAAACTAGTGGCCCTACAACTATTGTGTCACGCCAACTCCTCTTTGCCAGTGCCTTGGCACATACGATGGCTTCCAGGTCGGTAATCCACTTACTAATCAACATCGCTAATTTGAATCCTCCACGCGATGTATTGAGCCACTCTTGCATCACCCTATAGGCCTGTACTCATCCTAGGATAATACGTCAAATCATGCCATGATGTCCATCTCGTACCATTGTGCCACCAGATTCAACTTCCTCGATCATGTCAGATCCACAACTTGTTCTTCCGGACTAGAGACTTCACTTTCCTCTTCTTCACCGGCTTAATCATAGGTTCTCAAGGTTTTGGACATACCACTTTGCTTACCGGCTTTAATCAGAGGTTCTTCAAGGTTTTGGATATAGCTTACATGCACTCAAAAATTGCAGAGGGTCTTGTTGGTTCAAAGGAATGTTGGATAATTTTATTTCTTAGAAATTTCAACTATACTTTGGTTTGTAGGATATAAATTTTCTGTTATGTCCTTTTCATGCGGATCTATCTATAGTATAGTATTCTGTTGGATCCACCTCTTAAAATGGTTTCATTGTTTCAATGGCATTTACAAACATGCACCTAATGCTACATATAAATTAGTGTATTTCCCATATGATGCAACTAAACAGTTTCTATTGCGGTTTCGATATTATCGTTTTCCTCATTCTAGTGTTCTTAAAATCATTACGCAAACCAAAAAGGTCGTCTAGTGGTTCTAAAATATGCCTTTTGGGTGGCACGTATTCGAACCGAACAACGTTGTAACTACAGCCGTGCGGAAGACATTCCATCATGTTGAAGAGCCTTCACTTCACATCAGAGCATGTGTTGACTGACATGTGCTCTATAATTCTTATTCAAAGATGGAACATGTTGGCTCTTTTTAAGTGCGTAGAATGGTAGGGGGTGCTATGCCCCCCCCTCTGTGCGCGCTGCCCGAAGGAAATGTGAGATGGGCCAGCATAGAAATCGCGTTCATTCGTTGGTTCCTTTTCCTCGAACCTTCGCTTCACCGCTGGTTTTGTTAGTTAGCTATTTTATTTCATGAAGAATTTTCAAAAATCATGAACAATTTCTTTTAAAAAATAATCATTTCTTGTAAAATCATGAACCAATTTTTGAAATTCATGAACCAATTTTCAGAATTCATGAAGAATTTTCTAAAAAGCATGTACATTGTTTGAAAATCGTAAACCTTTTTTTAAAGATCATTTTTTGAAAAATCATGAACCATTTTTTTTGAAATTCATGAACCTAATTTCAAAATTCATAAACAATTTTCTAAAAATCATGAACATGTTTTTGAAAAAACATGAACATGTTTAAGTAGTCATGATTTTTTTACAAAAGTACGAACCTTTTAGAAACAGAAAAAACTAAGAAGAGAGGAAAACAAGAAAGAAAAAAAGGAAAAACTTAGATTTGTTAAAATTTAAATAAACTTATATACTAAATAGTGTCTAGATTTATCCAAATCTAGACAAATGTGAGTCATTGGACCGAAGAGAGTAAGAGAAAATGAGGATAAATGGGCTGGCCCAACACGGGGTGTGCGGCGCGAGCGTACCGCGCCGCATTGAGCAGTGTATTCAGTCCCATCGCAAGCAGTGTGTCTTGGCGAAACTAATGTTCAGGCCCATCAAACAAATTTCCACGACTACGTACATCTGTGCGGCCGAGTGATTCACGGCCAGCACAGCCCAGTCATCTCAGCGGACTTGTGTAGCCCATCAGAAGCCCAAGCCACCACGGAAGATCGTCATGCTTCAACCCAGTCGACTGGAACTGGACTCCGCTGCCTGGCAGCCGTACTCGTCGCCGGTACGGGTCGAGGAGGCTTCCTTCTGTCCTCCGGCTAACCTCTTCCCTGGCTCCCTGCTAGATGGAACAGATAGATACACGATACCTAGATCTGCAGTACTAGATTCGTAGCTTTGTCATTTTGTGACTTGTCCAGAAACCAAGAACAGACCAAGGACTCCCTGATCTAAAATACTACTCCTAATTGCCGGACCAACTAACAATGGCACTACTCCACGTAGGGAAAGGATTATGCCGCTGCAGGCGACGACTATGTGTGCGCAAAGCGCCTCGATCTGTCTGGAAACCTGATGCCTGCGCTGCCTCCTTGGTGCAAGCTGCTAGCGGCCGGCTACGGTACAAGAAGAGATAGGAAACAGACCTGTGCCGTGCCGTGCCGACATTCACCTGCCACCCATCTTTGTCGATCGGTGCTCCAAAATTGACAAAAAAAACAATTTATTTAACCGCGGTTAACATTATGGTTCATCGGTTCTCCGGAGTATTCTAGGCTCTTGCGTGCATGACGCGAAAGCAAACTAACAACGATCGTGCTCGTGCGTGGAGATCGAAAGCAACCGACATACGGAACAACAGGTACGGCTGCCCTGTGTGCTTTCTTTGAAGTCGATCGGTCCAGCCATACACTGTCACTCTCAACGAGATTGCCATCTTCAGTTCATCGCAATCAGCACGCGATACATATAGGGTGCGTCGTAGCTATAGGGTGTTGACGCCGGCCGAGTTAAACTGCGCGGACACTGCAACGCGACGTCTCAGAACTTCACCGACGACTGCTCTTCTTTTGCCACCAGCTAGCATGATCGAAGAGTGCTGCCGTTAGTTCTACTGGGCTTATAGCTCCTATGCGACGTCTTTACATGGAATTGGAAGGAAAGCGACATCGTTGAAAAGAATAGCTCGCATGCGACGGTTGTGAGGCAGCTAATATCCTAGGGCGGACGCCTTAAAGCGGTCGTGAGACACATTTAACTTTGTTCCAATATTAGGTAAGTAAACCGGTTGGTTGGACAAGTCAAACCAACCGCTTCCGACCGAGAGCGTAACGATAACGTAGCTTCCCGACGGTGGCGGCGGACCTCACCCATCGTTCTCGGCGCGGCGGCATGCAACAATTAATTTAGGCGGCGCTTTCGTTCGACGATGAAGGTGGTGAGTGCCATTTGAAAGCTAATTCTCTCCCATTCTTCTCAATTCGATATCTGGCGTGCCCATTGATGCTAGATTGTGGGCGAGGGTGTCTGAGCAGGCGAGGGGAACGATATGGAGCATGGAGAGGGACTTCTAATCGGTATATCCGTATCTCCGCACTTAATTTCTCTAAGGTTGAGCTCTCTTACTTCCGCTAGCTCACGTTCGCCAAAAACAGGGAGACGATGTTGCGCCAAACCTTGAATTTCGCATCAATTTCTTTCCTCTAGGGCTGTTTTAGTTGATGGCGACGCAGATCATTGAGAGAGACACGGTTGTTAAATGGGAGGTGGAATTAGAACATGTTGATCCCCAAGAGCTAATAAACATGGGAGAGGAGGCGAAGGAAAATGGTGGAAAAATTGGGGATAGTGTGGTTTGGGGCGAGCAAGAAGTTTCTTTGTTACGATTTGATGATTGCAAATGTGACTATGTTAGGGTTGAGATAGGGAAACATATAGTTGATGAAATCGATGAGAAAGCGGTTGGACAAGCAAAACTGTTACATTTTTAGCGAGCTCATTGATCTAAAACCGATTCGAGGTTGGATATGTGGCCTCAAGTGGCCTCAGATGGTCGAGGATGATTTGCACAAAGGCAAGTAATGCCTATACTTCTTGAGTTGGAAGTGTTAACGGTGGAGGATGATGATGCTAATGCACAAGGAGGCTGCAGATGGTAATGCACAAAGGATTGTAACTGTTGATTGGAATTAGGTTGAGATACATGACCGCCGATTTGGTCATTGCACCAATAGATGGCATTGAAATGGCAAAGCTTTTTGGCATTCCTATAGATGACAGAGACAAGGAGAAGAAGAGGGATGAAGCTGCAAATGATGGTGACAACCATTTAAGAGATGAAGAGGCGGATATAGATCTAGAGTTGTTGGAAAATATTGCAGTTCATGTAGATGATGCACATGATGATGAGCTAGTAACAATTTATGACAAAGAGGACCCAGTTATTGAAGTTGGGAGATTGTTTCCAAGCATGGATGAATTTAGGATGTGTTTGGGACATATGATCAGCGTGAGTTTGCTACCAAGACTATGGTGATAAAGAAGTTCTATGCAAAATGCATAGGTTATGATGGTGGTGCCAAGCCTTGCAAGTGGTATATATCTGCTAGACGCCAACCTGATGGAAGGACAATAAGAGTGAATCAAATTCCAAAACCTCATACTTGCATTACAAGTTCTCAAACAGTTACAAAGATGACATCACAATTTTGGGTTGCAGAAAAGATCAAGCCCATTTTAGCCACAACACCAAACAACACCGCAAAGAGACTGAAAATAGACTTGGAAAAGTAGTACCCCATTAAGCTGAATTATACTACAGTGTGGAAGGCAAAGCAAAGGGCAATGAAAGAGCTATATGGTGATTGGGCAAATACCTTTCGAATGCTTTATAACTTCAAAGCAGAAGTAGAGAAGAGGTCACCTGGCAGTGTTGTGGAGATAGAATCTTGAGGTAACGGTGATGGGAAAGTCTTCTTCTCTAAATTCTTCATGGCTTTAAAGCCTTGCATCGATGGCTTCAAAGCGTTCAAATCCATATTTGAGTATAGACTCATCTTTCTTGGTGGAAAGTGGAATGGTCAACTAGCGATGCAATGCTTTAGATGGACACAATTGGATGTTCCACTAGCTATTGGCATGTTTCGATCGACAGAGGCATCATGGACATGGTTCATGATGCGGTTGAAAAGATGCATAGGTCGGTCTCTCCATTGGCGGTGCACAGATGCATGTAAAGGTTTAGAAAATGCGGTGAAGATTGTTTTCCCTCATCTGAGCGAGAGGGAGTGCTTGACCATATGTGGATGAATTTGATCAAAAATTGAGAGGAGATGATTTTGGACGCATGTGGCCGCAGCAAGATCTTACACCAGTGGACACATTCATATCACCTTGAGAAGATTAAGGCGGCATGCTCGAGGAGGATAGGGTCAAGTTTTGTACATGGTTGGAAACCTACCATTCTCTTTTATGGTGCAGGTCTGGTTTTAACACTTGCCATCAAATGTGATCATATCAACAATAATTTGGCGAAAGTTTCAACAACAAAGTGAAGGAGTTAAAAGACTTGCTGTCCATGACATGGTTGACGAGATCAGGATCATGATCATGAGGTTGTGGGAATTGAGAAGAAGGCTTGGTGATGTTCTTCAAGGAGATAAGCTTCGATGTTGTGCGGTGGTCAAGGAGGCAATCTTGCACATTTGCGTGTTGAGAAATCCTCATTGTGGGGTCTTTGAAGTCGGAGATACAAAGGCGGCAGAGGCATGTTGTTGACACTCAATTGCATGAATGCACATGCCTTGAGTGGCAACACACTAGGAAGCCTTGTGAGCATGCCATACTTTTCTTGGCCTCCAAACACAAGCTAAATATGCACCCATATTTGCATGAGTATTATTCAGAGCAAAATTCAAGGCTGCATATGGAACACCAATTCCAGCACTTACAGATCTCGGTGGCCTGAAGTGGACATTCAGTTCTCCTTGTGTCCTCCTTTGATGAAAAGAAAGGGTGGCCCAAGCGAGTAGATTCAAGGCTTGGTTTGAGAAAGGTGGGAGCAAGAAGGGAAAGAAAGATGAAAAGAAAGATGCCAAGCCAAAAAGGGCCCAAAAGGTAACAAGAATAGATGCAAACTCTGTGAAGAACTTGGACACCGATTTGGCTCTACCAAGTGCGAATACTGCTTTGAAAAGCCAAAGTATGTTCATCCAAAATCTATCCCATTTCTTGTTGATGATTTTCTCCCAGCTAACTTGCTTGTTTTCGAGGAAGCGTGGAGAAAAGGCCCACCTCTTGTTGTTGACGAATCTGGCGATGAAAAGGGCAAGAATCAATGGCCAAAGAAAGAAGAGAACTAACGGATCATGTTTGGTCTTTGAGGTGCAATCTGAACTTGTTGTTGAGGCTCGGTGCAAAATGAGCACATGTTGAGGCTCGGTGCAAAATGAGCACATTGTTGAGGCTCGTGCAAACCGACCAAGTTGTTGAGGCTGGATCATGATTTGGAAGCTACGGTGCAAAATGAGGGGCAAATGAGCACATTGTTGAGGCTCGGTGCAAAATGAGCCATTGTTGAGGCTACGGTGCAAAATGGGCTGTTGTTGAGGCTCTGGTGCAAACTGACCAAGTTGTTGAGGCTCGGATCATGATCATGAGGTTGTTGAGGAGGTGCAGGAGGTGAAGGAGACTCTTGGACGTCTTGTGGGGAGGCGGATGGTAATGGTAAGAAAAGAAGAGCATAAACCTATTGTGTGGTGTGAAACTTGTGAAGGAGAAGAAAGCGAGGGTAAGAAGAGCCAAAAGAAATAGACATTTGTTATTGTAAACATTTGTTATTGTTGTAAACATTTGTTATTGTTGTAAACATTTGACACTTGTTGTCGTAATAATTTGGCACTTGTTGTTGTAAACATTTGTTATTATAATAATTTGTCACTTGTTGATAATTTGGACAAAATTCAAATATGATGGTAAATTTGAATTTCAACATATGTAGCTATGCCACTTTTCTATGTTTGTATGAGCTTCCAACGTTTTTCTCATATGTACAATACAACTCATCCTCACCCTGATACCTTTTGTGAAGTACAACTAACCCTCACCCAAAATGGGGTAGAAATGGGCTCCAAAGCTAGGGTAAACCACCCCATTTCTAAGCAAGTTTTTTTTCGACCATTTCTAAAACCAAGTTAGATATTTTTCCTCAGAACTATGTCACATAACATGACACCATGCGAAGGTTTTGTATTTTTTTGATTTTTTGAATTAGTTATGCACATTTAAATGTCGTCAAACTTGAAGGGTTTTCATAAATATTCTTAGCTAGTTGGCTGAGGCTCATAAAACTACCATTGGATCTCTGATGAAATAGCATGTTGTGAACCTAAAATTATTTTTACAAAAATCATCAGCATGGAATCATGTACCTGTAGTTCATATCTTACCACTTCAGTAGATTCAAAGATGTTATTTTTCACGGGGATGGAATAAAGGTTTGAGATACTCAGGTTGGGAAATTGTACATTCTAGGTGGTCTAGTATTTTTTAAAATAGGATGTTACCATTTTGAAACTTCAATTTGGTGGTTGCTTCACAAATCCCCCTCTTTCGGCACTCGAAAATAGAAAATGATTTTTACGTCGAAAAGGAAAACTTTAATGCTACAACATTGTTAGTCATCCCATTATAGACATGCATGCCAAATATGAGCACATTATCACAAACTATGCCTTGATTCTAGCCATATCATTGGTCATTTGACGAAAGCGAAAACCTCGGAGGAGATAGGTCATTTTGTGAAGGGTTTTTGAAATATGATCAATAGACCAAGTTTTATATTTTTCCTCACAACTATGTGACATAACATGACACCATCGAAGGTTTTGTATTTTTTGTTTTTTTGAATTAGTTATGCACATTTGAATGTTTGGTCAAACTTGTGAAACCCGTTGACGCATCCTAAACCCGCTAACCCTAAGGCGAATGAGGACCGTAGATCTAACCCTAAGCGACGACTTGTGGCCGTCCGATCGCGTCTTCTAGAAGGATTCAGCGTGGCTCTGGCGATCCGTGGAAGGGCTTGTTCTGCAACTTTGATTGGTTGGCGTCTCTTAGAAGGATTTCGTGGCTAGCTCTTGGCGATCCGTGGGATGGATGATTACGGAATCTGATTGGCTTCATCGTTTTACGTGCAACAGCGTGGCATGACGTGGCATGCGAGGCGCTGGCGGGCTGCACCATGCGGGCATGCACTGCCCTAGCGTCATGATCTAGCTATTTCGTCCAACAATGACTGCGGTATTTACTCCCTCCATCGCATTAAATAAGTTTACGTGTAACAACTTTCTCCAATCAAACTTACTCCCCTCAGGTTCATTGTAATAAATGAGACTTTGCATGATACCACATCTATGTTATTTTGGCTTGTGGATAGCCTTAGGCTGGTCATAGTGCTAAGTAACTAAGACTAGTAACTTGCACATGTTACTAGTTGATGTTACTACCTTCATAGTGGATGATAACATATGTATGGTGTCATGCAAGAGCTAATTAATTAGGTTGTAGACTCATATGATCTTGGTTATGTGTGATGTTATGGTAACTATCTAAGTTACTACCTCTCTCTCTTTCTTCATTAATTGTCATGCCATGTCACCAATTTGTCTAATTGGCATTGCATGTACATGCATGTTACTACCTAAGGGCATCCACTATGTGCAAAAAACCACACCTTAAGTCCTATGTGGCAATGCTTGTAGTCTACTTTATACATAGTGGAAGAAATAATAGTTGTCCATAAGCTTGTAGGTGACCTTAAGCTTATGGGTTGTCCACAAGTAATAGAAAATAATTTACTCTCTCTTCCCTCTCATGCATGAGTATGTAGGATGAGACATGTGGGTCCCAGCTTATAGCTAAAGTTCACCTTATACATAGTGGAAGATTTTACAAGAAAGATGGGTCCCACCTTATGGCTAAAGTTTACCTTATACATAGGTGATGCCCTAAGTTACTCCCACTATGACTAGCCTTATGGACTACTTTTTGTCTTGTGGATAACCTTATGGACTACATAGTGGATGCCCAAGTGCATTGGAAAGGTAGAAGTACATTTTTTGTGGACAAATTTTGAAGCCAAACGTACACTTATTTGAGGACAGAGGGAGTATGCATGTCACTATGACCAGCAGAAAAAATATCAAAATCTAAAATATGTAATAAATATAACGTCAGCGTTGGCACACTCGAGACCGTTGAACAAGCGTGGTGGCATGCGAGGCGGGCGGGCTGCACCATGCATGCAAAGCATGTGGTCGGCAAGTGCGGGGTTCTGATCGTCGCATCTTAGCTATTTTTTCTCTCTTCGCATTGATCACGCCGCTTCCCATACGCAACGCAGCGTCTCGTCTCGGCGTCTGGGCGGGCTGCACCATGCATGCAGCTGCCCCTAGCGTCAGATCTAGCTATTTTGCGTGCAACATTGCCCCATTAAATAAGTGTCGTCGAACAACTTTCTTGATCAAATTTACTTCCATCGGTTCATCGCCATACAAAAAGTCAATATTACTCCCACCGATTTTTCTTGCTTGTGCCAATGAACAACTACCTTGGACATTTTTCTCTCTTCACATTAATGCACATGCATGCATGCGAAGCGTCGCATCCTAGCTATTTTTTCTCTCTTCGCATTGATCACGTCCGCTGCCCGCTTCCGTCTCTTCGCATTGATCATGCATGCAGGACGCATCTCGTCTCGGCGTCTGCGCCAACGCGACGCTGGATTCCCACGCCGCCCTTCACTCCGCCTCAATAAATAGGCAAACGCCTTTGCCTCCCATCTCATCAACCTCGAGCCCGTCCCCTTTGCCTCCCGGCCGCCCCCAAACACTCCGACCATGGAGACCTCCCTTCCGCCTCCTTCCGACGAAGAACTCAGTGACGAGGACAACCACCCGAACACAAGCAGTGGTGGGAGCAGCCGCGCCGCCCCCCAAGCGTGGCAAGAAGGAGAAGTCCCCTTGCCCAGGGAGACCAGGGCCCATCGTCCACAACCCGTCCCCAACCTCCCGGCGGCGACCTCCCTCAAGCCCTCTTGGGCTAAGGCGGCGAAGGAGGAGGCTCGCATCGCCAAGTGGGAGGAGAAGGCGGCCCAGCGCGCCTTGAAGAAAAGGCGCAGACGGCGGGAGGAGGAGCAACGGGAGGCCAATGGCCGGGCCTTCCGGGAGAACAGCGGACCAGCGGGAGGATAGGCGGCATGGAATGCGACCCGAATGCGCCACTGCACCGCCTCCACCGGATGGAGTAGGGGTTAGGGTTTAGGGCTATCCAGGGTTTAGCGGGCGCGCCTATTCCGCCTTCTATATTATTGTACTTTTTATTTTTATTGTAATGTTATCGATCTCCCTATCTAATATAAGTAATGTTATCCCAATATTATCTATCCCTTGTTTCATTGCAATATGTGTTTTATTTTTATTGTATTGTCATTTGTCAAAACACCCAAAACAACAAGTGTATAAAACAAAAGACACAAAAACAAGTTCATATAATACTCGTGCAATATTTATATATTTACAAGTGTATAAAACAAAAGACATAAAAACAAGTTCATATAATACTCGTGCAATATTTATATATTTACAAGTGTATAAAACAAAAGACACAAAAACAAGTTCATACAACACATGGTTCATTTTCAAATAAGACATTTACATATTTACATAAGTTAAAGGAGCGCCCAAGTTATGTTAGTTAAATGGATATCCTTGGACTTCATTTATATATTTACTTTTGCAAAAAAAAAAAGATTGCAACCTGAGCACGAGTATCTGCAGATCCACACATTCCTATTTAGATTGTAACGTGAGTACCATTTTTTTTGCCCAATCAACATATAGTTACTATTGGGCCTGGATACGTCCATTTTGGCATGGCTAAGTTATATTTGGGTCTGGCCTTTTTCAATCCTCGTCAATTGTTTTTTTACTTTTCAACCCGTCCCTCCCGCACAGGCGCCCACAATCGATAAAAGGAACACGGCCGAATCGAAGAAACACCGCTTCAAAGCAGGCAGCTCAAAATTAGCCCGAATTTGTGTTGCATTTTATTCAAGCCAAAGACATAGACCATTACATCCATTACAAAGCATCACTTTCGAACACTTGCTGTCTAATGACTAACGATGAGGAGATAAACTAATCCGAGAGAAATTACACAAAAATAAAAAACCGCCATCAGTTGTCCTGCTTCTTCAATTTGATGATTTGCCTTATGCTTGTTCATCTTCTTTAGCTCGGCCTTCTCGCATCCACCGTAGTACCAGTGAAATGGGGTTGCCACATCCCAATTGCTCCACCACGGACGGTTTTCGAGCTCCGGGATGCTACCTCCACCCCACCCGCTCGATGTACTCATCAAGCCACTCAAAATGCCCACATTTTGGCAGTTCTGAAATCGCGAGATGAACCCTAAATCCCAAATTCGATGAAATGCATGAAATTTCGAAGAAAAGCGAGAAATTGGCGCTCGGAACACTCAGATCTCACCTTTCCGGCTGGGCTTGCTCTCACTTCACAAATTCCCGACCAATGTTGCCGTTCTTGTCGGTGGATGTGACAAGCCGCTTGTGATGCACGGGGGCAATCGGGCACCTCCTCGCACCGCACCATACCGAGGCCATGAGCGGTGGGAGGAAGCGAGCTCGACATCCTCGCCGGCGTTGCGCGCTTGCTCGCCGGAGAAAAGCGAAGGGATGAGATCTTTGAAGCGGTGGCGGGAGTGCTCGGGTGCGAGACGGATCGGGGCCAGCTCTCTTCAACCACGGGTGGGTCCCACGATATGAGGTGGACATCGGTGAATTCCGCCGTGGCGTGGAGAGGCATGGGTCCCATGCTCGCTGTGATTGAATCCGTTGACGGTCTCGTGGGGTTAAGTGGAAGTGTCGCACGGGAGCTATTTGCCGCTTCAGAAGTGTCGCGTGCGAGCTATTTTTTTCAACGATGTCGTGTTCCTTCCAATTCCATGTAAAGACGTCGCATAGGAGCTATAAGCCCTAGTTCTACTACTGTATTAAAACTCATTTTTTGTCAGTTCTCGTATCGAGAACTAACTTAGAACTCGATCAACTCCTTGATTGTTCGACGGATGTTGACACACGTACATAGAATTTAGAACGTGTGTTCGCGAGGGGACGCCCCCCCCCTCCCCTCCCCTCTCTCTCTCTTCCTTCCCCACGCGTGCAGCCGAGGCGTCTACTCCTGCTCTGCCGGACATGGTTCCACAGAAACTACCGATTCAGCGGTTCCTCTAGGGCCTGGCGCGGGGATGTTTTGAGGTTCGTGCGGGTCACAACGCACACCAACGGCCCTCCACTGACTTCATGCACTGCCCTGACTCCATGCAGACTACCAAACATGTCGTAAGTTATACAAAAAGTATGCATGCATTCATTCTAGGAATTTTGATTCATCAATTCTAGATAAATAACATGTGTAGGTACAAATATATCATATATATGAAATTAATAATCATTCTAGGAATTTGATTCATGTGAAATTTCAGCATGAAACTAGGGATTAGAATTAGAATTATGATGCCAGCTCATATTATTGCCAGGAACTCTATGGTTGGCCAATTTGGACGTAGAGTGTGGTTCTTGAAACCACCGGACTTTATAAACATGTATTTGCTGATATCGAATAAAATCCTACCTCCCCCTCAAGAAAGGAGGAAGAACTCAACTCCACGGTCAACTTGCAGGCTCGCTACTTGGCTAGCTACGTCATTCTGTCGATGTTTGTTTGCTACGACCACCATTCCAATGAATGAAGCTTATAAAAATTTAGTCAAATGTCAAATCTTATTAAGTTTAACTAAACATATAGAAAAATATGAAACAAATTTGACAGAAATACATTATATAAATATATTTACGGTGTATCTGTTGACGATAATTTGATGCTGTTATTGTCTAAAATATTAGTCAATCAGTGAAATGGTTGAATTTTGACTAAATTATTACTGGCAAATCCTACGTGGTACGCTACGTACCCAACCTCTCCAGGTGGTAAGATTGGGCACGCAGCTGCATGGAGGCCGCCCCGCAAAAAAAAAAAGCTGCATGGAGGTCGTCACGAGTGACGAGGGGCCGGGCATCGACCGGTGCGTCCGTGCGGGCCACTAAAACTGCATACGAGTTTTCCGTGGCCTAAAAAGTCCGTCGTAGGTGTAGGAGTTCCGTGCGTGCCATACACGTGCAAAGCGACCCCGCCTGGTCAACCCGATGCGCGTACGTCGCCTCCTTCCCGCAAAGCTGCTCACGCGCGGCTACGGTACAAGCAACCCGGGTCCCCATCTCATCCGGCCTGGTGGTGCGGATTCATGAAGTGATCTTGGTACGAGGTCAGACCATTTGATACGAATATGCTGCCAATTTCCTAGTCGTGGAAACACTGGCTGTCATGAATGGAATGTAACTTGCAGCAGCTCTTGGTCTATCTCGTGTTGAGGTGGAAACTCACAGTGAAGTGGTGATGGCACAACAAGGCGTTACAGATCTGAAGTTGCGTCTATTTTGTCTAAAATTGAAAGTTATGCTAGTAATATGGAGTCTTTTCATTTAAAATATATTAGGAGAGAGGCTAATGTTGCTGCACATTTGTGTGCTAAGCAGGCGTCTAGCTCTAGGAGAAGGTGTATTTGGATTAACTATAGACCACCTTTTTTAGCTAAATGTCTGCAAGATGACTGTAATCCCTTTGATTAATGAATGAAATATGGTTGAATCGCAAAAAAAAAAGGGTCCCCATCTCATCCAGGTAGATAGACGGTTAGATCACCTTCCCATCCCTTCATTCCGTTTTTGCTATAAATAGTTTCGCCTTTTAAAGCCCGAACCTCTCTTCTTATCCCCCATCTATAGTGATAAGAGGCGATTTGTGCACCCTCTCTCTGCTTCCACCTCAAGGCCGATCCGTCAATTTCACCTTCGGCCGCCCGTGGCCGAGGAGTTGGTGGCATGGCCGGAGAGAGTTTTGGGGGCAGCGGCCCTCTCCTCCGTCTTGGTCGCTCTGATGGAGCGTCGTGATGGATCTGCTGTCCCTCGCGCGACCGCGACTCGTCGAAGCTGTGGTGCGTGTCTCCCTCAAGCCGGTGTCTGAGAGATGGTGGAGCCAGTCGTTGAAGATCTAGGTGGTGTTCTTGATGGAGCGTCGTGATGGATCTGTTGTCCCTCGCGCGACCGCGACTCTTCGAAGCTGTGGTGCGTGTCTCCCTCAAGCCGGTGTCTGAGAGATGGTGGAGCCGGTCGTTGAAGATCTAGGTGGTGTTGTTGTTGTTGACCAAGCCGGGGTCGTCGTGCGTGGTGCGGGATGGAGGCACTCAGATGCCGAGGAGCGTCGACTTCCCGACCACTCGGGGGTTCCTCCCAGTCCAAACAATGAGTGGAGGAGTGGCGGCGGGTTTCGACTTGACGTCTTGTCGATGAAGAAGCGATCTGAGTCTTGGAGGACCTCGTTGTTTTTTTCTTTGTTTCAGTGCTTTTCTATAAGAATCTTGGTTAATGCAATATGATTCACCTTCGCAAATTTTTTTTCGCTTTTGCTACAAAATATTATTACTTTTGTTACATGCACCAGAAAACGGTTCGATCTAGAAAAAAGAACAGACAAACTAGACCTCCCTGGAGACCTCGTCGACGACCTTGTAGCAAAAGGTTGTGCTAATGTAGCAGACCCGACCTCGTCGGAGACTCGCCGGGGACTTTCATCGGTAAACCTCGCCGGAGACCTGTAAAAAAAAACTTTACACTGTTGTAGCAAATTATAGAATGGGTGGTAGCAAAAACATATGTGATAATGTAGCAAAACATATGTTAAAAATGACTTTATCGGATACTTCGTAGCAAAAAGAATTATGCTATTGTTGCAAAATATGAAAACAAAATTAGCAAAAGATTTCCGCCGTCATAAACAGCCGCGCGCGCCATCACGGGTGGTAGCTTTCCGATAGCAAAGTCGGTACCCTCTTGCAGCAGAACGTCCTGTCGTCGGTAGCAACGTCGTGCATGGTCAGTAGCAGCGCCGCGCACCGCCGGGTAGCAGTGTTGGTACCCCCATGTAGCAGGAGTGCTCGCCCTTGGCAACACTGACGGATGTTGTTGGTAGCATCTCCGGCTACCGATGGTAACATCGTTGTCATCTCCCCTATGGCAGCACCACCGTCGTTGGGCGCACAACAATGGGGTTGATGCAAGCACATCCGGCGGCGGCGAGATGTTGTGGATGTGGAGGCACATCCGCGACCGAGGATCTGATCCAATGGCGGAGGTGCATGCTCCGACGGACCTAATCCGACTACGAAGGAAGGTGCCTCCTCTGGTGAGAGCTCTTACGCGGGAAGGTGGAGGAGGGGGAGGGGTGGATTTTGAGATGGGCGTGGACGCGGGGACACATGCGTGGCCGGGATCTGGTCTGGCGACGACGGTGGGTGCCTGGTCCGCAGGCGACGGCCATGGAGAGGAGAAGGGCGCATCCTCACATGGGATTTGGGAAAAGGACGTAGAGGACAAACTGCTCACGCGTTCACACAGAGATAGCGACCCGGGGATCGTTTCGTTCTCGTTCGATCCTGAAGAAAGCGTATCGTTTCTCAAAAGAAAGCGACGGAGATCGGTTCATTTCCGTGATCGTGGGTAAGCCTATGCAGAAATGGTTTAGCCGGTTTGACCGGTTTAGACTAGTTTAAAATTTTATACTAATTTCAAAGTTTAGATTAGATTTATGAATGGGATTAAACTAGAAAACTTTTGGCTGGTTTAGACGGTTTGAATGGTTTCACTTTTTGCACGGGTTTAATCGTGGACAGTGTGTGCTTAGCCATTCCAGTTCCAGAGGCTACCTAGGATTACGTGCGGAACCTAAACAGCAGGTGGTTGCGACAGCACCCGAAAACTACAGTTGCCGCGAGTACTGCACGCGCACGCGCGCAACGACCCGAGATCGAGATCGATCGAGTAGCTAGCTACGTAGATTCTTCAGAGTTCGGACGTCGCATCGAGCTAGCTAGCTGTACTACTTTCCTTTGAGCTCGAACCGCACGCTGCACCTGCTAGCTGCTACTACCACACAGCTAGCGCTAGCTTTGAATTTACATGTTACCATAGAAAGAAAGGAAAAAGGAGCGCTATCTGGCCGGCCGGGGTGACGACTGACGAGATCGTCTTGGCTGCCGTACGGGTACGATTAGAAGTACGTTGACATTTGATTGACGTGAAGTTAATTGCATGAACTTACAATGCTCCAATTTATCATGCCTAATTAATGCTATAGCGTTTCATATTTGACAGGGTTATTGAAACGCTATTGCAATAGTGCTAGTATATCATGCATCTTAACTTAGCAAAAATCTGATATGATATCATAATTATTGAAGAGATAGGTGAGTAGAGTACTATTATAGTTAGATACCGTATCATATCACGTAAAACTAGAAATCATAATGACAAATAAATCTTGTACACATATTTTACATAGAGATTCTACAAATCAATAAATATATCACTATTATGATACTACTACATGATACTCCCTCCGTCACGGTTTGGAAAGCGTTTTAGACAAATTATTGTGACCTAGATGGATACTGATTGATGTCAGATTTATGCCAAAAACATGCATATTCGTTGGGGAAAAATAGGCCATTAATTATGATGTGCCCTATTAAACGTAATTACTCAATAGAAACGAGAAATTTAGACGTATGCATTGGTGGAGTTGAATGCAAGAATTAATTTCTTGGATGCATGGAGTAGGAAATGGGGAGGAAAAAGAGGACATTAATTATGTGATTAAGTCTAACGCGTCTAAAAGTAGAGGAATTTTGAAAACATATAAATTTTATAAGACGTCCTCCAAACCGTGACGGAGAGAGTACAATAAACTAGAGACATAGTATCATATGCATGGCGCAAAATAAAAACAAACTAACATCGATCGTGCGAGGAGGTCGAAAGCAAACGACATCCGAAAAAACACGTACGTAAGCACGAGATCGGTGGGTCGATCGCGTCTTCGAACGAACGCTACGGCTGTCCTGTACTTTCTTTGAAGTCGAGCCATAGACTGTCACTCTCAATGAGATTAGGATCTTCAGTTCATCACAATCAGCACGCGATACATATATAATAGGGTGCGTCGTAGGGGGTTGACGCCGGCCGAGTTAAACTGCGCGGACACTGCACTGCGACGTCTCAGAACTCCACCGACTGCTCTTCTTTGGCCACTAGCTAGGTATATTACGATATGCCGTAGCACCGTCACTAGCCTGCTCGTAGAGTACTACCGTTCGTTCTACTCCCACCGTCTCAAAATAAAAGTGACGTACGTGCATTAATCTAGATTCGTATGAATTTGAACATGTTTTATACTCTCTCCGTTTGGAAATATAAAACGCCTTAGCATTGTAAATAGAATGTATCTAAAAAATCCATGTAGATACATGTATCTACCTTATCAGAAATTAATAATCGTTCTAGGAATTTGGTTCTTGTGAAATTCAAGCATGAAAGTAGGGAACTGAATAATGATGCTAGCTCATCTTGTTGCAGGAACTCTATATATAACTGGCCAATTTGGGTGTAGAGTATGGTTCTTGGAACCACCCGACTTCGTAAACATGTTTGTTGATGTTGAATAAAATCCTACCTCTTCCTCAAAAAAGGGAAAGAACTCGACACTACTAGGAAAAGAGCTATCCGTGGCGCACCGATTTTCGTTACCCGTGGCGCACTAACCGTGCGCCACAAAGCCCATGCTACATGTAGAAGTTACCCGTGACGCCCACCCGGTGCACCACTGGTAGGGGTCTAGGTGCCATGGGTATGTTTTTCGATTTTTTTTTTTGTAGAAACACCCTAGTTTTAAATTGGAAAAAGAAATCGAGCCCCGCGCCTCGCCTCACCGGAGCATGGTGGCCGTGGCCACAACCTACCACCGTAGGGAGGTGCAGGAGGCCGTGACCGCGCTAGTCCTCGTCGGCGTCGAGCGGGTGCGAGCAGGAGGTGTCAGTCCGATGCGGTAGGAGGTGGCTGTCGGAGGAAGTTGTGGCCGGAGAAGAGGAGAAGGAGGAAGAAGAGAAGAGGAGAGGAGAAGAAGGAGGAGGAAGAAGTAAATATATTAGTATATAAATTTATTTACGCTGAATCTGTTGGCACAGATTTTGTGTTGTCATTGTCCAATTTTCCGTCTCAAATATTTAGTGAAACATTGAAATCGTTGAATTTTGACTAAATAAGTGGCAAATCCTACGCAGTACGTGCCCCCAACCTCTCGAGGTAGCAAGATTAGGCACGCAGCTGCATGCATGGAGGTCACGAGTGACGAAAGGCCGGGCACCGACCAGTGCTGCGTCCGTGCGGGCCACCAAAACTGCGTACGGAGGCGTGAGAATAAAAATGTGGTCCGATTTTCAACGAGGGTAACCCGTAGGAGTAGATTCTTTCCGTAGCCAACGAACTCGGAACGGTATATATTTGTAGAGTTTTCCGTCCGTAGCCTAACAGTCTGGTCTGCGTAGGAGTTCCGTACGTGCCATACACGTGCAAAGCGACCCCGGCCGTGCCCGTGTGGTGTGGTCAACCCCTCCTTCCCGCGCAAAGCTGCTCGCGGCTACGGTACAAGCAGAAGAAAGGGACGGAGATCGGTTCATGGAAGCAAAACCGTGATCGTGATAGTGGTAGTGTGTGCTTAGCCATTCCAGGAGGCTGCGTACCTAGGAAAGGATTACGTGCAGAACATACTAAACAGCAGGTGCTTACTAGCGACTGCGCCCGGAAACTAACGACCCGATCGATCGAGTAACTAGCTAGCTTCTTCAGTTCCTGTACTTTCCTTTGAGATTGAACCACACGCTGCACCTGCTACTACCACACAGCCAGCGCTCTGACTTTACATGTTTCCACGAAAAGAACTAAAAAATGAGATCTATCTGGGCCGGCCGGGGTGACGAGATCGTCTTCACTACCGTACGGTTACAATTAGTAGTACGTCCGTGTCTATAAACATTTGAGGTAAAGTTAATTTTTTTAAAGGTATATATTAATATCACGGATACCAATTACACCCAACAACGCATGTCCTAGAGGCCTTACATATGCACACAACCCAGAAAAAATTACAAACGAAGAAAATACCGTTACAGAGAACTATTCCTCACAGCAACGACACTGACACCACCAGAACAACACCAGTAATCCTCCACTCCAATAACAACGCCTTTAAAAAGGAAACAGTCATAAGCACCGTCGTTGTCCGATCAAAGATCATAGGTTTTCACCCTGGAGGAAGTCCTCGCTCGCAAAACAATGCATTCGATAAGGCCATTGTTAGGCACAACCGGTTAAGACCATATCTTGGATTTTCACCCTGCAAGGTAAGACTGAAAACTCCTCATGTGTTGTCTTTCCCCAAAAACAGTCGCTACTGCGAGTCACAGATCACATAGCCAGTTCGTCGTCGCTACAAAGAAACAAATCACCATCGCTGCCCTCATGTTTCTGCTTTCCTAACATTCTCTGCATCTGGCTTCACCATGGCTCATTGAATGACACTTGGTAGGAACAAACAGCAGAGCTTCACAATGCTCCCGCTGAAAACAAATAGCCAGAAAAACAAGGTATGCATGACCAAATACCTCCCGATCCAGCAATCTCCAGGCCTGATGCGCCCATGGGAGTTCGCCGTCGGAGTCTTCCGAAACTCGACACTCCAGCCAGATCCACGAGGGCAAGCATCAGGCAGATCTTCTTCTTCGCGCGGGGGGAACCCTAGGACCGCCTCCATTATTCGGGCCGAACCAACCCCCCACGCCGCTGGTGGCTACCGGCAATCGGAATGAGCGAGTCGGCCATTAGCCCTCTCGTGACCATGGTCGAACCCAAAGATTGAGCGGGACTGATGACCCACAAGTGTAGGGGATCGCAATAGTCTTCGGGGATAGTACTATCCGATTTATTGATTCGACACAAGGGGAGCAAAAGAATAATTGCAAGCCTTAACAACTGAGTTGTCAATTCAGCTTCCCCTGAAAATAGTTCTTGCTCACAGAAGTTTATCAGTAGCAACAGTTTGTAGTAGCAAGACAAAACAACGATGTGATGAAACATGAGCAATAGTGATAGCATGGCAGTGGGATTCGAGTGCGGTAGGCATAGGGATGGATGGACGGCGTTGCATGGATGAGTCTAAACATGTAACTTCAAGATCTAGGGCATTACAGATAAATAATAACAAGCATTCAAGTACTAAACAATTCTAGGCATGTGCTCCAAATATAGTCATACGTGCTCGCAATAAGAACTTGCACAACATCTTCTGTCCAGCCAGCCCGTGGCAGCGGGGCCTCTAGGGAACTACTGATAATTAAGGTGCTCTTTTTAATAGAGCACCGGAGCAAAGCATTAACACTCCGTGAACACATGTGATCCTCACACCACAGCCATCCTCTCCGGTTGTCCCAATTATTGTCACTTTGGGGCCTTTGGATCCGAACAATGATATGTGTATACAACTTGCAGATAAGATCACAAACAATTCTATCATAATGATTCAATAATAAGTTTAGATCCAAGATCATGGCACTCGGGCCCTAGTGACAAGCATTAAGCACAACAAGTTGCAACAAAGTCAAATAGCACAAGAGATACTAGGCACTATGCCCTAACAATCATATTCGATTACATGATAGAACTCATCCAAACCCTACCATCCCCAAGCCTACAACGGGGAATTACTCACCCATGGATGAGGGAAACATCGGTGGTTGATGGAGATGCGTTGGCGATGACGATGAAGATGATCCTCTCTAAATCCCCTATCCCGTCAGGGTGTCAGAACGGAGTTTCTGGATCCAAATCTTAGTTTCTGGTGGTGGCAGCGGAGCGGAACTCTTTCTGAAAAACTATTGACCCCCCTCGGTTTTTAGGTCGAAAGGCAACTTATAGGCGCAGAGGGAGGCCAAAGAGCTGCCTGGGGAGGCTGCACCCCCACCAGGCGTGGCAAGTTGTGGGCCCGCGCCTAGGATGGATCTGGGGCCCCAGGCCTCCTCTCCGTCTCTCCTTTGGCTCCATGGATCTTCTGGTGAAATATAATTTTTGGCATATTTTCCAGGATTTTTCCCGATAGTTCATTTTCTGCACAAAAACAAGACACCAAAGTAATTCTGCTGAAAACAGCGTCAGTCTGTGTTAGTTGCATCCAAATCACACAAGTTTAGAGGAGAAACAATAACAAAGTGTTCTAGAAAGTAGATACGTTTTGGACGTATCAGAGACTCCGAGAGCAACATCGCTGCAGGGCAACCGCTGCCAGGTCCACACCAGACCCCCTTCTGCTCTTGCGCGCCTCCCATTCGAGTAGCCATCCTGCGTCGTTGTAGCAACGCCGCCTGCAACTCGAATCCACCGACACAGCCCCAAGGCGCCTACCTCCCGCACGAAGGAGATCGACAAAGGCCTCGCAAACCGTCCGTCACCTTCGGTGAACAAGGCGTGGCCGCCATCGCCGACCGAAAAGAGGGCGCAGCGGCAGCGGCCGGAGGGAGAGGACCCGGTGGCGTCCTGCTAGGGTTTTGAGGTGGGTGCCCCGGAGTCGCCTCACGCGAGCGACTCCCGGGCGGCAGCTTAGATGCATGAAGTTAATTGCATGAAGTTTCCTACATGTACTTGAACTTATCATGGCTAATTAAGGCACTAGTGTGTAATGATTGCGCATATATATACTCCCTCCATCCACAATAGAGTATACTTCTAACTTCTTGGAACCTCTTATGTTTGAACATATTTATACAAAGGGTTTATTAGGACTGTGTTCCCAGCTCACTTGAAATTTGGGACTGTGTTATTACGAATCGGTCAATTGGAGAAATATCACTAGTCGATGCAACTCGTCACGTCCGGGCCCCTGGGCAAACATGACGCCAACAACCGTTACGTTGAATTTACTTACCGTCTGTTTGACTTGTTTTCTTACATGTGTGATCTCCCTTTTTCCCCGCCAGCAACGATGCAAACTAATATAGATATTCCGCCTTCCGACATGTAGGAACCAACACACGACCCACCAACAAAGTAAAAAAAATAGATTTGACCCATCACTTAGCCCCGTCAGCAGCGGAAATAACGGTCAATGAAGTCTATCCTCATGCCTCTCAAGCCCCGACGTGGCCGCTCTGGACATACCGAAAGGCTACACAGCCATGTCGGTCACGTTTTGTTGATATCGGTATCATGGTATGATTAATCTTACCTACTCGACAACATATGTCTACTGATCCATGGAAATAATGAGTTTGAGCTCAGTTTATAGCGAATTTGAGTGCTACATTTTAGGTGTTTGAATGAAGTAGATAGGATTTGCGGAACCCATCACATAGACGCTTCAGCAGCGTTGAAAGAATGCTCAAGAAAGTTTATCCCCGAGCCCTCTCAAGCCCCGATACGGTCGCTCCGGGCATGTCGAACAACTATATAGCCATGTCATTCACGTTCTGCTAATCTCGACACCACGATATGATTGATCTTACCCACTCGGCAGCATGCGGCTTTTGGTTCAGGAACAGATCCATGGATCGAAACAAGTTTGAGCTTAGTTTATAGCGAATATGAGTACTGCATTCTAGGTGATTGCTAAATGAACTAGACAAGACCATGAAACCTGCAGGACCCAACACATAGCCGCGTCAGCAGTGTCGAAAGAACGCCCAAAAAAGTTTATTCTCGAGTCCTCCCAAGCCTTGTAGACCGTAGTGGCCGCTCTAGGCGTGTAAATGGCTACACAACCATGTCAGTTAAGTTATCCTGATCCCGACACCACAATACGGTTGATCTTACCCACTCGGTAGCATACATCTATTGGTACAAGAACATTACATTCTTGGATAGAAAAGACTATGGGCCTAGTTTTGATCCAATGTGAGCAGTGCACGTTAACGAATTAGATGAGAACTAATCGAATAAAACTTAATTTTCTTAGTTTATTAAACTATCACAGACACAAATACAACGATTAGATCACAATATACAAGGTCGGCGATGGTTATATGCTTGCCCATCTTTAGGATCTTATGCCTCTCTTTGTTACTCGCCGAAGGCCTACGGTCATGTCCACTAGGCACGCGGGGTGGCCCACTGAGACCGTCGGCGACAACCATGGTGACCCGATGCTTCAAGGCGAATGGCAATCCAGGTACGTCGCGAATGATGTTGAGCTCGTACTACTTTGGGAGGGTTCCTAGGTTCAAACCTTGCCGCTCCTGGGGTTAGTTCTTTGGTATTTGACACTAAGTGACCAAGTTCGTATGCATTTGATGCTAAGGGACCAAGTAGAAGTGAGTATGATTATACTAGGAATAAGTTTAGGTGTGTTTGACTATGCGACTTCAGACGAAACTAGAATAAAAAAGAGTTTGCGCTTATGTGGCAGTGCTGAAATAAAAGTTTATAATAATGATTATGAGTAGAACACTACTCGAACAGAAAAAAAAGCAGAAACTTTCATTATTACGTGTAGAAGTTTACAATAAAAATAAACAACTACTTGATACTAGCAGAACTGACAGTATACCAGTTAGTTCTGCACTAATGCTGGTCCATAGCCTCCTCTAGCATCACTGCTAGGTCGTCCTCCGCCGTCACCACCACTACCTCCGAAATCAGCAGCTCCGGTAGGATGTACTAGATGAATCTGCCGCTTTTGGGGAACTGGTCTTAGTAGTTGGTGTGTATGTTGGCCCAGGTGAACGCCATCATCTCGCAGCCGCAGTGATAGGCGTGGACGTAGATCAGAGTGGCGTCCTTGGGATTGACGAAACATACCGTCAGTGTTGAGTCCAAGTTGTGCTCAAGGTCGTACATGCGTTGATCATGCGGCGGCCACAGCCCCCGTCGAGGAAGGAACACACCATTTTCATCCGCTCCTCCGCGGGCTAAAGGCCCAGATGCGCATGACATTGTTCTCGTGGACCCCGAACGTCTGGAGATCCTTTGTAGTGGGTGGGAGCTAGAAGGTGGCCATGAGTGCAATATAATAAATGGGTTGGACCATATTAGACAAAATTATGACATAAGCAAATGGAATTTACTTTAAAAATAACTCTAAATAATAGAAGTAGATGTGTCATATCACTATTGTATGTTTCACTTGTCAAAATGCTCTTGCACTGGGCTCGAAGGTAATATAGATATATATCAGATGCGGACATTTCATCGGGTCATGACCAGATTAAGGGTTTCCACGTATGCATTCCTGGATCCCTCTCAAGCCAAGACGATGATCTGCCGGATGTTGGTCTCCATTGATCTGGTTTCTGTGTCATGTTCCGGAAGGCTCCGTCGGCGAACTCCATAAGTGCTATCATGCCGTGAGTTTGCTGGAAGGATTGAATTCGGTTGTACGCACCCATATTTTACTCTGACCGTTTGGTTTTAGAGGGTGTGCTTCGAAGCTTTGTTGGCTGTTATTATCATGGGGCATGTTCTCGTTCCATGGTGCTGCGAAAACAGTCATGGAGACCGAGATCTAAGGCCAGACAATGGTGGTTTGAGTCTGGATGGTGATGAGGGATTGACTAGGTGACTTGTGAATTGGAGCAGTGACATGCAAGTTGGGGCGACTGCACAAGAGAGGTTCATGGTCCTATCTCTCAGGGTGAAAACCCAGGGTCTGGCCTTAATTGGTTGTGCCTGACAATAGCCTTGTTGAAGATATTTTCGAGAGCGTGGACTTTCTTCAGCGTGAAAACCTAGATCTTTGATCGGGCGATCACGGTGTTTGTGCACTATTTCCTTTTTGGATGCGTCGTTTTTGGAGAAGCTGGACTTCTGGTGCTATTTTGGTGGTGGTAGTACTGCTGTTTCAATGAATGAGTCACTTTAGCAGGACTTTTTTTTGTAATTCTTTTTTTAGTTGTGTGCATCCGTGTGGCCGCTAGGACAATGCGTTGTTACGGAGGCTGGATGTAATTGGTATCCTCTGATATTAATATATGGTCCTTTCAAAAAAAAGGCACAATAAAAGTAAAATATATATACATGATACAATTAAAGCCTGCCATGGTAGCAAATCATTTACTAGGAAACATGTGAAAATAATAAAAATATATCTTATATATGAAGTTTATAAACATGTTTTTTTTATAGGATCTACCTAAGTTACATAGGAGACATGAAGGGGATGTTGAACAATTGGTATAAGTTTAAGTTATACTACTTATTTCTTAAGTTTTCTTAGAAAACAGGTATTTTAGCCCTGCACAGTATCATGATCAAGTATTGTAGTGTGTGTACTAACTTATTTACTACACTGACATTAAGCACGCACACTAGTATCACACTCCCACTCTATTTATTAATTTCTAGAATCGTAACTACTCCCTTCGATTTATATTAATTGACTTTGATTTATTAAAATTTAAATAAACCTATATACGAAATAGTGTCTAGATTCATTTGAATTTAGACAAATTTAAGTCAATTAATATGGACCGGAGGGAATACTATAAAATTATGGATATGATTTAACTTTTCTTGCTTGATAGGCGCACTGTGATACCGTTCCGTGTTAGTAGAATTCTCTCTCTCTATATATCTAGCGTCCTTATTGCAATGCCACGTCTGCCTGTGAACTTGCGCCCGGGGTGTCCAAGAATTTTTAGCAGCTTCAGGTTACCAATCTCCTCTTGAATACTTCAACCAAGACCATTCTGTCTCTAAAGTAGCAATTCCTGATTTTCCAGTTGCCCAAAATCTTTCTCTTAGACCACGTACACTGAATATTACTAGTGCATCCGTTCATATGTCGCAATGCAGTGTCTATGCAAGCCAACCTAATCGTCAAGCAGTCTAGGACTAACTAGATCCAGTGGTTTGTCACGATCCCCTTTTAGATCCAGTCATTTGTCTTAGCTAAACACTTTGCCGGCGCATCGCCTCAATGAACATTTTGCCTAGTCTACCCCGCAAACCCCCATCCATCCTCGTATCAATCTTAGAGCATCTCTAACGCTTCCTAAAGTTTTGCGGGAGAGCCTTCCTATAACTTAACTTCCTATATCTGTTACTCTAAGTTTTGCGTTCCCTAATATTTAGAGGACCAAAATTTTAATTTGGCTCAAATATTATATCAAGCACTTTCTATGCGTCTAGTTTGTACTAACACTTTTCCTATCTAAACAATTTTAGCCAGATTGGATCAGTCAGAGATGCTATAACTAGCTTAAAATTTGCAATAGCTAGCTAAAATTTGCAATGGCCACCGAGAGGCTATGTACTCGTTGCAGCAAAGGAGAGAGGGGATGAAAGCAACTGACTAAGCGGCGGGAGACGGCCTTCGCGTGCCGGGGGGCAGCAGGTCGCCGCAGAGGTGGAGCTCCTGGCCAAACGGCAACGTGCGGGAGCAGGAACTCCAGGGGCAGCATGCGGTAGCACGAACTCTAGGGGATGACAAATCGACGACAACAGAGGTCAGAGTAGAACTCCCTCCGGTGGTGGTCGACTGGGGAAAGGGGCGAGGTCCCTGAGGTACTAGTCTATTTGAGCCGACGAAGGATGGAGGCGACCGAGTAGTATAGAACCTGGCGGCGTTTCACATTGGAGAGGGAGGCGGAGGCCTTCCCAGGGCCGGCGGAGGAGAAGATTTGGAGGTCAGGCCGGCGGCGATGGCCAACGGCAGAGAGGGCAGTCGGCGGCGGCGTGGAGTAGGTCGGATACGGCGGCGGGAGCGCAGGTGGAGGTGGTCGGCACAGTTGAGAATTTTTAGTCATCGACCTCGCGGCCGAGTAAAAATAGGAGAGTGAAGTGGAATTTTAAGGGAGGGTTTTTTAAGGGCAATGCTAGGCGTTCCCGGGGGATGAAAACTTTCCATCCCCCGGGTCCCCAGCCGTTAGATCAGCGCAGATCGATGGTTCAGATCTTCACGTTCCGTCCTTTACTCGTTTTAGCTACATTTGTCCCGCTTTTGCTACATTGGTCCCGCTTTTGCTTCATTGTAGCAAAAAACGGTTCGCCCAGAAAATAGAACAAAAAAGACCGTCCTAGCCGGAGAACTCGCCGGAGACCTCGCCAGGGACTTTGTAGCAGAAGTTTCGTTCTAATGTAGCAAAACCGATGTCGCCGGAGACTTTCGCCGGAATATCTCGCCGGAGAACTTGTAGCAAAAAATTTACAATATTGTAGCAAAACCATTAAACAGATTTAGCAAAAGAAATTAGCACATGTAGCAAAAAAGAGACTTCATCAGAGACATCGCCGGAGACTTTCACCGGGACCCAAAAATCATGTAGCAAAAGCTATATGCTATTGTAGCAAAAACAAAAAGAAGTTGTAGCAAAAAATATCTGCTAATATAACAAATGTAATTTTGCCGGAGGCCTTGGCATAACTAGCAACGCGTCACTGTAGGTAGCAAGGTTGCTTGCATAGTAATGACACTCGTCACAGGTAGCAGAAGACGCCGTGTCCGCACCGTGAACTTGGCGTGGGCAGCAGATGCTATGAGGTGATGGTCGTCACCGTCGACCGTGGCGGAGGAGTTTTAGCGCGAGCAAGTGCGAGGGGCTCTTATCCCAGAGAAATCGGGGCGGACACCATGAGAAGAAGCGAGAGGGCTTGTGCCATGGGAGACAGTGGGCAGGAGGCTTCCATGGAAAGATAGTCGTCGTCAATGGCCAACCGCCGGTCTTGAGCTGCGAGGCGGACAACGCCTGCGGCAGGATCCTGGGCACGGCACGCAGGCGGCGCGTGATCTGCAGTAGAAGATAAGGCAGTTATTTCAGCAAAGCGTCCGTATGCGTGAGGTACTAGCGGACGACCCGGGGGATCGATTCCTATTATCCCCCGGGGGTATGGTATCATTTTCCTTTTTTAAATAATCTCCCCTAAACATTTTTTAGGTTTCAATTAGGTGCGGCTTCGAGGCCGTTAGAGGAGGAAAAAAAGTTCTCTAAGCAATACGATTAGAGGGGATCAGAGGCCAGGGCAGAACTCTTCATTTCGAAAAAAAATATTAGAGGGGATAGGTTAGATATGCTCTAGTCGTAGCGAACAGTAGTTATGCAGCTGAACCATCACACCATTCGTACTATGGCTAGTCATAGTGAGAGTAACTTGGGATAATAACATAGTTCTATATGTATTGCCAACTAAACATTTAGATAAGATGACATGCAATTAAATGTTGAGAGACACTTGATAACTAACTATGTTACCATAACATCACACGTTTTAAAACAGAAAGAGTCTACGTTACAATAAATAAGGCTTTGCATAATATTACACATATGTTATTTTAACTATAAAGGTAGTAAATTAGACTATTAACATATGCATGTTACTCCTCTAAATTATTCCCTAATATGACCAGACTAAAACGAAAATTCAAACCTAACAGCCTCGGCCGGCAGGCCTGTACGTGCACCGGTGCGTCGCGCGCGATCGGGCAGTATATATAGCAACACTATGGCGACGGAATAGCGCAACACATGACACGGTAACTTGAGTGAGTATCCTTTGACCAGAGCTAGAGGCAGAGCAAAGCTAGAGAGCCATGGAGATCGGCGCGAGCGTACTGGCACCGAGCGCCACTCCTGGCACTCGCAGACCGTGCTGCCTCCAAGCCCTCAGGCGCAAGCGCACCGTCCACCTCCACGGCATCATTAAAGCGAGGCAGCCACGACGTCAGACATGCAACGCAGCTGGCGGCGGTGGTGGCCGCGTCGACCGCCGTGACTTGCTGCTCGGCATCGGCGGCGCGGCGGCGGCCGGGCTGGGCATGCAGCGAGGCCGCGGCGCGATCGCCGCGCCGATCCAGGCCCCGGACCTCCGCAACTGCAACCCGCCGGATCTCCCGGACACGGCCCCGGACACCAACTGCTGCCCGGCGTTCGGCACCGGCATCGTCGACTTCCAGCTGCCGCAGCAGGGCTCGCTGCCGCTACGTGTTCGTCCCGCGGCGCACCTCGTGGACGCGGAGTACCTGGCCAAGTACGAGCGGGCCGTGGCGCTGATGAAGCAGTTGCCGGCCGACGACCCGCGCAGCTTCGAGCAGCAATGGCGTGTGCACTGCGCCTACTGCGACGGCGCGTACGACCAGGTCGGCTTCCCCGACCTGGAGCTCCAAATACACAACTGCTGGCACTTCTTCCCGTGGCACAGGTAGCGTACAATACACACACATACACGTGTCTTTTATATACACACACATGCATGGTAACGAACATGTAGCGTCAGTACATGTGGGTAACGAACATGTAGGTTCATGCGTTTGACTTTGATAATTTGGACGCGCAGGTTCTACGTCTACTTCCATGAGAGGATCCTCGGAAAGCTCATCGGCGACGACACCTTCGCGCTGCCGTTCTGGAACTGGGACGCGCCGGGCGGCATGACCCTGCCGCCGATCTACGCCAACCAGTCGTCCCCGTTGTACAACGAGAGGCGCGACCCCGCCCACCAGCCGCCGTTCCTGCTCGACCTCGACTACAACGGCACCGACCCCAGCATCCCCACCGACCAGAAGATCGACGAGAACCTCAAGATCATGTACCGCCAGATGGTGTCCAGTTCCAAGAAGACGGAGCTGTTCATGGGGCAGCCGTACCGCGCGGGCGACGCGCCGGACCCGGGCGCAGGCTCCATCGAGAGCGTGCCGCACGGCCCGATGCACCGCTGGACTGGGGACCCCCGGCTTCCCAACGGCGAGGACATGGGAAACTTCTACTCGGCGGCGCGCGACACGGTCTTCTTCGCGCACCACACTAACATCGACCGCCTCTGGGACGTCTGGCGCGGCCTCCGCCCCGGCAACACCGACTTCGCCGACGCCGACTGGCTTGACGCCGCCTTCCTCTTCTACGACGAGGAGGCGCGCCCCGTGCGTGTCCGCGTCCGCGACTGCCTCGACCCCGCCGCCATGGGGTACGCGTACCAGGACGTCGGCCTGCCGTGGCTGGACGCAAAGCCGGCCAAGAAGTCCGCCTTGACGCCGGCGCCCGCCTCGGGAGCGCTCCCGGCGACGCTGAGCGAGACCGTGCGCGTGACGGTGACGAGGCCGGAGGTGTCGAGGAGCGTCGCGGAGAAGGAGGCGGCGGAGGAGGTGCTGATCGTCGACGGTATCGAGATCGCCGACCACTTCAAGTTCGTCAAGTTCGACGTGCTGGTGAACGAGCCCGAGAGCGGAGCCGGGGCGGCGACGGGGTACTGCGCCGGAAGCGTCGCGTTGACGCCGCACATGGTCCGGCAGAACAAGAAGAAGGGGTCGGTCAAGACGGTGGCGAGGTTCGGTGTCTGCGACCTGATGGACAACATCGGAGCGGACGGTGACAAGACGGTCGTTGTGTCGCTGGTGCCGAGGTGCGGCGGAGAGTTGGTCACCGTCGGCGGCGTCAGCATCGGCTACGCCAAGTGAAGATAGCGCCGCACATATATGCTGTGTGCCACCGTGCTCTACTGCTCTATATACTCCAGAGGCTTCAGTGCTTGTATTACAACTTGCACAGTTGCACGTACGAACGGAAGATCTAGCTAACTCATATGCTTACGTTATAACTGGTATAAATAGCTTCTGTACGGCGTCTTTGGGCGGAATTTGGAAGCAGAGCAACTTTGTTGGAGGGAATAGCTCGTGACGTTTGTTCGGTACAAAATAGCCCAGGAACACACGAGCGCTAAGACGGTCTTAACCGACATGTTTATGTTAAGTCCAGTTAACGTTGACATAAATTACTCACAATTAGTAGCAATTGACAGACCAAGTCAGACCAACCACACCCACTTTCGACCGAGCCCGCGTATCACCCTCCCCTGTAGCTCCCCCTATAGCTTTGTTCTTCTCCGGCGGCGGCAGAGCTGACCCCTCCTTCTTGGCGGCCGCGGCGGCGCATTCTCAAAGGCGACGACGCTTTCATTCTACGGCGAACGTGGTGAGTGGCTTTTCGAACCCTAATTCCCCTCCCATCCTTCTCAATTTAGATCTGAGCATTCCATTTGAATCCTAGATAGCGGCCGGGTGTGCTAAACAAGGGGAACGAGATGGAGCCGTGAGAGGGAACTTCTAATCGATACATCCTGTATCTCCGCACCTTACATTTGGTTTGATTTGAGCCTCGTCCACTTCCGCTAGCTGACAGTGCCCGCCACCATCGAAAAACAGGGGAGACGATGATGTTCCCAGCAAGTTCGAGTTGTCCATGAAATTCTGGCCCTCTCAAGCAATATTAGTTGATGGTAGCATGCACCCAATTGAGCAAGACAAGATTGTGAAATTGCAGATCGATTTTGCTGATCTTGATCCCCAAGAACTACAAATCATGAAAGATAAGGCGGTGAGGGATATTGTGGAAAAAATTGGGGAGAGTGTTCTTTGCAGGCCAGAACAAGAAATAAGTGTGTTGTGTTTTGCTGATTCGAAAGGTGAGTATGTTAGGATTGAGAATGGGGAAGATATAGTGGATGAAATCGATCGGCAAGACGGCTGGACAAGCAAACGTGCTACGTTTTCAGCAGAGCTTATACCACTGAACAATGACTCGAGGGTAGGATATGTGCCCTTAAAATTGGCTTCTCGGATGATAGAAGATGACTGGGCTGCACATAGGAGGATTATGCCCATTGTTATTGAACTGACAATGCTAACAGGGAAGGCTGCTACAGGTGGTGAAGAGATGGATAGTGGTACTGAAAGTATTATAACTGTCGATTGGAATATAGTTGATATAAATGCCAGCACTGATTTGGTCATTGCACCAATATCTGACTTTAAAATGGCAAAACTTTTTGGAGTTGCTGTAGATGAGAGATATAAGGAGAAGGAGAGTGATGGAGCTATAGTAGATGGTAACAGCCATTCAAGAGATGATGATGAAGATATAGATCCACTATTGATGAAAAATGTTGTTTTTGATGTAGATGATGCACATCATGATGAGCTAGTCAATGTTTATGACAAAGAAAATCCATTTATTGAGTTAGGAATATTATTTCCAAACATCGATGAGTTTATGATGTGTTTCAGGACTTCCGCATTTGTCGGGGGATAACCCCCGGTAGGGTCATAAGGGGTAAAACATTACCCAGCTTGCCTTAGGCCGAGTCAAGAAAATACCAGCCGGGTCTTAACGGCCGGGATATGGAGCATGTGTAAGGCCGACATAGAGAGTATGTCGGCCTGCACAAGACAAATAAGTTTAACTTGCAGGGAACGATGAGCCGGATCTCACAAGGGCAAGCCGAGTCAGGAACGAGGTGTGGCTTCTTTCCGAGTAAGATCCAGAAGGAACCATGTTAAAGCATGGTCAAAAGAGAAGAGCGCCGCTAGGTGACAACAAAGGAGTCGGGTGACGCCAAAAGTGCCAAGTGACGTATAAAGCACCATATGACGCTGTAGAGCTGGCGTTTACGTACGAAAGGACTGTTGGTTGTACAGCTTTGCTGACCGAGCCAAGGGACTAGGGATGGCCCGTGACCCGACCCGCATAATAAGGACAAAGATCCAAACAGTAAACTCTAGGGCCCAAACTGTTGCCTATATAAGGAGGGGCAGAGCTAGAATTTAGAGAGAGAGGACAACTAGTGCCACTGAGCTATGCCCAAAATAGTTCAAGGAGCATTTGTAACTTCCAAGGAGAAGTAAAACCACAAGTTCATCGTGTTCTTCGTGTGCGGCTTCAACCACGCACACCCTCCCTGGATTCCTCAAGCGTCCATCTGGCTCCCAACTTAAGCCTACCCATGGTATATGTCGTGACACCACCACGACAGTTGATGCCCACCATGGGGCAATCAGCGGCGCTTGCTAGAGTCTTCATCTTTACATGCAACATCATCGCATCAACAGGAGAGCGCATCTACTTCGGTCTCATCCAGAGGTTTGGAGCGCTCAACTTCGTCGGCGACAATGTTGGATGCTTCGGTACCAGGTCGTTCCCTAGGGGCGGTCGCTTCATCAAGTTCGGCGAGCATCAAGTCTACGTCGCGGTGCGCGTGGAGCGCGCCTTATCTGAGCGAGTCGTCTTGGCGTCGGATCCACCCGCGGTCCATGCCGTGGGAAAACTTCACCAGGTCACTTCTGCGGAGGTAATGATCACTGCACCCAATGCCTCTCGTCCCCTTGCACCTCTAGTAGTCCCAGTGGTGAACGAGGCAGCTGAGGAGGAAGACCCGGATGTCACGCCAAGGGCAGCAAGAACTGCGAAGGTATCGCTGGAGAAACCGGAGAACATAGCCACAAGTAAAAGAGCCAAAGAGTTGCAGGAAGCGATAGCCAAGCTGGCAGAGCCAGTGGTGCAGGAAGCTGACCCGACACACGCGCAAGCTGAGTTGGAGGAAACCAGGAAAAAGGTGTTGGAAAAAGCTAAGGATCTCGCCATGCTATAGCAGGATTGGGAGATTACCCTCCGGGAATATAACTTGGTGCATCGAGTCAAGGGACCAAACACCAGGCTCGACGCAACGAGGATAAGGGGAAGGAACCTCAAGGAGGAGCTGACAGATGCCACGTCTAAATTAACCCCGGAGTGTAGTCATGAAACAGCCATACATCCAACATACAATACAGCTGCAGCTAACCTGAGAGCGGCAGAAGCAGCGATGACCGAATTACCCCACCTAATAGGTGAGGCAAAGAGAAAACAACAGGAAAGAGTAAACGAGCTGGTAAGAGCAGCAAGCAACCTGAATGAAGCGTATTACAAGGCAAATCCAGGTATAGCTGGCAGGTCACAGCTCGTCCACTCGGCAACTCCAATCCTGACCAGGTCCGCTGGGCATACAGCTTCTTCGCCAGGGGATGTGCCGAAGAAGAGAAAATAAAAAAGTGTGGATTCAGGAAAAAACTAACAGATGGTAGCCTACGACCCAGTAGTAGCTCAAGGAAATCCAGGTCGTACCCAAGGCACAAGGAAAAATGCTGGCCAGTGAAATGAGAACCAAGAAAACGCTGGTCGGGAAAAGCATGTCGGACAAAGAAATGATAATGGAGGCCAGAACTATGCGCCACAGCCTAGGCGTGGGACTCACTCGGAAAGAGGAGGAAACCAACCTCCGAATCCGCTACCGGCACAACCCTAAAGAAGACATCAAAGTGCAAGACGAGCGGTGCAGCAACCCGCAGATCCAAATGCTAACAGGTATACGATGGTTACTCGGCCATGATGAATGCCGGGTATGAAATGCCGGATTACGTGTACAACGCAATGGGATCTCGGCTAGGAGGCAGGAACCTCCAACCAGATGATGCAAGACTAAAGCTTGACCGAATCAAAATGACAGAACTTGTCGAGTCTCAAGGTCCGCCGGGTCCACCGTGCTTTGGCCCAAGGATCATGAGAGAGCCACCAGTGCCAAACTTTCAGCTGGCAAGAGCAACAAAGACATACGATGGCAGCACCAAACCAGAAGATTAGCTTATCGATTACGGGACTGTAATGAATATTGCGCATGCAACCTGAGATGGGTAGTGCGGTACGTGCCGCAGATGCTGGAAGGACCAGCGAGGGTGTGGTCGAATAACTTGCCACCCGGAAGCATCAATAGTTGGGTTGATTTTCAGGAGGCTTTTGCGAGTAATTTCACGAGTACCTACAAGAGGCCAAATCGCCCACAAAAATTAGCTACGTGCAAACAAAGGCCGAATGAGACTGATAGAGAGTTTCTTACCAGAGGGTGCACTATGCGCAATTCTTTCAAAGGAGTAATTGAATCTCGGGCCATTGCGTGATTTACACAAGGATGCGGGCACGAAAGTGTGCTATGTCAAAGATTGCAAAGGGATATACCGGCAAGTCTAGACGAGATGATAAAAATTGCCGACTCGTATGCGCTAGGGGATTCGACTCAACCTCTGCTTATGTCGGCAGTTGGGAACATAGAAACTCAAACCTATGATGCAGCCGGATCACAAAGGCGTCACGACCGCAGCGAATACAGGAGCAAAAGACAAGAGAGGCCGTATTACAGATACGGTTCGACTCAAGTCGCAGCTGTAAGTCAAGATCATCCTGATGCTGGAAGTAGTCATCGCCAAAGAACAAGTGACCAATAGAAGTGGATACCAAAGAACGATGGCAAAAATCCATATGAACAGAAGAAGCCTTGGCAAGAAAGGCAGAAGTACACTTATGAGATGATGTTAGATCATCCATGCAAGTTTCACACGCCGAGTCCAAGTAAGCCGACAAATCACACAACTCGATAGTGTACTTGGTTTTAGAAGGGTGACAGAGTAGACTCGTCAACTCAGCAGCTACCACCACCTCTCCCACCACCACTTACAGGGGGAAATGCTCAGGTTATTGGAATTGAGCAGAGATATGAGAATCAACAGCCAAGATACCGTAATCAAGAAAGGAGAGAATCTATGCATAAAGTGCATGATCCAAGAAATGATGGCGCTAATGTCGGCCATGGAGACAGGAACGAGTACAAAGAGAATCACCAGAGTTATGTTGTGTTTGTTACAGAACCAAATGACAAGAAGAGTCAGAAGAGGAGAATGATGGAAGTGAATGCCATGATGCCAGCGATACCAATGTATATGTATTGGTCTGAGCAAGAGATAACGTGGAGCATAAAGGATCACCCCAAAATCATGCCAACACCAGGAGGATACGCTCTGGTGCTAGATCCTACTTTTATGGGCCCAGATATCAATGTGAAATTCTCCAAGGTGCTGATAGATGATGGAAGTAGCATCAATATCATGTACAAGGACACTATGCTCAAATTAGGCATCACCATGAACATGTTGGAGCCGACTAAGACAACATTCCATGGCATTGTGCCGGGATTATCATGCGAGCCAATTGGAAAAATCTGGGTAGATGTGTTATTCGGCAACAGGAAGAACTGTCACACTGAGGCCATAGAGTTTGAGGTGGTAGACCTTGTCAGCTCATATCATGCGTTACTCGGCAGACTAGCTATGTCAAAGTTTATGGCCACCCCCCATATCGCTTATCTAAAGATGAAGTTGCCAGGTCCATGTGGAGTTATCACAGTTGAAGGTGACTACAAGCGATCTATTGCATGTGCCTTAGCCGGCTCTTCGCTGGCCGAGTCTCCGGTGATAGCACAGGAAAAGCAGCAAATGATGGAGTTTGCAGCATTGGCTAAAGAAGCATAGTTGTCTATGTCGTTAACTAACCCGCATGGCAGTGTGTCTTTCCAAGCTACCAAGGAAACAAAAAAGATACAAATTGATGAGGCTTTCCCGGAGCGTACTGTGACTATTGGCGCCGGGTTATCTGACAAATAGGAAAGCGAGCTCACCAACTTCCTCCGTGAGAATTGGGATATCTTTGCATGGTCTACACAAGATTTGCAAGGTGTTCCGAGGGAGTTGGTTGAGCACTCTCTACATGTAAGACCATATGCCAAGCCGGTGAAGCAACCCCTCCGCCGCTTCGCCGGAGATAGGAGGAAAGTAATAGATGCCGAGATAGCCAGGCTTTTGGCTGTTGGGTTCTTCATGGAAGTGTTGCATCCGGATTGGTTGTCGAATCCAATTTTGGTCGAGAAAAAGAAGGATGACCCGAACGTGGCGGTGGTATGGCGCATGTGTATTGACTACACGAACCTCAATAAGGTGTGTCCAAAAGATCCATTTCCAGTTCCACAGATCGATCAAGTCATTGATTCGACTACCGGGTGTGAGTTGTTATCATTTGTAGACACGTACTCTGGTTTCCACCAGATACCACTGGATCCAAATGAACAAGTAAAGACATCCTTTATGTAACATCCCAGCATTTAGGACTAAACGAAGGGTAGATTGAGGATTTTGTGCATCTGCATGCATGCATCTGAAAATCCGGGGAAATTTTTCGCCAAATTATAAGACTAGAGTGATCAGAATTCTCACTCCGATGAATTAGGTTTAGTGTCATCCAAGGGGGAGTGTGATGAATTTTAACATGACCTCTATTGTTTTCTGGAATTATGACGGGAGAAATTTGAACTATAAATAATTAATCTCAATAAGACAAATACAAGTATTAGAAACAAAAGTATAAAGATTATTTAAGACCAACATTACAGTATTCTTTTACAATAAAAGAATAAAGGAAAATTACAATGAAACAAATAAGTGAATAAATAAAATGAATTATAATAATGAAACAAATAGAAGAACTCTTTATTAAACGAATATATGTATATCACATTATCCTTTTAAAATAAAGAAATAATAGGAAATGGTTACAATAATAATAAGATAAACTAATGTAATACAATGTCTTTACATTATTTTTTGACAGAAAAGGAAATTACAAAATTGGATAAAAAGAAAACACCTAAAACTAAATTTCTACATCTAGTATGGACTTCCTGTATTTCCTCTTGGTACCTGCAAACAAATACTAATAAGACAAGAAAGGGGTTAGTGCTAATTAGTTTGCTCTCAGTTTGGCAATGAAATGCATTGCTATTTACATCATTGAGCAGAGTAAAGTGAGGGCAAAATGAAATATAATCTATTCTTCTTGCAAATCTGGCCTGAGAACCAAATCATAGGCAAATTGGGGCAAGTTTCACCAATTTAGTAAAAGGTAAAAAGCCAAACAGTAATACCCAGCAAAATATCCAGTTTTCACTTGATCTTATCCACACACAGGAGGCACGCACACAAGCAGCTCACACAACCCATGCAACTCTATGTGTTGTCAACACCACAAGAAAACAACAAATAGAGAGAAAGCACCAGCAGTAGCAGGGCTGCTATCATATCCTTCTCACACACCACCATCAGACCCATAGTTCCTCCACTAGCTCAAGAACACCACAAATAACATCACTTGTTCTTATTATATTTCTCTCAATAACACACATATCAAACCACTATCATATCTCTAACTCTGGTTGCTCAGAGGAGCCATCCATGAGCTAGAACAAGAAGGTGATCAAGATCAGGCAGGAGCTAAAAGGAGTTGAATACAATCAGGAAAATAAGAAGGACAAATCAGGAGTGCTAGAAGGAGCAGATCATCAAGATCACCACAAGTATATCCAGATTCATCCATCTGTGTACTCTTCATAGCAGGTTAACATCCAGAAATCATGCATAGAATCCATTCTTAACAATTATAGGCATGCTTGTTGGAATAGGGGTTGTATCCTTAGATCTGTATTCAAATGGAGTACAAGATCATCCCAGGATTTGGTAACACATGTGTAAATCTATTCTTATCTCTCTAAGAAGCTGGCCTCAATATTTTGTATCACTGGCCAGGAACTTCCAAAATCCTTATCTTACATGCAAACTATATCCAGTAAATGATTCCAACTTCATCCATTCAAAGATTGAGTGTAGCAAATCATGTTAGGTATATACCCACCGTTCAAACTCTAATTAGAGGTACCACAGTGGTATATACACTACCAGAAGTCACTCTGGAAAATCCCATTAGGAAAAGATTAATCATTTCCCTAGTATACACTAGGAATCATATTTTTAATGATACTTGATTGACAGCCAATACGTAGCTCCAAAACTCATCATTGAGCCAAGGAAACAAACCATAAAAATTGTTCTTATTACCATTTGAGCCTCAATCAATACATACATCATTGGCAGCTAAATTTAGATTCCTTGCAAAGCAGTCAAGCCTCCTACATGGTTGTTATATTGTTTACCACTGTGCTCAATCTAGAAGAAGGCACCACAGTGGCAAACAACATAGAAACAACCAGTAGATGCTTTAATAACTAAATAGCCATTTAGTGAAAACCCTCCAAATAAAATCTATCATCTTCCTAACAACCAGTTTAGGAATCAAGCATATATGTATATAGGAATGACAGTAAAGAAGAATAGTACCAGGCCATTATGTGTTTCCACACAGCTTACTACCACAGGGATAACTCAGGCACAATTTTGTATAACTTGAAGTTATCTACTAGTTAACAGAAATCATCTTAAAAGGATTATTGCTTTATCACATAAACACTGCCATGATGGTAGCAACAAGATCATAAGCAAGTTTTACTTGCAAAGTTTATCCATACAAGTAAATAGATCATATTCTTAGATTAGAACTCTAAGAATCATTTGAATGCTCCACTGATAGATTGGCAGAAGTAAAGAGCACATGCAAGCTTTGTTACAGAGCAGATCCACATAAAAGAGAATTACATTCTCTAGTAACTTAACCAGCCACCCTATTCTTTGTTTCACAATTAGCATAATCATGTAGCTAAGTAAATCACATATCAACAGTAATCCACCCAAGATCATGTATGTACATGATTTGGAAGCTAACAATAATCATTAAATTTTGAATAAGCATTCCAACAACCAAAAATCCAAACTAGTCCGCAACTATCTAGATACCAGGAAATTACTTGGGGTCACTTAGGATTCACATCAACACAATTCCACGGCAAGATCCGCAAAACAGTATTGATCTACAACATTACCAGGCCACTAGAAAATTTGATATCCATCTATAATCTAGTCCAAATGAAACTTACTTGGCAAGATCAGTAGCAAGGATACTGTAAACTACACATGAATCGAAAGGGGGTAAACTCTAACCAAGGATGGTACCAGAAAGGTTCAGAGAGAGAGAGGGAACACCTACCTGGAGGCGAGACATAGGTCGTCGGAGTAGTAGCAGGGAGGTTGCGGAGAGCCAAGCACGGCGACACAAGGAGCACTACAGCGCTCAACCTGCGCCAAGCCACTCTGGTAGCACTAGCTCATCGTCACAACATTGATGGCCGCCAACAACCATAACAGCACCACCACCTCGCCACCATCACTATCCGGGGGTCACCGGAGCACATCGGAGTCGAAGGCTGCAACCCTAGCAACAAAAATGCAACGGGGACGAATGAAAGAGGGTTTGAATAACAGACCGAATTGGATAGGAAGGAGTAGCGGGGCGGAAAGCGTCGAGGGCGACCCATGGTGGTGGGCTAGGAGACCGGAGCCGGCCATGGTTGTGCGGCGACGGCGGCAACCCCGCAACATCGCGTGAGGAAGAAGAGGAGGAAGCTCGGGGGTGATAAGTGTGGTCTGGACCGAACCTAGTGGTCTAGCCAAACCAGTGGGCTAGACTGAATAGTGGGCCCAAGACTGGGTAATAAGGAAATTAGCAAACAAAAAACAGTTTGTAAAATAAAAAATTACCAAAATACCCTTTCAAGCTCTAGAAAAATGTAGAAAAATCCTAAAAATGTATTTAATACATCAAAATGTTTATTAAAATAATACCTACCTAAGAAAAATATTATACTACTTATTTGAGTGAAATAAAATGCAAATAAATATTAACACCCTTAAATATCTAAATGAAGTTTAATAAATTTTAAAAAAAATCTAAAAAATAAATAAAAATCATTTTTATGCATAAAAAGAAATATGTTATCTCATAAATATACTAACTTTAAAATGTTATAAATAAAATTTAAAACAAATATTTAAAGACATTAAATAATTAAGAAATTTTACAAAAAATAAAGATAATGCCTAAAAATAAATAAAATTCATTTTTAAGATTTTAAGTAAGTATATTTGCTAGATAAATACTAAGTATATTATTCCAAAAACACTTTACAGTCCCTAGATCATATAACTTCAATTATCTAAATTATTAAAACAAGATAGTTATTTTGTTAATCATTTAAAATTATTTCCTAAGTAAGAAATAATCATATTCAAAACATAATCTTTTAACTCTAAGTAGTCTAAACCCATAATTATAATTTAGGATACTATCCAGGTGTAAACAATTAACTTATAATATTCCTTTAAAATATTTAACTAATTATAAGTCAAAGATCTACAAATTTATTTTTTGCAATTCATTAACTTATATTAGAAGTAAGTGATCTCAATTCATATAATCATATTTAGCAAACTTGGTATTCACTAAATAAATTATAAAATAATTCACCTATTTTTCTTTATATAGAAAAATGTTATAGTACAATCTATAAGTACTACACATGCTAGAATTAAATCTTTAAAACAAAGTTTCATAACTCTAAGATTCCATCTTTGATTATGCTTATGAAAAAAACCTAATAGTTGATAATGCTACAAGTGTTCTATTTCAAGTCCGATTATATTTTTGTAGTTTACTTTGGTCTAATACACCCTAAGCTAGGTATATGATGACTCAAGATCATTTGAATCTTATTACAAAACCATAGCTTCAATCCTACTAATCTTCAGAGTTGATTAACTTAACATAAATAATATTTTCTTCAAATGTTATTCTTTTTGCCACTTCAAAAGAAGCACTATACCTTTTATTCTAAGCCATAACAACTTAAAACATGAACTTTATAATAATTACATAATACCATTGAACCTTAGAGTTGTATTATGATTGTACTTTACTTTTCATGTTTTATGTGTTTATCTTAGAGTCCTAGCAACTATACTTTTTTATGAAGTAAACTTAAAATAAAGCAAATCTTAAGCAAATGATCTAAAAATAACCCACTTGAAATGTTGGGGAATTACTTGGGACTTTACATTATGCATCTCATTACTTATGCATAGCACCATATTGCTTCTTTAAACATTGTCCTTACCAGGCAATGATGGTATCTTTGTAGAACCCGAGGTATAGGGTCAAGTCGATACATTCGACTACAATACTTCACTATATCAAGGAAAGTTCACACTTGCTCATGTCCTTTGATTATTTTCTACCAAATATTTGCAAACTATTGTGTCATCACCTACATTTCAAAAAGGCCGAAAACACTATTTTCATAATAAACTTGAAGTATCGGTTACTGATCCAGGGTGATCATCTAATCTATTAAGTCTGGTAGTTGGAATACCACTGCACATGGATATATCGTCTAGGACTTAACAACCAATGTCGAAAGTGATTCTCGTGCCGTATATTACGCGTTAACCATGAGATCTATATGGCTCTGGGGAAGTCAGCTGGATCGGCTCCCTTTCGCATGCATCGGACACTGTTCTGGGCATTTGCAAGTTAGAGATCGTGGGTATAGCCGTTTTATATGGGGAAAGGTCCACCATGGATCTGGGATTACAAAAGACATATTTCTAGTGTTAATGGTTGTTGTGTGTATCCAACTAAGATATAGCCGTTTTATACGGGGAAAGGTCTACCTTGAGTTTGGACATACAACAATTGCGCTGTATGCGGGGTCGCGGAGAAGGACAGTGATTGGCTTGGATCATCTACTGGGCCCCACACCATAGGAAGTGTGGACGGGAAAGATCGCTCGGTTGTGCAACAAGGATTTGATCTCTAATGGGTAAAGTAACGCACCTATACAAAGTGTAAGAACTATAACTTGTTACTCCCTATTCCGGGAAGAAGCTGCGAACGCTGCAGGAAAGGAACTCCATGAAAGTTTTGTAAACCTATGAAGGCTGACGGACATAGATTTTCAGAATAAAAGCAACCTTTGAAGAAATGTTTACGAAAACCTGGATTGCCTACGACCTATGGTCTGTGGCTATAGATATAGTGCATCGAACACTCCTTTTTAGTGAACTTGCTGAGTACGCTCGTACTCAACGTATCTTATTAACCCTTGCTAGATTCTGAAGACATTAACGGTCAGGAAGAGGAAATACTATATCCAATTGAAGACCAAGAATAATTCCGCTATGAAAAACCAGAAGTATCCAGAAGCGGTGAAGGGAACAATTACGAAAACATCTATGGAATGGATACCCAAGTATCTGAAGAATAGATGTATCACATATAGTGATCAAGTCTAGTAGCATAGATCTCTATCCTCTATCTCTATTAAATCTCGTATAAACCTTAAAGTTTAGTTTGCTTCTTTATCTTTTTCTCAGAGTTATTATAGTTTAGCCCCGAGTCATCGGGATACCTCTATGGACCTAGGAGGATCTCTAAGTCGTCATGTAATTTCTGTTTGTAATAATGATAATGTATGTTGTGGACCGCTTTGTTTCTGTTGTATCACTCTAAGGATGTAATATTTGCGGAATGGTGCTCCGTGAGTGTTATGTCCATGACTATAGTATCTACAACATGCAGTGGTATGCTGGGTCACCACACTTTATCACCCGGGACGGGGCTTATTGCTATCGTACTATGTCGTTCATATTGAGAAATGTAGGTGCAACATATGTAAGATGCATGCAAAAATGCTTGCAAGATCAACTTGACAAAAACGTCCAAATATATGTCGACGATGTGGTAATAAAAAACAAGCAAAGTCATACTCTAATTGAGGACCTGCGCCAAATATTCGCAAATTTAAGAAGATTCCGAATGAAACTTAACCCGGAAAAATGCACCTTTGGTGTCCCGGCTGGAAAGTTACTCGGATTCCTTGAATCCAGCTGAGGAATCAAAGCTAACCCGACAAAGATCAGGGACATCAAAAGAATGGAATTTCCAAAGACCCTCAATGATGTATAGAAGTTCACAGGGTGCCTGGCCTCATTGAGTAGGTTTGTGAGTCGGCTAGGCGAAAAAGCCCTACCATTATAACAACTGATGAAATATCAGGAAAGTTCATATGGACACAACAAGCTGATAGTGCTTTCCATGAACTTAAAAAGATGTTGCCAACAACACCAATATTAGCCTCACCACTATCCAAAGAGCCAATGCTGCTCTACATCGCAGCAACTAATTGAGTGGTCAGCACAGTGATAGTGGTAGAGCGTGAAGAGGAGGGCAAATTAGTCCAAAGACCGGTTTATTACTTGAGCGAAGTGCTCTCTATGTCAAAACAAAATTACCCCCATTATCAGAAAATGACATATGGGGTATACATGGCAGCCAAGAAGCTAAAGCATTATTTTCAAGAGCACCCAATCCGGGTAATATGCGAGGCACCAATCTTGGACATCTTGGGCAGTAAAGATGCCAACGGTAGAGTAGCAAAATGGGCCATATAACTAGCACCATATACTCCATGGTACAATATACGAGATGCCATTAAATCTCAAGCTGTGGTAGTCTTTTTCATGGATTAGATGGAGATGCAATATGAACCGCCATTATCAGACCCGAATTACTGGAGGATGCACTTTGACGGGTCCAAAACAAAGATGGGTCTGGGTGCCGGGATAGTTCTTACCTCGCCAAAGAAGGATCAACTCAAATATGTGTTGCAGATTCACTTCGCTGCATCCAACAATGTTGCCGAGTACTAGACACTTGTTTATGGAATAAAAGTGGCTAACGAAATTGGCATCAAACGGATCATGTGCTTTGGCGACTCGGACTTAGTGATTCAGCAAGTATCTGGGCATTGGGACGCGCTGCACGTGAATATGGCACTATATCGTTTCCATGTTCAGCAAATTTGGGATACTTTGATGGATGTGAGTTTCATCACGTACCCATAGCAGAAAATGAAGCAGCTGATGTACTATCAAAGTTAGGATCATCTCATCAAGCAATCCCACCAGATGTAGCATTGGAACACCTAAGAAAGCCATCAACCAAACCGTTACCCGAATTCGAGTCAATCTTCATCCCGGCAAGCCAGGATTCAGAGGCTGTGCCAATGGATATCGACACAGGGGAAGGTTTGAGTAACCCGCAGACTGTTCAACAGGGCTCGGGGACTGCCGAATCAAACTCGGGGACTCCTCATGTTATGTCAGCAAAGACAATGTCGGCTTAGCCAATGGAAATTGATGAAACTATAGATCCAACACCAGTGATACCAATTTGGGCACAACCAATATTCAACTACCTAAAAGATGGAACGTTGCCGGATGATGAGGTATTAGCAAGACAAACAAAGAGAAGATCAAAAGCATACACTATCATTAACAAAGAACTATATAAGAGGAGTGTGACAAGTGTGTTATAGCGATGCATTAGCTCAGAGCAAGGCCAAGATATACTTTTTGATATTCACCAAGGAGAATATGGACATCATGCTTCGTTGAGAGCATTGGTAGCCAAGGCATTCCGACATGTATTCTATTGGCCAAGTGCACTCATGGAGGCACAGAATCTAGTAAGAAAATGCAATGGGTGCCAACGATACGCGGCAAAAACACACTTACCGGTATCAGAGCTTAAGACTATACAATCACTTGGTCATTTGCGATATGGTTCCTAGATATGGTGGGACCATTCAAACCCGCGCGTGGCGGCATGACTCTCATACTTGTGATGGTTGACAAATTCACGAAATGGATAGAGGTGAAGCCCATCAAAAGGCTTGATGGGAAAACAGCTGTCACATTCCTAAGGGATATAATCCTAAGATATGGCTACCCGCACAGCGTAATTACAGATAATGTCACAAACTTTATCGAAGGAGCTTTTGCTCAATTTTGTGCGGACAACCGAATAAGACTTGATGTAGCATCAGTCGCTCACCCGGAATCAAATGGGCAAGTTGAACGAGCCAATGGGTTGGTCTTGTCCGATATAAAACCTCGACTAATAGAACCACTCCAGATAACACCTGGTTGTTGGATAGAGGAACTACCCTTAGTATTGTGGAGCCTAAGAACAACTCTGAATCGATCAACTGGATATACGCCATTTTTCCTTGTCTATGGGGCGGAATCAGTTTTGCCTGCTGACATAGAACATGATTCGCCAAGAGTAAGGCAATATTTAGAAGCCAAGGTAAAACAAGCCCGAGAAGATGGAGTTGATTTAATTGAAGAGGCTCGAGAACTGGCACTATCCAGGTCCACCATATACCAACAAAGTCTCCAACACTATCATATCCGGAAAGTTCACCCTTGTGTGTTTAGAGAAGGGGATTTGGTGCTCAGACTAGTGCAACACATTGCTGTGATGCACAAGCTATCATCCCCATGGGAAGGTCTATTCATTGTAAGCAAAGCACTGTACAATGATTCATACTATCTAATAGATGCCCGCGAGGCACAAACGAACAAGGCAGACAAGTCAGGTGATGAAACTAAAAGGTCGTGGAATGTGGCATTTGATGGGGATATGCCTACTGGGGTATCCTCAGCGGGACGTTCCGTGGCCCAAGGGTGGCAGTGGGCTGCGAGATCTAAGAGTGGATCAAAGCCCATCGGTGCCAGCGATTGGAGGTCGAAGGCCCGAAGTAGATAGGCCCGGTCGGTCTGAGTTAAGCGATTGACAAAGTTGTAACCGAATCGGTTGAGATATGTAAACCCTAGGGAGGTAAGCATATAAACCTCCCTAAGGGTGAGTAGAGACACGTTCCTCATACACCCAAGCAACTCGCCGCCTAGTCGCCGAGTTCGCATTATAAACACCTCCATAATACAATCTAGCGGAGTAGGTCTTTACCCTCGGGGCCGAACAGGTAAAACCACGTGTCTTTGCCCTCATCTCGCATGAGATGGCTGGCCGCCCTTGCCCTTCGTTCTACTACTCGCTGCCGATTGCGGCATCGCCGTGGTCATTCCCACGGCGGTGCGCCCACCGTGGGGCCTGGCGGCCTGGCGGTGTTCTCGCGAGATCAATCTGCCCATCAACGAGGCGGTGCGCCACCGGCCGCATGATAATGATCGGCGAGATGCTCCGGATCTTGCCGCAGCTCGTCCGGCGCGACCCGTCACCTGGCGTGATCACGCGGTCGGCACGATCAGCCTCTTCGTCGGCTTCACCGACGTCATCACCTCGGAGGACTCGGCTCGCATCCGCAGTCGCCGCCTGTGATCGGCTCTCCGAGAGCCGGATCCGCACGATCCACCGCCTCGCCTCCGGTACAACTCGCCCACAACGTGGCGAGAACTCGGCGACGCGGAAGACGCGACCCTCACCGACGACGCCGACTCGGCGACCGGCGTCACTCGCGGATCCATCACCGCGCCTCGTCGCGGGCTCCATCGCCGGTCTCCAACGAGGAGATTTCGAGGACCCTCCATCCTCGGGATCTTGACTTCGACTCGGGTCGGAAAACTCCGCCGACCTCCACAGCGAACCGATCCACGCCGCGACCTACATGGCCACCGGCACCGATCCACGGAGGACCCTTTCTCCACCGATCCTCCTAACGCCACGCGGCAGCGGAGGTGAACTCACTTTGAAATTGGCGGAGGCGAGGCGCAAGGCGGGCGGCGCGAAAAATTTCGCCTCGGCGGTGGCGGCGAGGAATCACGCTACCACCAGCGGATCAGGTCACGCTGAACCCCACCGTTCAGGCGCCTGAACCGGCGACGAACGACCGGCTCGCGCATAGCCGAAGCGATCTGCGAGCAACGCCACGGGAAGCGCTCGACCCCGCCAGGATCAGCGGCGATGGGTGCCCCACACCACCCAACCGCACCTCCCGAGGACCAGCGCGGATAGTCGTCTCCTCACGGGAGGCGAGATGCGACGGCCTTCCATGTTCTCCACCCGATGGACAACCTCGTGGCGGAGCGTGGCGGCGGCATCACGGCGGCGGCGGCGCCTTATAGATCGATGCGTCAGGCCCTACTCGCGAAGGCCGTGGAACAGCAAAAGCGGCGCCGACTCGCGGGGCGAGTGTACTCGCGCTCCTCGGGCGGCGGCCTCAGCGGCCGTCCGGTGGCAAACACCCTCAATTGCCCGCGCCCGAGCCACTGCAGCTCAACGACGGCCCGCGATGCGGCACTCTCCTGTGATCCCGGGCGACCAACCTCGTCGCCGCTAATGGAGAGCCAATCGGCCTTCGCACTCATCATCAACAACAACCAAACTGGCGCGCCAGCCCGGCGACTGCGGCACACCTAACTACTGCCGCGATGGCGAGCCTATGGGATCGCTCGATCGACTAGGGCCCAAGTGCTTGGACCAATGATCCGGCGAAAAGTACCCAACTTCAAGGCGCCAAAGGAGATCGAAAAATACGACTCCTCGTACGACCCCGCGGTCTGGCTCGACACATACCTCATGGCAATGGGGATCGCGGGTCACACTGACCTACTCGCCGCCCGTTACCTCCCACTAATGATGGAGGGGACGTGCAGGCAATGGATCAACACGCTCCCCCAGGACAGTATCGACTCCTGGGAGGAAATGCGAGACGCCTTCGGGCACTTGAGTGCTCCTACACCCGCGCCACCACCATCGAGGACCTGGCAGTCGTCCAGGGACCCGCGAGTCGACCAAGCTGGGTCCAACGGTGGCAAGCTCTGTATAACGCGGTCGGCATCCACCCGGACACCGCGATCCATTGCTTCAAGACCTCGTGCGCTCTGAGCCTCTAGTCGCCAAGCTCAAGCGACACGCCCGCACTCGACAACATCCCGGCCTCCTCGAGATCGCCAAAGCGATGCCGAGGAAGATCCCAACCAAGGCGTCGACAGCGAGTCCGGAGGCAACGGCGACGCAGGCGGCAAGCGGCGGCCCGAACCGACCCTCGCTACAGCGGCACTCGCCTCACGAGCAAGCGCCGCAACGATGGCGTCGACCGTCGCCAATCTGAACACGCTACGCGACCCCAAGAGCTACGCGCTTGACGGAGGCAACAGCGGCGGCGGGAACTACAAGAACAAGCCAGGTTCGATCCGCGGCCCTCCTTAACCAACCATGTGCGTTTCACGGCGGAAGGAAAGCGCCCACGCACACCACCGCCATTGCCACACCCTCGGGGAGATCGAGAAGGCGCGGCAGCGGGAGGACACCGACAACGACCATAAAATGGCGGAAAATTCGGCAAAGTAGCCAGCTCGCTCCACACCTTCACCGGCTTCAACACGAGCGCGAGAAGAAGGTCATCGCCAGCTGCATCGCCGTCAGCGGTGGCAGACAGGCGTCCCCGGTTCTGAACTGGTCGGAGCAGCCATCACCGAGCCGGCAAGACCACTCGCCACGCGCCAGTATCGGGGCGAGTCGCCCTGGTGGTCAAGCCAAGGTCGGCGACTCTGGCTCCCAAGACTCGATGGGCGGCAGCTCCATCAACATCCTCTACCTCGACACCTTGACTGCGACTCGCGATCGATGATCGAACAACCCACACCACGTTCCACGGCATCGTCCCGGTCGTAAGGCGTACCCGATCGGCAAGGTCACGCTACCGTCACCTTGGCACTCCGGCAAACTTCCGCACCGGCGGATCGTCTTGTTGGTGCCCTTCGGCCTACCATTGCGTCACGGGCGCCAGCGTTCGCCAAATTCATGGCGGCACCCATTCTGGCGTACAACGATGAAGCTCCAGCGTGCGGCGTCATCACCATTAACGGCGACCCGACATGGCACGCGAATGCGAGGCCAAAGGGCGAACTTCGCCGATGCCGTCATCGCGGCGGAAGCTAGTCACGCCGATGAGCTCGCCAAATCGCGGCGGGGTCAACAATGACGACCCCACAATACTCAAAGCCCAACTCGAGGGCACAAACACCTCAACCTTTGAGGCCACGGCGACACCCGCCGTCGAGCTGGTCCCGGCGACCCCAGCGACGGTGGCGATTGGGACGAGCATGAGCCCGGCATAGGAAGGCGCTCGCCGAGTTCCTCCGTGAGAACAGGACATCTTCGCATGGAAACCCTCCGACATGCCTGGTGTCCCTAGGGAGCTCGTGAGCACAAATTAAACGCCGACCCCAAAGTGCGACCAGTCAAGCGTCGCTCTGGCCATTCAACGAAGAACGCCGTCGAATCGCGAGGAAGTGCAGCGCCTACCATTGCCGGCTTCATCCGCCAATTAAATACTCAAGTGGCTGGCAAACCCAGTCGAGAAGAACGGGACACGGAGAATGTGTATCGACTACACAAACTGAACAGCGCTTTGCCCAAAAGGCGATTCGTCCTCCAGCGGATCGATCAGATAATCGACTCCACCGCGGGCTCGAGTCATTGTGTTTCCTCGGCGCCTACTCGGGTATAACCAGATCAAAATGGCTGTCGAGGGCGAGGAAGACGGCGTTCATCACGCCATTGAGCCTTCGCTACACCGCCATGACCTTCGGCCTCAAACGCCGGAACAACGTACCAGCGGTGCATGCAAGAATGCCTCGCGAGCCAAATTGGCGCAACATCACGTCTACATCGGCGTGGTCGTAAAATCCGCTCGCCAAGGCGACCTACTCGCCGCCCTCGCAGAGACCTTCGCCAACCTGCGGCGGTACAAGATAAAGCTCAACCCAGGCAAGTGCACATTCGGTGTACCCACCGGGCAATTACTAGGGTACGTCGTCTCCAAGCGAGGGATCGAGGCAAACCCGAAGATCGACACGATCGCCCGGCTCGGCAAACCCGAGTGCTGCGCGGCGTCCGAAGCTGGCGGGCGTGTGGCGGCTCTCGATCGCTTCATCCCACAGGCGGCGATGCCCTATACCGCTGATGCAGAATCCCACCTTCGATTGGGACAAGGAGGCGGGCGACGCTCGCGACCTCAAAAGGTGCTACTCGCCGCACCACTACTCGCACCCGTCGACAAAGGCCCATGCTGGTTTACGTCGCGGCGTCCGAAGCGTCGTCGGCTGTAATGGTCGTCGAGCGACCAGAGGAAGGAAAAGCGCCCGATCCGGCGGCGGTATACTACATCAGCGAGGTCCTAACCGAGTCGCGCCCGATACCTGATACCAAAAGCTGGTATCGCGGTCTTGAGCTCGCGGCGCTGCCGCTACTTCGAGAGCACCCCATCACGGTCGTCTCTCGGCTCCACTACAAGACATCATCCGCAATCGCGGCGACGGGCGGGTCGCCAAGTGGGCGTCGAGATCGGCGTCCACAACATTAATCTGAGCCGAAGCGATTAAGTCGCAGCACCGGCGACTTCCTCGCCCGGGAGGAGGCCCAACAGCCGAGAAGCCGCCGTACCTCCACTCTGGAGCCTGCGCCGACGGGTCCAAGAACGCGGACGGGGAGGCGGGGATAGTCTTGACCTCACCAAAGCGACAAGCTCCGCTACATCCTCCGCCTCAATTCACGCCTGCACCAACAACATGGCGAATCGAGGCCCTACTCCTGACATGCGAGCCGCAAGGAGATGGCGTCAATCGCCTTGATGCTACGGAGACTCCGACCTCGTTCGGGTCAGTCGCGGCACCTGCGACGCCGTCTCCCCTACCATGGCGGCATACCGCCAAGAGGTGGACAAGGTGGGCCACTTCACGGCTACTCTATCGAGTGGATCGGCGGGAGGAAGAACGAGGAGGCCGGCGCCTCTCTCGCATCGGGTCGGCTCGCACCACCTGCGGCGTGTTCCTCGACACCATCTTCACGCCATCAGTCTCCCCGAGGAGATCGACATTGAGTCCGCTCAACCAGAGGCAACCTTGGTCACACTCGTCACCGAGCAGACGGTGGACCAAGCCCTACATCGCCTACAGAGGCGGCAACCTGCCGCTTGAGACGAGACAAGCGCTAGAATGATCGCTCGCCGATGCAAGTCCTACACCATCATCGATGGCGAGCTACAAGCGCGGCGTCACCGGCGTGTTCAACGCTGCGTCCAACCGGTGAAGGCGCAAAATCTTACGACCTCCACTCGGCGATTGCGGCCACCAGCTGCAGCGCGCTCCTGGTCGCCAAAGCCATGCGACACGGCTTCTCTTGGCCCACCGCGCACATGCCGGCTGTCGATATCGTCCAGCGATGCGCCGGGTGCCAGAAGCACGCCAACCAGACGCACGTTCCAAGTTCGGCGCTCAAAACAATCCCCATCACCTGGCCATTCGCCGTGTGGGGAATGGACATGGTAGGCCCCTTCAAGAAGGCCCCTCGGCTACACCCACCTGCTGGTCGCCGTCGACAAATTCACAAAGTGGGTAGAAGCCAAGCCAGTCCGGAAATGCGACGGGAAGACTGCCACTAAGTTCCTACGCGAGCTCATATACCGCTACGGTTTCCCCAACAGCATCATCACGGACAACGGCACAAACTTCGCCAAGGGAACAATGGCGAGTTCTGCGAGAGCACCACATCCGGCTCGACCTCGTCGATCGCACCGGAATCAACGGCCAGGCGGAGCAGGCCAACCAAAGCATCCTCCACGGCTGAAGCCGCGACTCCAAAGTACCACTCGGCGCATTGGATCTTTGGGTCGAAGAGCTTCCCTCCGTCATCTGGGAATCCGCACCTCGGTCAACAGTCGTGGATTCACCCCTTCTTCATGGTCTCTGGCTGAAGCTGTCATGCCAACCGACCTCGAACACGACTTCGCGGATCGTCCACTATCGGAGGCCAAGCGAACTGGCCCGCCAAAATGGGCTCGACCAACTCGGCGAAGCGCGACCTCGCCCGATCGCGCACCGCTATCTATCGGCAAGGGCTCCGTCGCTACCACGGCCGGGTGAAAACCCGCACCTTCCGGGAAGGCGACTTGGTGTTACGCCTCATCCGGGACAAGAAGGGCATGCACAAGCTCTCCCCTCGTGGGAAGGCCCGTTCGCTATCGAGCGCGTGCTCGGCAGCGGCGCCTACTACCTCGTCGGCGTCCGCGGGGGCGGTGAACTCGGCGATCAGCGGCCGTGGAATGTAAATCTCCTCGGAAGTTCTATACCTAGAACCCCACATATGTACTCTCGATCGCTATGAATAAAAAGCGATTCTTTGCAAAATTCGTCTACTCTCCATGCCTTGTGCCACTCTTTCGTAATTAACGTCATGCTAAAATCTGAAGTCAACCCTTGGTACAGCGGCAAACGCGGCTAAGTAGTGCGATGTAAAACCGAGTCATTTCAGGTCTTGCATCGTCCACGAAAACGCCAATCCGAGCCCCATCGGTCGCCTAGCTCGACTGGTTTCTGAACCAAGACATCATCCTCGCTTCCCACATCGACCTGGTCCTCCGCATCCTCGGCATAGCGACTCGAGCGGCTAAGTACCACGCTCGGGGACTGGATACCGGTTCGTCTCGATCGGACGGAAAACGCCAAGTAAGAAGCGTGCGGGACTCGCCCGAGTGACCCACCGGGCGAGGCGGAGTGACGCTCACACCAACGCTCGGTCCTCAACCACCCTCAGTCGCGCCTTGAACTACCAAGTACCACGCTCGGGGACTCGGCCACCGGCCCGTTCGCGTCTGGGAAAGCAGTAAAGTCTGAGCACTCGAGGGAGTCGCCTTGCGGGCTCTCCGAGCTCGGGCGAGTCGACTCAACCAACAACACACATGATAAACAACAAAACATCATCTCTAAGGTGAACCCGCAAAAGGCGGACGCGGGGACTCACCCAAAATCAATCAAAACACGCAAACAAATAGCAAAATGAACACAACGTTCCATTTAATCGCATATCGCATTGTCTTACATTACAAAATATGCCTACTCGGAGCGCTACTAACACTATTCCGAGCCGGCGATGATGCACCAGCGTCCGGCGCTTCGGATGAATGCGATTATACGGGTTCGATGGATAAGTCGTCGGCTCGCCCGCCATCGCCCGGCGGAAGGGCTGCTCGACCTTGAAGTCGCGATGCGGCTCGGGTCGTTCGGTGACGGCCGTTTCACAATGCGGAAGAAGGTCGCCCATCGCCCAAACACGCTCGAGTGCGGCGGCACGTTCCTGCAGCTTAATAACTTCGCAGATCCACGCGCCGGGGCGATGAAGGATAACCACTCGTCACATCGTCGAGGTCGAAGTCTTGAAGTGGGCGAGTCCCAAGTCGAGAGCCGTCGGCGCTCCGTCGAAGCGCCGACGCGTCATGAACTCCACGACCGCGTGCCTTCTCCAGTACTCCCACACCTCAACGAGGTCACTGGGAATAACCTCCGTGGGCGACATCTCTTGAAGGTAGGCGCGGATGCAAGTCGCCCGACAGCGTCGCGAAGTCGACGAGCATGCTCACGCACTCCCTCGCATCAAGAGAACTCGCTTCTTCATGGCTACCAATCACATGGCCTGCTAGGCGGAAACAGTTGTGAGCACCACGGAAACCACAAACAATATAACTACAAGGCGGGAAGACGCACTCACCGAAACAGCGGTAGGCGAGCCCGTGATGAAGCTTTGAGCGGCGTTTTATCGTCACGAAGCCCAACGATGAGGGCTTCCGACACCTTCCGGTCTTCTTCCGGCGCAGCGGCGGCCTTAGCTCGCCCGTTCGCCGAGCTCGCTTCTTCTTCGCCTCGCGATTCGCGCTCGGTCGGCGATCCTTTGCTCAGCGATTAACGCAGATCTCGCCGCCGGCCTTCGCGGCGAGGACAAGCTCTGGCGAGCCACCTCACTGCCAGCAATTGCAAGCTCCTTGTTTACTTCTTGGAGCGCCCAACTCCTTCTCGGCCGCGCCCAGCCAATCGCTCTGCCGACTCGGTTGTAAACCCTGCAAATTTTCAAAGTCAGTACACACGAAAACAACTCAGTGCCCACCCGCTACAATTTAGCGGGTGCGCACTCGGGGACTGGCGGCTCGAAAATCACTCAGTGCCCACCCGCTACAATTTAGCGAGTGCGCACTCGGGGACTGGACTCGAACGCACAAAACAAGTAACTATAAAGAATCAGGCCGCTGCAAAACACCGACCTGATCCTCGGGGCTGGAGGTACACGGATGGCGCCAAGCATGCCGTGCGATTGCGCGCGTCCACGGACGCAAGCGCCGGTGTGTGCCGCGGCGTTGGTCAATCTCAGCGTCGGCGGTCTGGAAGCGGGCTCGGTCGCAGCCTCACTCGCCGTGGCCGCCTTGGCCATGAAGCGGGGAAGGTGGCGATGTCGCGCCCGCCCCAAAGGCTCGCTTCTTCCGGTCTAAACGAAATGCCTCCCCGTGGGCGGTCGCTTCCACAATGGCCCGGCCGGTACTGCCGTGTCGTCGAGCGATGGCGATGTCATCGCCTTGGCCTTCTTGCTGCCTTCCGTGGGCGGCGACCTCGTCCACCTTCCTCTTACGGAAGGGTCCTCCTCGCTAGTGGCGGAGGCACCTTGACCACCGTCGGGTGGCCCATCTTCTTCACTCGGTCCGGTCCGACGAGACAATTCAGAAAAACATTCAAAATACTAAGAGAAAAGGCGAAAGCCAGTACACTCACTTGGCGGCGGAATGAAACGCAGCCCTGCGAAGGCGGCCGGTTTCTCGGCTCGGACCAAGCCGGCGGCGAGCCCAGTTCAGGCGCGAGGCCAGGATACGGACGGTTTCTTTGATGTTGAGGTAGCGGTTGGCGCCTTCGGCGGAGGTTTCCTTGCAAGGAGCTGCCGCAACCGGAGCCTCCTTGCGAGGCGAGACCGCCACGCTCGGGACCCCTTTGCGAGGCGAAGTCGCCTCAGCTGGAGCCTTCCCTAGCCCGGAGACCGGCGCGAAGGGCGGGGGCATCGAGGCCAGCGGTGCCTCCATGGATGGTGCATCTAGCGCGGTTGTTGCCGGGGCCGCCCCGTCACCGGCCGAGCTGTGGGCATCGGAGCTGCTCGCTGAGCGCGGCGGTGAGGCCATCTTCGGCGGCTTCGTCCTCCTCCTCAGGGGGGCCCTCGCCTCTTTCTCCTTCTTCTTCTTGGCGGAGTGGCACGGCGGGCGAGGTGGTCTCGGAGTTCCTCGTCATCGTCATGGCGCTCGAGGCTCTGCTCGCCTCGAGTTCGTACGGCGTTGCCCGGGTCTTCGGACGATGGGCGATCTCCTCTTGATTCGTCCTCATCGTCCTCATTACCCTTGGCGGGAGGCGACTCGCTTGTGTCTGGGCGGATGGCGGGATCTCGTCATCGGCGGGTGGTAGCCACCCTTCCACTACTTGAAATAGCTGCGTTGAACATGGAACAAAGTTAGAATTACCGCATGTTGCATATCTGCGGCTGCGAACAAGATCAAATATTACCGTTGGGCGGACGCTTCGCGGTGTATGGAGGACCCGGCCTGCGCATCCGTGTATGCTGCTGGGTGATCCTCTTGACGCCAGAGGTAGTCCTCCGGCTTCCACTCGGCGGCAGGCCTTCGTCGAGTCTTCTCGGCCGATGTCTTGGTACATATAGTGCTCGCGTTGGCGAGTGGAACAAGCCGCCCAAGCCAACAGTTGTACAAGTTCACCGTCTGGAGCCTTCTTCTTGGACCACGAATGGTGCGGAGCATCTCGTCAACAACCATCCTTTGGTCGTCGGGAGCTTGCGACACTGGAGATTCATGGCTCGGAGCGGTTGGCGAGTACCGTGGGATCGCCGCCTCGTCCTTCGGGGTCGCCTCGGTCACATAAAACCAAGACTTTTTCCAGTCGCTCGCTGCTTTGGCCGGCAGCATCAGGTCGAAGAAGGAGGCTTTGGATTTGAGTTGGAAGGTTAGGCCGCCCGCGGCTAGCATTGGGCCGCCCGCTTCTTCGCGGCTGATCCGTCCGTGGAACAGATCTTGCCACAAGGGAAAATAGGGCCGGCAGCCGTAACACTCATGAGCCACAAAGATGGCGAGCTGCTCGATACTATGGGGACCCAGATCCGAGGGCTGGATCCCGTAGTAGGCGCAGAAGCGCCGGAAGAACAGAGAAGTGGGAAACCCTAAGCCCCGCTCGAGGTGACTAGTGAAGCAGATGAACTCTCTCTCGCGCGGGTTCGGGGTCGTTTCTCGGCTGAGGATTCGCCCGGCCTTGCCCAGATTCCGGCCTCCTCAAAGGAGGCGATTGCCTGGTGCACTTGGATCTACCCAAGGTTGGTGGAAGGGCCATGGCTGAGGATTTGCTTGGAGGTCGGAGGATTGCGGGTCGGTCGATCGCGAGATCAGCAGGCGAAAGATGTGCGTACTCGGAAGAAATGGTGGGCGGTTGGCTTTCGATAGCCTACCATTCCTCTTATATAGCGAGCTGCCGCCAAATTAGGGGGCCGTTACCGCGCGATGATTACGCCAAAAGTTACCGTTAAGTTACCTTAACGGCTAGTTTGACCACGCCCGACGGTCCGCCTCCTGCCACCCGGCTCGCTAAGTTACTCGCCGAGGCCGCGACCCGTTGGTTCGATTCACCCAAGACGCACTTCGGTTCGCGGATTTTTTACCTTCGTGCGAGAGCCGCCCGACGATTATTTGGATGCCAACTTGAAGCCGTATACTCCGATTGCCGGCAGCCACGCGCCTAATCAACGGCGGCCTCGGGGACTACGATGGGGATATGCCTCTTGGGGTATCCTCGGCGGGACGTTCCGGCCCAGCGGCTGGCAGTGGGCCTGCGAGCGGCGAGTGGATCAAAGCCCATCAGGTACCAGGCGGCGGAGGTCGAAGGCCTAGCGAGTAGATAGGCGGTCGGTGCGAGTTAAACGATTGACAAAGTTGTAACCGAATCGGTTGAGATATGTAAACCCTAGGGGAGGTAAGCTTATATAAACCTCCCTAAGGGGTGAGTAGAGACACGTTCCCTCATACACCCAAGCAACTCGCCGCCTAGTCGCCGAGTTCGCTCGCTGTAAACACCTCCATAATACAATCTAGCAGGAGTAGGTCTTTACCCTCCGGGGGGCCGAACCTGGGTAAAACCCTGTGTCTTTGCCCTCATCTCGCACCGCAGATGGCTGGCCGCCCTTGCCCTTCGTTCTACTACTCGCTGCCGATTGCAGCATCTGCCGTGGTCATTCCCACGACAGCATTGCTTCGTCCTTTTTATACCTTGGGAAATCAATGTATGTATCTCTCAAACTCTCATATGTTGGATGCTTATGCCAGCTGTGTGCTAATAATAAAAGTGGTATGACTCGAAGAAGTGACTCGGGGAGTCCCCCTCATACTTATTGTTTTCTATTCAGTATTTAATATTCATGTCGATTGGCATTATCGCCTGAACGTATCTTGAGATAGTAATGTATACTCGTCCGAGGCCAAATCTTCGACTTAGCTGTTGTCCGAAAACATGGCTTCATGGCAAGTAAGAGAAAAAGGTTAAAGACGGGTAAACATGAACAACGAGTAAGGAAAGGAAAAAAATGCGAGCCGACTCTATGTATATGTGTATAACTAACCCATTGCAGGATATGTCGGCTTCTATGTCGAATGACTCTATGTCAAGTTTCTTAGTTTCATAACCACTAACTTGATCCTCAAGGTTTTGAGACTCTAATGTCGAACGCCAAAAAAGGTATACAAGAGCCAAAATCAAGGAATCAAGGGAATGGCAAATGAAACTCGGGGACTTGCCCCAGAGTGATTCGCATTCAAGCCAAAATATAAGTTTTTGCCTTCACAAAGGCACATAACCAAAAGAACTGCAGTACTCATTTACATCTGCACCCGGCAACCGGGGATCTCATAAAACTTAAGTGTTTTTTATCCAGCCTAAGAAGCAGATGGACTCGGAGGAGCTTCATTAGGCTTAGAACTCGGTGCATAATCAGGCTTAGCCGAGTCATTTATGTCGGCTGACGCAGACACATCTGACTCAGTTTCTTCGCTGTCAGCATCACCTTCTTCTGCAACTTCTTCGATAGGCTCAGCGGTGTCAAGGAAACTTGGCACGTCACACCAAGCATGAACAAGGGCATATTCAACCATGGCATAAGCTCGCTCCTGGCGCTTCTTGATAAGCTCTACATCATGGGTCCACTTGCCTTCGGCTCTCATGTTCTGAAGACATCAAGGTTGATATCTTCATACTAAGATAGCATGAACGACAAGGCCTTGTCTGCAGCAGTGCGGCCGACTGATTCACGCCATTGGTCTAGCCGTTCCTTAGAAAGCAACAGCCTGGCCACAAGCGGGTCAATAATTTGAGGAGGATCCTCATCCGGCCAGAGCGTTCTGAAGACTTGGATTGCCAACTTAATTAATTCGACCCCACGGGACTTTAGGGTGTTCACCCGCTTGAAAAGCGCAGCCAAGTACTCATCAATAGTCACCTCGCCATCCACTGGCTCACCAGACTCGGCTCGGACTTTCTTCATGGCCCTGAGGGCAAACATGTTGGCTTCGGGGAAGTTCTCTGCAAGGAAATAATAAATTTTCAAAAAACAAAAAGATGGAAATAAGAGCAAAAAGCATAGTGAAAAGAGTAGGGACTCACTACCGATAAACGAGTTGATGCGCCCGAGATTGGACTGCCAGGTTTTGGACGTGGCGCTGAGGGCATCAAGATCTTGGTGAGCTGAGTCTAAAGCTGACTCGGCCTACTTAAGCAACGTGTCCATCTTCTCATCCTTACCAGAAAATTGTCCTTCTTTCTCGGCAAACTCCTGGCGTAGTCACTCGAGATCAGATTGATGCTTCTACTCCATCTCCGTGATCTGCTGCTTGAGTCGGGTAACCTCATCTCGCTCCTTTTGGATCTCGATCTGGTGTTGCCCCGCTTGTTTGAGACAGTTCTCCATTAGTTCCGCCATGGAAACACTATCCCGGAGTTGTTATGCGAGCAAAAGTTTCTCGGCTACTCTGAGATATAACAAATTGACAAGAAAAGCATAGAGCTAGGTAACTCTGAAATTACTAAGGAAAAGAGCAATACCTTCGACATCAGAGATCTTCTTCTGGAGTGCATCCACGGTAGATTGAGCAGTAGCTGCAAAACAAGAGTAGCAAGAAAAATTAATATAAAAAAGATGATAAGCTAGAAGGAAGCTGAGTAAGAGGATATACATCGGCCTTGGTTTGCAGCAATGAGATCGCGATGAGCAGTAGCAAGATTCTTGTACTTCCATAATAAGCCCTATTGTACTTTGGTGCGCTTATTGTGCATGAGCTGAGAAAATGAGATATAAAAAAGAATTCCGCGATGGGTCAATATATTCAATCTCGGCAGAAAACTAAAAGGGAATGCATTTTATTCATGAGCTTACGGCCGAGTAAGTTGCTTACTCGGCAGTAACCTCGGGGACTAGGGTTCGATTTTCACCAACCAGTTGATCTCGTCAAAACAACAAAAAAGAATGGTAAACTAGTTCTGAGCTTAAACCTTGGGGGCTAGGGGTCAGATTTTCGACATAAGATCTTGGCAAAAGGAAGAAAATACATGCATTAATTACGAGCTTACAGACGAGTAACTTCCTTACTCGACAGTAACCTCGGGGACAAGGAAATGTATGGATATAAAAATACTCAGAACGTAAAAGAGTAAAACAGCTGCAACCTCATTCACCCGATCGACTCGTGTCACGATCGCAATGGCTTGATGGGTCATCTCCGACACAATATTGGGGCCTAGATGTACTTGGTGCTGAACAGAACCTTAAGGAAGGCCAGAGTTCACTTCATGATCGCCCGCAGCATTCCACTCAAGAGCAAAGGGCTCAGCAGAACCAAGGCTATACCCGCTGATCGTCCGAGTAAGGACTTGGACTTTCTTCAAAGCCACTCCTACAACGTCAAGATTGGCAGCGGGGCTAGCGTGCAAAGTGCTGGCTCCAGGAGCAGGAGCAGCCGCAGATTTCCCCAATAGACCCACCAAAGCAGGTGTCTTTGTTGATGTGATTGGCTTTTTCTGTGGAGCTAAGCCTGGGCCAAAACTCAGGGTCTACTGTTTGGAACCCGTTGCTTTGATGGGCGCAGTCCGATTCTGTCTAGCTGGAGCAGGCTGGGTCTGGCTCTTTGCTGCTGGCGGTGGAGGAGTAGGTCTCCTCTGCTGTTCACTACTAGGAAAACGGGTATAGGTAATCCACACATCCGTGGCGCACGTGCTAGTGGTGCTCCATGGGTAAAACAGGCGTGACGCACTGTCCACAGGTGCCCTACGGCTAACTGTCGTAAGCGTGACGCACATGGGGGTGGTGCGCCACGGCCAGAACAGTGGCCACATCACATACAGTAGCGCACTAGGTCAAGGTGCGCACGGCAATTAGCCTAGTGCACCGCCTAGTGCGCGCTGTGTATGTGTGCTGCAGTAGCTAGGTCAACTTAGTCGTAGGGCACTCTGCCTAGTGCCCTACGGCTAAGTGGCCTGCACCATCTCCAACCCCAGTGGATCGCCTTTTTAGCCTTGCAAAAATAAAAGAAAATGGAAAAAACTTTAAAAAAATAAAATCCTTTCAGATTTAGATAGATAATGTGGTCTAGTTTCTAGGAAAATTAACAAACATGAATTTTGACTTTTTCTGCAAAAAAAATCATGCCACAGTAAAACGGCTATAACTCTTGCATACGATGTCGAAAAAATCGTTTAATATACCAAAATACGAGAACGAGATTTCGCATCCGCTCGCAATGACCTTCGGTCGTTTAGCAATTTTTTAAATTTTCAAAATTTGAAAAGAGTAAACAGTTATGGTCAAAAGATCGTTTTTTCCTGCGAAAAAAATCGAGGGCAACTTACCCGTAGCACACCACCACCTAGTGCGCCACGAGTAAGTTGTGCGGGATTCAAAATTTGAATCCCCACCCACCTACCCCTCTATTCTTCCCTCCCCCTTCTCCTTTTCATTCTCCTCCCTCCTTTTCCTTCTCTCTTCTCCTCCTCCTTTTTCGTCTCCTCCTTCCCCTTCTCCTCTCTCCGGCCTCCTCCTCTCCTTGTAGTGACGATGGCGGCCTTCTCCTCCTCCTTGCTCTGGCCTCCTCCTCTCCATGCAGTGACGACAGCGACGGCGGCCTTCTCCTCCTCCTTGTAGTGACGACGAGCGACGGCGACCTCCTTCTCCTCTCCTACCTCCCTCTCTTCTCTTTCTCCCTCCCTTTCTCCAGCCACACCTCCCTCTCTTCCTCACCAGCGATGGTGACGAGGACTAGCGCGGCCACAACCTCCTACATCTCCCTGCGGTGGTAGGTCGTGGCCACGACCACCATGCTCTAGCAGGCGACACGACAACGGTGATGCGGACTCGATTGCTTTTTCAATTCAAAATAAGGGTGTTTTTTGCATTTTTTTGTTTTTTGAAAAACACAGCTGTGGCACACATGTTCCCCTACCCGTGGCGCACCTGGTAATGCGCTATGCCTAACCCCATATAACCGTAGCGCACCAAGGCAGTGCGCTACGGGCACTTTTTAGCCGTAGTGTACAGTTAGTGGCGCACCCCTAGTGCGCCATGGAAGGGGAAACCATGTGCGCCACTAACAGCCATTTTCCTAGTAGTGGTTGCTACGAAGGAGATGCCGGGTGAGAAGGATGAATAACTGTCTAGGAAGAAGAGGCAGACTTTTCCTTTGGTTCACTGGCAAGGGGAGTTGTAATAGAGACATGTTGGGCGGACTTGGCGCCGATGTTGCTGGCGCCGGGTCCAAGATTCAAACTATCAGAGGAAACTGGCAATGCGAGCCGAGTCTCCCCTGCATATTGTCCTGCCGGGTCGGCTTCAAGGTGAGGCTCGGAAGCCTAAACCATAGAAGCAGAGACCTGAACAAGGCTCCATGGCTCTGGAACTGCACGAGCAAGGGAGACTGGCTAGGGGATAGAGGATGCCATGTAGGTGGCAGACTGGTTCACGAACATGGCAACGCTGAAAACAAAAGCAAAAGCTCATAAGGGAAGCACCCTAAGAAAAAGGAGGAATTTAAGGTAGCAAAACTTACCCAGAAACGACGGGATCGCATGGCACACATTGACCCGCTTTCCGAGTCTTGCGGAGCTGCGAAGTCCCAGCTTCAGGGGCCGCGGCACCATCGAATCGGTGCTTTTTAGAAGGAGGGGCATCACTGGTAGAGGCCCCACGCCGTTTACCCGGCTTGGTAGCAGGGATCTTGCCACGACCACCGGTAGTGAGAGGAGCAACCTCATTTACCTGACCGGCTACATCAGCAAATGCAAGATTCAATGGGATAATCCAAAAGCATAAGGCAAAGGTCAAGTACCTCTATAATCTCACAGTCATCATCTTCATCGTCTGGCCAATCCCTCAAAGCGTTTCGGGTAGGATTCTTACCCGGAGTCGAGGCAGCAGCAGAATGGGGAATTGGCATGAAACATTCCAAGTCGAATTCCTCCTCATCCTCCTCAGTTTGATCTCCATAATAACCAATGGGAGGAAGAACGCTGTCGTCAACCTGGTGCACAAGATTCAGTGAAAAGCAAACAGAATAAAGTCAATACGGGAAAGATGGATAACAAATGTCAAGTAAGTGTCGAGTAAAAGAGTATGTCAGCAAGATTCGGTTACTCGGAGGCTTACCCAAGGAACGAGTCTCTTGCGGCTGAAAGAGGGGCATCTCCAAGTCCAGTTGTCCGCCAGCGTCAGCTTGAAGATAGAGCTGACTCAGCAGGCAACATCATCGTTGGGGAGCTCGAAAGTTTAGTGGCGAGTGGGATCATGTAGGGCGCTCATGAAGCAGATCTTGTGACACCTGGCTTGGAGGGGACTGACTCGGCGGGTGATGACGGTGCACATCAGGTCCTCCTCAGTCAAGTTGAACCCATCCTTCGGGTCGAGCAACCTCTCAATAATGGCGTTAGCCTCATTCACAGCCGGGTACTTGTCCCGTGGATCAAACTTCCAGAAATCCTTGTTAGGGACTTCATCTTTAAAGGGGGGAAGACGGATGAAATCATTGATCCCAGTGTTCTTGACATAGAAAAAGTTCTATGCCACTTCTTGCAAGAATCCAAACCCGTGACTCGGGGAAAAATGGAGCCCCTCCTAGGTGTGATGCTAGCAGCACCACACTGGGTAGGCCTCTTCTCAGACGAAGGGACTCCAGGATCTGGAATAACTTGGATGCAAAAAGATAAATACTTCGCCCAAAGAAGAATAGTGAGCCAAAGCCCGAGATAGCCTTCGCAGGCAGAGATGAAGCAATAAAGAGAGACAATGGAATTGTCGGGGAGATGATGCATTTGCAAGTGAAAAGTAGACAAGAAAGACTTGAAGAAATCGCTGATAGGGAGAGCAAAATCACGCTCAAAATGAGACAGAAAAACCACCCGCTCGTCGGGATCGGGCTTGGGAGAAATATCACCAAGAGGGAGGCGGCAACCAACGCCTAGAGTGATGCACCTAGTGGAGCGCAACCACTCGATTTCCAGGGAGGAAACCTCCGAGCCCTCCCAAGCACCGCGCTTGCCGGCAGTCTCGTGCTCCTCCACCTCCTCGCCACCGTCATGTGCATCCATGTGTTCCATAGCCTCTGGCGCTTCCTCCGTCAGAAGCGGCCTAGATTGCCAAGGACCCATCGAGGGATCGAAGAAGAAAGAGGGTAGAGGGAATCGACCAGCCAGTGGTGCGAGCAAGAAGAAGAACAATGGAGCAATTGGAGATTGGAACGGTGCAAGGAAGAAGAGGGGTGGGGTAAACCGAAGCGGCAAGGTGGTTTTTCCCCACGCCCCTATTTAAGGAAGGGTAAAAACCCCAAGCGTGGGATCCAAATGTGCAGTGTGGCCATGTATGCAGCCACTGGACGCATCAAAAAATGCCACGTGTGCGTAGTACACAAAACTGGCCACACCGCATCACAAAAAGAATGGCCCGAGGAGCTGCATGATGGTACTACCACAGTGACGGGTGTTACTGCGCTGCCATCACTGTGCTGTCTGGATTTGAGACAAATTTGAGGCAAACCTCTATGATTACAATCTGTGAGTGACTAAGGTTAATATAAAAAGGCGAAGATGACCCGACAAAGCCAAAGGTGACTCGGTGGAGGTCAAAAAGACCTCGCTAAGTCAAAAACGAGACTCGGAAGTACCTAGGAAAACTCTGCAAAGATCGAGTTGGGGCCAAATAGGTCATTCCGCATATGAGATAAAGAAGGAAAATAGAAGTTCCAGATATATTAAAGGAACCTGGAGATGCCTAACAACAAAACCTGCTAGGCCTCAACAACTTCTGGGACTAATGTCGGGGGGATAACCCCCGGTAGGGTCATAAGGGGTAAAACATTACCCAGCTTGGCTTAGGCCGAGTCAAGAAAATACCAGTCGGGTCTTAAAGGTCGGGATATGGAGCTTGTGTAAGGACGACATAGAGAGTATGTCGGCCCGCACAGGACAAAGAAGTTTAACTTGCAGGGAATGGCGAGTCGGATCTCACAAGGCAAGCTGAGTCAGGAAGGAAGCGTGGCTTCTTTCTTAGTAAGATCCAGGAGGGACCATGTTAAAGCATGGTCAAAAGAGAAGGGCGTCGCTAGGTGACAACAAAGGAGCCGGGTGACGCCAAAAGCGCCAAGTGACGTATAAAGAACCGTATGACGCCATAGAGATGGAATTTACGTACGGAAGGACCGTTGGCTGTACAGCTTTACTGACCGGGCCAAGGGCCTAGGGTTGGCCCGTGACCCAGCCCGCATAGTAAGGACAAAGATCCAAATAGTAAACCCTAGGGCCCAAACTGTAATCTAGCTATTCCTGTTGCCTATATAAGGAGGGTCATAGCTAGAATTTAGGGAGAGAGGACAACTAGTGCCACAGGGCTATGCCCAAAACAGCTCAAGGAGCACTTGTAACTTCCAAGGAGAAGTAAAACCACAAGTTCATCGTGTTCTTCGTGTGCGGCTTCAGCCGCGCACACCATCCCCAGATTCCTCAAGCGTCCATCCGGCTTCCAACTTAAGCCTACCCATGGCATTTGACGTGACACCACCACGAAAGAGCGGTCAAACGTGAGTTTGAAACCAAGACAATGTGGACATATAAAAAGAAATTCTATGCAAGGTGCAAAGGCTATGATGGTGGTCCAAAGGCTTGCAAGTGGTATATATCTGCTAGACGCCAACCTGATGGAAGGATAGTAAGAGTGAATCAAATTCCAAAAGCACATACTTGTATTACAACTTCACATAAATTTTCAAGAATGACATCACAACTTTTGGTTGCAGAGAAAATCAAGCCAATTTTAGCCAAGACACCAAACACCACTGCAAAGAAACTAAAAACAGATTTGGAAAAGATCTACCCAATTAAGCTAAAGTATAAAACAATGTGGAAGACAAAGCAAAGGGCCATGAAGGAGCTATATGGTGATTGGGCTAATACCTTTAAAATGATTTATAGCTTCAAGGCAGAAGTGAAAAAGAGGTCACCTTGCAGTGTTGTTGATATAGATACTGAAGTTGCAGCAAATGGAAAAGTCCATTTCTCTAAAAATTTCATGGCTTTAAAGCCTTGCATAGATGGCTTCAAAGCAGGGCATCGTCCATATTTGAGCATAGATGCATCATTTTTGACTGGAAAGTTGAATGGTCAACTAAAGCTTGCAATGCTTTAGATGGACACAATTGGATGTTCCCTGTAGATATTGGCATGTTTTAGTCTAAAATAGAGGCTTCATGGACATGGTTCATGATGCTGTTGAAAAGATGCATAGGGCCAATGTACCCTTTTGCTATTCATACTGATGCATGTAAAGGGCTAGAAAATACAGTGAAGAATGTTTCCCCCATGCTGAGCAGAGGTTTTTTTTGGTCATATGTGGATGAACGTGATCAAAAAAATCAGAGGAGATGAATTTGGCCGCCTATGGCCAATAGCAAGATCTTACACTCAGCAGACACATGCATATCATCTTGCTAAGATAAATGCATCAAATAGTGAGTTTATAACTTGGATGAACACCTACCATTCTTTGTTGTGGTATAGGTCAGGATTTAACACTGCCATCAAGTGTGACCATATCAACAACAACTTGACAGAAAGTTTTAACAACAGAGTTAAGGAGTTAAAAGATTTGCCTATCCATGACATGGTTGACCAGATCAGGATCTTTATCATGAGGTTTGGGAATTGAGAGCAAGGCTTGGTCAGCTTTTGCAAGAGGATAAGCTTCCTGATGTAGTGCAACAGGTAGTCAACATGATCAAAAATCTTTCACATTTGTGTGTTGAGAAATCCTAATTATGGTGTGCTGAAGTTAGATATACAAAAACTGGAAGGAGACATGTTGTGAAAACTGATTGCATGAATGTACTTGCCTTGAGTGGCAACACACTGGAAAACCATGTGAACATGCAATACTTTTTTTGGCCTCCTAAACCAGGATAAATATGCACCCATATTTGCACGAGTATTAGTCAGTATCAAAATTCAGAGCTACATATGCAACTCCAATTCCACCACTTACAGATCAGTCTCAGTGGCCTGAAATGGACATTCTATTCACTTTGTCCCCACATTTGACGAGAAGAAAGGCTAGCAGACCTAAGCAAAGTAGATTCAAGGCTTGGTTTGAGAAAGGTGGGAGCAGTAAGAAGGGTAAGAAGGATGAAAAGAAAGAAGCCAAGCCAAAAAAGGGCACAAAAAGGTAACAAAAATAGGTGAAAGCACTATGAAGAATTTGGATACCGATCTGGATCTGCCAAGTGTAGATACACCGAACCAAAGCCAAAGTATGCTCAGTTCTCATTAAAAAAGGATTGTTTATATTTTTTGATGATTTTCTTCACTTACTAACATGGTTTGTTGTTTAGGAGGAATCGTGCAGTTGAGTCCCTTGTAGTTGAGACTTTCTGGCCAACGAGAATGGCAAGAATTGGGGGCTTTAGGAAAAAGAGAACTGAGCAGATTATCTTCAGTTGTGCTAAAATAGTGGAAAGTGAGCCACCTGAAGTTGATCTTGCAGTGGAAGTTGTTCCACTATAACCAGTTGTGGATGTGCCCATTTAAGTTGTGCAAACTGAAGTTTTGGATGTTGTGCAAACTAAAGTTTTGGATGTTGTGCAAACTGAAGTTTTGCATGGAAGTGAATCTGTTCAGACTGAAGTTGTACAAATTGAATCTCTTCAGATGCAAAATGAAGCATTTTTGGATTTTATTCCAGCTCAAAAGCGTGTTGTGGTGGGGGGCCCTCCTGAAACTGAGGATCCAAAGAAAACAAGGAGTATCAGTGATCTTCTTGGTATAGAACCAAAAACAACCAAAGGGTAAGTTGAAGAAACAAGCAAAGAAGAAGAAACTCCGAGCGCAAACAGGAAGTAATGTAATATTTTATGACATTGTGATGTATTGTTACTAGTACTTTGATTCCTGAAAACTTGTGATTTTTAATAATACTCAAATTTGAGACAAAATTCAAATATGATGCTAAATTTGAATTTCAAACAATGTACCTATTTGTACTTTTCAATGTTTGTTTGAGATTCCAATGTTTTCTCAAATATAATATAGCTTTCTTGATCAATCTGATCCCATTTGCAGCGTAAAAGACCAAGTCATGACAAATGTGCTCCAAAAGAGCTCCAAAATTAGGAAAATGGCCCTTTTATAAGCAACTTTTTTCCACATTGTCTAAATCATACAAATAATTTATATTAGCATCCATTCTACCTCAATAGTAAAAATCCGAAGTTTCACTAATTTTTGGATTAATCTCCTATTTATTAATTTTTTTCATAACAATGCTTTAATTGAAAATCATCAATAAAAAAGTTTTAGACATGAAAATGCAAAACTAACTTCAGATCCTCCGTAGTTGTTCCAAAATGGAGCTATGTTGAGGTTTTTGATATTTTACATTTTCAAAACCCCAAAACCTCTACACTCTCGTTTGAACTCTCTGCAACCTTAGTCAAGAGTTGTTCAATTTGTGAAGGTTTTTTTGTGCAAATGTTAGTTGATCAAGTATATGATTTTTTAGTGAAACTATGGCACATAACATGATTATGTGCGAAGGTTTTGTATTTTTCGATTTTTTTGAATTAGTTATAGCCATTTGAAATTTGGTCAAACATCTCAAAACCCCGTTGAGTGTGTCCCAAACCCTGCTAACCCTAGAACCGAACAGGGACCATCGGTCTAACCCTAGCGCTGAACAGGGACCGTCGATCTAACCCTAGCACCGAACAAGAACCCTCGATCTAACCCTAGCGCTCAACTCCGGTCTTGTGATGGGTCTTCTAGAAGGAATTTGCGGGTCATGCGAAGGAATTTCAATGGCGCTCTCCTGCGATGTTGTCGGATATCTCTAACTCCTCATAGTGGAATTCTGTTTGGTATTCAATAGAGTAGAATGTTGTCTCTTCTTGGTCTTCAAAGTCTTCGGAATCTAGCAAGGGTTGAGAAGGTACGGTTGAGTACAGCCACTCGAAGTTCATTAAAAAGGACTGTTTGATGCACTAACTACAGCCACAGTCATAGGTCATAGGCTATGAAAGTTTTTTAAATATTTCTTTAAAGCTTGATTTTATTCTGAAGATCTATGTCTGTCAGTATTCACAGATTGTGTCAACACCCGGATTTTTAATCCCAGATGCTTGTTATCCAATACATCGCAATCCCAGGATTACCATTTTTGCGAGACATAACAGATTGGATATCACAGTACATCATCCATTACAAACCATACATAAGGTCTTACAACAAATAAAGGATCTCATGATCCAGTCTTAATACAATCATAGCAGTGGAATAACGTAATAGTAACAATAGCTGACGATGGGAGGTGATCCTAGTTTTCGTAACCTTCCTGCGGTCCATCCTCCTAATAGTCCTCTTCATAGTCTGGCCACAGGAATAGCCAGGGACAAAGCCATAAGTACTCTTTAAGTACTCGCAAACTAATACTAACAAGTGAATTGCTATTGAATAGGAAGTACTAGGCTCTAGGTTGTTTTGCAAAAAGCCAGATTTATCTCTACTGAGTTCAGAAGCAAAGAAAGTTGGTTGAAATTTTTATAACACCTAAGTGGGAACTTGAATTTTATATCACCACTCTGTTGTGTTCAAGTCAAAGCCATGAATCATTCCACAAGTCATTTTGAAAACATCTGATGACGGAACAGTATGGCCACTCCAACTGTCCATAACCGCGGACGCGGCTATTCGAATAGTTTGACACTCTACAGAGGTGGTACACTTTCACCACAACATTCGATACATCCGTCAGGAACAATCCTGAATTCACCATACTCAGTATGCGGATAATCAAACCCAACCTTTCAATTACACGACCTAGTATAGGCACCTCTCCTGTGAGTTTGGCCTCGCAACCATCACCAAATGTCATCTTGGGTACTGTACAGGTGGACAATCTTCACAAGGTAGCCTCAGCTCAAACCTTGGCCGCAAGGGAACCCATACTAAGGTATATAAATTTCCATTCAAGCCCTATCTCAATTTCGGGTATTGTGGTTGTACGGTAAAATTGGAATGGTATCGCATCCACACAACCACCAGTTTTATAAAGGGCTAAGGATCATGCCTTAATATTTTCATCATCAAAATTATCTAGTGTTCAAGAACACATGGAAAAACATTTCATTAGAATGACTCATCACTCTAAGGTTTTCATAACCATTTTCACCAAGTATTCCCATCTAAAGTGATCACGTTTTATGCTTAGCACTAGCATCTACAAGTGGGGGTAAACACTAATGAGGGGTGGTAATCAAGTGTGAATTATCTAAGTTCAATCTCATGCCTCAGGATGACATCAAGATTTATCTAACTTAGGTCAAGTTTTATGCTCTTTATGCTACCTTCAGATATCTTTCTAAAGTCTATAAGTCACTAAGTAAACCAAACTAAGAAGCTTTGATAAGGAAATAAAATACCAAGCTTGCAAGTAAAACTAGGATGGGGTATCAAGTGGTGTAAGCTTGCAAGGATTAGCTTGCATAGTTGCAAGTATTAGCTTGCCAAGTCAACTGGTAGTATTAGGATTGCTTAAATAGTAGCTTGCAGATATTAGCTTGCTAAGTTGCAATAAATACGAGGTACACAATCACCAAACAATACTTAACTATTTTTATTTATCACACCAAGGTTTTCACTATATGATCTAGCATCATCACAAACATTACAATCATCAAAGCAATAGTTTTATTTCCTTTATTTTAGAAAAGTAATTTGTACTCGTTGAAAAACTACATAATATTTAATATTCTCCAACTAAAACATGGGATCATGTTGACACATGTCATCACCACATATTTCAGTACAAGGGAATGTGATTTAAAGTGGTGTCACAATTTAATAAGGTTTAACCTTTTATTATAATTAATTAAAGTGACTAGAATGGCCTATGAGGCATTCTTTTATTACTTGTCCATTATTTATATAAGTAAACCTAGATATTTTTAAATATTCTGAAAGGTCTAGTTAAATGTGATTTTTGAGAGTTGGAATCAACTCAAAAGCTTTTGTGGTTGAATTTTGAAAAATGTTTGAATGCAGAAGAGTTTCTGCCTTGTTATTTTTACCAAGGGTGATCTACAAATCCAATTGGTTTGAATCCAACGGGCTTGGATTAATAATTCTAGTACCTTTCTAACAAAAATTGGTTTCATGTAATTTGGTTCAGTGAATCGAGCTGGGTTGATTTTTGAATCTAGGTACAGTACTAGGTTTGAAACTAAATTGGAAAATACAAATTCAAACTAACTGGGTTGCGCGGGATGCTAACTTGGCCGACCCACGGTGCACAGTGCACGCGCGGGTGGGTTTAAGTGAACGACCCCACCAGTCAGTGAGACAGAGGGGTGTGAAGCGGTATGGGGTGATGTGGACCACACGATCTAACTCTAATCCTACGGTTGTGGTTCATCGTCCACGTCGAGCAAAGCCGGTGAGACAGAACCCTAGCGCGACTAGTGGGGGTCTACGGGGGCTCACGGGGCTCAGGCGAAGGTCGGCGATGGGAGCGAACGACGAAGTCGACGATGGCGAACCTCCTGGTACCGGAGGCTTCTCCTGGGGCGGCTCCAATCGCTGGCTCCTTTCTTCCTCCTTCGCGGCAGACTCCGGCCAAATTCTGGCGATGTGCTGCTCGCCTTGCTCCAGGGGTGAGGTGGGGTGATTTTGAGAGAGGGGGGAGTGATATGGTGTGAATAAATCAAGCGGGGGTGGCCTCTATTTATGGTGCCAGAAGGGGACCGACGGGCGCGGGTGGAGCTCGTCGTGGTCGTCGGCACAGCAAGCTAAAGGCATGGGCGACGATAGGGGCGGTGTTGTGCTCCTTGGCGAAGCTCAATGGCATGGTCATGCGGCGTGGGGCGGTGCGAGACAGTCGGAATGTTGCGGTGCTCTGAGCGGGTCCGACGGGAAAATTCATGGTGCATGGGATGTCCTGGTCGTGCGGCGACGAACGGGCTTGTCTGCAGTGTTGTTGGGCTGGTGGCGATCATGCTTGCACGCGGCAAGGGCGGCACGTGGTCTGTGGGTGTGTGTCACGGGTGGCACTCTGGCGCGCTCTGGGCTCACTCGCATAGAGGCTAGGCATGCTCGGGCCGTGTGGTCTAGGGGCTAGCAAGGCTTAGGGCTTGGACAAAGGGTGGACGGTGGAGTGACTGTTAGACAAGGTTGGCGAGACTAGTGAGGCTCTTAGCTAGCTGGCGACATTGGGGTGGCAAGGGTGCTCTCGGCATCCTGTCCATTGATGGCATGGTCTGGTTTATAGTGAGCTAGAGTGGTTAAACAAGTTAGATGATCAACTGAGGGTGTAGTGTGAGCTAGATAGGGAACAAGTTAGGCACTGATCACTGCTCACAATAGTGTTTAATGTTTGTTGGTTTGGTGCTTGCAAGGTGTTTGATGAAATGGCTGAAAGAGATTCAAATTTGAATTTTTGATTCAAACTTTGTGGGTGTACTAGTTACATACTTAGTAGTCTCTCGTTAGTTGGAAAGGTCAAGTGGAATTGGTTTGGTTGGTTTTTGAGAATTGGGTGATCTTCCCATATGAACTAGATTCAATTTTGAATTGTCATTTGAATCAAGTTGCCAAATGTTTCTGTGAGTTTAAAAGGTGGGCTTTGATTCAATTTTACTTGGGATAGCAAGGGGTGAAAAGAAATGGAAATGTTTCTGTTTGAAATCTTGGACTAGAAACACTCAAAGTGACCTAGTGAGCAAGATTGGCAAAAATGACCATTTGCTTTATTTGATTTCTTTTTGTTTTTCTCTTGATTTGTTTCTACTTGGAAATGTTTTAGATGATGTTGTTTTCATATTTAAACCATTCCTTGCTATTTAGAACAATCACACAAGTCCATTCATTCATTCATACAATCATCCAATTCACACATGCATTCATATTGATTTGAATTAACAAAAGTTTTTGTTAACCCTAATTTTGGTTAGTGGAAAAGATAATCCTTGTTCAATATTTTTGGGATGTTACAAACCTTACCTCCTTAAACAAAATCTTGTCCTGAGATTTGAGAAAGAAGAAAGAAGAAACTAGGATTTAAAAAGATCGGGAAACTCCGTCTTGATGTAGTCTTCTTGTTCCCAGGTAGCTTCTTCTTCAGTGTGGTTACTCCACTGAATCTTTAGAAACTTGATGCTTCGGGTCCTGGTGGTCCTGAAAGCTTCCTCCAGAATACGGATGGGTACTTCAGGATACGTCAGGTCATCGTTGATCTCTATGGTCCGGTGATCAATGTTCTTGAAAACTTCAGTATTCTTCGGGACTTCAAGGCATTTGCGAAGTAACGATATATGGAACACATTATGCACTGCTGACATCTCCTCTGGCAGTTCCAGTCGATACGATACTTCTCCTCGATGATTCAGAATCTTGAAGGGTCCGATATATCTGGGGGCTAACTTTCCTTTGAGCTGGAAACATTGCATTCCCTTCAAAGGCGACACCTTGAGATACACAAAATCTCCGATATTGAAAGCTCGGTCTCGACGTCTCTTGTCGGCATAACTCTTCTGTCTTGACTGAGCAGTCTTGAGGTGCTCACGGATCTTGTGAACTTTCTCTTCTGCTTCTCGTAGGATGTTAGGTCCGAAAATCTGATTCTCTCCTACTTCCGACCAATTCAAAAGGGTGTGACACTTCCTTCCATATATGAACTCAAATGGGGCCATTTGCAAGCTAGCTTGATAACTGTTGTTGTATGAAAATTCTGCGAATGGCAGATAGTCTTCCCATTTAGATCCATATTCTAGCACAAAGACTCTCAACATATCTTCGAGTATTTGATTTACTCGCTCCGTTTGTCCATCTATATGAGGGTGATAGGATGTGCTAAAATCCAATATTGTTCCCAATCCTTCTTGGACTTTCTTCCAAAATCTCGAGGTAAACTGGGTTCCTTGATCCGATACAATATCCTTGGGGACTCCATGCAAACTGACGATTCTAGAGATGTACAACTCTGCTAGCTTTGAACTCTGGTAGGTGGTCTTGACTGGTAAGGAATGGGCTACCTTGGACAATCTGTCTATTATGGCCCAAATGGAGTCATTTCCCCTACTAGAAGTAGGCAATCTGGTGATGAAGTCCATTCCTACTGAATCCCACTTCCATTCCGGAATCTGTAATGGTTGCAACAGTCATGCGGGTCCCTAATGTCCCGCCTTGACTCTCTGGCAAATATCACACTTGGCGATATAGCTTCCGATTTCTCTCTTCATCTTATGCCACCAAAACTGTTCCTTCAAATCCTGATACATCTTTGTTCCTCCGGGGTGGATAGAATAAAGAGTATCATGGGCTTCTTTCAAAATAGTCTCCTTCAAATCTGAATCTGCTGGTACACAGATACGTCTTTTGTACCACAGAACTCCTTCTTCATCCTCGGTGAATCCGGGTACTTTGCCTGTACCGATACGACATTTAATTCCACCGATGCTAGCATTTCCTTTCTGCGCCTCCTTGATCTGGCTGATCAAAGTGAGTTGAAGTTCTATGCTAGCCAAAAATCCTTCACTTACTAATTCCATTCGAAAATCTTCCATCTCTTTGTGCAGACTTGGTTGCTCCTTCAGGATCATGGAGTTCAAGCGGCATGGCAATCTGCTAAGGGCATCTGCTACCACATTGGCCTTACCGGGGTGATAGTGAATGTCCAGATCATAGTCCTTGATTAGCTCTATCCATCTTCTCTGCCTCGTATTTAGCTCCTTCTGTGTTAATATATACTTCAGGATCTTGTGATCCGAATAAATCTCACAATGGTTTCCCATCAGGTAGTGCCTCCATGTCATCAGGGCTAGAACTACGGCTGCTAGTTCAAGGTCATGGGTTGGATAATTCTGTTCATGCTGATTCAGTTGTCGAGATAGATGAGATATAACTTTTCCCTCTTGCATTAGCACACATCCGAGACCGATCTTTGTGATATCCGGCATGATCAATATTGGGGCTGAAATCAATCTCCTCTTGAGTTCCTAAAAACTCGCTTCACATTTTTTCGTTCATTCAAACTTCTTGTCCTTCTTAGACAATTGGGTCATGGGTCTGGGAATACTCGAGAATCCTTCTACGAACTTGTGGTAATATCCCGCTAATCCGAGAAATGCACGAACTTGGGTTTGGGTGGTCGGGGCTTGCCAATCTTCAACATCCTTCACCTTTGCAGGGTCAACGACAATTCCTCCGGCTGATATGATATGTCCAAGGAATACTACCTCTTGTAACCAGAATTCACATTTGCTAAACTTGGCATACAATTGATGCTCCCTAAGGGTTCCAAGAATGGTCCTTAGGTGTAGCTCATGTTCTTCTTCTGATTTGGAATAGATCAGAATGTCATTGATGAAAACAACGACAAACTTATCCAAGAAGTCCATAAAAATCTTATTCATGAGGTTCATGAAATAAGCGGGGGCATTGGTTAATCCAAAAGACATGACAATATACTCATACAGTCCATATCTGGTGGTAAAGGCAGTCTTTGGAATATCCTCTGCACGAATCTTGAGTTGATGATAGCCAGTTCTAAGGTTAATCTTAGAAAACACTTTGGCACCAGTCAACTGGTCAAACAGGTCTTCTATCTTTGGTAACGGGTACTTGTTCTTGATGGTGACATCATTCAACTTCCGATAATCCGTACACAAATGATTACCTCCATCCTTCTTGTCCACAAATAGAACAGGTGATCTCCATGGCGACGCACTTGGTTGGATCAATCCTATCTCCAGCATAGCATCTAGTTGCTTCTTCAGCTCCACTAATTCATACGGGTTCATACTATATGGTCTCTGGGCTATGGGGCCGGTTCCAGTGATTAGTTCAATGATAAACTCGATATCCCGATCTGGGGGCATACCGGGCAAGACATCTGTAAATACATCGGGGTATTCACAGACTATCCGGACTTGGTTAATGGTTGGTTGGGCTATACTCTTGTTGCATTTTAATTGGAGGGGCAAGGTTTCAGATACATACTCTACTGATATTCCAGCTGTACTGGTCATGGTTATGGCTTTTTTGGCATAGTCAATTAATCAATTCTGTTTGGACATCCAATCCATTCCTAGTACTACTTCCAAACCTTTTGTTACAAGTATTATTAGATTAGCATAAAAATCTATGCCATGGATTCGGATAGGTACGGCCTTGCAAATTTGTCTAGCTTTGGTGGTTGAACCAGGTATTTGAACTATCATAACATGCTTCAATTTGGTTGGTTGAATCTTACTAGTGCATGCAAATTCTTCTGTAACAAACGAGTGTGATGCTCCATAATCAAACAACACTCTTGCAAGTACCGAGTTAATAGAAAACATACCCATCACAACATCTGGCGCTTCTTGGGCTTCTTCAGCATGCATGAGAAAGAGACGGCCGTTGCAGTTGAGCGCATTCCCTAGGGCAAACCTTCTTACGGGCTGAACACGGCGTTGCTGCTGAGCTGGGGCATTTGCATTGGGGGCTGCGGCAATCTTCTTGGGACACTCATTGGAATAGTGACCCTTGGTTTCACATTCATAACAAGTCACTTGGGACTTGTCCTTCGCTGCAACAGGCACAACATTGCTTCCAGTCCTTGGGGCAGTGTTGGTGTTGGTGGCGACATTGTTGTTGTTAAACTTTGGTGGTGCACTATTGAAATTTCTAGGGTTGCCGGGGTTGTTGTGATTTCCTCCGGGCCTTGGGTTTCCATGGTTGGGATAGGTCAGACGGTTCATCGGGGGTCTATTGGTTCTTGGGGCAAATCCTGGATATGGGTTGGGGCGATACTTTGGTGTATGATGGGTTCCTGGTTGATGCATCATGCAACGCTTGCGATTCTCATTGGCTTGGTTGATCTTGCCTTCCATCTGAATGGCAGAGTCAACTAAGGCTTCAATATCAGCAAATGGGATATTGACCAACACTGTATGCATCTCATAATGCAGACCGTTCAAGAACCTTTCCTTCTTCTTGGCTTTGGTATCTATGTCATCCGGTGCATACCTAGCCAAATACAAAAATTTGCCACGGTACTCAACTACGGTCATTCTCCCTTGCTTCAGTTCTCTGAATTCATCTCTCGTCCTCTTGATCAAACCCGGTGGCACATGGGTTCTGCTAAACTTGACTTTGAATTCCTCCCAAGTCATCATTTGACCTCCATTCATGGCACGAACGTTGTTCCACCATGCTCTTGCATCTCCGGCCAGATAGTGGGTGGCAAACAGTACCTTCCCGTTAGCTTCCACTCCTGCAACTTATAGGTTGTTTTCCATGGTTTGCATCCAATCATCGGCATCTAGGGGCTCTTCCGAGTTAGTGAAAATGGGTGGATTGGTGTTCTGGAAATTCTTGAGCTTAGATCCATGGTTGTCCTAATTTCCATGGCCTTGGTTGTTGTTGTTCGCCATCTGAGCTATGTGCTGAAGGGTGGCTAAGTTAGCTTGATGTTCGGCTCTTTCAGCTTCGCGGTCAGAAACCAACATTTGAAAGATTTGCAACATCGAGTCCGGGGATGAATTGCTTCCTCCGCGAGGCATTTGAAGATTGAGATAGATCATTAGAAAAGAGGGAAATTCCTAAGGTTCGGGTTTTGTAAAGTTTTTGAAGTTTGACTCAGATTTTTCTAGCAACTTGCTTTTCATTCATTCATCACACATCATACAACACACACCATAACAAAGAAAACAGATGGTTTTAAGAACCATTCTGTGAAACTACGATACAGTGCGACCGAATACAACTCACTAACGCTAGTGCTCAAGTGCTACTACTCCTCGGAGTCGGCGCCATCATCGTCATCATCATCAATGAAGGCAAAGTCATCCTCATCGATGAAGAAGTCCATGGCCTGATCCTCCAGGAAGTCATCATCGTCACTGAGATAGGAGTGGGGGTCTCCACGAAGGTCTTCCCCTGCATTCTCCCTCTCCTCAAGCTGCATGTCTCTCTCGTGGATGGTCTCCTCCAAATCCGTGATCTGGTGGCGAAGATGGGCAATGATGCGCTCCTTCTTCTCGAGCTGACGGTGACGAGATTGACGATCCTTCACTAGCATGGCAATCGTCTGATCCTTCTTGCCGGCGATGGCGTACTTGTGATTGGCATAGGAGCGGGCATTGTCCAACTCCTTCTAACGGTCATACATCATGAAACTGAGGTGGTCCAATTGACTCTTCAGCTCGTGGTGATACGGGGCCTCCAGTGGCTGTCCCATAACATCACGCCTTGGATAGAACTCAAAGAGGGTACCCTTGATCTGATTGATACTCTGCCCACATAGAAGGGCAAGAGCTTCCTGCATGGCCCTGTGAAGTCCATCGAGCAAGTTGTTTTCTCTTAAGATGAACTGAATTCCCTCTGAGGTGGGGGATTTAATCTTTCCTCAGAGACTTGCAACAACTAGCCATTGCAATTCCTCTCCTTCCTAATCATTGAGCTGAGATCCGAAGAACTCAGGGTGCGGACGCTCCAGAAGTTCCGAAAGCCGGTCCAAGTCACGCTCAAATATGAGGTCTCCTCCATTCCCCAACTGATAAAACTTGCTATACTTCACGTCCATCTATAAGAATATAGGATGAGTAATTTAGTAGAGTGATCAAGTGTGTCAAATTTTAAGTAAGTTTGCAAGATTTTTTTTTGAGGAACATGAATTTTCATGAAAGAATCTAAGTGTTAAGAATGAGAATAAGTTTTCATAAATACTCACTTCCTTTGGTTTTGAAACTAAGTTTTTGATTCAAACGTCCATTCTAAACTAGGGTCTCCTATGGTCAACTTGGCTCTGATACCAACTTGTCAACACCCGGATTTTTAATCCCAGATGCCTGTTATGCCATACATCGCAATCCCAGGATTACCATTTTTGCAAGACATAACAGATTGGATATCACAGTACATCATCCATTACAAACCATACATATGGTCTTACAACAAATAAAGGATCTCATGATCCAGTCTTAATACAATCATAGCAGCGGAATAACGTAATAGTAACGATAGCGTAGGCGAGACTCCATCTTCATGGTCACAGGTAATGCTGGCGATGGGAGATGATCCTAGTTGTCATAACCTTCATGCGGTTCATCCTCCTGATAGTCCTCTTCATAGTCTGGCCACGGGAATAGCCAGGGACAAATCCATGAGTACTCTTTAAGTACTCGCAAACTAATACTAACAAGTGAAGTGGTTTTGAATAGGAAGTACTAGGCTCTAGGTTGTTTTGCAAAAATCCAGATTTATCTCTACTGAGTTCAGAAGCAAATAAAGCTGGTTGAAAGTTTTATAACACCTAAGTGGGAACTTGAATTTCATATCAACTCTGTTGTGGTCAAGTCAAAGTCATGAATCATTTCACAAGTCATTTTGAAAACATATGACGATGGAACAGTATGTACACTCCAACTGTCCATAACCACGGACGCGGCTATTCGAATAGTTTGACACTCTATAGAGGTGGTACACTTTCACCACAACATTCAATACATCCGTCAGGAACAATCCTGAATTCACCATACTCAGTATGCAGATAATCAATCCTAACCTTTCAATTACACGCCCTAGTATAGGCACCTCTCTTGTCAATTTGGCCTCCCAACCATGACCAACTGTCATCTTGGGTACTGCACAGGTGGACAATCTTCACAAGGTAGCCTCATCTCAAACCTTGGCCGCAAGGGAACCCATACTAAGGTATATAAATTTCCAGTCAAGCCCTACCCAAGTTTCGGGTATTGTGGTTGTACGGTAAAATTGGAATGGTATCGCATCCAGACAACCATCAGTTTTATAAAGGGATAAGGCTCATGCCTTAACATTTTCATCATCAAAATCATCTGGTGTTCAAGAACACGTGGCAAAACATTTCATTAGAATGACTCATCATTCTAAGGTTTTCATAACCATTTTCACCAAGTATTCCCATCTAAAGTGATCACGTTTTATGCTTTGCACTAGCATCTACAAGTGGGGGTAAACACTAATGAGGGGTGGTAATCAGGTGTGAATTATCTAAGTTCAATCTCATGCCTCAGGATGACATCAAGATTTATCTAACTTAGGTCAAGTTTTATGCTCTTTATGCTACCTTCAGATATCTTTCTAAAGTCTACAAGTCACTAAGTAAACCAAACTAAGAAGCTTTGATAAGGAAATAAAATACTAAGCTTGCAAGTAAAACTAGGATGGGGTATGAAGTGGTGTAAGCTTGCAAGGATTAGCTTGCATAGTTCAAAATATTAGCTTGCCAAGTCAACTGGTAGTATTAGGCTTCCTTAGATAGTAGCTTGTAGATCGTAGCTTGCTAAGTTGCAAGTGTTAGCTTGCCTTGTGCAGAGCAGTGGCTGAAGTTCTCCTAGGCTTCTTCCTCTAGTATTCTCCTTCCTCCTCGTATTCTTGGTCGGTACTAGCGTCTATAAATAAATACGAGGTACACAGTCACCAAATGATACTTAACTATTTTTATTTATCACACCAAGGTTTTCACTAGATGATCTAGCATCATCACAAACATTACAATTATCAAAGCAATAGTTTTATTTCCTTTATTTAGAAAAGTAATTTCTACTCATTGAAAAAATACTTAAGATTTAATATTCTCCAACTAAAACATGGGATCATGTTGACACAAGTCATCACCACATGTTTCAGTACAAGGGAATGTGATTTAAAGTCGTGTCACGATTTAATAAGGTTTAACCTTTTTATTTTAATTAATTAAAGTGAATAGAATGGCCTATGAGGCATTCTTTTATTACTTGTCCATTATTTCTGTAAGTAAACCTAGATATTTTTATATATTCTGAAAGTTCTAGTTAAATGTGATTTTTGAGAGTTGGAATCAACTCAAAAGCTTTTGTGGTTGAATTTTGAAAAATGTTTGAATGCAGAAGAGCTTTTGCCTTGTTATTTTTACCAAGGTTTATCTACAAATCCAATTGGTTTGAATCCAATGGGCTTGGATTAAGGATTCCAGTACCTTTCTAACAAAATTGGTTTCCTGCAATTTGGTTCAGTGAATCGAGCTGGGTTGATTTTTTAATCTAGGTACAGAACTAGGTTTGAAACTAAATTGGGAAATACAAATTCAAACTAACTGGGTTGCGCGGGATGCTAACTGGGCCGGCCCACGATGCACAGCGCACGCGTGGGTGGGTTTAAGTGAACGACCCCACCAGTCAGTGAGACAGAGGGGTGCGAAGCGGTATGGGGTGATGTGGACCGCACGATCTAACTCTAATCCTACGATTGTCCACGTCGGGCAACACCGGCGAGACAGAACCCTAGCGCGTACAGTGGGGGTCTACGGGGGATCATCGGGGCTCAGGCGAAGGTCGGCGATGAGGGCGAATAACGAATTAAACGACGGCGAACCTCCTGGTACCGGAGGCTTCTCCTAGGGCGGCTCCAACTGCTGGCTCCTTTCTTCCTCCTCCTCCGCGGCAGACTCCGGCCAAATTCTGGCGATGTGCTGCTCGCCTTTCTCCGGAGGTGAGTTGGGGTGATTCTGAGAGAGAGGGGAGTGAGATGGTGTGAATAAATCGATTGGGAGTGGCCTCTATTTATAGTTCTAGAAGAGGACCGACGGGCGCGGGTGGATCTCCTCGTGGTCATCGGCACACCAAGCTAAAGGCATGGGTGACGATAGGGGCGGTGTTGTGCCCACAAAAGCTCAACATGGTCACGGTCACGCATGGCGAGACGGTGAGAACGTCGCGGTGCTCTGAGCGGGTCTGACGGGAAAATTCATGGCGCATGGGCTGTACTGGTCGCGCGGTGATGAACAGGTTTTTCTGTGGTGTTGCTAGGCTGGTGGCGATCATGCTTGCACGCAGTGAGGGAGGCGCGCGGTTTGTGGGTGTGCGTCGCGGGTGGCGCTCTGGCGCGCTCTCGGCTCGCTCGCACGGAGGCTGGGCATGCTCGGGATGTGTGGTCCAGTGGCTGGCAAGGCTCGGGGCTTGTACAAAGGGTGGCGGTGGACGGTGGAGTGACTGCTAGACAAGGTTGGCGAGGCTAGTGAGGCTCCTAGCTAGCTGGCGACATTGGGGTGGCAATGGTGCCCTCGACATGCTTGCCATTGATGGCATGGTCTGGTTTACAGTGAGCTAGAGTGGTTAAACAAGTTAGATGATCTACTGAGGGTGTAGTGTGAGCTAGATAGGGAACAAGTTAGACACTAATCACTGCTCACAATAGTGTTTAATGTTTGTTGGTTCGGTGCTTACAAGGTGTTCAATGAAATGGCTGAAAGAGATTCAAATTTGAATTTTTGATTCAAACTTTGTGGGTATACTAGTTACATACTTAGTAGTCTCTGGTTAGTTGGAAAGGTCAAGTGGAATTGGTTTGCTTGGTTTTTGAGAATTGGGTGATTCCCATATGAACTAGATTCAATTTTGAATTGTCATTTGAATCAAGTTGCCAAATGTTTCTATGAGTTTGAAAGGTGGGCTTTGATTCAATTTTACTTGGGCTAGCAAGGGGTGAAAAGAAATGGAAATTTTTCTGTTTGAAATCTTGGACTCGAAACACTCAAAGTGACCTAGTGAGCAAGATTGGCAAAAATGACCATTTGCTTTATTTGATTTGTTTTTTATTTTCTCTTGATTTGTTTCTGCTTGGAAATGTTTTAGATATTTTGTTTTCATCTTTAAACCATTCCTTGCTATTTAGAACAATCACACAAGTCCATTCATTCATACAATCATCCAATTCACACATGCATTCATATTGATTTGAATTAACCAAAAGTTTTTGTTAACCCTAATTTTGGTTATTGGAAAAGATAATCCTTGTTCAATATTTTTGGGATGTTACAGATTGATTAGATCTTCGTGGAGTTTCATTCCTTCCGCATTTGCAGTTCCTTCCCGGAACAAGGAGTGAAGGCACAATCCAAATACTCCGCGGAAGTGTGTTTCTTTACCCATGAGAGATCCTTATCCATGTTGCACATCCAGGTATCTTACACGTCCACACTTCCTTTGGTATGGGGATCAGTATAAGAACCCAAGCCAACCACCGTCCTTCTCCGCAACCCCATATGCCCACCCTTTTGCTCACTCAGGACAACGGCTATGCTGGTTTACACTCTTGAAGGGAACAATCCATCATAGACAACATTTACCAGGGGAATTAAGGGATACCACTCATGTGCATGTGTCTAATGTAGGAACACGACTCCGGTAAAGTTGTCCATTGACATACAAAAGGAAGAAGATCCAGCTGACTTCCCCAGAGCCATATAGATCTCATGGTTAACGTGTAATATACGGCGTAATAATCACTAGAGACATTGGACGTTAAATTTTATATGATAGTTTCCCGTGCAAATGTAGCTTCCACCAATCACATACCATACCATGGTTCATTGCCAGCCATAATATTTTATCACCACTCGGGCCGATAATCGATAAGTCATATTATTATGAAAATATTATTTTCTTCCATCCTTTTTGAAATACAGATGATAACAAGTATATTGCAAATACTTGATAGAAAATAACCAAAAGACATGAGAAAGTATGAACTTGCCTTGATATTTCGAAGTAATGTAGTCGAATGTCTCGACTTGACCGTGGACCTTGGGTTCTACAAAATACCATCATTGCCCGATAAGGCCAATGTTTAAAGAAGTAATGTGCTATTATGCATAAGTAATGACATGCATTTTGTATAAATCACAAATTAAATCCCCATGTTTAAGTTTGGATTGAGTTTGGGTGATTTCTTAAAGATCTTGTTCATACTCAATTTTATTTTACAACCAAAAGTACATTTTAAGATTCTAAGAGTAACATACAAGGTATGAGAGTAAAGCACAATAATAGTCGAAGTTGGATGTTGCTTAGTATCAGCTCTTAAGAATGGTCATGTTTTAAGTTAACGAGACTTGAGTGGTATACTAATGTTTTTGTTTGAAGTGGCAAAAGACTAACTTTTGAAGAAAATGATTCTTGTACCAAGTTTAATTAATTCTTAAGATCAACAAGATATAATCAATAGGTATTTGTATTGTCCTAATGATCTTAAGTTAATATGCTTCTTCTTAAATAAGTATTAGACCAAAGTTAACTATAAAATACAAACAAACTTAAGACATATTGTTGTTATAGTTAGATTGAGCTCTAGGGTTCTCTTAAGCATGATCAAAGAAGTAATCTTATAGTTATTGGGTATAGTTTTAAGGATTTAGATCTATCATGTCCATTATAGGTAGGTTACATGAATAAAATTAACTATGAAATACATGTAAACCTAGGACATGATTTAATTAGGTACTACAAGGCTCTAGATTTATGTTGAGTATGGTTAATGAGGTGAGATCATTCACTCCCAATGTAAGTGAAGGATGTGTAAGAATAACTATAGAAATAGTGATTTCAAGACCTGATGTATTAAAGTTTTACTAGGCATAATAGTAAAGGTATAATTCTTAACTTCCAAAATAAAGGAATGATGGCATTTATCATATAAGTCACTATACTACCTTTATAAGATTTTCATTTGATTTATCTTTCAAGAAACAGTTGAAGTGGTTTTAAGGATACAATGGTTTGATAACCTAAGATAATTATTCTTCTCAAGTTATTATAGGTAAAATAGTATTCTACTATTTATCAAAAGAAAAATATTTTATAATTTCTAAATACTTTATTTAGTCGGATAAAAGAATTCATTCTCTACGTGACTGAATTCATTCGTAATTTGCAAATACTATTCGGAATCACTTCACCGCTGGCTGAAGATTTCGTACAGAGAGAGAGTGAAGAGAAGTGGGGAGAGGTCAAAGAGAACGAAGAATATATTTACAACCGCCCATCCCCATCATATGCTTTCCTTCACTGGTGTGTATTATCCCAAAAATATTAATCAAGATTATCAAGTTCCAATCACCCAAGTTTAGGGCAAACAAAAACTTTTGTTATTAAAATCAATATGAATGCATGTGTGTGTGATGAATGCATGAATGATTGATATTGCCATGTTTGATTGCTATGAATGGCAAGGATTGGTTTAAATATGAAAACAACATCATCTAGATCATTTCCAAGCAGAGTCAAATAAAGAGAAAAATAAAAAATAAACAATATAAGCAAATGGTCATTTTGACCAAAGTTAACCACTAGACCACTTTGAGTGTTTCTAGTCCAAGATTTCTAACAGAAACAAATACAAATATTTTCACCCCTTGCTAGAACAAGTACATATGAACCCAAGGCCACTTTACAAACCAACAGAAGAAGATTTCAAATCTATTCAAATGACAATTCAAAACTGAATCAAGTGTAGGTACTAAGATCACCATTTCTCAAAAACCACTCAAACCAGTTCACCTTGAAAAACCCAAAAACCATATACTACCAAGCATGTGACTAGAGCACTCACCAAAATTCATTTAAAAATTAAAAACTAAATTTCATGCGGCCATTTCATCAAACAGATGGTGAGCACAGTAATCACTGCCTAACTTCTATTGTTTTTAATCAAAGCTTTGTCCAATTCGTGTCCCCAATTCTCTCCCCTTGTCTCCCCCAGTGATCACACTCGCATTGAAGCAGCTACTACCTCTGCCATTGCACCAGTGCCATGCCACCCGAGCCCCCCCCCCTTGCCAGCCGACCATGTCCAGCATGCTAGAGCAAATGTCGCGCCCGTCCACCATGTGCAGGAGGCAGACCACTGTCCACCGCCACCCCATGTCCAACCCTTGAATGCAGCTAGGCCCTGGACCACAGAGAAAACGACGCGCCCAGTTCTTCTCTGCCATGCCGAGAGCACGCCAGAGCGTCGTAGCCGACACGCGCGAACACGCCGCGCCTTGCCCTCACCGCCCGTGCCTGCAATCACCGCGACACCAGCTACCCCCTAGACATGCATGTTCGCCGTCGCGTGACCCGTAGCACTTGTGCATCGTCAAAAATGTTGTCGGTGCCGCTCAGAGCGTCAACCCGTTCCGACCATCCTCGACTGCCCCTTGCCGCGCCATTAAGACCTTGAGGATCGCCAGGAGACTGCGCACCGGCCTACACCCTCCGCCATGCCAAAAGCTTTTTGTGTCGTCGACCCCGTCAAGCTCTGCCCATGCCGCACTGCCCCTCTCGCTTGGCTATAAAAGGAGGCCACCCCCGCCTCAATTATGCATAACACCTCACTCCCCACTCCTCACAGAACACAACTGACCCTTCCCCGGAGCAAGGCGAGCTCCGTATCGCCAGAATTTGTCCGAAGTCTACTGCTGCGGAGGAGGAGCGGAGCCGTTGATTGGGGCCACCCCAGGAGCCGCCGCGACCACCTTTCGAACCGCCATCATCGACAACATCGTTCGCCCCCATCGCCGACCCTAGCTGGATCCCTGGTGAGCCTCACACGACCCCCACCGCCGCGTTAGGGTTTAGACCTCGCCGGAGCTGTTCGTCGTCGACAATGAACCACAGCCGTAGGATCCTAATCTAATCGCACGGCCCAGAGTGAAACTTATCGCTTCGCGTAGATAGATCCGCTGACCCATGGGACCGCTCTGGTAGCAGTCTGTTGCGCGCGCAGTGCAATTGGGTCGACCCAGTTTAGTTTCCGCGCTCAGCCCAGTAATTCAAATATAGATTTTCCAATTTAGTTCAAACCTAGTTCTATCATTAGATTCAAAAATCAATCCAGAGAGATTCACTGAACCAAATTGCATGAAACTGATTTTGTTAGAAAGGTATTGAAATTTTTAATCCAAGCCCGTTGGATTCAAAACATTTGAAATTATAGATCACCTATAGTAAAAATAACAAGACAAAAACTTTTACACATTCAAACATTTTTCAAAAATCAATCATAAATGCTTTTGAGTTGATTACAACTCTCAAAAATCACATTTGACAAGATATTTCTGATTATGTAAAAATATATAGGTTTACATGCAGTGATCTTGAACAAGTATTAAAAGAATGCCCCATAGGCATTTCTAGTCACTTTAATTATTTAAAATAATAATGTTAAACCTTATTAAATTGTGACACCAGTTTAAATCACATTGCCAAGTATTAAAATATGTGGTGATGACATGTGTCAACATGATCCCATATTTTAATTGGAGAATATTAAATCTTAAGTAGTTTTCAATGAGTAGACATTACTTTTCTAAAATAAAATAAATAAGACTAGGTCTTTAATTCATGTGATGATTGTGATGATGCTAGATCATCTAGTGTGAACCTTTTTGTGCTAAATAGAGGTAGTTAAGTATTGTTTGGTGATTGAGTATCTCGTATTTATTTATAGACTCTAGTACCGACCAAGGATAAGAAGAAGAAGAAGAAGAGAACTTCAATCACTGCACTACTCAAGGCAAGATACTAACTATGCAAGCTAAGCTAAACCATGCAAGTCCTACTTGCAAGCTTAAAACTACCAGTTAACTTATGCAATGCATTAGGCATGCTTTGGTTATGCAACCTTTATTATACCAAATCCTAGTTTTACTTTCAAGCTTTATTCTTTTATTTCTTTATCAAAGTTATTTATTACTTTTACTTAGTGACTCGTGAGTTTTGGAAAGATATTATAGGTAGCATAAAGAGCATAAAACTTGGCCTAAGTGAGATAGAACTAGATGTCATACTGAGGCATGAGATCTAGATTTTGGATAAGTCACACTTGATTATCACCCCTCATTAGTGATTTAACCTCACCTTTAGTGGCTAGTGCTAAGCATAAAACTTGATCACTTTAGATGGGAATACTTGGTGAAAATGATTATGAAAACCTTGGAATGATGAGTCATTATAATGAAATGTTTTGACATGTGTTATGAACACAAGATGATTTGATGAAAATGTTGAGGCATGAGCCTTATCCCTTTATAAAATTGATGGTTGGGTTCGGATGCGATACCATTCCAATTTTATCGTACAACCACAATACCCGAATTTGGGTAGGCTTGACTGGAAGTTTATATATCTTAGTATGGGTTCCCTTGCGGAAGAGGTTTGAGCTGAGGCTACCTCATGATGAATGTCCACATGTGCAGTTCCCAAGATGACAGATGGTTATGGTTGGGAGGCCAAACTCATAGGGGAGGTGTCTATACTAGGGTGTGCAATTGAAAGGTTAGGAATGATTATCCGCATAATAAATATGGTGATTCAGGATTGTTCCTAACGGATGTATCGAATGTTGTGGTGAAAGTGTACAATCTCTGCAGAGTGTCAAACTATTCGAATAGTCGCGTCTGCGGTTATGGACAGTTGGAGTGGACATACTGTTCCGTCGTCATATGTTTTCAAAGTGACTTATGAAATGAACTATGACTTTGACTTGACCACAACAGGGTTGTGAACATGAAAACTAAGTTCCCACTTAGGTGTTGTAAAACATTAAGTTAGTTTTCTTTACTTCTAAACTCAGTTAGAGATAAACCTGGCTTTTTGCAAATCAACCTAGAGCTTAGTATTAGTTTACGAGTACTTAAAGAGTAATCATGGCTTTGTCCTTGGCCATTCCTATGGCCAGACTATGAGGAGGACTACCAGGATGATGGACAGCAGGAAGTCTATGACAACTAGGATCATCTCCCATCGTCACTATTGCCTGTGACCCTGAAGATGGAGCTTCGACCACGTTACCCTTATTATTCCGCTGTGTTGATTGTATTAAGACTGGATCATGAGATTATTTATTTGTAAGACCTTTATTATGTTTTATAATGGATGGTGAACTATGGTACCAATCTGTTATGTCTCGCAAAAATGGTAATCCTGGGATTGCGATGTATGGCATAACAGGCATCTGGGATTAAAAACCCGGGTGTTGACAGTGTTGCTCAGCGATCAGTGGGGCGGGGTTAACTTGCCAGCTTAGATGGACCCATTGTGCATGCCTTGTATAATCCATGGCGCCGATAATTATGCCATGGCCACATCAAGCATGGAAGTACAAAGCTCCGTACTTGCCTTCCACCTATCATGACACCATTTTGTGCCAATATTGATAATTCCACGGCGTATATTTGTGTGCTTGTAGGGGTTCGTAGCATGGAAAACAAAATTTTCTATCGCATGCACACAAACAAGCCAAGATCTATCTACTAGATTGTAGCAACGAGTCGATAGAAGCACTCACCCTCGAAGATTCCAAAGCGGTTAACGAGAGCAGATTCTCATGGGTGATGTAGTCGTACACTTGCCGATCTCAAGATCGCGTAGATGATCCTTCCAGCGCTGCGTTTCGGCAGCGCTTCCACGGTCGGTCACACGTTCGGTAATCGATGAAGACCTTCCTCTCCCTTGTTCCAGCAAGCAGCGGAGGTTGTAGTTCTCCCCTCGCGATTCCAGCAGCACGACGGCGTGGTGTCGGAAGTAGAGGGAAGATCCCACAGGGCTTCGCCTAAGCCGGTGCGAGTTATGGTGGATTAGGGTTTCCCGGAGATCTAGGGTTTAGAATACCGGGAGGACGAGGAGGTGTCGGCTAGGGCGGGCGGCTGACGGGCAAGGCGGCGGGCGGCAAAGGCTTGTGGAGAGGGCTAGGGCTTGTGGTGTTGGGGCAGCCCTCCCCTTCTATTTATGAGAGGGAGGGTTAGAATTGGGAGGGGTGGGTTTTAATCCAAACCCAAACCCAAGTTGGATTGAGAGAATGACTTGTTTCTTCTTCCACTAGGAAACCATTGTTCGAGTTTGACTTTTCAAACTTCCCGTTTGACTTTCAATTTAGAGCTTTAATTCTCTCTTGCAATTTCCAACACCAAATGACCTAGGATATGATCGAATCATTCCACATATCCATGACACATTCATGGACCATTCCCCTTCCGGACCAGTGAACTTTCTAGACCCTTCTAGAACCTCTTCGATGAAAACATCTGAAACTTTCCCGAACTCCGAAATAGGACTTTCCTTATATGAATCTTATTCTCTGGACCATTCGGGATCTCCTCGTGATATCCCGGATCCCATCCGAGACTCCGAACAACATTCGGTATCCCTACTAACATTCCATATCTACTAAACAACATCGAATCCTTAAGTGTGTCACCCTACGGTTCGTGAATTATGCGGACATGACCGAGACACTTCTCCGATCAATAACCAATAGTGGAATCTGGAAATTCATATGGCTCCCACATTATTTTGTGATCGATCGAATGAACCACTTACATACGATACCAATTTCCTTTGTCACATGATAGTTTACTTATCCGAGGTTTTGATCGTCTATCTCTGCATACCTAGTTCAACCTCATTCTTGATAAGTACTCTTTTCGCTCCGTGATATGTGATCCCTCAGAGCCAGTCACATGCTTGCAAGCCAATTAGATGACATTCCACCGAGAGGCCAGAGTATATCTATCCGTCATATGGATGGACAAATCCACTCTTGATCCATGTGCCTCAACACATACTTTCGAACACTCAATGCCACCTTTATAGCCACCCGCACGGTGGTGTTTGATGTCATCAAAGCATCCTTCCGGTGATGGTGATTAGCATGATCTCATGGTCGAAGGAATTAGGTTACTGTGTATCATAAAGCATCTAGAAAATGAACTATTGAAATGACTTGATATTTATGCTACGCTTATCTATAGGAGTATGTCCATCATATCATTATCCTAATGATATGACCCTCTTGTTAATAAAATCTCTATGTTCATGATCAGGAAACCATGATCATATATTAACCAAAAAGCTAGTTTAACAAGAGGATTTACTAGGGACTCTTTTATGTTTACAAATCACACAAGTATTAATGTTTCTGGTTAACACAATTATAGCATGGTATGTAAACATTTATCATGAGCATGAAGTTATGATAATAACCACTTTATTATTGCCTCTTGGGCATATCTCCAACAGTCTCCCACTTGCACTAGAGTCAATAATCTAGTTTCAAACCTTTGTGCATTCAACACCTATGGCTTTTCGGTGTTGTATTTACACGATTTCTAGTGGTCAACTGGTCTCCGGATCCGACACTTTCAGGTCCGTGTGTAATTGCATGTCTTTGCGTCTATACGCATCACTCATTCTCTAATGAGATGACTTTGTATAAATTTGGTCCTTTGGTGAGACCTTTAGTTCCTAGGGGTTAAAACATGTTGACAATATTTTCATACAATATATCTTCATATTATTATCCTGCTGTGAACTACACCTAGTTTGATAACAAACTACTTGACACAAATGCCCTATTTTGTTGCTATAATAGCAGTCATATAATTAGCCTTTTGTTGTAGTATCTGTCACAATGTATTAAATTTGGAACTCATCCAAATCCATTATGGAACTTACTTTCCATTATATCATGCACCCTTAGTTTAGATTGAGATAAACTTAATTTGTACTTTTTGACAAAACTAGTATCAATGTAGTACTTTTACAATGAACTAACCATCTATTTGTCACTTCTAAAAATAATATATTCTTAGTTGTTCCAAAAGATCATAAGAATATCCTTACTATCGTCCAATGATCATCTTATGAATCATTCTGGTATATGCTCATAACATTTAGAGCATAGGACATATCTGGATTTGTACATATCACAGTATGATTGGTATATATACTCTTTGTGATTTCATACATCAAGTATCAATCTATACTTGAATTTTTGTTTCACTTACCAAGTGTCAATACACTTGAATATATCATCAATATTGAACTCATTCAATCCTTTGTGTGCGACAAGAACCTTTCTTGTAGTTTCTATATTGTACCCATTCAAATACATCATCTATGTACTTTCGGCACAACCATATTAGCGTCTATTGATGCCAAATATTTGGGTTTTTTCCTAAGTATTTCATCAGGATGAAATTCTTAATATGTGTTAATAAAAGATACATCATTTCCAATCAACAATATGTCATCCACATAATGTATTAGAAATATGTCTTAGCGCTCCCACTTAATTTCTTGCAAATGCAAGCATCTTCATCGTTTCTGATGAATTTAAACTCTTTTAACAATTTCATCATGGTGAAGATTCCAACTCTGTGATGCTCACTTCAACCATTGTAGTTTGCATACGTTTTTAGCATCCTTTGAATTAACAAAACCCTATGGACCGTGTTATGCACACGTCCTAGGTAACAATTCTATTAGAAGAACTTGTTTTGTTTATTCAACTACCACATAACAAAATTATATGTAGTGGTTGCTTCATTAATCCGTCTAGACTAAATATCGCTATGAAAGATCAAATCTTGTCATATACAACCTTTTAACATTGTTGTGAACTCTTTCCCAAAATGTCGACTATTTCATAGATGTGAAACATCCATGTCTATTTCTTTATAGATCCAAACACGACTGTAAGGTCTTTACACCTTTCTCGAGGGTCCTTCAAGTTCAAAGCTTAATTTCTCGTGTATGGAACTATCACAGATTTTATGGCTTCAAGCCATTTGTTGAGTTAGGGCTCATCATTACTTCTTTGTATGTAGTCCATTCATTATTCTCAAATAATGATTCAACCCTCAAATCTTGGTATTTGATTATTTACCCGACCTACTTGATTCAATAGAAACTTTGACCTCTGTAACCATAACCTTTGAGGCACGTGAGCCACGCGCATTGTTGCTGCCTCCGGAACACTTTTCGGCGTCGCGCAACTTTGAACATATAGCTAAGGTTCTTTTAACCTTATCAAAGTTCTATTGTCCTGCCACTTATCTTTTCACGAAAAATTCCTTCCCAAAGAAACTTGACGTTCTAAGCGACAAACACTTTTGTCTCCGATGTTATGGAGGAATACTTAACAATTATTCGAAATAACATACAAATACAGGTTCATCCAACTTTGGTTGCAAACATCTTTCTTATGCATAGCATACCAATGTTTAAGAAAGGACAACTTGGGTTTTATCCCAAATCATAACTTTATATGGTGTCATTTCAACGGATTATGATGGAGCTCTTTTCAGTGGAAAATGGTAGTCTCTAAAGCTTTTAATCTTTAAAATATAATTGCAGTTTTATGAATTACACCTTTGATCTTACCATGTTAAACAAGGTTTAATTACATATCTCGAACGCTCCATACTCTTATGGTGTTTCGGGAAATGCAAATCCACGGAACGATTCCTTAAATCTTAGGTATTATGTTAAACTTGTAACTCAAATATCTTCCTTTATGATCTTATCATAAACTATTTATATTCTTGTTACAATGATTTTGCACTTCATCTTGAAAGTCTTTGAACTTTTCAAATGTTTCATACTTCATCCTTATTAAGTAAATATTCATATATTCACTCAAATTTTTCGGAGAAAGCATATGAAGTTGAAATCCATCGCTCTTTACTACACATAATGGACTTCATACAACAATATGTACAAGTTCCAATAAGCTAGTCATTCGTTCCCTTTTGGCCTATGAACGAAGTTTTAATTATCTCTAGGAAAGTTTCACAAGCGTAATTTGATCAAAAATCAAAAGACTCCAAAATTCCATCCACATGGAGTTTCTTCATGTTTTCTTTATAATTTAAACGGCGATGTCACTTCCTAAGTGATCTTTCAATCAATTTGTCTCTCGACATTTTAGCACTAGTTTTATGGATGTGATTTCTCGAACGGGATTTGTAAATCATCCATCTTTTATGGATTACAACAATTATTTGAACAATCCTTCTGTTCTCATAATACCTGATAAAACAAATCTTGAAGGCAAGCTTTGATGTTAACGAGCAACACAATAACCCTTTATTTGTTCTCGATGAACATCATCACATATTCTTTTGCTAGTTACTTAGGCCATTGTAGTTCATGAATTCTGTTGTTTCGTATGACCAACAAATTCAGTATCCAATACTTAAGAACCACATTATTTAACAAGCAAAGAATACAGCCATAACACGTATATCCTCTATATACCTAAACTGAACAATTCTAGTCTTTTCTTTTCTGCCATATATTTATGAGATTCTCTTTCGGTATGTCTTTTTCTGTTTGAAAGAATCTATCAACATCAATAGTGGAGCCATATACATGACACATAGTCCAAAGCATGTATAGTTAAATACCAATGTCTTTGGACTTGCACTTTGAAGTAGATCACCATCATCAAATGTTTGGTGTTCTTTCAAATTCCTTTCTTTAGTAATCTCTTGGTGTAGTAAACATTTTACCTATAATCAATTCACCCTTATCATGGAATTATTCATGATCAAACTACTTTAGCTTATAATGGTGAATCGCGAGTATAATGTTGCTCTCCAAAACCTTTTGGAGGATTAGGACAACTAGTGTCTCCAACCTTTTGCAAATTCTCATCAAATATGAGAACATAAACTTTGCCATATTATACTCTATCATGTTGTAAACAAAATATTGTTTCAGATATCGCAATATCTTCCACATATGATGGTTTCTGAAACAACTTTTTCAACTCCTAGATTACCTTGATATTGAAACTATCTTTCGAATATCAAGAATAATGGAGATAAACATGATACTTATATACAAACACTGGAACTGTTACTCTTGATTTAATACCAACTATTAAACTTCACGGAGTAATCGAAACTTACTGAAAGTTTGCAATGGTACTTTTAAACTTTATATTAACACTTCAAAACAATATGATACCAGTTCGTAAAGTAACTAACCATAATTCTATAGTTCTATCATCTCAATTATAACTAAGCGCAAGGTGGTAAATGGATGCCAATGACTACAACAACTATGCAAATTCAATTTGATTTAATTTATGATAAATAGTGTTCAACTTTTAATCATATTGTTGGTGAACTCCCACTCAAAACAATATCCCTCACATTGGTTTAGTGATTACATGAACCAAATCCACCATATCAAAACCGTTCATCACGAGAGATGATGTAGCTTCAAAGGCGAACAATCAACATGTTCATCATATCTACTATATGACTCATGCTTTACCTTTCGGTGATCCGTGTTCCGAGACCATGTATGTACATGCTAGGCTCGTCAAGATCAAACCTTAGCTTCCGCATGAGAAAATCTGGCTTGCTCACGTTGTATACACTCGCAGAATCTCACACACCTGATCATCACGTGGTGCTTCGAAACAACGAGCTTTAGCAACGGTGCTTACTAAGGATGAACACTTTAAAACTTGAAAATGTGTGCATGAGGGATCATCTTATAATGCTATCGTCATGAACTAAGCAATACAAGATGCATAAAAGGATTAACATCACATGCAATTCATAATATGTGATATGATATGGCCTTTCTTCTTGTGCTTCCGATCTCCATCTTCAAGCACGAACATGATATCCATCATCACCGGCGTGGCATCAAGGTCAATGGCGCCTCTCCATGGTTGTCGTCCACCAGCATCAACTACTTTGAATAATAGACACGTGGGTCTAGACGAAATTAAAAGACAACCATATGGCTCCTGCCGGTTGCCGACTTACAATAAGGAACATTGCATACATCATATATAATCACAATCATGGCCATATCACATCACAACACACCCCTGCAAAACAAAGTTAGGCGCCTCTAATTTTCTTTGCATGTTTTACGTGGTTTGGGGCTTTCATCAAGTGTCGTTTTAACTTACGAACAAGAACCACAATGTTGATAATAGTATTGTCAATCACCCGCTGTAAATTGAATCTTAACTATGTTGGGAGAAACAGGCACCCACAAAGCCACTTATGCAATACAAGTTGCATGTCAAGCGTGGAGCAAGTCTCATGAATGATGTCATGTAAGGTTAGCCTAGGCCGCTTCATCCCACCATCCCGCAAGATGCAAAGTACACAAGAAGAAATCGACAACAAAAGCATCAACGCCCACAAAGACCATTGTGTTCTACTCGTGCAACAGATCTACATATAGACACGGCTCTGATACCACTGTAGGGGTTCGTAGCATGGAAACAAAATTTTCTACCGCATGCACACAAACAAGCCAAGATCTATCTACTAGACTGTAGCAACGAGTCGATAGAAGCACTCACCCTCGAAGATTCCAAAGCGGTTAACGAGAGAAGATTCTCGTGGGTGATGTAGTCGTACACTTGCCGATCTCAAGATCGTGTAGACGATCCTTCCGGCACTGCGTTCCGGCAGCCTTCAATCGGTCACATTGGTACTCGATGAAGACCTTCCTCTCCCTTGTTCCAGCAGGCAGCGGAGGTTGTAGTTCTCCCCTCGCGATTCCAGCAGCACGGTGGCGTGGTGTCGAAAGTAGAGGGAAGATCCCGCAGGGCTTCGCCTAAGCCGGTGTGAGTTATGGTGGATTAGGGTTTCCTGGAGATCTAGGTTTAGAATACCGAGAGGAGGATGAGGTGTCGGCAGCGGCTAGGGAGGCGGAGACGGACCGGCGGCGGCTGGCAGCGGCGGCGGCGCACGGTGGAGAGGGGGATGGGGCTTGTGGTGTTGGGGCAGCCCTCCCTTCTATTTATGAGAGGGAGGGGCAGCCTTGGGAGTGGTGGGTTTGAATCCAAACCCAAACCCAAGTTGGATTGAGAGAAGGACTTGTTTTTCTTCCACTAGGAAACCATTGTTCCAGTTTGACTTTTCAAACTTCCCGTTTGACTTTCAATTTAGAGCTTTAATTCTCACTTGCAAATGCCAACACCAAGTGACCTAGGATATGATCCAATCATTCCACATATCCATGACACATTCATGGACCATTCCCCTTCTGGACCGGTGAACCTTCTAGACCCTTCTAGAACCTCTCCGATAAAAACATCTTATATGAATCTTATTCTCTGGACCATTCCGGATCTCCTAGTGATATCCCGGATCCCATCCGAGACTCCGAACAACATTCGGTATCCCTACTAACATTCCATATCTACTAAAAAACATCGAATCCTTAAGTGTGTGTAACACCCTCAGAATCGACCCTATGCAAGTCTCAGCGATTCCCGCCAAACCCGCATAGAAACGATTCAAAGGTGCCCACCAGGCACTTGCGTGCGTGTAACTACCTCGGTGAACTACGCTCCTAGATACAAGCCTGGATGAGTGATAGTGGTTGAAATAGTACGGTGGGGCCCCAAAAGCCACTCACTGGTAGTCCTTTCAGACGTCCCAACCACTACCCTCTCAACGGGACCAGACGGCGGCGTGGTCGGCGAAGGGATCAACTACGTACACAAGTGGGTATGTACGCAAGCCACCATACAAGAGTACATCAGAGCCACACCATCTAGAAAGAAAGGAAATATACCAACGCCATACGGCAAGATTCAAATGTCCTGGATAAATCTATATTTTAGGATAACTCCTCATACAACACACATCAGAGTATCATGCGGAAGCGGCAAACAAGATCCGAGCGGATAAGAAGCAAATCGGCATAAGATGCCAGAGAAAATAAGCACATCCCAACTACAGGCCTCACGGATCCCCGTTCCCGGAATCTCTACACCGAACGATCGTTGCCCACATCTTCGGCTTCTTCCACCCAGTATCCGTCCTGAGAAGGTACCTGTTCATCTGAATCAAGAATTTATCGTGTGAGACCCTAAGGGTACTCAGCAAGTCTTAATGCCTCTAAAGGGGACACAACCTGGGGTGACGCAATTGCAGCGAAAGATAAACCCTAGCAATTCTACAGATAAACGCTAACCATCCGCCTAACCAATGATAGACGGATGCCCGTGAAAAAAATAAGAACAACAGTTATAATGGTAATCTCATCCGATCCATCCTCCTCCCTGCTTACCAACAAGGAAGCGGACGAACAACCCCCCATCCGTTGGCAATTTTATTAACCATTCCGTGAGTGTTGCACTATTTACTAGTCAAGTTACTTAGTCAGATTAAGGCGGTACTTTAGTTATGCTTGTCTATGATCAAGAAACTGTGCTCCAAGTCGTCCATATCCGCGGACACGGCTTTCAGAAAGTTTTACCCGGCCGGGGTGCACCAATAGCAACACACGCTCGATCAACCTCGGAAAAACCAAATCAAAACCCAACGAGGCTTTCACGACTGAACAATCACAGAATTCAGAAATATTTCAGGGGGCCACCCCTTAAGTAGATCCCGCAACGGAGATAGCTGACTCCGAGACGGACTCAAGGTTGCGACAATGGCTGTAAGCGACTGGGAACCCGAAAGTGTGGCTGGGCTTGTCGATACCGCGTAAACATTCCGATTACCTAAACAGTACAGTGTGCTCCTCGCACAAATTAAATACAGAAAGTAGCATGGCATAAGTACAGGATCGTAAATAAAACCTCAAACTAGTTTGTGGCCCCAAGAAATAAGACGGAATCAAGCTCTGGCCCAGGGGGGTCCCATATACCTCCCGGATGTGGATAGCGCGATAAATCAAGGAACAGGAATCAAGTACTCGGGGTCTTACGGGACACAAGTGAGCAGGAAAAACCAAATAGCAGATGTTGCTCACCGGTGCCACTTTCTTTAGTTATCCCGTAACTACTCGAGTTAAGTTGTTTAGGTACCCCGTTATCCATCAGACACTCACATACCCTACACATGCTGTTCTATGACTCGCATGGCTCAAACAACTCCTACAGTAGTGGCTCATGGGATGGAGGAAAACAAGCTTGGTGGGGTTTAAAAGTAAAGGCTATGCATACTTGGGATTCAATTTAATGCAATCGTGACTCAATGATGCAAGAATAAGATAGAGGCAATAGGTACTGTATGTATGCAAGCATGTGGAAGTGCTTGCCTGGTATCTCTGTTGAAGCAAGGGACTGATGGTAGTGCTCTGGTTCTCTTGATACAACCCCCCTCGGTGTCTATCAGAAAAACCAAACAAACAAGGCCAACATGAATATAGAGCACAAGCATCGAATTAAATCGTCAAGCAAACAATCATGCCATGATGAATGATGCACAAGTTGCATGGCAATAAGTAGCATGGCATGGGTGAGGTGTGGAGGACAAGAAATAACATTTGAATTGGGTTTTAGTCACATTTTGTTGCCATAATAGTTGCTGTTCATTATATTTTTATATGATGCATGCTGCAATGGAAGACATGGATATCATAAACAGAAAGGTCTCGTCGAGCTGATCATTTTAGACATATCATTTGCTTAATTTGGACTTATAAAACACAAGTTATTAATTATTTAAATTCTAGTGGCATTAGTTGTAATTTAAACAAACTTGGAATTTTATTTGTGCAAAAGACAAAATGGATGGCATATTTGGAATCCTCTCATTTTTCTGATATCCAAACATATATTATTTGTCAAATTTGGCTTTTTAAATGAAAAGTTATTTGAATCTGATTTGAATTTGAATGTTTAAATTTATTTAAACAGGTTTTGAAAATTAAACAGCTCTGAAACGTTTTCTACACAGCCTAACCTACCCTGAGTCGCAGACAGGTGGGCTAGGGGGTTCTCTGGCCCACACGCCAGCGTCTGGGAAAGGACTGGACCGCGGGTTTATTTTAGCAAACATCAGGAGCCTTTGTGCAAAGCTTGCATGAGACAATCGACAGGGCCTGGGGCCGACCGGGTTGAGCCAAAAAGTTTGGTAGGGGGTTATTTGCGAAACACACATGCGGGCCAGGGGAGGACTGCGGGTTGCTTCCAGGTAACCACGAGTCCCTTTTTACAAAACGGACAACGCCGCCGAGTGGGCCTTGAGGGCGGATGCAGAGGACAAACGGGAGGGGTATGCGCAAAACAACCACGCCAGATCGTTCCTCTTCGGCAGCATCACATGGCCGCAAGGCGTGGCGAGGTACAGGGCTCGAACGCGATCAGCGCGGCCAGAGGCGGCTACCACCGGCCGGGCTCGGGAGATGCTAGGAGGCTAAGCGGCTAGGTAAGGTTTTGCTTGGCAGAAGGAAGCGACGACGCCGCTTCCACCGCGCATGAGGGTGCTCGACGCGTGACCCGCGCAACCAGGAAGCGAACATGAACGGGCGATCGGGAGGATCGAGGCTTATGGCGGGCGTGCCGGCGTGGCGTAGGCAGGACGAGGCGATCAACGACGCAGCTCGCGGATGGCGCTTAGGGTTTTGCGACGGCGGCGTCGGCTCCAGTTCCTGGCCTCCTCCTCGCGTCCGGCACTGTATGCCGCAGCAGGTAGCTCAGAGACGCCTTGACACTGCCTCCGCCCGCCTCCCGGATGTGGATATCTGCCGGCGCGTGAAACAGCGTGGCGGCGAGAGGAGATGAGGCGGGAGAAGAGGGGCAGGAGGGAGCGAGGCGGCTGGGTGGATCTGGGAGAGGCCAGGGAGGGACGGGAGGATAAGAACGGGCAGGAGGGTTGCGTGGGGAGGGTTTTGATGGCTGTGGTGGCGCTGGCCACTTCTCGTGCTCATGGCAGCCAAGGCCGTGCAAGGCAAGCGGGGCACCGGGGTCTGGCGGGTGGGGTAGGGGGCTGGGAGGGAGGGGGGGTAGGGGCGTGGGCAGGTCCTGGCAGAGAGGGAAGATAAGAGGGAAGGGGGAGGCCGGCTCGGCTGGGGCTAGGGTAGATAGGAGGGGTCCTGGTCACGTGTGGGGCGGAGAGAGGGCCCACTGAGATGGGGTGGGGCATGCATGGGAGGGAGAAGGGTCGAGCTAGGTGGGGTGCCCAAGCTAAAAGGAGGAGGGGTATGGGGAACATGCTAGGTAGGGAAGGGGTGGTACTAGGGTTTTGCTTAGATAAAGAGGGGGTAGATTAGAGGGGGGGATAGCTTAGGGTTTAGGTTTAGCTAGAAGGATAGATGGCAAGAGTAGGATTAGGGTTTTTGCTAAAAGAGGTAAGAAAGATGGAGGGGGGTACTTAGGCTTAAACAAACATGCTACAAACTATACTTAGCAAGATCAAGCAAGAAAAGAGGAAGAGGAAAAGAGAGATGGCCAAGGTGATGATGTGGTCCTCCTTTGGCCCATGCATGATCCAAGCAAGAACAAGCAAGATCCAAAGGGAGGGGGTTTTAGAGGGTGCATGCCACATTAGCACAAGTGTGTGCATGGGACATGGGGTAGGGTTTTGGCTAAAGGATGAAGAGAGAGAGAAGATAAGGAGAAACAAACTACAAGCAAACACATGATTTAAACCAAGGAAGAAGATCCAACTAGGATTCAAATAAAACCAAATACTAGATTAGGTGGCACTTGCATGGCCCATGCAACATAATTAATGCCCAATGGTCATGTTGTGAAAACAACATTATTTCATGTGGCTTTAATCCTTGCATTCCCAAAAAGTGGGCAAAGGCCAAGCAAAAGATGACGGGTGGATCCAACCAACAACATGAGCTAGAGATAAATCAACAAAGCCAAGCTCAGATTAGTTGGGTGGTGGAATTATAAGGTGGTGAAAGAAAAGGTGGTGGAGTCAACAAGAGAGATGCCCACAACTCAACTTGGGCATTTAACAGTTTATTAAGAACCAAATACAATATCAAGAGGCAACTACAGTTAATCATGCACATGAGATAAGAACCAAACAAGAAAGGGTTTTATATGATGCTCAAATGCAAGGGGGCATGATGACATGAGCATGATATGATGATGATGCAACAATTATATGTTGGAAGTGGCCCATTTTATTATTATAACATGTAGCATTACAGGGGTTAGACAACTGGGATGCTACAACTCTCCCCCACTAAACAGGAATCTCGCCCCGAGATTCTAGGAAGAAGAAGAAGATACAAAGAGAGAAGGATGGTTGACACGGAGTTCATCTTCACGCTCCCATGTTGCTTCATCAACAGAATGGTGTGACCACTGCACCTTGCAAAACTTGATGGACTTGTTGCGCGTCCTTCGTTCTGCGGTCTCAAGGATTTTGGTGGGGTGTTCCTGATAAGACAGATCTTCTTGGAGGTCGATTAGCTCATGATCCACGGTCTTGCCGGGGTCTTTGAAGCACTTCTTGAGCTGAGAGATGTGGAAAACATCATGGACTTTGAGTTTTCTAAGCTCCGTGCATAAGCAACTTCTCCTCTTCTACCACGTATCTTGAAAGGACCGATGTATCTAGGAGCCAACTTTCCTTTGATACCGCGGTGTGTTCCTCTCATGGGAGTGACACGAAGGTAGATGAGATCACCAGGGCATATACCATATCTCATGTGCTTCGTCATAGTTGCTCTTGGCGACTCCGAGCAATCTTGTGTTCTCCGAATGATATGCACCTTCTCCTGCTTGGGTTACAATGTCGGGCCAAACCAGATTCTTTCTCCGCACCGACCAACCAATGGGAGTTACGCACTTGCGTCCATAGAGAGCCTCGAATGATGCCATCTTCAGACTCTTCTGGAAGCTGTTGTTGTAGGAGAATTCAGCATATGGAAGGCATTCCTCCCACTTCATGCCAAAAGAGATGACGCAAGCTCTAAGCATATCCTCCAGAATCTGATTGATTCTCTCCACTTGTCCTTGCGACTGAGGGTGGTAAGCAATCTTTGAAGTTCAACTTTGTTCCCAAAGCTTTTTGGAAACTCTCCCAGAACTTTGAGGTGAAGATGCTCCCACGGTCTGAACTGATTTCAAGTGGAACCCCATACAAAGAGATAATCCTGTTGATATAGAGCTCAGCCAACTGAAGTCCAGAAATTGTTTCTTTGACTGGGAAGAAGTGAGCCACTTTAGAAAGTCTGTCGATGACAACAAAGATTGCATTGTTGCCCTTCTGCGACCTTGGAAAGCCAGTGATGAAGTCCATCTCTACTTTCTCCCATTTCCATTCCGGAGGTTTCAATGGCTGTAAAAGACCAAATGGTTTCTGATGGACAGCCTTGACTCTGCGGCAGACATCACATTCTGAGACATACTTGGCGCAATACCGTTTCAACCCAGGCCACCAGTATTGTGTTTTCAAGTCCATGTACATCTTTGTGCTGCCAGGATGGATAGAGAGAACCGACTCATGTGCCTCCTTGAGAACTTGGTCTCTCAGACCCGGGTAGTTTGGAACAAACATCCGGTGTTCAAAGAAGAGGGTTCCTTGATCATCAACATGGAAGGCCTCATACTTCGGAAGGTCAAGCTTAGCGATGAGCTTTTTGGTGTGCGGATCACCAAGCTGACGAGAGCGAATTTGTTCTTCCAAGAGAGGGGTAGCCAGAAGATTCAGGAGATGCCCTTGTTCCACAATTTCCAGGTTCAGCTGACGGAATTCCTCGCACAAGAGAGGCTGCTGCTCTTCCACCATGAGGTTGTTGACATAAGCTTTACGGCTAAGCGCATCTGCCATGACATTTGCTTTGCCTGGAGTGTAGTTGATGGTCACATCGAAGTCATTGATAGCTTCAATCCATCTCCTCCGCCAAGGTTGAGATCCGGTTGAGTGAAGATATACTTCAAACTCTTGTGGTCGAGAAGATCTCTAGCGGTTACCAAGAAAGTAGTGCCTCCATAGCTTCAAAGCAAAGACAACTGCTGCTAGATCGAGGTCATGTGTGGGATAGTTGATCTCATGCGTCTTCAACTGACGAGAGGCATAAGCAACCACCTGTCTCTCTTGCATAAGGACCGCACCCAATCCTTGCAAGGAGGCATCGAGAATATCTGGAATGGCTTAGATGTGTCCGGAGGAACCAAGACTGGTGTGGAAGTGAGCTTCTCTTTGAGTGTCTCGAAACTCTCTTGGCAAGCAGGTGTCCACAGGTACTTCTTGCCTTTCTTGAGGAGGTCGGTAAGAGGCTTTGCTATCTTCGAGAAGTTCTGAACAAAACGACGGCAATAGCTAGCCAAGCCGAGAAAACTCCGCACTTCCTTGACATTCACCGGAGGAAGCCATTCAACTATTGTCTTCACGGTTTCCGGGTTGACTGCAATGCCCTTGGCAGAGATAACATGGCCCAGATATGTTACTTCAGGCAGCCAAAACTCACACTTTGAGAACTTGGCATACAAGCGGTTCTCATGAAGCTTGTTCAGGACACACCGCAGGTGCTCTTCATGCTCCTCCTTAGACTTGGAATAGACCAGAATGTCATCCAGATATACCACAACAAACTTGTCCAGGTACTCCATGAAAACGGAGTTCATCAGCCTCGAGAAGGTAGCAGGTGCGTTGGTGAGGCCGAAAGACATGACCGTGTACTCATACAGGCCATAGCGAGTGGTGAAATCTGTTTTGGGCACATCCTCTTTGCGAATTTTGATTTGGTGATAACCATTTCTCAAGTCCAGCTTAGAGAACACCACAGCTCACCGGTGATCAAATAGATCATTTATCCGAGGGAGAGGATATTTGTTCTTGATGGTTTTAGCATTTAGAGCCCGGTAGTCAACACATAGCCTATCGGTTATGTCACGCTTCTTCACAAAGATTGTTGGGCTACCCCAAGAAGAAGTGTTGTGTTGAATGAAACCCAACTTCTCTTGTTCATCAAGTTGTCGTTTGAGTTCAGCCAACTCAGAAGGACCCATTTTGTATGGCCTCTTGGAGATAGGAGCCGTTCGTGTTCAAGCTCAATCACGAATTCAACTTCGCGATCCGGAGGCATACCTGGCAACTCTTCAGGAAAGACATCTGGGAACTCACAGACCACTGGTACTTTCTGAATAGCTTCCATAGCATCATTATTCAGAGTCGCCAAGGAATAGAGCCGACAGCAGGAGTCGACTTGGAGAAAAGACTAGATGGCCTTCAGAATCTTCAGAGACACCGGCGCTCAAGACAATCGATCACAGCTGCATTTGCTGTCAACCAATCCATGCCCAGGATGACATCAATGTCAGAGTTTCCCAGAACAATCAAAGAAGCCAAGAATGAGGAACCACCAATCTCGACTTGATTCCCATGGCTGATCTTAGTTGCCATCATATTTGCTCCAGGAGAAAGAACCATTAACTTCTTTTGAAGAGGATCCAATGTTAACCCATTCTCACTTGCAAACTTGTGAGTCACAAATGAATGCGATGCACCAGAATTAAAGAGAACTCGTGCAGGGACTGAGTTAACCGAAAGCATACCCATTACAACTCCAGGTGCGAGCTCAGCTTGAGAGGCGTTGACGCAGTTGGCGCGAACAACCGCAGACCCGGGCTTAGTGTTGATGTTGAGAGCCCGAGGCGGTGGCGCACGAACCGAAGGAGAGCTTGTTGCGCATCTTGGCGGGGTTGAGGAGAGCTTTGTTCTTCATTGGGTTCGGTGGGATGTCCATGATCTCCACATGTGTAACAAGCACCGTGAGGACGTGGAGCGAGTAGCCAGGGACTCCGCCAGCGCTCAGGGTAAGGGTTGTTGTAGCCCACGGAGCCGGTGGTGAAGTTTGGTGGCCTTGACGTGAAACTCGCAGTCTTGGTGGAGCCGGAGCGACGGTGGGGTGTTAGGAACCCGCACACGCCGCTTAGAAGGAGCTGCCATAGCTGCGAGCTTGATGCATCCTGTTATGTTTCTTGGACTCCTCGAACATTTGCCTACTTGCCTCCTCTTGCAGGTCTTTGTGTCTTTGTAGTTCAGAAGGTTGCGGTCTTGCATGCGTGATTGCATACTTGATCGACGCATTGAGCCCTTGCTGAATCTTTTTCTTTTCTTGTCATCGAGATACCTCATCACCACCATAGCGAGACAGGTTCATGAAGTTCTGATGTAGGTGTTGACGTTATCATTTCCACTTGAGTTGAGGAAGGCCTCCTTCATCCTTTCCATCACAATCTCGAGAGAAACCGTTCTTTGAAAGCTGCAGTGAACCTCTCCCAAGTTGGCTGGAACCAGCAGCTTGCCTTCAAGTAGTTTTCCACCAAAGAGCCGCATCTCCCTTGAGAAGGTGGGTAGCACACTTGACCCACTGCTCGGAACATCGCAGCCTCGAGCAACCTTGAGATCTCGCGCAGCCAATCATCCGCGTCAAGAGGTCGGGACACACATCGAATCGACGAGGGTTGAACTTGAGGAAGCTCTTGATGTCACCACGCTTGGGAGGTGGAGGTAGTGGAGCGAACTCATTCCTTCCGACGCTCTCCTCAAAGCTACTTGGTTCTCTTGCATTGCCGCCAAAGCATTAGCTATGCTTGACATGAGCCGAGCCAGGAGGATGTCCTCCTCAGTCCGGCGTGGGGGAGCCATCCTGTCATTGATATCAAACTCAAGTCAGTACTATAATGGAAGATGATAATAATCCAAAATAGTACCAAGATGGAATTAACCATGATTAAAGGATACAATTTACTGAGATGATATAAAAATATCAACAAAGTTCATAGCACCTCAAAGGTATTAAGCATATCGCACACGACTGAAAAGGAGTGTGGTACACAAACATATCAAAGAAAAAATTTCCACAAATTTCGGCATTAAAATACCAATAGATGCGCAAAATTACTTAACGAATCAAGATTAGTGACTCTACCGATTCAATATACAAAAGCGAATGATACAAGTAGTGGTATGGTCGCGACTCCATCCCGCACTCAAATCATTACTCCGCACATGAACAAGTGGAACACATATCCTAACCCCTTCTTCTCACGACGAAACCTAAAGATTGGTACTACGGAAACGAACACCCCAAACAAGATAGCGTCGGATACAAGAGGAAGATAGATTGCGTCGGTTTACAAAAGCCTGTCGGTATGGAATGTACCAACAGTTGATAACCAAAGGCAGATAAGATAACAACTTGGATGCAACAGATAGACAAGGGATTACACACACACACACACACACACACACACACACACACACACACACAACCTATGGTACTACGGAAACCCAGAACACGTGAATCCTAGTTTGAACTTTGAGAAGAGGATTGAAAACGTTACACTTCCTTACCAGAAAAGGATGGGTGGGAGGGTAAGAAGAAAAATGGAAGCAGTCCTACTCTCGCGTTTTGTTTTTCCCTAATATACATAACTACCAAAATATTTGCTAGACTGACAACGACCGCTTAATTTGAAACCACGAAGGTCGGGATGGCTCGATACCAATTGTAACTACCTCGGTGAACTACACGCCTAGATACAAGCCTGGATGAGTGATAGTGGTGGAAATAGTACGGTGGGGCCCCAAAAGCCACTCACTGGTAGTCCTTTCAGACGTCCCAACCACTACCCTCTCAACGGGACTGTCACGGCGTGGTCGGCAGGGGAGAAGGGATCAACTACGACACAAGTGGGTATGTACGAAGCCACCATACAAGAGTACATCGAGCCACACCATCTAGAAAGAAAGGAAATATACCAACGGCAAGATTCAAATGTCTGGATAAATCTATATTTTAGGATAACTCATACAACACACATCGAGTATCATGCGGGCGGCAAACAAGATCCGAGTACGGATAAGAAGCAAATCGGCATAAGATGCCAGAGAAAATAAGCACATCCCAACTACAGGCCTCACGGATCCCCGTTCCCGGAATCTCTACACCGAACGATCGTTGCCCACATCTTCGGCTTCTTCCACCCAGTATCCGTCCTGAGAAGGTACCTGTTCATCTGAATCAAGAATTTATCGTGTGAGACCCTAAGGGTACTCAGCAAGTCTTAATGCCTCTAAAGGGGACACAACCTGGGGTGACGCAATTGCAGCGAAAGATAAACCCTATCAATTCTACAGATAAACGCTAACCATCCGCCTAACCAATGATAGACGGATGCCCGTGAAAAAAATAAGAACAACAGTTATAATGATAATCTCATCCGATCCATCCTCCTCCCTGCTTACCAACAAGGAAGCGGACGAACAACCCCCCATCCGTTGGCAATTTTATTAACCATTCCGTGAGTGTTGCACTATTTACTAGTCAAGTTACTTAGTCAGATTAAGGCGGTACTTTAGTTATGCTTGTCTATGATCAAGAAAATGTGCTCCAAGTCGTCCATATCCGCGGACACGGCTTTCAGAAAGTTTTACCCGGCCGGGGTGCACCAATAGCAACACACGCTCGATCAACCTCGGAAAAACCAAATCAAAATCCAACGAGGCTTTCACGGTGAACAATCACTAATTGAAATATTTCAGGGGCCACCCTTAAGTAGATCCCATAGCGAGATAGCTAACTCGAGACGGACTCAAGGTTGCGACAATGGTCATGGCGGGAACCCGAAAGTGTGGCTGGGCTTGTCGATACAGCGTAAACATTCCGATTACCTAAGCGATGCGTGTGCTCCTCGCACAATTTAAATACGAAAGTAGCATGGCATAAGTAGGATCGTAAATAAAACCTCAAACTAGTTTGTGGCCCCAAGAAATAAGACGGAATCAAGCTCGGCTGGGGGTCCCATATACCTCCGGATGTGGATAGCGATAAATCAAGGAACAGGAATCAAGTACTCGGGGTCTTACGGGACACAAGTGAGCAGGAAAAACCAAATAGCAGATGTTGCTCACCGGTGCCACTTTCTTTAGTTATCCCAGAACTACTCAGGTTAAGTTGTTTAGGTACCTCGTTATCCATCAGACACTCACATACCCTACACATGCTGTTCTACGACTCGCATGGCTCAAACAACTCCTACAGTAGTGGCTCATGGGATGGAGGAAAACAAGCTTGGTGGGGTTTAAAAGTAAAGGCTATGCATACTTGGGATTCAATTTAATGCAATCGCGACTCAATGATGCAAGAATAAGATAGAGGCAATAGGTACTGTATGTATGCAAGCATGTGGAAGTGCTTGCCTGGTATCTCTGTTGAAGCAAGGGACGGATCTGGGTAGTGCTCCTGGTTCTCTTGATACAACCCCTGCTCAGTGTCTATCCGAGAAAAACCAAACAAACAAGGCCAACATGAATATAGAGCACAAGCATCGGAATTAAATCGTCAAGCAAACAATCATGCCATGATGAATGATGCACAAGTTGCATGGCAATAAGTAGCATGGCATGGGTGAGGTGTGGAGGACAAGAAATAACATTTGAATTGGGTTTTAGTCACATTTGTTGCCATAATAGTTGCTGTTCATTATATTTTATATGATGCATGCTGCAATGGAAGACATGGATATCATAAACAGAAAGGTCTCGTCGAGCTGATCATTTTAGACATATCATTTGCTTAATTTGGACTTATAAAACACAAGTTATTAATTATTTAAATTCTAGTGGCATTAGTTGTAATTTAAACAAACTTGGAATTTTATTTGTGCAAAAGACAAAATGGATGGCATATTTGGAATCCTCTCATTTTTCTGATATCCAAACATATATTATTTGTCAAATTTGGCTTTTTAAATGAAAAGTTATTTGAATCTGATTTGAATTTGAATGTTTAAATTTATTTAAAGGTTTTGAAAATTAAACAGCTCAGCGTTTTCTACAGCCTAACCTACCTGAGTCGCATGCAGGTGGGCAGGGTTCTCGCCCACACGCCTTGGGTCTGGGAAAGGACTGACCGCGGGTTTATTTTAGCAAACATCGAGCCTTTGTGCAAAGCTTGCAGACATCGACAACGGCCTGGACCGCTGGGTTGAGCCAAAAAGTTTGGTAGGGGTTATTTGCGAAACACACACGCGCAGGGAGGACTGCGGGTTGCTTCAGTAACCACGAGTCCTTTACAAAGCGGACAACGTCGGGCCCAGTGGGCCTTGAGGGTGCGGATGCAGAGGACAAAACGGGAGGGTATGCGCAAAAACAACCACGCCCGTCTTGTTCCTCTTCATACAGCATAACAGGCCTTGTGGCGTGGCGAGCGGGCAGGCTCGAGCGCGGCCGCAACCGAGGGCGGCTACCACCGGCTGGGCACAGGAGATGCTAGGAGGGCTAAGCGGCTAGGTAAGGTTTTGTCTTGTGGCAGCGGTCGACGCCGCTTCCACCGCGGCACGAGGGTGCTCGGCCGTGACCCGCGCAACCAGGAAGCGAACATGAACGGCCGATGTCTGGAGGATCGGGGCTTACTGGCGGCGTTCGGCGACGGTGGCGAGCAGGGACGTAGGCGATCAACGACGCAGCTGGCGACTGGCGCTAGGGTTTTGCGACGGCGGCGTCGCTCGGCGGTTCTGGCCTTCTCCTCCTCGCGTCCGGCTCTGGCGTCGCGGCGAAGCTCGAGACGCCTCGACACTGCTGCTACTCGCTCCCGCCTCTGGATGTGGATATCTTTGGCGTGATGAGCGGCGTGGCGAGAGGAGATGAGGCGGTGGAGAAGAGGGGAGGGGAGCGAGGCTGCTGGGTGGATCTGGGAGAGGCAGGGGGACGGGAGGATAAGAACGAAGCGGAGGGTTGCGTGGGGAGGTTTGATGGAGGTGGCGTGGCCACTTCACTGCGTGCTTTCATGCAGCCGAGCAAGGCAGGGCACGGGGTGCAGGTGGGGTAGGGGCTAGGGAGGCAGGTGGGGTAGGGGGCGTGGGCAGGTCTGGCAGAGAGGAAAGATAAGAGGGAAGGAGAGGCTCGGCTGGGCTAGGAGTAGATAGGAGGGTCCTGTCACGTGTGGGGCAGAGAGAGAGGGTGGGTGGGGTGGGGCATGCATGGGAGGGAGAAGGGTCGAGCTAGGTGGGGTGCCCAAGCTAAAAGGAGGAGGGTATGGGGAACATGCTAGGTAGGAAGGGGTGGTACTAGGGTTTGCTTAGATAAAGGGGTAGATTAGAGGGGGATAGCTTAGGGTTTAGGTTTAGCTAGAAGGATAGATGGCAAGAGTAGGATTAGGGTTTTGATAAAAGAGGTAAGAAAGATGGAGGGGGTACTTAGGCTTAAACAAACATGCTACAAACTATACTTAGCAAGATCAAGCAAGAAAAGAGGAAGAGGAATAGAGAGATGGCCAAGGTGATGATGTGGTCCTCCTTTGGCCCATGCATGATCCAAAGAACAAGCAAGATCCAAAGGAGGGGTTTTAGAGGGTGCATGCCACATTAGCACAAGTGTGTGCATGGGACATGGGGTAGGTTTTGGCTAAAGGATGAAGAGAGAGAGAAGATAAGGAGAAACAAACTACAAGCAAACACATGATTTAAACCAAGGAAGAAGATCCAACTAGGATTCAAATAAAACCAAATACTAGATTAGGTGGCACTTGCATGGCCCATGCAACATAATTAATGCCCAATGGTTATATTGTGAAAACAACATTATTTCATGTGGCTTTAATCCTTGCATTCCCCAAAAAGTGGGCAGAGGCCAAGCAAAAGATGATGGGTGGATCCAACCAACAACATGAGCTAGAGATAAACCAACAAAGCCAAGCTCAGATTAGTTGGGTGGTGGAATTATAAGGTGGTGAAAGAAAAGGTGGTGGAGTCAACAAGAGAGATGCCCACAACTCAACTTGGGCATTTAACAGTTTATTAAGAACCAAATACAATATCAAGAGGCAACTACAGTTAATCATGCACATGAGATAAGAACCAAACAAGAAAGGGTTTTATATGATGCTCAAATGCAAGGGGGCATGATGACATGAGCATGATATGATGATGATGCAACAATTATATGTTGGAAGTGGCCCATTTTATTATTATAACATGTAGCATTACAGGGGTTAGACAACTGGGATGCTACAGTGCGGGTGGAAAACAAAGTAATATCATTACACATTAGTCCACGATGGAACCCACAGAATAGATATATACAACAATGACTCAAAGAGTCAAGAATACAGATATACAATACAAAGATCCAAATCACCTTGAAAACAATACAGCGTCCGAGTATGGACAAGATGCAAATTGAGCTAAGAGCCCTGAAGAATAACCAATGGCGTCCATAACCCTGCCCAGGCCAAGACGGAAGGGTAACCATGCTAACGACGTCGATCTCAAAACCTGCTTAAACAAAAGGGGTGCCGACAAAGGGCAAAGGAAAAAGGAGAGAGCGGTCGATCGAGGCCAAGACAGCGAGACTAGAATTCCGGTCCTCGCCAACATAGGTATGGTGGATCAAGCGGCTGCAGCATGCACTAAACAACCTATAGAGACTCAATATAAGCCGGCTATCGAGATAGATAAGAAAGACCTATTCGAACCAACTCGATACTACCACCAAACATACCCATCCTGGTATTTCCCCCTCGAGACCAAACGAGGAAGTCAACCGAGGAACTCACACAGTTGGCAGTTTTATTTATTCGGTTATCGTTGCAGCAATTACTAGTAAGGTATAGATAGTCATCCTGATGTAATAAGCAGTGGGCACTTTTAGTTAACCATTCTGTTGTAGTTGCAACACTTACTAGTCAGATACAATTTGCATGAGATATCCCAAACCCAGCAGTTGTTGGTACTTTTATTTAGCCATTCCGTTGTAGTGAAGCTGATTACTAGTCATATCGGATACAAGTCAAATTATAACAAGAACTTTAGTTGTAGTTGTCTATGATCGAGAACTGTGCTCCAAGTCGTCCATAACATGGACACGGCTTCTCGAAAAGATTTAACCTAGGTGCACCAAAGTTTCCACACGCACCTACACCCTTGTTGTCATATCAGGTAGGTATAAGATCACAAAACATACACCCAACGGTATGTCGATGGGGTTTCGGACACGACGTTTCCCAAACCCAAAGCAAGCACATGAGGGGGCCACCCCACTAAGCTACCCGTAACAAAGTCGGCCGGTCTCCGAGACGGACCCAGGGTTTGCGAGAACGGCTATAAACGACTGGGAACCCGAAAGTGTGACTGGGCTTGTCGATACCGCGAAATCGTGCCGCGATCCAAAAGCATACAGCGCTCCACGCAAATCGTAAATAAGCAAGAAGCATGACATAAGTACAGGATAGTAATAAAGCCCAAACTACTTTGTGGCCCCAGACAAGATACTTTGAAATCGTACTAATCGATGGGGTGCCCACACACCCCACCGTGGTTAGCCTTTCGATCTCGGACAGTGTCAAGAACTCGGGTCCTACGACACAAAGGTGAGATTAAAATCAAATATTGTCTATTACCCACCGGTGCCTCTGCATTTACCTACTTCAATTTTAGTTATTAAACGATAATTAAAGCCATGATCATCTCCGACATTAAACATAGGCATTACTCCAACAACTGTGGAACATCGACGGCGCGACGCAACACCTGCGCAAGCAACTACGACTCGCAAGGCTGACTATCTACCAAACAACAGGTAATAGGATGTGTCCAAGGCAATTTAATGGCTGCAAAGGATATCACAGGTACAAAAACTAGAGCATCGCATCACAGATAGCAATGGATCATCAGGAGGAAATAAAGACTAGAAATGTAAAATAGGTAGAAAGGGGGAGATGCTCGCCTGAAAAACATTGCCGAAGGTTCACCGGGGATCAGGTCGACACTCGCATCAACTCATCGGCCTAATCCGTGAAGAGGCAAAGCACTAGCAGAAACACCGGATGTAATATTTAATACTACGGCAGAAGATCGGGCATGATGCATGTATGATGTATGACATGGCAAGCATGCGATGCAATTAGGCAATATTAAGCGGAACCGGGGCCCCTACGATTAATTACTAAGTTCATATTGTTTAGATACCCCACAATTTAAATGTTGTCTTAACAAGGAAAAATATAACACCGGTTCGCTACACAAATTTAAATGGAGCCAATATTAGACTAGATTCACCCGCATATGGCCTCCATATTTAATTATACGGTGAATCGGCATAAGGCCCCCAATCCACATGACAATATGTATGCAAGCATGGCAGTTTTATATGCAACAAGTAATATCATTTATAAAATATAGGTCACGGAAAAGAGGGTCACACTTTGGGGTTCGGCGAACTTGGTGTTCGGGCTCGGTCAAAGCGGGATCGGTCTTCGGGGTCCGGGGCTTCAGGGTCTCGACCATCGGATCGAGAATCTTGGCGTTCCGGGAAGGAGATCTTGTGACGAGGAAAACTTGGACGTGCCGGCCTTCGGAAGATCTTGTGACGAGGAAAACTTGACTAGAGTGGACGAGATGAAAACACCGAAGACGGAGAGCTTGGCGTGAAACGGAGTTCGAATGAGGCAGTTGTCGGCAGAACATGTCGTAGCTACACTTGCCAGAATATAGGCCTGATTCACATAGTACACATGCACAAAGATAGGTGTCGGCAACTGATTAAAACATACAAAAACGCATGCTCATACATGAACACACGCACAGGAGCTTGAAGGGGTCACACGGATGGAGGCACGGCTGGCGGAACACGCACCGGCGAGGAAGCACGAGTGCAGCGGAGACGGGCGTGGCCTTGCAGGAGGAGGTCACAGGCGGGCATCTGGTGTTGCAGGAGCCGGAGGCGGCGTCACGCAGGCGTCATGGCTGGGCAGGCTTGGCAGCAGCGGGTCGCGTGGCACCGGAGGTGAGGGGCGTCGGGATGCGCCTGGAGGAGCGGCCGACGGCGGCCCAGAGCGTAGAGCTCGCTGGTGCAGGAGGAGGACGACAGGAGGCACTCGGACGGCGGCGAGGGAAGCCCGCATGGTGGCGGCGGGGTGGTCAGCGAGCCAGAGGAGGGAGGGGACGGGGTCAGGGATCACGCGGTGCTGCGACAACGTGCCTGGCAACGGGGGGATCGAGGAGGAAGGGCTCGGCCCTGGCGGCGGAAATTGAGAGCAGGGGAGGGAAAGGGCGATGCGTGAGGACGACGCGAGGCTAGGGATTGCGGGAGAGGGCCAGGAGCGGGGCGACGGGGTGGGTCCAGCGATGGGGAACGGGCAGGTGGGGTGGACGTGTTGGCGATCGTGTCGGGGAGCGGAAGGTGCGTGCGTGCGTGATGTTGCTCACTGGGTTGGGTGCGTGTGTGTCGCTGCAGGTGGGTGGTTGCGGTGCACACGGAGGTGGTCACCTGCGATCGTAGGGTGTGTGGTGGCGGCTAAGGAATAGATGGGGTGGTGGTTGGGGTAGGGGTTCTAGGGTTAGGGTTTTATATATGGGGTAGTAGGTGGTCTGTCTAGTTGGGCCTTTGGGCCTTACCGGATGGACGGCCTCCCCCTAACAAAATATTGAAATTATTTACTTTCTTTTCTTTTATTTAAAACAAAACATTTACAAATATGTTTTTAGGCAAAAATAAGGATCCGAGAGGAACATGGTTTTATATTTGAATTAGAGAAGGGGTATTTGTAAAAAACAAAAATAGGGCTTTTAGCAAAGTAGTTTTAGGCAAAAAGATGCATGCTGATGTCATGATGATGCTCAAAGTCTAAACAACAACAATTTTCTAATAGTGATTTCACCCGGGGTGCTACAGTGTGTCTCCCTACGGTTCATGAATTATGTGGACATGACCGAGACACTTCTCCGATCAATAACCAATAGAGGAATCTGGAAATTCGTATGGCTCCCACATATTTTTACGATTACTTTGTGATCGAATGAACCACTTACATACGATACCAATTTCCCTTTGTCACACGATAGTTTACTTATCCGAGGTTTTGATCGTCGGTATCTCTGCATACCTAGTTCAACCTCGTTACTGATAAGTACTCTTTTCTCGTTCCCGTGATATGTGATCCCTTGTGAGCCAGTCACATGCTTGCAAGCCAATTGGATGACATTCCACCGAGAGGGCCCAGAGTATATCTATATGTCATATGGATGGACAAATCCCACTCTTAATCCATGTGCCTCAATACATACTTTCCGAACACTCAATGCCACCTTTATAGCCACCTAGTAATGGTGTGGTGTTTGATGTCATCAAAGCATCCTTTCGGTGATGGTGATTAGCATGATCTCATGGTCGAAGGAATTAAGTTACTATGTATCAGAAAGCTTATAGCAAATGAACTATTGAAATGACTTGATCTTTATGCTACGCTTATCTATAGGAGTATGTCCATCGTATCATTCTCCTAATGATATGACCATGTTGTTAATAACATCTCTATGTTCATGATCAGGAAACCATGATCATATATTAACCAACAAGCTAGTTTAACAAGAGGCTTTACTAGGGATTCTTTTATGTTTACAAATCACACAAGTATTAATGTTTCCGGTTAATACAATTATAGCATGGTATGTAAACATTTATCATGAGCATGAAGATATGATAATAACCACTTTATTATTGCCTCTTGGGCATATCTCCAACAGTGCTGCCCTCGAAAACTACCACGAAACCATGATCCCCCTAGTAATCAACTTCCGCATGTACTTTTCGCTTGTGTCGTCCCAAAAAATGTGTCGCGCATGGGGATATTTTTGTAGTGAGATTAAGAATTCTATATGGGAAAGTAAATTCTGAGAATCCATAAAAGTTCAGAATTTCTTGGTATAGTACGGGAAGGTTATAAAGGGGTTCCGGGCGCCACCAATGGGCCCTACCTGCCAGGAGGATCCACATGGGCCAAATAGAGGGCATCTTGGCCCTAGATGGGCCAGGGCGCCCCTACCCCATAAGGCCCATGCAGATAGGGAAAAGAGAGGGGAAAACCCTAGCTTGGGGGTGGGTTCCCCCCTTGGCCGCTGCCTCCCCCCTTCTTGGAGGAGGGGAAAGGGGATGTCCGCCCCACCCCCTATATAAGGAGGGGCAGGGGCTGGCTACATCTTGCTCTTGGCGCTTCCCTCCCTCTCTTAGATACATCTCTCACTCCCCTATTGACGCAAAGCGAAGCCATGCAGAAACTCTCCACCACCATAATAGTGTTGCAGTTGTGTTGCGTGATTATCATGGAGATCTTCTCTATCTCTTGCGGGATCAAGAATGGGAGACGAGATCGGAGAGGAACATTTGGATACCGCTGAGGTGTCGTACGTCCGGCACGAGGATCTAAAAGGTCAAGATCTACATTGGTTTGAACCGACACAAGTGAACGAGTATATCATCCATGATCTCTAAATCGTTACCACTCGTGTTCTTAGAGGGTAAGTAGATTAGATATATTCTACTTGTTTTTCATCTAGTAGATTAGATCTTGCATGGTTCTCTCTTGTTATTTCCTAGGAATTTTTTTGTTTCCATGCAACGAACCCAATAGCTATGAGTTTTCCCCAATGGTAAACCACTCTATGTGATCGGAGATCCCGTGAATTAGAGTTGGGAGACAAGTTATTGGACAACTGGAAGGAGAGTATCTCTATACTGAAATTACCTCTTTGTAAAGATGCTATACTCTCCTATTCTACATGGCAGATCCATATTTATCTTAATATGTTCTAAGTGGCTTATCTAATAAGCTGAGATGTTGTCCTGAAGAACATTCCTTAAATAACATAGCTATATGAGTATGATCGTAAAAAATTGTAGTCCGTGAGATTTGGATGCTTTCGAATAAACTCATGAAAGGCCTTCGAGTATGACGCATAAGCTTCAAACCGCGGGGAAGAACTGTGGCAGCCCAGTATCAGTCTGAACTTTATGTGAAACTAGTGTATAAAAAACTTATAGTTCAAGACATAGTCCATTGTTTAAGTTGCTAGATGATGTAGCATTAAGTTTAATATGGAAGTTCAACTTAACAGTTTTCACTATGCACCGGTATATAAAACAATATTCCGGAATAAAAGTAATGTGATGTACCAATGAGACTTTATTGGGGAATTGTTTGAATTTGGTGTTGGGCCATTGGCCCACAATACAAATTCTAAAATTCTCTTTGGCCTATTTATGCATGGCAGCTCAAGTCTTATATTGCTACTTGAGTGGGTGTTGCACCTCCTTACATACAAGGATGTTGTACCACTCACTAAGGTGTTAGAAAAGGAGCATCTCTCGCGCACTCCTCCTCCAATGTCGCATTCCATGCCTCTCCTTGTCACGATACGTGAGCCGAGCTCATATTTATACATGATGTTTATGTTTACTTCTCGGAAAAATTATTTATTATGAGTCATAAACGGACGCGCTAATCATCTGTTTGCGGATTTTATGGATCATGAGTTATTACCGACTCGGACGTGGGTTGCGCCCCACGACCTCCCCACATGCACTATATAAACCCAGATGTGAACCCTAATCGGTACGAATCACATACACCTACTTCCAGAATCTTGCACCGCGGCCTTCGTCTTCCCCATCCCGACTTGCGACATGTGTCGCAGATTGGAACAGTAGGCCTATAGAACCCTGCCTCTAGTAAACCTGTATTGGTGAGGGGCGATCAAGTTTTTGGAGAGCGTTCTAGCGCGACTACTAGCAACCACGACGTCGCCTGACAACGAGTTCCCCGACGACAACTTGTTCCTGGACGTCAAAGACCTCTTCGGCAACCTCAGCATGGGCAACAACACGAACGATGCTACTACTGTTGTTGCTGATGACATTGCCGCTGCCGCTGCTCATACTGCACCGCACGTGATCCTAGACTTTCTCTTTTAGATTTTGCTAGAGTTTCTTGTACTGGCATTTGGAGAAGATATGATTGGTTTATCTAGTTTAGATGCAATAATATGTTCATGTACTATATTAGTTTGCATGATCCATTTAATTATTATTTGTATGAACATGCTTTATCAATTATTTATTCGGATTAAATCATATGAATATTTGCTTATATTTTCAACATAAAATACAGAAAATTACTCCAGCAGTAACCATAGAATGCATTGCCATTAATGCATAACCAGCATGAGATAGATTAAGGCAAAACACTACAAGAAAAGACTTATATAAGTGGATAAGAAAATAATGACATGGGCCATGACACATGTAAAGGGCAAAACAGCACGATATTTGCTTCTGCTACTACTAGCTAACCCTACCTCACCAGAATACTGTAGTCAAGATTAATTAGGCACGCAGACGCATGCAGGTCACGAGAGACGAGGGGCCGGCGGCATCGACCACGACCGGTGCGTATGTGCGTGCAAAGCGACCCCGTGCGGTCAACCCGATCCGCGTCGCCTCCTTCCCGCAAAGCTGCTCGCGGATACGGTACAAACAGAAGAAAACGGAGATCATATCGGCCCTGAGATTCACTCTTCCCACCCGAAAGCTACCGGTGCAGGGTTACTGAAAGCAAACCGCGATCGTGGTGACGATCAGTTTGGCCATTCAAGGAGGCTAGCTTCCTAGCTAGGAAACTGTTACCGCCACTAGTGCGCACGTGCGCAGCGACCTAGTCGATCGACTAGCTAAGGAGCACCCACAGTGTTGCCAATAGCCAAATCTGACATACCGTACTAGCATCGCTGTGAATATGGCAAAAGCTCTACAACGATTGCTTTGTCCTATGGACTATGGGTCCCAATCCTAACATAAATAAAATTCTTTTTCCCCAACTGCCCGTCTCTCACCTCTATCCATCTTCTCCCTTTGCCCACCTACTTCTCCTGGAAAAAATTCCCCAATCCGGCTGCTCCCTTTTCATATTCCCGATCCAGCTACACCTTGTCCTTGTTGATCAGCATCTGGCCTCATTTTCTACGCCTTTCTCCTCCTAGCACACGCCACAGATCTCTCCCTCTCGTCCTCCGTTGCTCTGCACACCATGGCGGAGGACGCGTGGAAAATATTGAATCATTAATATTTTGGTGTATTGATTTGACTCTCATGGAGAGTATATATACACGTACAAATTTGAAGAACAAGAAATCTATAACTTAGAATACAAGATGATCTCTAAAGTCCTAATCTATCTCTAGTTGTGTGCGTATCCTAACATCTTCCATCGGTCGAAGCGGAGTGAAGCGGACGCTTGCGACTGGATTTAAAGTCTTGTGATTCCGTCGTCTTTACTTCCTTGTCATCATCACCTGCGTGGACATGATTATGGCTGGCACCTAGAGGCGGTGACTGCGTCCCCTTCTAGTGCATCTCTTCCCTCCCGCAGTCATAGCGGGAGTGGCGTGGACGCAAGTGACGACGTGGACCCTGTTGACTGGAGTTCTTGAGTTACTGTAGACGTTGTTATGGATGTCAATGTCGAAGTAGCCGATCGTGATGTAGCCGTAGTCGATGTAGGTGTGGTCGATGTTGTAGTCGTCATAGTGGTGCGGCCGCCATTTTCGGAGGCGCAAAAATATGCGCGTTTTTTTTTGTTGTTGTTGTTAACGAAGTTGCGGTTGTGGACGTTTTGCACCTTATAGAGGTACCGTCGGGGGCGTCTCTTGGACGCGATCATAAGTGAGACCACCGGTTTTGCCAGGATCAGAAGAACCCACCAAACGCACAAGGATTTGCGAGAACCATATGCGCGGTTGTAGAGGCGTCACAATTGTGATGCCGGTTTGTTGTTGCAGTCGTCGGGGTCATGGGCACGACGATTCCGTCGTCGTGCCTTGCAGTTATACTGTCAGAGGGCGTCGTAATTATACCATCATGTGAACGGGTATAGCGGCGGCAGTGATGTGTCGACGAAGATATAGATGAAGACCACGTAGATGTAGACCTTGGCGATGATGTGTCAGCAATGATGGAGTAGACGTGTCAGCGATGATCGTCGCTCGAAGGCGTCCCTTGTGGCGGCGATGATGTCGGAGAAGTTGACGTAGTAGTGTCCCACACCGGCCTGGCGTGTGGATAATGTTGATGTCGCTTCTCCGTGAATATGCTCAACGAAGATCTCGTTGGCGTAGATGTTCATGTCGATGTAGTGCAGCTCGGTGCAGTGTATATCTTGGTGTCGGTATAGTCGCGTCTCAAAGCATTGCAGATCTTGGTGTCGATGTAGTTACACGTGAAGATGTGCGGGATGCTGATCGACTCGGCTGGAAGGATATTGGGATCTGGGTCTCCAGATGTCGTGTATGTTAGATCGAATCTCGGCTGGCCGGGCGAGCAGATGTCGGAGTAGATCGCAGGGCGTAGAGGTACCCAACTGTCCGTCGCAACCTCAAATCTACTGGATTGATTCTTTGTCTCCTGGTGGCATGCGGCTTGAGTGGATGTGTAGCTGCTGCACTTGTACGTTGATGAACTAGTGCATGCGTATGCTTCATACGCGATGGAGAAATCCGCCGGGAAGCCGCGTCGCACGTGAAGCTGGCGGATCAAGTCGGCCGATACCATGGAGCTCGAGCCTCGTGTAGTCGCCGCCTTGAGCACTAATTTGAGCTGCTTTTTTTTACCGGAATTTGAGTCACGTAGATCTGTAGGGATTTATTTTGTAGCTAATTGGATCTAATCTAAAATTGAGAATTTAGAAACTGAATCTAAACTAAGAACTGGAATTGATCTAAAGAATCGATTTGATCTTTGATCAAAATCGGGTGCCATGCATCCGAGGAGTAATTTCCCCGGGGGCGGCGCGTTGCGAAAGTGGTGGAAGAACCTAGGATCGGCGCCGTGAGGCTAACCGCTCGGATACTATGTGAAAAATATTGAATCCCTAATATTTATCCTCATGGAAAGTATATATACACGTACAAACTTGGAAGAACTTGGAGGACAAGAAGCCTCAGGTCACCGCCGACTTCGCCGCCCCTCATTCGTCCGCGAAGGTGCTGCTCCCGTCGCTCAATATCTGGACGCCGTCGTAACGCAGGCGCGACACCATGGTGCGTCGTCTCGTGCAGAGGCCACGCCAGCATCTTCTCCTTGACGGTACGGCGCACTCTCCTAGGCTGAGGCCTTCTCCGCCGCCTCCTAGGCCTGAAGTGCAAGATGTGCGAGCGGTTGGAGGAGTAGGAAAATGCATTTTTTTATTCGTTTTGGAACTACCTCTATAATGTGAAGAACTAGTTCTAAAAGCTAAAATTATAATATGAAACCACTTTTGGCACAACTTTGTGGGTGTCCTAAGCTTCTTCAGAGTTCAAAAGTCGCATCGAGCTATAGGCGCGCGCGTTTGGTAGGTCCGGAAACTGCAGTCAGGGCCTGGAGATAATAAATGCTCCACTGTTTCATAATATAAGATGTTTTAGTTTTTTTAAAACCAAAGTATCAAGATATTTTTTAGTACATGGTTCACTCCAAATCTAACATTAAAAGATATCTAAATACATTTATTTTACAAGAGATAAAACATCTTATAATTTAAAATGGATTATGTCCAATTAATATGTGGACTCCCTCCATGGTGTATCCAACATGCGTCTCAAATTATCCGCGGGGCAGACCTAGTGGAAACTGCCGATTCTGTCATTTTCAGCGAGCCATCCTCGCAGCGGTAGAAATTGAGAATGCGGCGTCTCCGCGGATGCAGTGGAGGGTGATGGCGTGAGATCGTCATTGTGGCGGAAAACTGGTGGGAGATTTCGTCACCGATCGCATAAAACACCAACATCTATTTAGGAGCGTCACCATCACTCTAACATGAAATCAACCATTCTTCCTTCCCTTCCAGCTCCTTCACGGTTCAAAATAGATGGTCATAGCGGGAGCTTAAGGATCTGAGCTCCAAAAGAGCTGCATGTAACCAAACGCGCACATAGTATTCTTTCCGTTTAGAAATATAAGACATTTTAGATTTGTGAAATAAATATATTTAGATGTCTTTTAATGTATATGTTCATTCTAAACCTCTACGAATTTATAGACTAAAAGAAGTCTAGATATAGTCGATTCACACACTTAAAATGTTTTATATTTCTAAAGGGAGGGAGTATATTACTAGGTGTACTTTCCTTTGAGCTTGAAGCCTTGAACCACACGAGGCACCTGCTACTACCACACAGCTAGCGCTTTGACTTTACGTGTTTCCACAGAAAGAAAGAAAGTAAAAAAGCGAGACCTAGCTGGGCCGGGGTAACGAGATCTCACGATTACGATTACGTCTTTAGACATTGACGTGATGTTAATTCCATGAACTTTCCTACCTATAGTATATACTTTGACTTAAAATAAAAATAAGAGTGAACTCCACGTTTCACCTCACATCTGCATTTGCAACACAGTATTATCCAATTAGTAAAGAAAATCTAATCTACCGGAATATCCTACTATCTAAGAAGCTTCTCTCGAAAGTCATCCCGCTATATTAATATAATAACCACATTGATATAAGAATTCAAACAAAAGAAAATATTAGGGCAGGAGCACATACATGCCAAAAAGAAAAGAAATGAGGCAATGACGAATTGATGAAACGTTTATGACCTGCAACCGTTGCGCCCTCCAACTTCGGCCCACCATGCTATAAACACCCCGAAGCATCACGTACCAAGCAACACATTTAATAAGGAAATCACTGTCAACACGGCGCTGCTGTCCGGACCAGACTAGTCCTAGGGTTTTCCCCAGCACACATAGTACAGTGGATAGGAGATTTCCACGAGGAACTCCAGGAAGGAATAGTGTCACTCGAAGGCGGCACCGCTTCAGGATCAGACTAACCGACTAGGATTTCTCCCGACCCTAGTCCACACAAAAAAAACGGCCAAACAGAGCACCACTACCCAACTTCGCCGCCCACCAGCATATGCCACCACGGTCTTATAGTCATCATCACTAGTCTCTTCATGACACTCGCATGTGCCCTCCAAGACGAAGGCATAGAATATTGCCAGGACAAGGAACATCAGCCTCACAGCCACACGGGAGGGACCCACCTCCACTGTTGAGAGGCAATCATCGACCGGACAGAGCACCATGGGCACACTAGGCGAAGGCAGGCCCGGACAGGGTCGTAAAGCCCTGGACACCCTGCTGCGATTGGCGGGTCGCAATGACGCTTTTCCCATACATGTACTAGTCGCCACTGCGACCTCTAGGCAGCCCTACAGCTGCAGCGCCCCGGCCCGCTCGAAGCCATCTAAGGTTCGCCCGAGCCCATCTAGGGCTGGAGGTTCCTAGACCTGGCCCCAGATGGCAGGCGATGACCACTGCAGTCCTAGCACCCCGCCGCGAGACAATGTTGCCTCCGACAACACCCGACGGGCTGGACCAAGGCCTTCCGAGGTGCATAGCCACCAAGGAGGAAAGGTTCCCGAACCTCCCTCTAGGACGCGAGGAGAGAAAGGCCGCCTCCATCGGCATCGCCCGACAACACTTGTCGTCTGCAGCAATGATGGGAGAGGTGGAGGTGCGGCAATCGGAGGTGTGGATGATCCTCTTCGCACTCGGGGGAGAAGGGGCGGGGTCTGTAAAGGAATTTTTTCAAGAAAAGATGGAGAAACTCACCTATCTAATAGGCTTTGAACCCGGTATTACAATATTCTTAACATTTGCCACTTGTTCGATAGAACCGACATGTTAATTAGGTTGGTCTGAAGATACAACAATGTGTAAAACTCGGAGAGAGTCATCATCGATCATGTCCATACTCCTCTTCTCTATCTTTTTTGTTTCTCATCCCCTCCTGGTATCGTCAAACTTCGAACATCACCTCAAACATATAGGCATGCATCGGAAAGAGGGTACATGATTTCTTAAATGGGGGTAGTTTAGACAAAGATTTTCACTTGATGGGTTACTTGGTGTCATAAACGCAGAACAAGAGGGTAAAGACATGGAATTTACTCTATATAATAAAAGAATATTTGTGATGTGTTTAGTCATATCACTTTCTCATGTTTCACCGGTCAAAATGCTTAGAGGACTTACATTGGGCTCAAAGGTAACAGATATCAGACACGGACCTTTCATCCACATCATGACCGGATTAAACATTAAGGGTTGCCACATATACGCGGCACAATGAATAGTAAAATATACACACGATGCAATTAAACCATGTTGGTAGGAAACATGTGAAAATAATAAAAATATATCTTATATATGAAGTTTATAAACATGTAAAACATTTTTTATAGGGGAGTGCCTAGATCTCAGGCGCCTGAGAATTAGTTATGTATAAGTCGCTGATGTCATCCTAATATTTGTGCTAATTCTCAGTTGCAACCTACTTGCAACTTATAAGATTTGTACTAGTTCTCAGTTACAACCTAGTTGCAACTCATTAAATTCTCAGTTACACCCAAGTTGCAACTCATGTGTAGCACGAATCACGAGGTAAATCAAACGGTGAAAAAGACGACTGAGACTTAAGAAGTTCTCAGGCGCCTGGGAACTAGCAAATCCGTTTTTATAGGATCTACCTAAGTTACCTATGAGACATGAGGGGGAATGTTAAACAGTTGGTTTGGGTTTTACTACTCCCTCTGTTTCATATTAACGGCCTCAACTTTATCTAGTTTTTATGTATTTAGTTAAATATTTAGACTAGATGTATTCGTATTTTGATAAAGTTGAGGCCATTAATATGGACCTGAGGGGGTACTTATTTCTTAAGTTTTCTTAGAAAACAGGTATTTCAATCCATTTAAATCCCACAATATATTTCTTAGCAAAATCATTTTATTGAGTATGCAATGGAATACAAGTAAAACCGATTTTTAGATCACATGCTTCTAAACAACGGAATATTGCAAGATTTTGGTAATGAAATTATTTATGAGATACGCCCATTTTAAGATTATTTATGCTTCTAGCATGAGTGTGCGCTACTAACTTAGTTACTACATACACTAGTATCATACTCACACTCCATTTGTTAATTTGTAGAATCATAATACAAAATGTGGATATTATTTAACTTTTTATGGGCGCACTATGATACCGCATTGTAGTATTAGTAGATTTATATCTCTCTCTCTCTAGTGTCCTTATTGCAATGCCACGTCTGCTTGTGAACTTGCATCCGGAGAGTTGAAGAACTTTTAGCAGCTTAGTAAGGTTTTGTTTTTTGGAAAGGAGCATATATTAATATCAGAGGATATCAATTACACCCAGTCTCTGCAACAACGCATTGTCCTAGCGACTACACGGATGCATACAGTCAAAAAAGAAAGAAAAATTACAAAAAAAGAAAAGTCGCGCTACAGTTCCTCATTTATTGAAACAGCAGTACTACCACCACCAAGACAGCATCAGATGTCCATCTTCTCCAAAAACAACGTCTCCAAAAAGAGAACAGTGCACAAACACCATCATCGTCTGATCAAAGATCTAGGTTTTCATCCTGAAGAATCCACGCTCTCAAAACAATACCTTCAACAAGGCTATTGCCAGGCACAACCAATTAAGGCCAGACCTTGTGTTTTCACCCTGAAATATAGGACCATGATCTTCACTTGTACTGTCGCCCCCGCTTGCATACCACTTCTCCAAGTCACAAGTCACCAAGCCAATTTCTCATCACCACCCGGACAAGAAACACCATTGTCAGTCCTCAGATCTCGGCTTCATGACATTCTCCATCGGCACCATGGGACGAGAACATGTCCCATGATATTAACAGCCAACAGACCTTCAAAGCGCTCCCTCAGAACCCAAATGGTCAGAGTAAAAATATGGGTGCGCACAACCGAATCCCACCCGATCCAACGATCTCTTGACATACGCGCACTATGGAGTTCGCCGGCGGAGTCTTCCGGAACACGACACTGCAACCAGATCAATGAAGACAAACATCAAGCAGGTCTTCGTCTTGGCGTGAGATGAACCCTAGGACCACCCCCTTTATTCAGTCCGAGCCAGCAGCCCCTCTCCACCAGCCGGAGCTAGAGGAGAAGATAGTCCAGCATGCCTCCTAAGCGGCTCACCAGAACCCAGCGTACAGCTGCCTCCGCAGTCAGAGTTCCAGATCGGATCCGGGCCAGACCCAATGCAACCACCGCCTGCCATGGCGGCCGCACGTCAGCTCCGTCGAGGAAGACCTCACAAGATCGCCTCCAATGCTGCCACCACGACACCTCCTCCTCCCCAAGCCCTCGATCCGCGCCGCCCGAAAGATGAAGGGCCTAGGCGGGCGCCCTAGGCCCACGGCGTGATGCCGCTACCTACAAGCAGCTGCAGGAGCACCCGTCGCCGCCTGGCCGAGGTCGCCGCCCCGACCCGCTCCGTTGGCGCCGTCCCAGCCACCGCTCCAAAGAAGACCGTTGCAACCGCCACCCCTAGCACCCTAGCACCTTAAGGTACTAGGGGGTTGCCGCCACCGCGGCCGACCCGGCGGCAGCAACGGAGGGATGGAATCTAGAGAAGGGAGGTCGGCGACGGCGGGATCGGGCCCTCCGGCGGCACCTGGGGGTCGCCACTGGAGGGAAGGGTTACGAGAGCCAACAATTTTTTTGGTTAATTACCAATTTCTTCTGGAATGCTTCAACTAAGACCATTCTGTCTCTCTAAATTAGCAATTCCTGGTTTTTCTGGTTGACCAATACCTTTCTCTTAGACTAAGTACAGCGAATATTTCTAATGCATCCATTCATATGTCGCAATGCAGTGTGTATGCAAGGCAACCTAATGGTCAAGCAGTCTAGTATTAATAACTAGATCCGGTGATTTGTCACGATCCCCTTTGAGATCCAGTGATTTGTCGTCTTAGCTAGACACTTTGCCACGCATTATCGCCTCAATGAACCTTTTGCCTAGTCTCTCCCGCCAACTGCCATCGACCTTCGTACGTACCTGCCATCGATCCTCGTATCGACCCTTAGCAAACAACAGTAGGGATGCAGCTGAGCCGTCACACCCTTCCCACTAAAACGAACGTTCAAACCTAACAGCCTCGGCCGGCCGGCCGCCTTGTACGTGCACACCGGTGCGTCGGTGCGTCGCGCGCGAGCAGTATATGTAGCAACACTGCCGACGGAATAGCACGGTTCACCACGGTAACTTGAGTGAGTATCCTTGACCAGAGCTGGAGGTAGCAAAGCTAGCGCGCGCCATGGAGATCGGCACGAGCGTACTGGCACGGAGCGCCGCCTCTGGCACTCGCAGTCCGTGCAGCCTCCAAGCCCTCGGCCGCAAGCGCTCCGTCCACCTCGACAACATCGTGAAAGCGAGGCAGCCACGGCGTCTGGCATGCAACGCAGCTGGTGGCGGTGGCGGACGCGTCGACCGCCGTGACTTGCTGCTTGGCCTCGGCGGCGCCGCGGCTGCCGGGCTGGGCATGCAGCGAGGCCGAGGCGCCGCGATCGCCGCCCCGATCCAGGAGCCGGACCTCCGCAACTGCAACCCGCCCGACCTGCCGGACACGGCGCCGGACACCAACTGCTGCCCGGCGTTCGGCACCGGCATCGTCGACTTCCAGCTGCCGCACCAGGGCTCGCCGCTACGTGTTCGTCCGGCGGCGCACCTCGTGGACGCGCAGTACCTGGCCAAGTACGAGAGGGCCGTGGCGCTGATGAAGCAGCTGCCGGCCGACGACCCGCGCAGCTTCGAGCAGCAGTGGCGCGTGCACTGCGCCTACTGCGACGGCGCGTACGACCAGGTCGGCTTCCCTGACCTGGAGCTCCAGATACACAACTGCTGGCTCTTCTTCCCATGGCACAGGTACGTACAATACACACATACACGTGTTTTTTATACACACATACATGCATGACACATACATCCATCAGCTCTCCAATTTTTCATTGGATGTGTGTAGTAGCATGAGTAGTTGTGTTGGGTACGTGTGGGTAGGGGTAGCGACATGCTCCTTTCCTGTATGCTAACCTGCGTTCGACTTAATTTGGACGCGTTCTACATATGCAGGTTCTACGTCTACTTCCACGAGCGGATCCTGGGCAAGCTCATCGGCGACGACACCTTCGCGCTGCCGTTCTGGAACTGGGACGCGCCGGGCGGCATGACCCTGCCGCCGATCTACGCCAACCAGTCGTCGCCGCTGTACAACGAGAGGCGCCACCCCGCCCACCAGCCGCCGTTCCCGCTCGACCTCGACTACAACGGCACCGACCCCAGCATCCCGACCGACCAGGAGATCGACGAGAACCTCATGATCATGTACCGCCAGATGGTGTCCAGTTCCAAGAAGACGGAGCTGTTCATGGGGCAGCCGTACCGCGCGGGCGACGCGCCGGACCCTGGCGCCGGCTCCATCGAGAGCGTGCCGCACAACCCGGTGCACCGCTGGACCGGGGACGCTCGGCAGCCCAACGGCGAGGACATGGGCAACTTCTACTCGGCGGCGCGCGACCCCATCTTCTTCGCGCACCACAGCAACATCGACCGCCTCTGGCACGTCTGGCGCGGCCTCCGCCCGGGACTCAACACTGACTTCCCTGATGCCGACTGGCTCGATGCCGCCTTCCTCTTCTACGACGAGGAGGCGCGCCCTGTGCGTGTCCGCGTCCGCGACTGCCTCGACCCCGCCGCCATGGGGTACGCGTACCAGGACGTCGGCCTGCCGTGGTTTGACGCCAGGCCGACCACGAAGTCCACCGTCACGCCGGCGCCTGCCTCGGGCTCGCTGCCCGCGACGCTGAGCGAGACCGTGCGAGTGACGGTGACGAGGCCGGAGGTGTCTAGGAGCGCCGCGGAGAAGGCGGCGGCGGAGGAGGTGCTGATCGTGGAGGGCATCGAGATCGCCGACCACTTCAAGTTCGTCAAGTTCGACGTGATGGTGAACGCACCCGAGAGCGGAGCCGGGGCGGCGACGGGGTACTGCGCCGGGAGCGTGGCGCTGACGCCGCACATGGTCCGGCAGAACAAGAAGAAGGGGTCGGTCAAGACGGAGGCGAGGTTCGGCGTCTGCGACCTGATGGACAACATCGGAGCGGACGGGGACAAGACGGTCGTCGTGTCGCTGGTGCCCATGTGCGGCGGCGAGCTGGTCACTGTCGGCGGCGTCAGCATCGGCTACGTCGAGTGAAGATAGCGCCGCACATATATGCCGTGTGCTCTACTGCTCTCAATATATATAGCTAGATCAAGCTGCTCATGAGGCTTCAGTGCTTGTATTGCAACTTGCACGTATGTACGGATCTAGCGATTCTAAATAAGAACGGTTTTTTTCTGGAACTGCACAATCCTCGTCGATAACTCATATGCTTACGTTATAACTACAGCAATCACTTGTAGTGACAAATTTTCTGCAAAAAAAATTCATGTGTGATGTCGCCGGTGAAATTAGATGTGCTTGTTCCAGCATGTGGTAGAACCAAAGAACTCATCTTCACCATAGTCAATGCTGCTAAAGCTAGCACACTTTTCTGTTTGAGATACCAACGTTATATACGATTTGATTTACACTTTATTATTCAGACGAGGCAGAAAAACAACTACATGGAGCGTCGACCCTAACAATCTAATTGTCATTTTACAAAATATGTACATCGATCTGAATGCCACAGAACCGTAAAACAGAACATATTTGCAACGGTATATGTTGCCGGAACCTGTAAACTCTGTCTCTAGCTTAGAACGAGCTTCGTGTGCCACATTCGATGCGTAGCGTGCATGGATATAGTGAAGAGCTCACAGCTGAGCGTCTCACAGACGCCAGAGAAGTGGAAGCCAATACTTCCGAAGCCCATATGACTGACAAAATGGCTTCCCGAAAACAGCATATACAGTGAGACAATGGCATGTCACTGAAACCTGGCAAACCAACTCCCGGAACATCATTGGTCGTTGTTAGTTGAAGTCTCAGTTCTTGCGAGCGGAATGGTACAGTTCCATGTAATCCAGAGCAGGCCGGTTCCAGGACCAATCTTGCTCCATGACCCGCTTGCAGAGGGAGTGGAACCAATCGCGAGCGTCGTACCACGTGGTGATCGCCCTGAAATGGAGCAGGTGTCAGGTGGCATCAATAACACCATGCTTATGTGCAACCCAGATGGGTTATACTGTTTCTCAAAAGAGGATGGATGGATTATACTTGCCTGTCAAGAGCATAATCTACGCCATCGCTGTCAGCTCCTTCGAAACTGAATCCGTTCGGCTCAAGGCCTTGCTCACGGGCACGATCCTTATCATCGTCGACGTCAAAAACAGTGTCATAGAGGCCTGCAGAGTACGGCATGTCTTTCACAGCAAACTACCAATGCAATAAAACACAGTACCATCGAGATGTCGAGATATAATAATACCTCCGGTTTTCCGAACAATGGGGATGGATCCATATCGCATAGCAGTAAGTTGTGTTAAACCACAAGGTTCGAAAATGGAAGGGACAAGAATGAAGTCGGCGCCAGCATATATCTACAAATAAAACAAGAATTTTATTTAGCACAGATAAGCCAGTTCTAATGTATGGGGCTCTTCAAAGAGAATCTGAGACTTACCAAATGTGACAATGGCTCGTCATAAGTTAAACAAAGCTTCACGCGGCCATCAAATTCAGCATGAAGTTTTTTAGCTAAGTTGATAAAGTCATTTTGTATGCGATGATCTGGAGCTGAACCTAGTAAAACCACCTGTTGAAGAAAGATAATGTTCTTTAGTTTTGAAAAGGTTGGCAAAGGTTAAATGCCAAAAAAGAACGCATAAGAAGCTTGCAATTGAACATAGGTATTATCTATAAGCAAAAGAAAAGACCTGCCCATTGCGTTCAAGAGTTCGATAAATTGCATGTTTGATAAGGTGAATTCCTTTCTGGGCAGTAAGCCGACTGATGATTCCGACTAGAGGGGAATCAGTTTGATGTAATCCAAGCTTCTCCTGCAATGCCCTTTTTGCAGAACTCTTACCGTCAACAACATTCTCGGAAGTATAATTTACCTGAAACAGAATGACACAAAAGATGAGCTGGCAATATCCACAACAGTATTAAGACAGCTCTCACATTTTACAGAATCCAAACTGATAAGATGCATCATAGTTATGGAATATGATGAATAGAACCAATGATAATTACTTACCGGGATGAAGCTGTCATTATATGGATCCCAAATATCAGAATCAATTCCATTACGAATGCCATGGAATTTAAAATAGTGAGGAGCAATAGAACCATGCCCGGACACTTCCTTTGAATATGTGTCCGAAACCTGCACAGGGTGGCCAAAACAGTATAAAACAGACAAGAAATATAGTTTAGCAATATGTTGAAGGATCTGCTTTATGATAGGGATAAAGCAAAACACAGGTACTCACAGTTGTAGCCTTATCACAATGTGCCATTGCTTTGCCAATTTGATTTGCTCCAAATTCAAGATTGTGGATCGTAAATACAACCCGACCATTTGGCAGCCCATTATGAACATAATGTTGCTTGTACAGCCAAGCAACTGGAGCACTTGACCAATCATGACAATGTATGATATCCTATTAGGATGACAACACTTGAGCTGTATGAGAAGTCGATATGTGGACATAAAAGCAAAAAAGTAACAACATGAAATGGGTGATTGATGATATACTTGCACAGTTCTAACAAAAAGACAGAAAAAATACAGAAAAATTCTGGGAATAAATTGGCGATGAGAAAAATACAGAAAAAATATTCCAGCACTAATATAAGATGAGATCATAGAATACATTGCCATTAATGCATAACCAGCATGAGAAAAAAAAACCTCGGGAAAGACCTACGAAAGTAGATAAAAGATAATGACATGGGACATAGCTTGTACTTACTGGAGAAGAACCACTCTCGAGAAGAAACTCCAGAGCAGAATGACAGAAGAAGCCAAATCTGCTTTCATCGTTCTTTCCATAGACACATCCAACCCAAAACATCCTACAACAAGAAATGTCAGTCCCCTTCTTTTTTCAGTGATGAAATCACGTTCATTCACTAACAAAAATAAACATGTCTCGTTTGCCTGAAGCCTCTATACATCTCGTCTACCTGTGTACTAGCATAGCAACTTGCAACCATTTAGTTCGAAGAAAGTTAAAAAATACAATAAGATCTTATCTATACTTAAGTTGGATGCCCGCTCAAGCCATGCTCAACTCATTGGAACAAACAGTAAAAGAACCAATCAAATAACTAACTAAAATAGAAGTTCTTCATCTCCTACTCAGTTGTGACTGGTAAAAAAAGGCTATTTCTTGAAGGATAACAGTTATCAAGATTTCTGTGATGCAAGCATTTAAAAAAAAGTATAATGCTGTAAAATTTCTATGATCTAGCCAGTAACCATCAGGTGTTAAAATGAAGGACAGACAGGATACTCGTGATAAAATAAGGGTTCATCAACAAAGTGGAATATGGAATCTACAAAACAAAGTGTATAATAAAGAAAAGAGATAATGCAGGCAATAAAAACTGATAAATAGTGTATACTGGTAAAATGTGGAGTATAAGCATACCCATTTTGTGGTTCCAAGAAATAAACAGAGATGTCTTCAACCTTTCCAAACCATACTTTTATCTCTATACCACTCCAAGTAAAACTTTGACGGCAATGTAAATCCTTCACCTGCATGAAAAGAAAGGCAACTCAATAAGAATAACAACTGTACTTACAAACACCATCCCACCGATCAAGAAAGCACATAAAACACTATGAACAAAGACAAGTAAAATTAAGTACTGCTACATGTAATTATACAAACAGAGGAAAACATACAACTTGTTTCTGAGGAAGGTTCTTCAGTGCTCTACACAAAGAAGAAACCGCAAATTTTAGAACATGTTGGTATTTGCAACCACTCATTGACTTACTAACGGTTGCACAATTCAGTTTCTGGGAAGCTTTGAGACACCAAAATCTACACTACAATTATGCAAAAGACATACATACATATGTCCACAATATAATTGTGTGCTATTATATTAGTATAATTCAGTAACAGATATAAGACAAAAAATAAAAGCAAGAAAAAATAAAGAAACCCAGGATAAAGTGCAGTGTACAACTTACATTGCTTAGGTTTAAACAGTCATACTTTGGAATAATAACCTCAACCTTGTGGCCTAAATCTTGAATAGCTCGTGAAAGACTAGTAACAACATCTCCAAGACCCCCAACCTGTGACAACATTGGTCATTGTTCAGCATGTCATCATTTTGGGTACCAAAAGAAGATTGCAAGAAGTACATTTACCTTTGCAATAGGAGCCATTTCTACTGCAATGTGCACAATATGCATAGGTGGTTCCTTTGCCATGGAATCAGACACAGGAATATGGTAGTCCATCCCATTTCGATTGTCATAAGTTCCACCTTCTTCCGACTCAGAGAAAACAAAGTCCATCATATATGCATCCAAAGGAACCCTAACTGGAAAACAGGCAGATCAATTAAACAGGATGCAAAAGGAGAGACACCCCTTCATAATACAAAATTTATTTACAGGCTAGTTGCGACTGAATACTATCATAATTACCGGCAACAATCAATCGATAGTCCGAAAATATGTCATGAAAAGAAGCAGGATTGAGTTCCACATAATAAAAAAATTGGTAAAGTTTGAAGAGGCTCTGTTTTACTTTTATCAGGATTTGAGTCTTATGAAATTTCAGGTAAATAAGGAGAAAGTAGTAACTTGAGCTGTTCTGAATAGAAGTCTAGAAAGATTTATAGGAGCATATACATTAGAAATGTACAAATCATCACCACATAATACAAATCAGCAAGTAGCTTCAAGTGAAATATTCTAGAGGGAGGATCTAGTGGTACTTGATTGTGTATTAGCATGAGAAATGCTTCAAGAAAAGGTCACTGACAAGGATCCACACCTGTAGCTTGTAAGTGTGAACCATTTTCTGCATTCACCATCTTCTGTGGCGGCAAAGGACCACTTGGATGGGTCCAACGGTTAAATGAACATCTGAACCAAACTTCTGGACTTCCATTCAGCACTGTGTTAGAAGGATTGTATAGAACATCAACGGTGGTTCCTGCACGCACTTCAAGTGGCTCGGTATACACAATGTGTTTTTGTGAGAGAAGAAACTCTCTCATAGTCTTCTCCTTTGTCTCAGCTTTCATCCTTGCAGTTATCTCAGCCTATTGCAACCAAATAAAAGGTAAATGTCACAAGATCTTCTGTCAGAAGATCCTCCTTTTTATTTCAAAAGAGAAGAGAAAGAATATTTTTGCTTTAATACGTAGTCAAGTATAGACAGGTATAATGCTCCTAGCCTCCTAAATTATATGCATTGATTCTCTTGAACTAACCCTTCTCTGGCGAGCATCCTCCCTTTCTTTTCTGTCTTGCTGAAGCCTTTTGAATAACCTATGTTCTTCTTCTCACCCAAAATAAATCATCAGATATGCCCTTTGCAACGGCAGCATGGAAATCTCGATTTCCATTGTTATCATACTTCCTTGCATTCCAAGGTGGTCCATCAGCAAAAACCCAGTCCAACACCAATGCGCTTTCAGGTAAAGTAACTATACAGGAGTAAAGTCAAGTGTAAGCTATATGTATGAAAGCAAACAAACACATGGTATCAGATCTTGAAACTCATTCAAGAGAGAACACGTATTTTAGGAAGGAAACACCAATGTGTAATTTAGAGGCACACATTTACCATGCTTCTTTTATGCCGATACCATAATAAAATGGCCGCCTTATGATACTATGAATCCTAACTCCTAAGAAATAAAACGTGTGAATTAACATACCATTTGCATACCACCAATCACCATCCTTTTCTTTAGATTTGACTAGTCTTTCAGCAATAGAGAGCCCATCAATCCAGTTGTTATAACCCCCATGCAGCCAAACCTCATTTGTATATACTAGTGGTCTCGAGCTTCGATTATAGTATAATCTGACCCTATCCCCTCCTTTGTATGTGTTAGGCTCTATATACCATAGATTATCGGCGTATCTGCTGGCTGAACCCAACACTTGCTGCAATCTATTCCTCGTCATCTCAACCTCAGCCTTTGCTTGTGCCCTATCAGCTTCCATTGCAGCCCTTTCTTCCTCCTTCCGGCGCTCCTCCTCGGCCTGTCTTTCCTTTTCAGCTTCTTCTGCAAGCCTCTCAAGTTCCCTTTGCTTTTCTTCAATCAAGAAGTCCTCAAATGATTGTTCATCAATGTCACTTTCTATATGCAGGACGAAATCATTATAATTGTTATTTTCATAGACTGTGTCACCATTAAAGAACACGAAGTCTAATCTGTATGCCTGCTTGGGTATGTAGAGTTTACAGCACCACCAATCCCCTGTTAATCCACTTCTATGCAATTTATCAGTAAAAGGGTTCCATCTCCAACCATTGAATGCCCCTTTGATAAGAATATCAGGCTGACTTGCTAAGGCAGACATGCTACGATTTAAGTAAAGATCAATAACTGAATCAGCTTTCACCATGTTAGGAAAAACAAAACACTTATTCCCAATTGAATAGTTTTCATTTGCAAGCTCTTCAAGCCTTCGCTTTAGCACTTGAGGATCAACATCCTTGGGTACCTGTTCTTGCATCTCTAGTTCTTGCTGTTCTTCATCCTCTGTTATCCTCAGTTCATCACCGGCAACCGAAGGCTCTTCATTGGCATCTTTACTTGTCCCGGCGCCATCTTCTGATAAAGAAAGTTCTCCCACCTCGAGAATTTTGCTGGCTATTTCATCCACTGCTGCTTCAGTTATATTCTGTTCGCTAACTATGGTGGTTGGCTTCACTATATCCAATCCAGTGACATCGACAACAGATGAAGGCTCGGATTTCAAACCTATGTATGCGCTTATTTTGCGACGGTACTCCTCAAGTTCTCTGTCAATTGACTCAGCATCCATGGAGGTGGAAACCGATGCTGAAGACTGCATTTGGTCAACCTCTTCTTCAGTCTCGGTCTCATTCACTCCCTCCAGTGTCACACTGCTGGAAACATTTCCTGAGAAGTCTACCTCAGATGATTTTTCTGTGGTACTTGTCTCCTCTGTTGGTTCACTAACTGACTCGATGCCCATGGATTCGGAGGCCAATGCTGGAGGCTGCTTCTGTTCGACATCTTCTTCAGTGTCAGCCCCACTCACTCCCTCCAGCTCAGCCTCAGATTCCTCTTCTGTTCTAGTTGTCTGATATGTTGCTTCACTACCGAGCGTCACATTGCTTGTGCCAAGGTCACCTTCGTCTGTGCTGCTCTGTTCAACATCACCTTCGTCAGTGCTGCTCTGTTCGATCTTCTTCGTGCTGTATTCAGCAGCAGGTCTCGAAGCATATCCTTTAGAGGCAGTTCCCTTGGGCTTTGGACTTGACGATCTCCTCGGATTCCTCTTAGAGTAATCTGAATAATGCAATGTAATGAGAGCATGAGCTAGGCAGCATGGCCAGAGTACTCAGACAGTTACTTGTAACAAGATTGATCTTCGAACCTGAGCTCGATACCATGCACCGAACAACCCTGCTTCTTGTAAATCTGCTGCACTTCACGATGGACTGGAAAAGGGCAGAGAAACTGTAAGTAAAGATCACCTGCCTGAATGTGATAGCACATTTTTATAACTGGACTAATTATTCACCCGTACTGCCCCCAAAATGCCCCAGGTTAAGGACATCTCCGATGGATGCAAGCAGCAAACGGGCCAAACCAAATAAAAATTGCTTGACAGGAGAGCAAAGCTGTTGTAAAGTCCGCTGTAGATGCAGAGAGAACATGCAGTATTTGGGGTAACTGAAACGAGGTCCCCTACAGATATTCATCAACAAGAAGGCAGTGGCGCGACACTCGGCCAACCAGACATGCAGGCCTGCCCTGCCCTGCCCATCAATCGAAGTTCTCCAAACCAAAATGGGACCAAAAACGCAGAACAGTAGGAACAGGGGGGCACGCAAAGAACACGCACCTGTGCGAGGCCGGGGGCGGCGGCAGCACTGGCGGGGCGCAGGACGAGCACCGGCCGGCTCCGGGAGCAGAGCGGGCTCTGCGCCCGGAGAGCCATCTCCATTGCCGGCGGCAAAACAAAACCCCTCTCCCCTGATCTCTCCTATCTCTCCCCGCCCCCCTACACGGAGGAGCTGACCCCCTTCCTTGGTTTTTCCTAGCCTCTACTAAAAACTCGCATCGGAATGCGCAGCCGTACTGTCTGTACACACGCGCGCGCTCGATCGAAAGGGATAGTGCTTTTCCCCAGCGTGCGATTTGTGTGTGGCGAAAATCAGGCGAGTTTTATTGCCTCCCACTGATTTCTCCCTCATTTTTACCCTGTGGGGAAATGGGTGGACGGAAAGATGATGATGGGGCTTCTCGGATCGGCTGCACGAGGGAGGGCGCTCACAGGGGTGTGGGCCCGGGCCCCGGGGGGCTTGTGCTATGGACGGCTCTTCTTTGTCGGGGAGGGACACGTAGGATGAGCCGTGTAGCTTGGGCTCGCCCATGGGAATCTGCCTGCTCAGTTCTGGAACATTCCAGTAGATCTCGCCATTTTAATTTCACCATTCTGATGATGTATTTCCTGCAGATCTCGCCATTCAATTTCACCATTCTGATGATGTCTTTATAAGAAGATCTCTTCTCCCCCACCGATCAGTACTGCTTTAACAGTAAGAGATCAGGCACGTGATCTCCACGGCTTTGCGAGCGCATTAATTCCAACAGTGTGTCTGTCCGAGCACATGAATACACGATCGAGAACTGGAGTAGTAAAACCCAAAAGCAAATCAATTGTATTTACCCGAAGAAATAAATAATTTAACAATTTGTGTGATGTGAATCTGTGATGCTTAGCATAGACAAGTGAAGAAAAGAAACGTGTCTGAGCTGCTTGTCACCCCGATGACTCACCTCTGTTCCCATCTCGCGGTCCAAGGTCCGTCCGTGATCCGCGCATGATTCCTCTAACAGTTCGATTGTTGATTAATAGTCGTACATTCACATGCAGATGTTGCCCGGTTAAAGGATTGGTTTATCCCTCTCCAGTTATTATCGGCAAATGGTAATATTCCTTCAGGGAAAAAAATTGTACTCCTGCCCCTGCGCGCAAAGTGAGACATCAGGGCATCAAGAACTGAAAGAGTCGAGTAGTTCACCTCACAAAATCTCAGAGCCTTGCTCCAATGTGCTCTTGGGACCATCGATGCTGCACAATCGATCAGTAGAAAAAAAAAGATAGATAAAATAAGAGTTTTTAGCTGCCTGGCTGCTTTTGATTCATGTATACGTAAAGTTGAAAAAGGCATATACGTAAAGTTGAAGCAAGTGAATTAGCAGATAATGGAATTCATAAGATGGAGCCGTAGGCTACAGATAGTGTAGTATGTAAGGGCATGAAGAAAACATTATGAGTAAACAGAGAGGCGCTATACAGCTATGCAGTCAATACTGACGCCGGTTGCTGAAGCGATTCTCGTTTCAGATTAACAGTAGAACTGCATTCAGTTCAGCAGTAGTTATTTGCAGTCAGATTAGTTTTGTACATCTGTCATTGGTAGATTTAAAGGAAGAACTATTTCATTTTATACCCCCTATGAGGATAATACCAGTTCGCTGCTTAGTATACTTCATTTCCACTATTGTGAGCTACCAAATGCAGGAACACTTCACATACAAAACCCGACGATTGGTCAGACATAAATCTTCTTTCAGACCCTGCAGGCTTACTTGCTTGTCTGAATTGACAACAGAGAATTGGATGAAATATAATCAGCAAACGAATGAAGTCCATCCCTTTTACAGGTGAGGAATTGTAACTACTCCCTCCGATCCATATTAATTGACTTTGATTTGTCAAAATTTGGATGAACCTATATACTAAATTGTGTCTAGATTCATTCAAATCTAGACAAATTTGAGTCAATTAATATGGACCAGAAGGAGTATATGATTTCACATGTCATTATCAATATCAAGCATGGTTGCTCATGATATTTACGAGTAGATATGCTCGCCAGACTGTTATGCAGAATTCTATGAAATGGAGATCAGGGCAGAAGAAACATGCTAAATGGTAAGGTCACACAATGCAGCAGACAAAATTGCCAGGATAGGATTCCAAGCATTTACGAAGTAGAAATCAGAGAGAAGACATGCAGAAAATGTATAATAGATTAATAGGGTATTAGTAACTGGATCATGGTTTTAAAATGAACAATAAGCCTGAGATTGTCACATCAGTATAGAGTTAAAGCCATATGCAGTCCACGAGTATTAATGTCAGAACAAGAGATTGTAAGAGCACATCACAAATTCACAAATCATTTCATCATATGCCCTGTTCTAACATTATTAAGAAGCTTTATGCAGATTGATACTTCAGATTCATGATTAGTGCCATTAATAAGATGTTATATAAACCACCAACAGTTCAGCACGGAATAATAGTAAAGATTAAATAGGCATGAAGAAGCTCCTACCAGCGAAATGGTCAAAATTGACCTTAACTAAAAGCCAAGAACCAATAAACCTAAACTACACACTGGATGCTAATAACTCATCAAGTAATTCAACGACCTAGTATGATAGGTGCAAGAATACACGACTTAAGGAAAAGTACTTCCTGGAGATCGATGACAGCAAGAGGAAGGACCAATGGAACAGCAAGAGCAAGAGCCGACATGCTAATGCTAGTATACAAAAACTCCTCTAATCACTACTTTAGTTGATTAGAAACTGAATATTTTGTAAATTAAAACAATAGAAAAGCAAATAGCATCGCTCATTATTGGCCATTACTAGCAGTGAAATTAAGTAGGTCCAACAGAATCATTCTGCAATCAATGAACTAAATGAAGAAACTACAACAGCTGGTCTGATAGAAAATGTATTCCCAACACAGCAAGTCATAGGGGCATAGGACAGGCACATAATTAAACAAGTACTAGGAGATATGTTAGACACCTTTGATCGGCAATCAATCATGATAACTTCAAGTGATAATTGTGCTTTGTAGGCGCTAGAAGCTGAGCAAATGCCTAGATGAAATATGTTAAAGAAAAAAGAAGATAAAAAAGGCAATACTCGCAAGCCAGCAATAAATGGATAATGCCAGGAGATACCAGTGTGGCAGTGTCCAGCAACATAAGGAAATGAAGATGTAGAGTATTTCTTAACAAATACTGTAGGCAAGCACTACTTTAGCACATCTTGAGGTATGTTGAAATTGACCATAAGCCACAATACTATTCAACTGCTAACGGAAAGATTGAAGTAATCTAAACCCAACAGGGTTGAACTAGAGCAGACAAGGAACTTACCACTTCTAGAAGGTTAACCACATGCTGATTATGTTCATTGTTCAATGAAATATATTTAAAAAGCAAATGAATTTCCCTAGTACTGCATATATGTTCCCATTAGAAAGCCCAGAACAAAATATCCTGAATTCACAAATCACCCAGTAGATGGTAAGAAAACATAACAAATTGACACTTCTATACCCTTTTTTGCAATTACACAAACTGTAGACAGAACTATTCTTTTTCTTTTCACTAAATGAAGAAATTACAACAGCCAGTCTGATATGAAACATTTTTTTCAATAAAGGGAATATATGTCCAATACAAAACATGTCCCAACACAATAATGATACACCCATCAATGATACGAGCCATGGGGGTATAGGAAACTACACATACAAAATCCAACATGATCAACAAATGATGTGGTAGTCACCTTTGTTTGGAGATCAGGCATGATCACTCTGAATGATGATTACTGAGGATGCTCGAAGCAGTGCAAATATGCCTAGATGAGATATATGTATATTACAAAAAAGGGAGATACAAGGGCGATAGTGGCACAAACCAGAAATTATTGGGCAATAACAGCAGATGCAGCAACCCAGCAACATTTAGACTGTTTCTTAACCAATACTGCAAGCATGAGCTGTTAAAATTTACCACAAGCCACAATAAGCTACTACTGAACTGCTAACGGCAAGATTGATGTCGAAGCACGTGTGAATTCATAAGATGGTGCCCTTGGCTACCGGTAGTCTAGCATGCAAGGGCATGAAGGAATCAGTCTGAGTAACCAAAAAGGCATTATACAGCGATGCAGTCAAATGCTGATGCTGGTTTCTGAAGCGATTCTCATTTCAAATCAATTGTAGAATGGGTTCAGCCAGCAGTAGTTATTTGCAGCCAGGTTAGTTATGTACAGGTAGATTTGCAGGAAGAATTATTAGAATGAATTTTATACCCTGATGAGAATAATACCAATTTGCTGTTCAGTAATACTTCTTTCCACTATTGTTAGCTCCCAAATGCAAGAACTCTTCACATACAGAACACGAGGATAGACATGAATCTTCTTTTAGAACCTGCAGGTTTAGTTGCTTGTCTGATGGACATCAGAGAATTTGATGAAATAAGATCAGCAAATGAATGAAGTCCATCCATTTTACATGTGAGGAAATGTAACTAAATAAAAAAGTTACATGGAATTATCAAGCATGGTTACTCATGATATTTACTACATTTGTTCGCCAGAAAATCATGTAGAATTTTATGAAGTGGCGATCAGGGCAAAAGAAACATGCTAAATGGTAAGGTCATACAATGCAGCAGACCAAAGAAGCCAGGATAGGATCCCCAAGTATTTACGAAGTAAAAGATCAGAGAGAAGAAATGCACTAAATGAATAGTAGGGTAATAGAAATTGAATCATAGATTCAGCAGGAACAATAAGCCTGAGATTCTGACATCAGTATATAGTTCAAGCCATATGCAGTCCACGAGTATTAACGTCAGAACAAGAAATCGTAGGGTGCACAACACAAATTCTCAAATCACTTGGATGTATGCCCTGTTCTAACATGATTAAGAAGCTATAGGCAGACTGATACTTCAGAGTCATGATCAGTGCCATTCATAAGATGTGATATAAACTACCAACAGTCCAGCACAGAATATATTTGTTAATAACAAAGATTAGATAAGCATGAAGCAGCTCCTATCAGGGAAATGCTCAAATTTGGCCTTGACAAAAAGCCAAGAGTCATATACTAAACTACTCATTGAATGCCAACAACGCATCAGTTAATTCAAATGACATGCTAATGCTAGTAAGCTGTCATAAGATAGACCAATGGAGATCAATGTCAGCCAGAAGATAGACCAATGGAACAGTAAGAGCAGTAGCCTGACATGCTAATGCTAGTATACAAACCCTCTGGTCACTACTTTAGTCAATTAGAAACTGAATTATTATAAATTAAAACAATAGAAAAGAAAATAGCACCATTCATTATTGGACATTACTAGAAACGAAATTAAGTAGGTCTCTATCCAACAGATGAACAGAATCATTGTGCAATCAGTCAACTAAGTGAATAAACTACAACAGCTGGTCCAATAGAAAATGTGTCCCAACACAGCAAGTCATAGGGGTATAGGGCAGGCACACAGTTAAAAATGATTAGTATAGATATGCTAGACACCTTTGTGTGGAATCAATCATGATAACTTGAAGTGTTGATTGTAGCGTGTAGATGCTAGAAGCTAAGCAAATATACCTAGATGAAATATGTTACAGAAAAGGATGATAAAAGGGCAACAATCGCAAAACAGCAATAAATGGGCAATGCCAGAAGACACCAGTGTGGCAGTGTCCAGCAACACAAGGAAACAAAGATGTATTTCTTAACAAGTACTGTAGGCAAGCACTATTGTAGCATCTTGAGGTATGTTGAATTTAACCATAAGCCACGATAGTCTGCTATTGAACTGCTAACAGAAAAATTGATGTAATGTACAACCAATGGGGTTGAACTAGAGTAGACAAGGAAATTACCACTTCTAAAAGGATAGCCATATGCTGATTATGCCCATTGTTCAACGAAATCACATTTAACAAACAATTGAATTTCCTTAGTACTGCATATATGTGATGCCTTGGTCACCTTTGTTTGGAGATCAGGCATGATCGCTCTGAATGATGATTGCAGTTGAGGATGCTCGAAGCAGTGCAAATATGCTAGATGAGATGTATGCATATTACAGAAAAGGGAGATAAAAGGACGATAGTGGCACAAACCAGCAATTATTGGGTAATATCAGAAGATGCAGCAAGCCAGCAACATGTAGTGTTTCTTAGCCAATACTGCAAGCATGAGCTGTCGAAAAATTACCACAAACCACAATAAGCTAGTACTACTGAACTGCTAGTGGCAGAATTGATGCAATCTAAACCCAATGAAGTTTAGCTAGAGTAGACAAGGAACTTACTATTTCTGAAAAAGGTGCAGCCACGTGTTGATTATATCCATTGTTCAATGGTCTTACATTTGACAAGCAATTGAATGTATGTACCTATTAGAAAGCCCAGACCACAATATCCTGAATGCACAAATCACCCAGCACAACAAGTTGACAATTCTGTTCCCTTTTTTGCAATTACACAAACCTTTCCAGAACTATTCTTTATCTTTTAACTAAATGAAGAAATTAACAGCCAGTCCGATACGAAACATGTCCCAACACAATAATGATACACCATCAATGATACAAGTCATGAGTGTATAGGAAACTACACATACAAAAATCCAACATGATCAACAAATGATGCGGTAGTCACATTTGTTAAGAGATCAGGCATGAAAAATCTGAATGATGGTTGCAGTTGAGGATGCTCAAAGCAGTGCAAATATGCTTAGATGAGATATATGCACATAACAAAAAAAGGAGATACAAGGGCAGTAGTGGCACAAACCAGAAATTATTGGGCAATACCAGCAGATGCAACATTTAGGGTGTTTCTTAACCAATACTGAAAGCATGAGCTGTTGACATTTACCACAAGCCACAATAAGCTACTCCAGAACTGTAACGGCAATATTGATGCAATCTAAGCCCAGATAAGCTGAACTAGAGTAGACAGGGAACTTACCATTTCTGAGAAGTGTAGCCACATGCTGATTATGTCCATTGTTCAATGAAATCACATCTGACAAGCAATTGAGTTTCCCCTAGTACTGCATATGTGCCTATTAGAAAACCCAGAACAAAACATCCTGAATCCACAGATCACCCAGCAGATCGTGGTAGGAAAGCACAACAAATTGACAATTATGTTCCCCTTATTTGCAATTACACAAACCTTTGCAGAACTATGCTTCTTATATTTGTTTTTCACATCAAATCGGTACAAACAAACAAGTTAAACAATAAACTGTGAGACATGGAGCTAGTAATTTACTAAGCAAGGGTGGACTAGATCCCTGAATCTACAAGTATAACACGAACTAATACAACACGACGAGCCGCTCTAGTGGGCGGCGACCACCATATCCGGGATGTTGAGGAACTCCATAACCGCCTCGAAGGGCAGGTCCGGACTCGGCAGGGAGAAGAGAGTGACCCCCTTCGCCGCGGTGAGCTTCTTCCGCCCAGGGCACCGCGGCGCGAGGAGCCTCGACACGGGCACGTAGTAGGGCAGGAAGGGCCCGCTCTCGCCGACCCCGGCCGCGGGAGCGGGAGGGGGAGAGGGCGATGGCGACCCCGGCGAAGGCGGGGCCGCGCGGGAGGCTGCGCGCTTGCGACGGCGGAGCCTGGCGTCGCGGAGGCGGGCGAGGGCGCCGGGGCGGAGGAAGCGGAGGTGGTCGGCCTCCGCGGCGGCGGACGGAGATCGGGGCTTGCGTGTGGCCGCCATGTGGGTCCGTGCGGCCGATGAGTGGTGGATTTGGTTGGTAACGGGAGGGGGGAATGTGTTACTGGAGGCGGAGCGGGCGGCGGTATTTGAAGCGGGGTTAGGGTTGGGCGGGAGGCGCGACTCCTGGGAGGGAAAAGTTTTCGGGAAAATTCGTGTGCGTTTACATACAAGTTTGTCGATGGTGACACGTAGGCGTATATCAGGTGGGGCCATGTGATGCGGCTTGCCCAGTGGGGTGCCACCGTCCAGTTGCACAAGACACCAATGGTCGGGCGATGTTCTTTGTAGCCAGCGATCTGGCTGTGCTTTCTGGTTAATGGAAAAGTGATTTTCAGCTAAAGAAAACTACTATTGGGTCAAAGGGAGTACATTTTCTTTGTCTAGAAATAATTGATTTGGGTTTATCTAAATTTGAATTTATTTTTATACATTAAAATGCGTCTATATACATTTAAATCTAGGCAAACTCAATATAGTTATTTCTAGACGAAGAGAATATATATGTTTTTACACACTAACTATACGTTGTAATGTGTTCTATAAAGGTCTTAATGATAAAGTTGGTTAAGAGAACAACACCTACAACAAAAGAGTTAATAGCATAAAACTACCATATTTCGGTCGAATGTTCGAACAATCACCACCTTACAAACAAATCGCAAAAAACCACCACTTTTCGGCAGATTTTTTGCAATTCACGCTAAAACCCGATTTGCGGTCGATTGACAGCGTTTCTGATAGGGGGGGCCACCAGGATGATGACGTGGCAAGTGGTAGACGGCTCCTGGCGGCAGACGCCGTTAAGCACTGTAAGGGGCCCACACCGAGCCAGTTCCGAAAGAGGGACGGTGGACTAGTTCGCCCCGCCCGCCCTAGCTCGCTCTTGTGCCCCGCCCGCCCGCCGCCGCCACTCGTCAGGCGGGCGCCCACGAAGCAAATTTCGTCGTCGTCGCCATGCCCAGCTGGGACGACAGTGACTCGTCGAGACACTCCCTCCTTGGGGTAAGTTCCCAAATTTCTAGGGTTCAGGCTAGATCCAGTGATTTGGGATTTTAGGGTTCCTCGTCGATTTAGATCGATTAAACCAGTTATATCTATAATTTAGAATTTGTGGACATGGACTACGCCCAGATACTGTGAGGATCCCGAATTCCATGGTGTGGCATTGGATTCTCCGGTATGTCGTTAGATAATTGGCGCAGAATGCGTCATTTCGAGGCACTAACAATGACCATAGATTTTACATGTGCCAAGTTGGAAATGTAAGTTTATTAGTATTGTCACCTTATTTTGTGCATTGTTTTAAGTTATACTTATTAACCGTGATTATTTCCTTTATTGTTTATCTTATTGAAAAGTTGCAGTGATGTATTAGAAGCACATTACTATCTTATTGAAACATAGTGATGTATTAGAAGCACATTACTCTAGTGGTTTAGCCAGTGGTTTTTACCAACTGTGATAAAAAGCTGCAGTGATGTATTAGAAGCACATTATCTTATTAGCAATGGTTTTCAACAACAAAGGTTATACTTAAGTTATACTTTAGCAATGGTTTAGCATAATTGCAGTGATGTGTCTTGTTTTGACAGTGCTTTAGCAGTAGCTTACATTAGCAAGAACAAGACAGTGAGGTTTTTATCCAGACATGCTTATATTTTTATTGGATTGTGCATTGTAGCAAGTCATGAAGTGTGGATTCCACTCCTGGATTGATAAAGAAGAGTGGCCAGAAACTATGCAAAGGGCTTTATCAAGGCTTTGGGGCATGTACAATGAAGCCCATGATGGTAGAATCAATGACAGGTGTGAGCAAGCCATTATGTTGAAGCAACTATCGGAGGATAAGCAGAAGTTCCACTCCTGGATTGATAAGCTATAAGAGTATTGACCAGAAACATTAATACTTGTGTGATTTGTAAACTAATTTAGAGTCCCTAGTAAAGCCTCTTCATAATACTAGCTTGTTGATTAATAGATGATCATGGTTTCCTGATCATGAACATTTGAGATGTTGTTAATAATAAGGTCATGTCATTAGGAGAATGATATGATGGACATAATCCTATAGATAAGTGTAGCATAAAGATCAAGTCATTTTAATAGTTCAATTTCTATAAGCTTTCTGATACATAGTAACCTAATTCCTTCGACCATGAGATCATGCTTATCACCATCACCGGAAGGATGCTTTGATGACATCAAACACCACACCGTAACTGTTGGAGATATGCCCTAGAGGCAATAATAAATGTAGTTATTATTATATCTTTGTGTTTATGATAAATGTTTACATTTATGCTATAATAGTATTAACAAGGAAACCATTAATACTTGTGTGATTTGTAAACTTAATTTGAAGTCCCTAGTATAGCCTCTATACTTCACTAGCTTGTTGGTTGATTAATGATTGTGGTTTCCCTATCATGAACATTGAGATGTTATCAACAACAAGATCATATCGTTAGGAGAATGATATGGTGGACATACTCCTATAGATAAGCGTAGCATAAAGATCAAGTCATTTCAATAGTTCAATTGTTATATGCTTTCTGATACATAGTAACCTAATTCCTTCGACCATGAGATCATGCATATCACCTTTACAGGATGGATGCTTTGATGACATCAAACACCACACCGTAACTGGGTGGCTATAAAGGTGGCATTAAGTGTTCGGAAAGTATTGGTTGAAACACATGGATCAAGAGTGGGATTTGTCCATCCACATGACGGATAGATATACTCTGGGCCCTCTCGGTGGAATGTCATCCAATTAGCTTGCAAGCATGTGACTTGGTCACAAGGGATCACATAGCACGGGAACGAGAAAAGAGTACTTATCAGTAACGAGGTTGAACTAGGTATGCAGAGATACCGACGATCATAACCTCGGATAAGTAACATATCGTGAGACAAAGGGAAATTGGTATCGTATGTAAGTGGTTCATTCGATCGCAAAGTAATCGTAGAAATATGTGGGAGCCATATGAATTTCCAGATTCCTCTATTGGTTATTGTTCGGAGAAGTGTCTAGATCATGTCCGCATAATTCACGAACCGTAGGGAGACACACTTAAGGATTCGACGTTGTTTTGAGTAGTTATGGTATTATGAGAAAGAGACCGAATGTTGTTCGGAGTCTCGGATGGGATCCGGGATATCACGAGGTGATCCGGAATGGTCCGGAGAATAAGATTCATATAAGGAAAGTCCTGCCGAGTTCGGGAATGATTCTGTTTTCATCGAATGTTCTAGAAGGTTCGGATTGTCCCAAGACCGGGGAAGGGTACATGAATGTGTCATTACTTATTGGAATGATTGCATCATGTACTAAGTGTTCTTGCTGTCCCAAATAAAGGATTAAATTGAATCCTAAAAGAAAAGTCAAATGTCCGCTTGAAAGTCAAACGCCAAAACAAGAAACCGTGGGAAACAAGCAAGAGGAGTTGAACCAACCCGGAGGAGGAGTTGACCTCCAGCCGGGCGCCCAGCCCTAGGCCGAGTTGGGGAGGGACTCCTCCCTCAAGGCGCCAAGACCCCTCCCATAAAAGGAGGCGGGGCTCCTCAGAGACACACAAGTTTCACCTCTAGATCTCGGTTTAGAGCCGTTTTGGTTTAGAGCTTCTAATTGCTTTAGCCAGCGGTTTAGAGCCTTCTAATTGGTTTAGAGCCTTCTAATTGGTGTGTCTAATTACTAGACCACTAATAGCCTCTCTCATAAGCTCCACCATACCGCACCGCTTAAGGCGAAGCCTCTCATGATTTCCCTCTACTTCCTGCATCACACGCCAGTGTCACGAATCGCGAGGAGAGTGCTACAACCTCCGCTGCTGGAACAAGGGAGAGGAAGGTCTTCGCCGAGTAATCGAACGTGTGACCGATCGCGGAGCGCTGCCGAACGTGGCGCGGAAGGATCGTCACACGATCTTGAGATCGGAAGAGTACGACTACATCACCCACGAGAATCCGCCTCGTTAAACGCTTTGGAATCTTCGAGGGTAAGTTATACCATCGACTCGTGCTACAATCTAGTAGATAGATCTTGGCTTGTTTGTTTGTATGCGATAGAAAATTTTGTTTTCCTTGCTACGAACCCCTCAAAGGGTATCGAGCCGTGTCTATATGTAGATCTGTTGCACGAGAACACAATGGTCATTGTGGGCGTTGATACTTTTATTGTAGATTGCTTCTTGTGTACTTTGCATCTTGCGGTATGTTGGGATGAAGCGCGGCTAACCTTACATGACATCGCTCATGAGACTTGCTCCACGCTTGACATGCAACTTGTATTGCATAAGTGGCTTTATGGGTGCCTGCTTTCCTAGCATAGTTAAGATCCAATTTACAACGGGTGATCAACAATGCTAGTATCAATGTTGTGGTTCTTGTTCGTAAGTTAGTACGACACTTATTGAAAGCCCCAAACCACGTAAAATATGCAAAGAAAGTAGAGGCGTCTAACTTTGTTTTGCGGTGTGCAAATGATGTGATATGGCCATGATTGTGATTATATTTGATGTATGCAATGTTCCTTATTGTAAGTCGGCAACCGGCAGGAGCCATATGGTTGTCTTTAATTTATGTTAAGACCCGCGTGTCTATTCAAAGTAGTTGTAATAGTTGAAGCCGGTGGACAACAACCATGGAGAAGCGTCATTGACCTTGATGCAATGCCGGTGATGATGGAGATCATGTTCGTGCTTAAAGATGGAGATCGAAGGCACAAAGAAGAAAGGCCATATCATATCACATATATATTGAATTGCATGTGATGTTAATCCTTTATGCATCTTGTATTGCTTAGTAGACGACGGTAGCATTATAAGATGATCCCTCATGCACATCAATTTCAAATCATAAAGTGTTCACCCTTAGTTAGCACCGTTGCTAAAGCTTGTTGTTTCGAAGCACCACGTGATGATCGGGTGTGTTAGATTCTGCAAGTGTATACAACGTGAGCAAGCCAGATTTGCTCATGCAGAAACTAAGGTTTGATCTTGACGAGCCTAGCATGTACGCATGGTCTCGAACACGGATCACCGAAAGGTAAAGCATGAATCATATAGTAGATGTGATGAACATGTCGATTGTTCGCCATTGAAACTATGTCAACTCTCGTGATGATCGGTGTTGATATGGTGGATTTGGTTCGTGTGATCACTAAAACAATGTGAGGGATATTGTTTTGAGTGGAGTTCACCTAGTTTAATTTTATTATTAATTTGAACTCAATTTGTCATAAACTTAGTCTAAACTATTGCAAATATGTTGTAGATCAATGGCAGCCTACCATCAATTTTAATGCGTTCCTAGAGAAAGAAAAGTTGAAAAACAATGGAAGCAACTTCGGATTGGTTCCGCAATTTGAGGATTGTCCTCACACCGGTAATTTGACCTATGTCTTTGGATGCACTTGGGTGACCCACCTGCAGCCAATGCTTCCGATGAAGTAAAGAATGTTTACCTCGCTCGGAAGAATCAAGATCTATAGTTCAGGTGCTATCTTGTATGGTTTAGAATCGGAGCTTGTAAAAGGTTTGAAGAGTCGACCCATATGATATTGTCGAGGATCTCAAATTGATTTTTGAGACTCATGCGCAATTGAAAGCTATGAGGCTTCGAAAAGTTCTTTAACCGCAAGATGGAAGAGGGCAGCTCGCGGTGAGCATGTGCTTAAGATGTCCGGGCACGCAAACAAACTTCAAAGCTTGGGTATAGTGATTCCTAATGCTTTGGGGATTTACCGTCCTCCAATCACTACCACCAAGTTACAAGAATTTTGTGATGAACTACAACATGCGTAACATGAACAAGACGTTGCCGTAACTCTTGCCATGTTGAAATCTGCAAGTGGAGATCAAGAAAGAGCACCAAGTGTTGTTGGTCAATAAGACCACCAAATTCAAGAAAGGCAAGTCTAAGCAAAAGGACACTTCAAGAAGGGTGGTAAGAAAGCTACCACGCCGAAGAAGACCGGGCGGACCGAAGCCCGACATCGAGTGCTTTACCGCAAGGGAGAAGGTCACCGAAGCGGAGTTGCCCAAAGTACTTGGCGGATTTGAAGAACGGCAACATCAAGAAGAAAGGTATATCCGATATACATGTTATTGATGTGTATCTCACTAGTACCGTAGTAGTGCTCGGTATTTGATAATCGGTTCGTTGCTCATATTTGTAACTCAAACAGTGTCAGAATAAACGGAAGCTAGCGAGGAACGAGGTGACGATGCGTGTGGAAACGGATCAAAGGTTGATGTGATCGCGGCACGCTACCCTTCATCTACCATCGGATTAGTTTTATACTTAAATAATTGTTATTTGGTGCCCGTTGAGCATGAACATTATATCGGAATCTTGTTTATTGTAGACGTTACTTGTTTAAATCTGAGAATAATGGTTGTTCTATTTATATGAGTAATATGTTTTATGCACATGCACCTTTGATAGATGGTCTATTCTTATTGAATCTCGATAGTGGAAATACACATATCAACAACATTGAGGCTAAACGCTTGAAATCAAGCGATAATTCGACCTATGTGGCACTCGCCTTGGTCACATCGGAGTGAAACGATGAAGAAACTCCATTCCGATGGACTTCTTGAATCACTTGAAAGATGCGAAGCATGTCCGATGGGTAAAATGACTAAGACTCCATTTTACGGTATGATGGAGCGAGCTACGGACTTATTGGAAATCATACATACCGATGTGTGGTCCAATGAGTGTAGCATCGCTACGGTGGTTATCGTATGTTCTTACCTTCACGGATGACTTGAGTAGATATGGGTATATCTATTTCATGAAACATAAGTCCGAAACTTTCGAGAAGTTTAAGGAGTTTCAAAGTGAGGTAGAGAATCAACGTAACAAGAAGATTAAATTTCTACGCTCGATCGTGGAGGTGAATATCTAAGTTACGAGTTTGGCGAGCATTTAAAGAAGTGCGGAATACTTTCACAATTGACACCGGAACACCACAACGTAATGGTGTGTCCGAACGTCAGAATCGAACTCTCTTAGATATGGTTCGCTCTATGATGTCACTTACGATTTACCGCTATCATTTTGGGGTTATGCATTAGAAACACCGCATTCACTTTAAATAGGGCACCGCCTAAATCCGTTGAAACGACACCGTATGAATTATGGTTTGGGAAGAAACCTAAATTGTCGCTCCTTAAAGTTTGGGGATGCGAAGCCTATGTAAAGAAGTTACAATGACAAGCTTGAACCCAAAGCGAAAAATGCGCCTTCATAGGATACCAAGGAAACTATTGGGTATACCTTCTATCATAGATCCAAGGCAAAACATTCGTTGTTAAGAATGGATCCTTTCTAGAGAAGGAATTTCTCTCGAAAGAAGTGATCGAAGGAAAGTAGAACTCGACGAGGTTGTCGAACCTTCTCTCGAATTGCAGTAGCGCAAAGACCGAAGAAATTCCCGTGGTGCCCGCACCAATAAGAGAGGAAGCTAATGATGATGATCATGAAACTTCGCTGAAGTTGCTACTGAGCCTCGAGGTCAACGAGAACTCGTACCACCTGCATTGGTATGATTCCGTTATGAATGTCATGGTGGTGGACAACACCGATGACCCCGAGACATATGAGGAAGCGATGATGAGCCCAGATTCCAATAAATGGCAAGAAGCCATGAAATCCGAGATTGGATCCATGTACAAAACCAAGTATGGACTTTGGTGGACTTACCGGATGGCGGAAGGTCGTCGAGAACAAATGGATTTTCAAGAAGAAAACAGATGCCGATGGTAATGTTATCGTTTATAAAGCTAGACTTGTCGCAAAAGGGTTTCGACAAATTCAAGGAGTTGACAACGATGAGACTTTCTCACCCAGAAGCGGTTAAAGTCCGTGAGGATTATGTTAGCAATCGCATATTATGATTATGAGATATGGCAGATGGATGTCAAAACAGCATTTCTCAATGGAAACATTGATGAAGAGTTGTATATGATGCAACCCAAAGGTTTTGTCGATCCTAAAGATGCTAACAAGGTATGCAAACTTCAACGGTCCATCTATGGATTGAAGCAGCATCCCGGTTGGAATCAACGCTTTGATAAGGTAATCAAAAGTTTTGGTTTTATACAAACTTATGGAGAAGCTTGTATTTACAAGAAAGTGAGTGGGAGCTCAGAGCATTCTTAATACTATGTGGATGACATATTGTTGATTGGGAATGATGTAGACCTTCTTAATAGTGTCAAGGAATATTTGAATAATAGTTTTCAATGAAGGATCTTGGCTACTTACATATTAGGCATAAAGATTTATAGAGATAGATCAAACGCCAAATATCATTGTCACAGTACATATTTGGGCAAAGTTCTAAAGAAGTTTGGAATGGAAGAAAGCAAGAAAGGGTTCTTGCCCATGTTGCTCAATACGACCTTGAGTAAAACTCAAAGTCCGACATCGCGTAAGATAGAGAAAGGATGAGTAAGACTCCTATGCCTCACCATAGGATCTCTAATGTATGCCATGCTATGTACTAGACCCGACATTGCATATGCCGTTAGTTTAACTAGCAGATATCAAAGTGATCCAGAGTGGATCATTGACAATGTCAAAAACATCCTTAAGTACTTGAGAAGAACTAAGGATATGGTTCTTTCTTATGGAGGTGATGAACACTCGTTGTTAATGGTTACACCGATGTTAGTTGGAACACAGATCCGGATGATTCTAAATCACAACCGGATACGTATTTATTTTGAATGGTGCAACAGCTTATGGAGGAGTGCAAAGCAAAGCGTTGTGGCGAGATCTTCAACCGAATCGGAATACATGGTCGCCCGGAGGCTTCACAAGAAGCGATATGGATGAAAGAGTTCATTACAGGTGGGTGTGGTTCCAAGCGCTGGACCCAATGTCTATCTATCGTGATAACATGGGCGCCATAGCCAATGCGCAAGAACCAAGGTCACACAAGAAGTCAAGCATATCAAGTCGCTTTTCACGCTATTCGAGAACATATCCAGATGGGGATATAAAGATTTGCAAAGTACACAGATCCGAATGTGGCGATCCATTGACTAAACCTCTCCCGAGGGCAAAACATGACCAACACCAAACCGCCATGGGTGTTCGGATATTACCATGTAATCTAGATTAGATGACTCTAGTGCAAGTGGGAGATCTGGAGATATGCCCTAGAGGCAATAATAAATGTAGTTATTATTATATCTTTGTGTTTATGATAAATGTTTACATTCATGCTATAATAGTATTAACAAGGAAACCATTAATACTTGTGTGATTTGTAAACTTAATTTGAAGTCCCTAGTATAGCCTCTATACTTCACTAGCTTGTTGGTTGATTAATGATTGTGGTTTCCTATCATGAACATTGAGATGTTATCAACAACAAGATCATATCGTTAGGAGAATGATATGGTGGACATACTCCTATAGATAAGCGTAGCATAAAGATCAAGTCATTTCAATAGTTCAATTGCTATATGCTTTCGATACATAGTAACCTAATTCCTTCACCATGAGATCATGCATATCACCTTTACGGATGGATGCTTTGATGACATCAAACACCACACCGTGAATCGGGTGGCTATAAAGGTGGCATTAAGTGTTCGGAAAGTATTGGTTGAAACACATGGATCAAGAGGGGATTTGTCCATCCACATGACGGATAGATATACTGGGCCCTCCTTGGAATGTCATCCAATTAGCTTGCAAGCATGTGACTTGGTCACAAGGGATCACATATCACGAACGAGAAAAGAGTACTTATCAAGAACGAGGTTGAACTAGGTATGCGTAGATACCGACGATCATAAACTGGATAAGTAACATATCGTGAGACAAAGGGAAATTGGTATCGTATGTAAGTGGTTCATTCGATCGCAAAGTAATCGTGAGAAATATGGGGAGCCATATGAATTTCCAGATTCCTCTATTGGTTATTGTTCGAGAAGTGTCTAGATCATGTCCGCATAATTCACGAACCGTAGGGAGACACACTTAAGGATTGACGTTGTTTTGAGTAGTTATGGTATTATGAGAAAGAGACCGAATGTTGTTCGAGTCTCGATGGGATCCGGATATCACGAGGTGATCCGAATGGTACGGAGAATAAGATTCATATAAGGAAAGTCCTGCTGAGTTCGGGAATGATTCCTGTTTTCATCGGAATGTTCTAGAAGGTTCCGATTGTCCCAAGACCGGGGAAGGGTACATGAATGTGTCATTACTTATTGGAATGATTGCATCATGTACTAAGTGTTCTTGCTGTCCCAAATAAAGGATTAAATTGAATCCTAAAAGAAAAGTCAAATGTCCAGCTTGAAAGTCAAACCGCCAAAACAAGAAACTGGGAAACAAGCAAGAGGAGTTGGAACCAACCGGAGGAGGAGTTGGACCTCCAGTCGGCCAGCCCTAGGCCGAGTTGGGAGGGACTCCTCCCTCCTGGCGTGCCAAGACCCCTCCCATAAAAGGAGGGGCAGGCCTCGTGAGAGACACAAGTTTCACCTCTAGATCTCCTTTAGAGCCGCTTTGGTTTAGAGCTTCTAATTGCTTTAGCCAGGTTTAGAGCCTTCTAATTGGTTTAGAGCCTTCTAATTGGTGTGTCTAATTACTAGACCACTAATAGACTCTCTCATAAGCTCCACCATACCGCACCGCTTAAGGCGAAGCTCATGGGATTTCCCTCTACTTCCCAGACCACGCCGCCAGCCGCTAATCGCGAGGAGAGTGCTACAACCTCCGCCTCTTTGGAACAAGGAGAGGAATGTCTTCCGAAAACCGAACGTGTGACCGATCAAGGGAGCGCCAGGAACGTGGCGGGAAGGATCGCTCACACGATCTTGAGATCGGAAGAGTACGACTACATCACCCACGAGAATCCGCCTCGTTAAACGCTTTGGAATCTTCGAGGGTAAGTTATACCATCGACTCGTTGCTACAATCTAGTAGATAGATCTTGGCTTGTTTGTTTGTATGCGATAGAAAATTTTTGTTTTCCTTGCTACGAACCCCTACAGTAACTGGGTGGCTATAAAGGTGGCATTGAGTGTTCAGAAAGTATGGGTTGAGACACATGGATCAAGAGTGGGATTTGTCCATCCATATGACGGATATATATACTCTGGGCCCTCTCGGTGGAATGTCATCCAATTAGCTTGCAAGCATGTGACTGGCTCACAAGGGATCACATATCACGGAACGAAAAGAGTACTTATCCAGAACGAGGTTGAACTAGGTATGCAGAGATACCGACGATCAAAACCTCGGATAAGTAAACTATCGTTAGACAAAGGGAAATTGGTATCGTATGTAAGTGGTTCATTCGATCTCAAAGTAATCATAGAAATATGTGGGAGCCATATGAATTTCCAGATTCCTCTATTGGTTATTGTTCGGAGAAGTGTCTCGATCATGTCCGCATAATTCACGAACCGTAGGGAGACACACTTAAGGATTTGATGTTGTTGAGTAGTTATGGAATGATGAGTAAGAGACTGAATGTTGTTCGGAGTCTCCGATGGAATCCGGGATATCACGAGGAGATCCGAAATGGTTCGGAGAATAGGATTCATATAAGGAAAGTCTTGTTTCGGAGTTGGGGAATGATTCCGGTGTTTTCATCGGGAATGTTCTAGAAGGTTCCAGAAGGTCCGACACTCCGGAGGGGAAGGGTACATGAATGTGTCATGACAATGTGGAATGGTTGCATCATGTACTAGGTATCATGGCTGGGCAAAATAAAGGGAGAAATCAAATCCTAGTTTGAAAAGTCAAACGCCAATTTGAAAAGTCAAACGACAAGTTTGCTTGGTGGAGGGAGAGTAGGAAACCTACTTGGGGAGGAAGTCCTCCTCCACCTGGGGCCAAGGAGGCCGAGTTGGGGGAGGACTCCCTCCTCCCAACCGGCGCCCTCCCACCTATAAAAGAAGGGGCAGGGGTGCCCCCTCTCCCTACACCCAACACCACCCTAACCCTAGCCCTAGCCGCCGGCCTCCTGCAAGTCGCCGCCGGCCCTAGGGCTTCTCCTAGCCGCCGACTTAGGGCTTCTCCAAGCCATAGCCGCCAGCCAAGCTCCGCCCCTTGGTTCCCTCTAAACCCTAGATCGCCAAGGCCTCTCTCATAGTCCACCATAGCCCGCTTAAGGCAAGCCTCGCGAGATCTCCCTCTACTTCCGGTCCACGCCGGGTACACGGAATCACGAGAGTGATACAACCTTCACGCTTTGGAACAAGGGAGAGGAAGGTCTTCATCGAGTACCAACGGTGACCGATCATGAAGCGCCGTAACGCAAGCGAAAAGGATCGCTTCACGCGATCTTGAGATCGCAAAGAGTACTACATCACCCACGAGAATCTCGTTGACCGCTTTGGAATCTTCGAGGGTGAGTTCCTCTATCGACTCGTTGCTACAATCTAGTAGATAGATCTTGGCTTGTTTGTTTGCATGCGGTTGAAATTTTTTGTTTTCCATGCTACGAACCCCTACAGGAGGAGCACACAGTTGCTCTCAAGAATGAAGTTCAGGTCTTGAAGAATGAAGTGGCTGAGCTCAAAGAGATACTGAAAACTCAAGCTGATGTAATGAAGGCCAAGATGCAGAAATGTGAAGATGAGAAGCTGGCCCTGAAGGATGAGAAAAATAAGCTAGAGTATATGATTTTTGACCTCTTCAATGCCAAGGATAGTCTCCAGCAGAAGGTGAAGAAGATTAAGGAAATTTGTGATGATGAGTGAGTTGAATGAATGTGTTGATGTAATTACGACTGCTCATGTAATGTTGAACTACTGTGGTAGATTTGTTGTTGGAAGCAGTGCTGAACTACAAGTGATGTATGTGTTGTTGAATTTAGTGTTGAACTAATTGAGATGGAACCTTGTTAGTTTAACGGATCTATCTATGTTAAAACCTCATGTGTTATTGTTATTAGAAATGCTCTCCCTTTATATATTGTCATTTGAAATTAAATACCTTTGTTATTTCAAATGTGTTCCTTTGTAATCTTTGTGATCATTATTAGAGTAGTTGGTTAGGGTTGTCGAGGGTTCTCAACAACCTTTGTGATCATTATTAGAGTAGTGGTTTAGGTTTGTCGAGAACCCTCGACAACATATGTAACCATTTTTATAGTAGTTGGTTAGGGTTGTCGAGGGTTCTCGACAACCTTTGTAATCATTTAAAAGAATAGTCTTACAATGCATCATAGTAAAAAGGTACAACATAGATTCCACAGGAACATAGTTTTCCACAGAATACATAGTTTTACACAATATCATAGTCTTAGACTCTAAGTTGGTTCCAATCATCAACATAGTCTTGGACAGGAACATAGTTTTGCACAGTAGAGATAGTTTCAAACACACAAGAACATAACATAGATAGTTTCATACACAGAAACATATTCACTCCTTGAGCCGAGTTGTTGGCCTTAGTATTTTTGTTGTACTTATGGTGGTGTGCTTCAAAGATTGAGGTAGCCCTTCATCTTGTTTGTGAGCTTTGGTTCTCCCAATCGGTCCTAGGGATCACATTTGATGAATTTGTGGCCCTTGGAGCTGAGAAGGCCTGTCTTGCCCTTGGAGCTGGAGGTGTTGGTGCTGCCCTTGGAGCTGGAGGTGTTGGTGCTGCCCTTGGAGAAGGCACAAGAGTGCTCTGTGATGTAGAGCGGTCATCTGTGTTTGTCTCGTTGACCTACAAACACAAATAAATATGAGTATTGCAATATGAGAAGGCACAACAGTACATGAAAGAGTATTGCAATATGAGACAACCTTCTGCTATGCTTTCCTTACAGCTAGCTCAGGCCTGAGCTTAACAGGACAAGATGTGTACCTATGACCCAACTGATTACAATTACTACAGGTGATGGTGGCCATCCTAGAAGTATCTCTAGGTGCAGGTACCTCAAATGCACCCTTCCTCCTCTTAGTTTGCTTTCTGCCAGGCTTTTTTCTGAAAACTGGAGGGTCTATGTCTGGGTAAGGTGTCTTTGGCCAAGCATCGACCTAGGATTGATGGATAGATAATATGTTTGTAAGCTTCCTTATACATGGGTTTCTTGAAAAGTCATGCACGTAATCCTCCTCGAAACTGCTCGAGCTTCATAATGATGTAAATTGCATGATTGCAAGGAATTCCTATCACATCCCAATATTCGCAACCACGTGTCTTTGCTCTAAGATCAACAACATGCACTCCAGCCCACTTGTGCCAACCCGCCACGCACCAATAGCGATTTTTAGGACTACATGTTCTTGAGAACTTTTTAGTGCTTCTAATTTATCCGAGTAGAAAGGTGTGATTTCCCATCTTGTAAGCTCGCTTCTCCTTTTGCACTATACTTGACCATCAACTTGTCAATGATGCCTTGATCATGGACCTAATAGGCTTGCCCTTACATCAAGTATCATATTGTTGAAAACCTCACTTAGATTATTGACAAGTGAGGTCTGCCTTGCGCTTGGTGTCAAATGCATGTCCGCCCAAGCTTCCATGTATTTGCATAAGCCAATTATAGGCAGGCTCACAACCCCTTTGAATCTCCTCCATTGCAGCATCAAATCTAGTCTTGGTCCATGAGTAGCTAGCTTGTAAAATCAACTTCCTAAGCTCTTCCCCATTAAATCTAGCTGATTTGAAGTTGGCATAAATATGCATGAGATAAAACCTTTGAGGAGAATTGGGGAAAACATGGGAAACAGCCTTGAGCAAACCCTGAAATCCAGCCTTGTTGTTAGAAAACAAACACAAAGCTGAATGGGGAAAAAAGCATAAATACAAAGCCTTGTTGTTAGAAAACTCACCTTTTTCCTGTCAGATATGATGGTGTAATTCCCAAATTTCCCTGACATTCCTATGCAACATTTGAGCTGGGTAAGAAACCACAACCAGCTAGCAGTATCCTCTTTGTCCACTACACAAAATGCCAAGGGAAATATATTGTTGTTCCCATCTCTCCCAGTGGCAGCCAAAATTTGTTGCCCAGTTGTTTGTTTAATGAAGCATCCATCCAGACCTAAATTAATTACATAAAAGCATGTGTAAGATGAAACATGACCAAAGACTAGCAACATAATGCACATTTTGACTACAAAGAAACACATGAACTAACCTATGAAGGGCCTGCATCCATCAAGAAAACCTTGTCTAGAAGCACCTAGACAGATAAACAGTCCATGGAACCTGGGATTTGCACTAGGATGCTCCAACAACTCTTTGGTTGTAACAATACATCTGCTACCAGGATTTGTGTCCAAGATAGCTTGCAGGTAATCTCCCAACCTTGTGTACTGCTTCTTCTGATCACCTATGAAAACACTAAAGGCCTTTTGCCTTGCCCTGTAAGCCATGCTCCTTGGCACATTCACTCCAGAATTTATCTTTGCATTATCAATGAGTGTGTCAACAGTTGTACTTGGATCTGTTCTAATTGCTTGCTCATACTGAGCTGCCAGCCAATCTATAGTGACCTTGGTCTTCTCTCCATGAGGGATGCAAGTGTGCAAAGGGTTAAACTTTCTTATGCATAATGTATTCTCATTCTTAATGATGGAGGCAGACAAAAAGAATGGGCATCCTAATTTCAGTCCATCTTTAGTACATTTGACAATGATTCTGTCAGGGTGGTTTATGTGGTAACCATAGTTTCTAAGCTGAGCAATGTGATAGTTCCTAAGAGCTATCCTAAATTGGTAGACATCTGTGAAGCACAATTTCAGGGCAAACTGCTGGTGTGCATCAGCCCTAGACTCATCATACCAGACCATCTTCTTTAGTTTCTTCACCCTCCTCTTCTGCCCACTTGGCAACACCCACTTTGGCACAAAACCATCATCATCACTGTCAGGCAAATCATCTAGGCTACTGTCATCATCACCTGAAGGTATGAAATAGTAGTCATCAACTACCTCTTCTTGATAATGTGATCTGCTTGATGTGGGGCCTTTCTGTTGGAATTATGCCCTAGAGGCAATAATAAAGATGTTATTATTATAATTCTTGTTCATGATAATGTTTATATTCCATGCTAGAATTGTATTAAGCGGAAACTTTAATACTTGTGTGGTTTGTGAACAACACCGTGTCCCTAGTACGCCTCTATGGACTAGCTCATTGATTAATGATGGTTAAGGTTTCCTAACCATGGACATGAGTTGTCGATTAATAATGAGATCATATCATTGGGAGAATGATATGATGGATGTATCAAACTAAGCGAAGCAATTAGATTGCATCGTGTTCGTCTCATGCTTTTTCTTATGTCAAATATTGTATTCCTTAGACCATGAGATAATACAACTCCTGGTATCTAAGAAATCTTTGAGGTCATCAAACGTCATCTTATGAGAGGGTGATCATAAAGGTGTCTCGTGTGATCGGAAAGTATCATTGGGTTGTATGTATCGAGATGGGATTTGTCCTCCCAAGTTGGAGAGATATACTTGGGCCCACTTTAATCGATATCAACACCGCTTGCAAGCATGTGGTTAAGGAGTTAATCACAAAGTGATATCGGATTACAACGAGTAAAGTACTTGCCGTGAACAAGATTGAACTAGGTATGACGCATCGACGATCGAATCTCGCAAGTAAAATATCGCGACGAAGGGAATATATATATGGGATTGATTGAATCCTGGCATCGTGGTTCATTTGATATGATCATCGATGAATGTGTGGGAGTCAATATGGGTTTCCGGACTCCGCTTGATTATTGATAGAAGATCATGTCTCGCATATTCTCGAACTCAAGGGTCACGCACTTAACGTGTCTTGACGCTAGGATAGATTGGATAATTGGTTTATGAGTTTTTGTTGAGTCTCGATGGGATCCGACATCACGAGAGGTCGGAATGGTCCGGAGAATAAGATTCATATAAGGCGATGTAGTTTTGGAGTTCGAATTGTTAGGATTAATCGGTATTGTACCGGAAGCTTCTAGAACCTTCCGGAAGGGTACCAATGTGGACCCACCTTCCGGGAGGGGGCATGGGCCTATGAGGGAGTGCCCTGGCCGCATTGGGCCAGGGGCACAAGGCCCCATAGGGCCCAGCCGGCCAAACTAGGGATAAACCCTAGTTGGAGCTTCTAGAAGGGGGGGTCCTTGCCCCCCACTCCTCCCTCCTTGCCGCCGGTTCTGGGCTTGGGGGAGGGGTTAGGGCTGGCGCCCACCCCTCTATATATAGAGGGATGGGTCGCACCACCCCACACATCCTCCTCAACCCTAGCCACCCTGCTGCCCTCCTCTCTCTCTCCCTCCCGACTGCGTGTAGGTGAAGCCCTGCTGCAGAAACTCTCCACCAATTGCACCGCACCGTCGCGTTGTAGATCCAACCCATCTCTCCACAATACTTGCTGGACCAAGGAAGGAGGAGACGTCGAGGTGCACGCAGCATCTCGGGAGGCATCGCCACTTGCGGTGCTAGATCGGATCGGATCACGAGGAGAAGGCAGTGCGACTACATCACCCACGTTCGACGAACGCCCGATGCTTGAATCTTCAAGGGTATGAAGATCCAATCTAATCTCTCTCGTTGTTTGCATCTCCTAGATTAGATCTTGGCCTTCCGCTCAGATCAGAATTTTTTGATTTACTATGTTGCGAAACCCTTCATTTTCCCCTTCTTATCCTTCTCAGAAATAAACTCCTCTTCATCCACATCCTCTGGTTCCCTCTCTTCCTCCTCCTCTTCTTCTTCCTCATACAACTCTTCCACATCAGTTTCCCCTTCAAAGTGTACAGGAGATTCTCCTCTCTTCTTGTTATTGTGCCCATCATGTCCACCTTGTCTCTTCCTCTTCAATTCCTTTATGTACTATAGCTATAACGCAACAGCCTTGTCATGATCAGCTTTGTAATCATGCTGCAGCTCATGCATCCATTCATCATCAGAATCCACTTCATCAACAGCCTTATCATAATCAGCTGGTTTGCCCAGCCCAAAATTGCAGCTCTGTTGTGTTCCTATATAGAGGCATTCTGACATATCCATAGCAACTGGATATACATTCTCCTCCTCACTAATATATGACACTCCATCTCTGTCCACCCTTAGTATCAATGGGTCTTGTGATGGGATGTCAGCCTCAGTTTCTTCTTTATTCAGTCCAGGTGGCACATCTGAATTGTGTCTGATCACTATCAAGTTAAGAACTTGTAGCACCCCGGGTAAAACCACCACTAGAAGTCGTTGTTGTTTGTATTTGTGCATCATCATGCCTACATCATCATGTCATCATGCATATGTTTGTCTAAAACTATTTCCAAAAAGTCCTATTTGGTTGTCTACAAATAGCCTCCTCTCTATTTCAAATATCAAACCCCGGTCATTACGAATATTTTAATGTAAAAACTAATTGCAAAATGTTTTGTTTTAAATATAAATAATAAAATATTTTATTTAAAACCCTGGGGAGGCATACAACCGGCCAGGCCCAATAGGCCCAACCGGAGTCCACCTATAGCCTAGATTTCTAAACCCTAATCCCCTACCCAACCCCAAACCCTAGACCATCTATCTACCCAATCCCAACCCCCACACCCTCCCGCCACCGGACACAACCCCATCCCAGTAGCTTGCAAGGCCCACCCTGCCACCACCTGGCCCACCCCTTTTCCTGACGCGGTCAACCACTCACGCGCGCGGCAGCATGACTCACGCAACCCCACCTCCCTGATTCTCTCCTTCCACCCGAGACGCGCCGCTGTGCCTCCTCCCTTCATGAGCAACGGTTGCCGACCTGCTCCTCCCTTCTGAGCTGATCGGCACACCTCCGCTGGACCTCTCCTTCCCCGGCCACCGTCACCCCTCGCCGCGTCCCCGAGGCCACTCCCCGAGGTCCCCAAGCTCCACCACCGCGCCCTTCACCCGGCCACCTGCGATGCCCGCCTCTTCCTCCTAGAGCTCGTGGCTGCGCCTCCTCGGCTGGGTTTGTCGTTGTCGTCGACCTCATATTCGCCCAAGCTGGCCTCTGTCGCCCTTCCTCCTTGAACCGTTCTCTGCTCGCAGGTCGGCGCCGCCTGCAGGAGTCACTCCGCCGCCGGCCTTAGGTATCCACACGCCTGTAGGTTCTGCCACGCCCAAGGCCCCTTCCTCTGCGGCCACCGTAGGCTCTCTCCTCCTCGGCGTTTCTCTCGGTAAGGAGGTGATGACCGCTGTGTGTGCCCGTTTTCTGTTCAGTCATGTGGTCCTGCCGGATGTGTCTAGATGAAGTATTGGCATATATGTGTGAGTTTCTTCTTAGATACAACCTCAGGATGATGTGCTAACCGTTGGCTACTGTTGCCATTTTCGGGACCTTTGGTGGGATCGCTTGGCTTCGGTGTCGACGAGACATAATAACACAACCATTTCGATAGGATTTTCCTCATCGTCAAGACCAATTCGATGTCGTGCTATGGACGTCAAGATCTACTTCTGTTTGCATCGACCGGTGCTTGCAAATGGTGAATGAGTGGGAACCTCAAGCTCGCCTTCACGGAATCCGAACTCTCGGCACGACAAAGCCCCGTCCCCGGATCCAATGGTTGAGACCCTGAAGACCGATTCCCCAAACCCTCGGAATCCCAAGATCGCCATTCGATGTGTGACCCCTATCCGAGACCCTCATATTTTTATAATATATGATATTGATCTTGTTGCATATTAAATGAACATGTTGCATACATATTGTGAGTGTTTGGGGGTATCTAGATGATTCACCTAAATTAAATATGGAGTCCATATGTGGTTAATCTAGTCTTACATTGGCTCCAATTAAATTTCAGTAGCGAACCGGTGACATATTTTGCCTTGCTAATGCAACATTTAAAATGCGGGCTAGCTAAACAATATGAACCTATTAAATTATTGTCAGAACCCTGGTTCCGCTTAATATTGCCTAATTGCATCGCATCCTTGCCATGCCATAACATCATACATGCATCATGCCCGATCTTTTTCCGTAATATTAAATAGTGCATCCGGTGTTTCTTCTAGTGCTTTGCTTCTTCACGGATTAGGCCGATGAGTTGATGCGAGAGTCGACCCGATCTTCGGATAAACCTTCGGCAATGTTTTTCAGGCGAGCATTCTCCCTCTTTCTACCTATTTTACTTTATAGTATTTATTTCCTCCTGTTGATCTATTGCTATATGTGTTGCGATGCTCTATTTTTCGTACCCGTGATATCCCTTGCAGCCTTATATTGCCTTGGACACATCCTATTACCTGTTGTTTGGTAGATAGTTGGACTTGCGCGTCCTATTACCTTGAAAACACCGGAACCATTCTCCAACCCCGAAACAAGACTTTCCTTATATGAATCTTATTCTCCGGACCATTCCGGATCTCCTCGTGATATCCCGGATCCCATCCGAGACTCCGAACAACATTCAGTCTCTTACTCATCATTCCATAACTACTCAAACAACGTCGAATCCTTAAGTGTGTCTCCCTACGGTTCGTGAATTATGCGGACATGATCGAGACACTTCTCCGAACAATAACCAATAGAGGAATCTGGAAATTCATATGGCTCCCACATATTTCTACGATTACTTTGCGATCGAATGAACCACTTACATACGATACCAATTTCCCTTTGTCTCACGATAGTTTACTTATCGGAGGTTATGATCGTCGGTATCTCTGTATACCTAGTTCAACCTCGTTACTGATAAGTACTCTTTTCTCGTTCCCGTGATATGTGATCCTTGTGATCCAGTCACATGCTTGCAAGCTAATTGGATGACATTTCACCGAGAGGGCCCAGAGTATATCTATCCGTCATATGGATGGACAAATCCCACTCTTGATCCATGTGTCTCAACCAATACTTTCTGAACACTCAATGCCACCTTTATAGCCACCCAGTTACGATGTGGTGTTTGATGTCATCAAAACATCCATCTGGTAAAGGTGATATGCATGATCTCATGGTCGAAGGAATTAGGTTACTATGTATCAGAAAGCATATAGCAATTGAACTATTATAATGACTTGATCTTTATGCTACGCTTATCTATAGGAGTATGTCCACCATATCATTCTCCTAACGATATGATCTTGTTGTTAATAACATCTCAATGTTCATGATAGGGAAACCACAATCATTTATTAACCAACAAGCTAGTATTATGAATAGGCTTTACTAGGGACTTTAATTTAAGTTTACAAATCACACAAGTATTAATGTTTCCTTGTTAATACTATTATAGCATGAATGTAAACATTTATCATAAACACAAAGGTATAATAATAACTACATTTATTATTGCCTCTAGGGCATATCTCCAACAGTCTCCCACTTGCACTAGAGTCATCTAATCTAGATTACATGGTAATATACCGAACACCCATGGTTTTTGTCTGGTCATGTTTTGCCCTCGGGAGAGGTTTAGTCAACGGATCCGCCACATTCAGATCTGTGTGCTTTGCAAATCTTTATGTCCCCATCTTGGACATGTTCTCGAATAGCGTGAAAACGTAGCTTGATGCCTTGACTTCTTGTGTGACCTTGGTTCTTGCGCATTGGCTATGGCGCCCATGTTATCACAGTAGATAGACATTGGGTCCAGCACTAGGAACCACACCCGACTCTGTGAGCACCAAATAACAATTATTTAAGTATAAAACTAATCCCGATGGTAGATGAAGGGGTAGCGTGCGACCGCGATCACATCAACCTTTGATCCGTTTCCCACGCGCCGTCACCGTTCCTCGCTAGCTTCCGTTTATTGCAAAGACCGCTTTGAGTTACAAATATGAGCAACGAACCAAGATCAAATACCCGTGCACTACTACGAGTACTAGTGAGATACACATCAATAACATGTATATCGAGATATACCTTTCTTCTTGATGTTGCCGTTCTTCAAATCCGCCAAGTACTTTGGGCAACTCCGCTTCGGTGACCTTCTCCCTTGGTAAAAGCACTCAAGATCGTGCTTAGGTCAGCCTTGGTCTTCTTCGTCTAGCGGTAACTTTCTTACCACCCTTCTTGAAGTGTCCTTCCGCTTAGACTTGCCTTTCTTGAATTTGGTGGTCTTATTGACCATCAACACTTGGTGATCTTTCTTGATCTCCACTTCGCAGATTTTAACATGGAGAAGAGTTCGCAATGCTTGTTCATGCTTTGCATCTTGTAGTTCATCACAAAGTTCTTGTAACTTGGTGGTAGTGATTGGAGGACACGGTAAATCCCCAAAGCATTAGGAATCACTATACCCAAGCTTTGAAGTTTGTTTGCGTGCGGACATCTTAAGCACATGCTCACTAATCTGAGCCCTCTTCCATCTTGCGGTTAAAGAACTTTTGAAGCCTCATAACTCTCAACCGCGCGTGAGTCTCAAAAATCAATTTGAGTTCACGGAAAATATCATGTGGTCGAATTCTCAAACCTCTTATGAAGCTCAATTCCAAACCATACAAGATAACACCTCGAGCGTGGATCGATTCTTCGGCGAGGTAAACGTTATTTACTTCATCGGTAGCATCACCGCAGCGGAGTCACCAATGGTGCATCCAAAGACATAGGTCAAATTACCAATTGTGAGGACAATCCTCAAATTGCGGAACCAATCCGCGAAGTTGCTTCCATTGTTTTTCAACTTTTCTTTCTCTAGGAATGCATTAAAATTGATGGTAGGGGCCGCCATTGATCTACAACATATTTGCAATAGTTTAGACTAAGTTTATGACAAATTGAGTTCTAATTAATAGTTAAATTAATCTAGGTGAACTCCCACTCAAAACAATATCCCTCACATTGTTTTAGTGATCACACGAACCAAATCCACCACATTAACACAGATCATCACGAGAGTTGATATAATTTCAATGGCGAACAATCGACATGTTCATCATATCTTCTATATGATTCATGCTTTACCTTTCGGTGATCCGTGTTCCGAGACCATGACTGTACATGCTAGGCTCGTCAAGATCAAACCTTAGCTTCCGCATGAGCAAATTTGGCTTGCTCACGTTGTATACACTTGCGGAATCTAACACACCCGATCATCATGTGGTGCTTCGAAACAACAAGCTTTAGCAACGGTGCTAACTAAGGATGAACACTTTAGAACTTGAAATTCATGTTCATGAGGGATCATGTTATAATGCTACCGTCGTTAACTAGGCAATACAAGATGCATAAAGGATTAACATCACATGCAATTCATAATATGTGATATGATATGGCCTTTCTTCTTTGTGCTTCCGATCTCCATCTTCAAGCACGAACATGATCTCCATCATCACCGGCATTGCATCAAGGTCAATGACGCTTCTCCATGGTTGTCGTCCACCGGCTTCAACTATTACAACTACTTTGAATAGACACGCGGGTCTTAACAAAAAGACAACCATATGGCTCCTGCCGGTAGCCAACTTACAATAAGGAACATTGCATACATCAAATATAATCACAATCATTGGCCATATCACATCACAGCACACCCCTGCAAAACAAAGTTAGACGCCTCTACTTTCTTTGCATGTTTTACGTGGTTTGGGGCTTTCAATAAGTGTCGTTCTAACTTACGAAAATGAACCACAACATTTATACTAGTATTGACAATCACCCGTTGTAAATTGAATCTTAACTATGCTGGGAGAAACAGGCACCCGCAAAGCCACTTATGCAATACAAGTTGCATGTCAAGCGTGGAGCAAGTCTCATGAACGATGTCATGTTAAGTTAGCCCGGGCCGCTTCATCCCAACATCCCGCAAGATGCAAAGTACACAAGAAGAAATCGACAATAAAAGCATCAACGCCCACAATGACCATTGTGTTCTACTCGTGCAACAGATCTACATATATACACGGCTCTGATACCACTGTAGGGTTTCGTAGCATGGAAAACAAAAAATTTCTACCGCATACAAACAAACAAGCCAAGATCTATCTACTATATTGTAGCAACGAGTCGATGGAATAACTCACCCTCGAATATTCCAAAGTGTTTAACGAGAGCGGATTCTCGTGGGTGATGTAGTCGTACTCTTCCCGATCTCAAGATTGCGTAGACGATCCTTCCGGCCAAGGCTCCTGCAGCAGCTCAATGATCGGTCACACGCTCGGTACTGACGAAGACCTTCCTCTCCCTTGTTCCAAGAAGTGACGGAGGTTGTAGCACTCTCTCGCGATTCCCAAGACAACGGCGTGGTACCGGAAGTAGAGGGGAGATCTCGCAGGGCTTCGCCTTAAGCCGGAGCGAGTATGGTGGACTATGAGAGAGATCCTCGGCGATCTAGGGTTTAGACGCAACAAGGAGGAGGTGCTAGGGTCGGCGTCTAGGGTTTGGGGCTTGCCCAAGTCGGCGGCAACAGGAGGTGGCGGCGCCGGGCTAGGGTTTTGGGTGGAGATCTTGTGTACTAGGAGGGGCAGCCCTGCCCCTCCCTTTATAGGTGGGAGGCGCCGACCAAGGGGAGGGGAGTCCCTCCCCAACTCAGATCCCAAGTGGGCCGGCGGTGGAGGAGGAACTCCTCCCCAACTCGGTTTCCCACTTTCCCTCCACTTCCCAAAACAGTCGTTTGACTTTTCAAATTGGCGTTTGACTTTTCAAACTAGGATTTGATTAAACCCTTTATTTTGTTCAGCGATGATACCTAGTACATGATGCAATCATTCCAACTTGGTATGAAACATTCATGTACCCTTCCTTCGAGTCTGGGACATTCCGAACCTTCTAGAACATTCCGATGAAAACTCCTAACCATTCTCCAACCCCAAACAGACTTTCCTTATATGAATCTTATTCCTGACCATTCCGGATCTCCTCGTGATATCCGGATCCCATCCGAGACCGAACAACATTCGTCTCTTACTCATCATTCCATAACTACTCAAATAACGTCAATCCTTAAGTGTGTCTCACGGTTCGTGAATTATGCGGACATGATCGAGACACTTCTCCAAACAATAACCAATAGAGGAATCTGGAAATTCATATGGCTCCTACATATTTCTACGATTACTGCGATCGAATGAACCACTTACATACGATACCAATTTCCCTTTGTCTCACGATAGTTTACTTATCCGAGGTTATGATCGTCGGTATCTCGCATACCTAGTTCAACCTCGTTCTCGATAAGTACTCTTTCTCGCTCCGTGATATGTGATCCCTTGTGAGCACCACATGCTTGCAAGCTAATTGGATAACATTTCACCGAGAGGGCCCAGTATATCTATCTCATATGGATGGACAAATCCCACTCTTGATCCATGTGTCTCAACCAATACTTTCGAACACTCAATGCCACCTTTATAGCCACCCGATTACGGTGGTGTTTGATGTCATCAAAACATCCATCCGGTAAAGGTGATATGCATGATCTCATGGTCGAAGGAATTAGGTTACTATGTATCAGAAAGCATATAGCAATTGAACTATTATAATGACTTGATCTTTATGCTACGCTTATCTATAGGAGTATGTCCACCATATCATTCTCCTAACGATATGATCTTGTTGTTAATAACATCTCAATGTTCATGATAGGGAAACCACAATCATTTATTAACCAACAAGCTAGTATTATGAAGAGGCTTTACTAGGGACTTTAATTTAAGTTTACAAATCACACAAGTATTAATGTTTCCTTGTTAATACTATTATAGCATGAATGTAAACATTTATCATAAACACAAAGATATAATAATAACTACATTTATTATTGCCTCTAGGGCATATCTCCAACACGAGGATCATACTATCACGTAGCGAGGCTCCGGTGAGTCTTTGGATGCTTGACCTCCGACTCCTAGGAACCCACTGTGTCTTGAACGTCACAGTGGTGGGCATGGAGACTCTTCCTCTCCGATTCCTGCCCTTCCCGTACGGGCCGTAGAGCCGCACCCGCCAGCGAAGCGGAAGAAGGAAGAAAATAAGGAAGAGAAGAAAGAGGAGAAGAAGGTCCGGAGGACTCCTCCTGTCTTCAACTTGAGAGAGCTTGACTCGTAAGTTTTCTTTGCAATGTGTTTTCTTTACTGTTTACTTTGTACTTGTACCAATTTGTCTGTGTGCAGGCACTCTTCCAACGACTCCTCTAGCGATGGTGCTCGTGAGATGATGGGGGAGTCGAAAGTCGCTTCTCCTCCTCCTCAGACGGTGGCTACCTCTGAGGGCGCTGCTCCGAACCCTCCTCCGCAGGAGGTTCAGGTGGTTGCGCCTCAGAATTTTGCTAGCGGACCTTCGGCGTCGTCATCGGATCATGTAAGTAGTTCTATCTCCTGCCACGGGGGGAGCCCCCAAGCATTTGTAAAAGAGTTTTCTTGTTTTGTTCTTCCTTCGAGTCTCGGGGGGAGCCCCCGAGCGTTTTCATGTGTGTATTTTGCTTCTGTTCTTTTCTGTTGGGCATAGCACCCGAGTCATTTTCCTGACTAGTAGGTCTTCTTCCTGTAGCCCTTTGTGCAGGATGCCAAGCGACTGGTGCAGGAGCACCTGGTGCTGGAGGCCAGCCTCAAACAACTTCAAGGTGCTGTTATGCCTTTGATGTTTTTCTTCTTCGTGTATTCTTGTCCTGTCATCTAACGCTTGTATTTTTTTGAATGCGGAGGAGCATAACACCTCCCTTCGTGAGATTGATGCTCTCAAAAAAGAGCCTCGGTCAAGCAGAGAAGAAGGCCGAGGTCGCCGTTGGTGCGAAGGAGCGCCTTGAGCGAGTCAGCTCGCGCCGAGGCTAAGGAGCCCTGCCGGGAGGCCACGGACATGAGGAAGCTTGCCACCGCTGCGATCGCGTGAAAGAGGTGGTCGCAAGCTCATGGCGGCTGCCAAGGCTGTTTCGGGTGAGTATCTTCCCTTGCATCTTTTTGGTTTGCTTGTCTTTCTTCGGTGCTTTGTTCATTCCTTCTCTTTATTGTCTCGGATGCATGGCATCGAGTTTGACCATGCGGTGCTCGAGCACGAAGTGCTCGATGATGCTCTGCACGGTCGAAGATCGCCGCAGACCGCCGTCCAACTCGCCGCCAAGGCCAAGGAGGTCCTTGAACGCTTCTACAAGGAGCTTGTCCCAAGGGCGCGACCCTTGATGATGTTGACGCCCGCGAGGCGCGCGGTCACCGGCACTGGCGCAAGCGCAAGCAGAAGGGCATCGGCGCATCCGTCGGGCTGGCCATGGCTTTGGCTACTGGAGCGGAGCTGGATCTTCCCCAGATCACCTCCCGGATGCCGACGACTGCGGATGGATCCGAGGCCTTCTACCTATTCTCGCTTTGTCAGAAGATATTGGCCAAAGCTAATTGATCTGGCGGCCGAGTACTGGCTGTGCAGGGAAGCCAAGACGAGGCAATCCGGCTCCGAGGCTACTCAGGGTGCCGCATCCTAGGCACTGTAGCTGAGGATAGTTGTAGTATCTTTTGTTGTAATTATGTTGATGAACAAATCCTTGTGCCACGTAGTGACTTTTGATGCACTTAATGAATTCGTTGGGTTGTGTTCTTCTTCGTCTGAGTGTTCACGTCTTTGCCTTTCTGCTGATCTAGGGTCCTTCGGGTGCTGATCCCGTTGACACCTCGCCTGCCGCGCGGCTGCGACCCTCTCTAGATGATTCATCACAGCTTGCTTTTCTTCGGGACCGTGTTCGTAGTCTCGAAAAGGAGTTACTTGGGGTGCGTGGCCATGCCGATGTTTGGAAGTCCAATGATCGCGTCTTGCCAGAGAGGAGTACTTGATGGCGGAATTGCTTCGGTTATCCGAGCAGCTTCAGTAAGTTTCTTCGAGTTGCCTATTTTTCGGATCGCTTTGGCATTACATCTTACTTTGTGCAAGTATTGCAGGTGCTAACCTTGCTCCAAGGGAGGAGAAGGAGCGTGTTGCTGTTTGGGTCAATTATTTGACTCAACAGGACATGGAAGCCGGTGGGTTCTTCTGGATGGATCGTGACCGTGCTATGGTCCTTGCGACGGTGCAAGATCGCGTTCACCAAGTGTCGCGGGTGCTTCGTCAGGTGCAGACTTCGCTCGCGTCGGTTCTGTATGTGATGTTTCCGTTGGATGCTACGCCGGCAACCCTTTCTGGTCTTCTGTCGAAGTTTCAGAGCGTGAATCATGTCAAGGAGTTGGTGCGGCATCAGCTCGTCGCGGGAGTGAAGGCTGCATTGTCCCTTGTGAGGCTGCATCGGCTTGATGTAGATCTGTCTCATGGCTGGACCACCCTCGACGGATGGTGGTGTGTGGGATATCGCCGCATTACGCGTCAGCAAGGGTATGTCAAGAGTGTAACACCTCGAATCGGACCTATGCAAATTTGGGCAAAATTCACCAAACCCGCATAGAAACGATTCAAAGGTGCTCACCAGCACTTTCGGGTGGAAAACGGTAATAACATTACACAAGTCCTCGATGGGACCCACGTAGCAGATATATATAACAACTCAAAGAGTCAAGAATATGTATTATATACAGAGATCCAAATCACCTTGAAAATGATAGGCGTCCGACTACGGACAAGATGCAAATGGGGCTAAGAGCCTGAAGAATAACCAATGGCGCCATAACCCCTGTGCCAAGCCGGAAGGGTAACCCCGCTAACGACGCCGATCTCAAACCTGCTTAAACAAAAGGGTGCCGACAAAGGGCAAAGGAAAAGAAGGAGCGTCAAGATCGAGGCCAAGACACGGCGAGGCTAGATTCGCGGTCCTCGCCACATAGGTATGGTGGATCGAGCGCACAAAGATGCACTAAACAACCTATAGAGACTCGATACAACCTGGCGGCTATCGAGAGGGTAAGAAAGACCTATTCGGATCCAACCGGATGCTATCATCAAACAAACCCATCTCGGCGTTTCCCTCGAGACCATCGAGGAAGTCAACCGAGGAACTCACACGGTTGGCTTTACTTATTCAATTATAGTTGCGACACTTTACTAGTCGTTTAAATAATCGTCACGATAAAGTAAGCAGTGGGCACTTTTAGTTGACCATTCCGTTATAGTTGCGTAATTACTAATCAAATAGATAGCATGATATAATCCCAAAACCCAGCAGTTGTTGGTACTTTTATTCAGCCAATTCCGTTGTAGTTGCCATACTTACTAGTCAGTACAACGGCCGCCGACAACCAAACAAGCAATTGTGGGCGTATTAATTAGCCATTCCATTATAGTGAAGCTGATTACTAGTCATTATAAGTCAAATTTATAGCAAGAACTTTAGTTATGCTTGTCTATGATCGAGATATCATGCTCCAAGTCGTCCATATCCGCGACACGGCTTTGAGAAAGTTTTACCCGCCGGTGCACCAATAGCAACACACGCTCGATCAACCTCGAAAACCAAATCAAAACCCAACGAGGCTTTCACGATGAACAATCACAGATTCAGAATATTTGGGGCCACCCTTAAGTAGATTCCAGAACGGCTAGCTGACTCGAGACGGCCTCAAGGTTTGTGGGGCCAGAACGATCGGGAACCCGAAAGTGTGGCTGGGCTTGTCGCTACCACGTAAACGGTCACAATTCCTAACAAGACAGCAGTGCTCCTCGCACAATCGTAAATAAAGCAGTAAAGCATGGCATAAGTACAGGATAGTAAATAAAACCTCAAACTAGTTTGTGGCCCCAAGAAATAAGACTGAATCAAGCTCTGGCTCAGGGGGGTCCCATATACCTCCCGGATGTGGATAGCGCGATAAATCAAGGAACAAGTATCAAGTACTCGGGGTCTTACGGGACACAAGTGGGCGTTCGGAAACCAAATATTTTCAATCACCCACCGATTCCTCTGCTTATTTCAATTTTAGTTGTTAAACAGAAATTAAAGTGAGCAATAAGTAAAACTAGAATCATCTCCAACCTCAACATGCGGCAATATATCAGCAACTGTGGCATATGACGATACACATCAGCACTTGAGCAAGCAACTACGACGCGCAAGTCCAACTATCTACCAAACAACAGGTAATAGGATGTGTCCAAGGCAATATACGGCTGCAGGGAATAACACGGGTACGGAAACTAAGCATCGCAACACAGATAGCAATAGATCAACAGGAGGGAAGTAAATACTATAAAAGTAAGATAGGTAGAAAGGGGGAGATGCTCGCCTGAAAACATTGTCGAAGGTTCAACCGAAGATCGGGTCGACACTCGCATCAACTCAACGGCCTTATCCGCGAAGAAGCAAATCACTAGAAGGAACACCGGATGCAATATTTAATACTAAGGTAGAAGATCGGCATGGTGCATGTATGATGTATGACATGGCAAAGATGCGATGCGATTAGGTCATATTAAGTGGAACTGGGGTCCCGACAATTGATTATATTGTTCAAGTTATATAATTACCCCGCAAATTAAATGTTGTTTAGCAAGACAACAGATGGAACCGGTTCGCTACACATGTTTAAATGAGGCCAATATAAGACTAGATTTGCCCGCATATGGGCCCCATATTTTATTATTAGGTGAATCGGTATAAGGCCCCCAAACCACAGATATGCATGCGAGATGACAATTAAACATGCAACAAGTTGTTATGTTATAAAATAGGGTTCGAGGAAAAGGGTCACACATTAGGGGCTCGACGGTCTTGGCGTTCCGGGGTTCGGGGTTGGTCTCGGGGTTCAGGGTTCGACGGAACGTTCTCGGCGGAAGCGTTCTCGGGTTTCTGGGGTAGATCTTGGCGCATCCGGGTTCTCGGTGTCCGGGGGAAGCACTCGGCGTTCTCGAGGGAGTACTTGGCGTCCATCGGTTCCATGTTGACGACCTTGGTCTCCTCGATGGCGAACTCGGCGCATCCATGGCGTGGTCCTTGTCGGGGTTCTCGGCCCGCGCCGGGTCGGCTCGGGTTTGATTGTTGGTGTCGATCTTGTCTTTGGAAGTGCAATCGATCGCAACAACACTACCACCCAAACTCCTGCTCGTCTTCATGGTGTCAACACCACAGAACACACGGGCCTCGTCTCTAGCACACATCCACAGGACACGTGAAAGAAGAAGACACGCCAGCAGCCGCAGGGGCTGTCGGGCCGGTGGCTAGGAGGCGGGAGGCTTGACAGAGGAGGCGAGCGTGGCAGGGCACCGGCAAGGCGGGCGGTGGGCTGGCGCCGAGGGGCGGAGGGGAGGGAGAGGCGGCGGGAAGTGCGGCCTTGGCGCAAGGCTTGCAGAGGATGCTAGGCGAGGCGGGCGGAGGTGAGGCGAGGCGGCCATGTTGGAGAAGGCTGGCCGGGCGAGGTGCCGAGGTGGCAGGAGGTGGGAGGAGGCGGCGTGGGGGGAGAAGAGGAGGGAGGAGGAGGAGAGAAGGGGGGTGGGGCCTGCAGGGTGGGTCCTGTGGGAGGTGGGGTCAGTGCAGTGCAAGTCGTGTGGAGGAGAGAGTGGGGTGTTGTGTGGTTGGGAGCTGAGTGGAGGGAGGGATGAGAGGTTGGACAAGTGGCAGGATAGGATGGGGTTTTGGGTGTCTTGAGGTGGCGTGAGCTGATTGGAGGGTGAGGTGGCTGTGTGGGTAGGTTAGTGGGTAGCTCTAGGATTTAGATGGGGCAGATCTGTTTGGACCGATTTAAAATTCTGGGGCGGTCGTTCGGGTCAATCGGCCCGTTCGACTGCCCCGCTAAAAATTAATTAAAAGTTTTATTTAATTAAACGGACCGTTTGCAAAACAATTTTAACAAAACAAAATATTCCGGCGACCCGGTTTTGGTTTTGAATTAAAGACGGGGCGTTTTAGAAAACAAACGGGCTTTGCGAAAATAGTTTTGGCAAACAATGCATGATGATGACGATGCAATGCACAAATTCAACGCGATTTTCTAGTAGTGGTTTTGCGGGATGCCACAAAGAGATTGTAGATCTATTTGAGCAGCGGGCTCAGGTTATTCTTCAGAATAGGTAGTGCCTGTAAAAGATATAAATGTAAAATTTGTATATAGTTGACTGGACGTGTTTTGCCCTTTGTTATAAAGGTTTGGTTGTTGTTTGAGCACGTAGTGCTTTGTTTCTTATACGTGTCCTTTTCGTTAGTCTGGCGTTGTCAGCTACTCAGGCGTACACGTGTTATTCTCAGTCGACGAAATCGTGACGTTGCCATAGTAGAGCTTATTGTAACAGACAGACGAGAAGTCATCGAACTAAATCCATGAAGGACCAGCACACAAGAGAAGCAACCATCACCATTGATGACAATAATACATTGGAGGAGACTGGCCTCAAAACACACGACCAAATACAAAAACGGACTGGATCGCACGAGATCCACCGGACATACAACTCCACGCGCCCTCCACCGACGGTAGATGCACGACCAAAGCGAGGATAGAAGGGGAGGACCTTATTCTGACTTTAGGACGTAGCCGTTGTTAGCGAGTTAATGTTGTCACGTAACATCAAGTGTACAAAGGTAGAGATAGGGTTGTTCCAATTTCATTGTAAACATCTAATATCTTTATGAGGATTAGATCGATATCCCTTTTATCTCTTCCTCTCGATCAGATACGATCGTTGTAACCTCTCATGTAATTGTGTCAGGCATTAACATATATAATTTACACATAACCAATGCTAACTCCATGCATCGTTCACCCCTGGCCATTATATGGTATTAGAGCCTAACCTTCCATAATCCCATCTATGTGCCTAGCAACATCCAGCTCCTCCACGATGGCCAATCCTCTCTCCGGGCAAGGTGTGACCGAGAAGCTCACAAAGACAAAATCTAGACACTTATGTTGGATTTTTTGAAATAGATGTCTAGTTCATAATTTTTGTTAAATTTATGTAACTATTTGAAATGGAAGCATGTATTTTAATTTCCATTAACTTATCTCAAATTTCCATAAAAATTATGTGAAAACCCCATTACAAACCTGCTCAAATCGTGAGTACATAAAAAATACAACAATAATCTACCATCCAAATTAGCTATAAATTAAGGCATGTTTACCATTTATTGCTCACTTTTAAATCTTTTAGAGGCCGTTTTGTCTCCCTAAAATTTCTCAAGACCATACACATGATCTTTATGCAGTAAATTAAGCGGAAATTGGTTAGCGTTTTTCTGATTTGCAGGCGGTCGCCATTTTTCTGCTGTGTATCTTTACGACGGCTTGCATGCCTAATTAAACGGCAATTGATTCACGTTGTTAACTCTGAAAGAGATATTTCCGCTGATTTACCTCCCAATGTACTCTTATCTAATTATGGAGCAGTTAAATGTTGAGGATATTGTTTATCGTTAATTTCTCGGTCGGCCTAAAATTAGCGATTTTCGGGTGTACCGACCGATTTATCGGACGATAGATTAATTTATCCGAAGATAAATTGATTAATTGACTTATCGGTCACCCAATGATAAGCGATAAATCGCTCGATAAATCGATATATCGGACAATTTTTTAAACAGTGGTTAATACCCTAATTAGTTAGATTTAAGGAGCACCATGCAACGAGGGAAGGATAAGAGATTAACCGAGGCATGCAACGGGCGGCAATGAGAGAGAATCGAGGAGTCCGATTACATAAAGAAATAATTAATGAAAAGGTTAAGATATTAATTGGGGCATATTTGAAAATAAATTTCCATGCATGCTCTTCTTAGGCTGGTCATAGTGGGAGTATTATAATACTAGTATCATACATGATACTATGTCTTTAGTGCATTGTATCATATAGTAGTATCATAATAATGGTATATTTATTGATATGTAAAATTTTTATATAAAATATGTGTATAAGATTTACTTGCCATTATGATTTTTAATTTTACGTGCTATGATACGGTATCTACCTATGATATTGTAATCACTTCTCTCTTTATTAATTATGACGCCATATTAGATTTTTGCCAAGTTAATATGCATAATACTGTACACCTTATGATAGTAGCACTAGAACCAGCCTTAATTTAAGGGTAGTACTGCCCAACGTAATTAACTAGAGAATTAATTCATAACTAATTTGGATGCTCTTCTTAATATACGCTCTCCTTAATTGCAAGCTTTGGAACCCCTCAAGCGTCATTAATGAGAAAGGAGAGACGTGTGGCAGAGAGGGGGACCAGTGTGGGGCCTGTTTAGGAAAAATAATCTGCTGCTCATGGCACAAATGGAAAGGAAATAACGACAGCACATGATACGAATCTCTGCTGTTGGAACATCTCTGTCAACTGGCCGGTTTTGAGGCTGTTACACATCCGAGAAGAAGACTAGAGTAGAAGGCACACAAATTACACAAGTAAATGGCACAGGGAACAAAGGGGAACTTTATTGATATTTCTCTCGGTAAACTCCCGTACAGTGATTGCTCCTCTATTTATAGACTAAGGGGATAGGATACCCACATGGGCCAACCCTAGCCTGACCAGCCCAGTTTCCCAACACTCCCTCTAGGTATCTTATCCGTATAACCATGGCTTAAAGCTTCGAAAAACCCAGTGGGAAAAATATGGAGAAATGCACACGGTATACTTCTTGCTATGTTGCACGAATTGCCTCATTAAAAACCTCATGTGAGAAACTTCATAAAAACTCACTAAGGGAAAAGAGTACAATTCATTTAACTATAAAGTTAAGCACTCAATCATCGGGATCAAGATTTCAGCGATGAGTTTGTGAAGATTCTCCCCCTGAACCTTGCATCTCCCTAAGTCTCATCATGCCGATCCCACGGACACATCTCTCGAAAGAAGATGCAGACAATGATTTAGTGAACAAATCAGCGAGATTTTCACACGACTTAGTATGCAAGACTTTCACTTCGTTCATCTTTTGCAACTCATGTGCATAGAAGAACTTGGGTTTATATGCTTTGTGAGATTGCTCTTCACGTAACCTGTCTGGACTTGTGCAACACAAGCGGCATTATCTTCATAGATAATTGTTGGGGTTTGTACGGTGTTCAGTCCACATAACATCTGGATGTGGCTGACTACTCGTCGAAGCCATACACATTCCCGTGATGCTTCATATAATGCTATGATTTCCGAGTTGTTCGTCGAAGTTGACACAAGATTTTGCTTAGACGATTTCCAGGAAATAGCTGTTCCACCACAAAGAAAAACATATCCAGTCTGCGACTTGGATGTGTGCGGGTCCGAAAGGTACCCAACATCTGCATAGCCTACAATAGATAGGTCTTGGTACCCACGGCATGGCGGCGTAGCCGCCAAGAGGGGGCTGCAATGGCCAGCGGCCGAAAAGTGCGTCTTGTGTGCTCTTTACCGGCGTTGCTCGAGTGCATGCACAAGTTCATAGACACGAACATGAAAAAGAAAACTGTAGATCTAATCGATCTACTAACTAAAACGGCCAAGATCAGTCCGATCTGATAAAAAAATTTAGATCGGCACAACAGGTGAACTGGTACGGTCAACAAGTTTCTGATCCGGGAGTGATTAAATCGACATTGGTCGGCGACAGCAGGTCAACTCGACTCCCGGGAAGAAAAATCCGTACCCCAGATGGGATCTGATCTAACATCTGAACGCGAATCTTGAAGGGAAATCGAGAGACGAATCCATTCTTGCGGTCAGATTTGGATTACCTTTAACGAAAGTCTGTGTGATGCAGATGACATGGTTATACCCTACGGATACCCGATGTTAGCCTACCTGGTCTAGCCCGATGGAAGGCCCACTCGATGACCTGCCAGGGACCAGGACGCCTATGACGGTTCAGCTGGTACGAAGCCATATGGACACGGACTCCCAAGCGCATAAGACAAGTAAAGCTCAAGACTAGAGTTTGAATACAACCTGTAACCTTCTCGTATCGGTACCTGAGACCTAGCCTCCCCATATATAAAGGCTAGGAGGGTCCAACGAGGAGGACACGACCTACACACGCCATAACCCCCGATAGACTAGACCACAATAGATCTACAGATTAACAGAACTCGACTCATACTTTCGCACACCCATCCACGCCAGATCGAATCTGCGCACCCTGTAACCTTTGGTTCCGCCGTAATCAAAGAGCAAACAAGCATGAGTAGGGTTTTCCCTCCGGGGCCTGAACCTGGGTAAATCTCGTGTCCCCTGGTTGCTTGTCATAACCGTGTTACGATCTCCAAAGATCCCCATCTTCTCCAAAACCCAAGTCCATAAAAATGGGCATTGACGAGATTAAACCTCGTCAATTGGCGCCGTCTGTGGGAACTGGGGACGTTGATTGTGCGATCGTGACGGTTCCATCCACCGCGACCTACGATTCGTCAGATGATGAAGGCTAGATTTGCTTCGGCTCCCTCGTCATCAACGGCAGTCAGATCACATCTGACGTTCGCCTATGCCGGTACGCTCGGCTTCGTCGTCATCGACAAGATCAATCGGCTGATCCGCACATATGCAGCTCTACAAGGTCGGCAGAGGGCATATGGAGGCTTGCCGCCGGTCGCCACGAGACGTGCAGCGAAGCCGAGGCCAACTCGCCTACTTAGGCTGTAGCATCTCGGAACTCCTAAAGATGTTGACTTCCGTGCCACAAAATACAGTCCCGTTCGTCACGCAAATCTATGCAAAGTTCTACAAGCATATCGTCACATCTATTGATCCAAGATAAGCATGATTGCATGCGGACAAAAGTCCGTCGCATCTCTTCGGTGGGTCAAGTCCAGGCCAAGCAAGGAGCATTGGAGTGGAGCCCGAGGCATTACATGCATCGGATTATACGATGAGGGTCCAGGTTGCAATCGACAATCCGCGAAAATAACAACGTACGCGTGATCAACTCAGTCGTCGCGTCAATTTCCGTCCGTTCACTACCCGTTCGTCGCTCCGTCGACTTCGCCCGCTACATCGGTTCTACACCCGGGGTTGCGCCAACTCCGCTTCGCGCGACCTGCTGCAGTTTTCGACTCCGGTGATCACCTATGATGTTCGGCTCCAATGATTCGGGGGCTTCCTCGGCATCAGCGACCCGATGCGGATTTGGGCTGTGGCAACCCGCTGCCACCATCTTATACGGTGATCCGCTACAATCCTCGACCACGATCCGCTGGTTGCGTTGGCTCCCGCGATCCGTCGATCGCATTGGCTCCATGACCGTCCACCTCGTCGACAACCAACAAAGCTAAGTTTCCCTCTACTCGGAGTTGATTCTTTTATTTTTAACTCGCACTCGAAACACTCGGGGGCCGCACCCTCTTCGAGTAACCTAATGTGCCATCGGCTCCACGCACTCGAGCACCTCGAACGCGACATCCCGAGTAGCTGATTCTGCCTGACCGTCGAATCCTTAAACTCCGAGTGCCACAGCAAGGTACTGAGACTAAGGGTAATCAGGCTAACGAAAAGGCCTAGCATACAGTGCAAAAGTGTCGAATCGATCGGCACCAGAATCTTGCTATACAAGCCGAAAGGCAAATATTCTTTACAAGATACAAGTACTTCACAATTCGTCATGTTTTTCTGCAGCTTAAAAGGATGTCAAATGCACCGAGCTATTCTATTGGGTCCTCCAACGGAGTTGACCGCCACCACGTCAATGACGCCAAGACCGAGTCGAAGCATTCCTCGATGACCAGATCAATCATCGACAAAGCGCCCGCCACAAGACCCGATGAAGAAACGGCGTCGACTTCACCCGCAACGTCGAGTCCTTCCGGATAAATGTCGCGCGACTCCGCTACGTCGACTCCTGGATCCTTATGTGTGAGACGCTGACTCGATGCACTTCCGGGTCAGTGGTTTCTCCTGGCATGAGTCTCCACTCGAGTCTGCGACTCGGCTAGACACTCGGCGGCTACTTGTAGGGGTTCGTATCATGGAAAACAAAAATTTTCTATCGCATACAAACAAACAAGCCAAGATCTATCTACTAGATTGTAGCAACGAGTCGATGGAATAACTTACCCTCGAAGATTCCAAAGCGGTTAACGAGAGCAGATTCTCGTGGGTGATGTAGTCGTACTCTTTCCGATCTCAAGATCGTGTAGACGATCCTTCCGGCCACGCTACGTTAGCCGCCTTCCGCAATCGGTCACATCGTTCGATTTCGGAAGACCTTCCTCTCCTTGTTCCAGGTGACGGAGGTTGTAGCACTCTCCTCGTGATTCCGGCGACAACGGCGTGGTAGGAAGTAGAGGAGATCATGAGGCTTCGCCTTAAGCCGGAGCGAGTATGGTGGATTATGAGAGAGGTCTATTAGCGGTCTAGAGATTAGACACACCAATTAGAAGGCTCTAAACCGTAGGCTAAAGCAATTAGAAGCTCTAAACCAAACGGCTCTAAACCTGAGATTAGAGGTGGAAACTTGTGTGTCTCAAGGAGGAGCCCTGCCCCTCCTTTTATAGGTGGAGGGGCTAGGCGCGCCAGGGAGGGAGGGAGTCTCTCCCCAACTCGGCCTAGGGCTGGGCGCCGGCCAAGGAGGAGAGGAACTCCTCCTCCAAGTTGGATTCAACCTCCTCTTGCTTGTTTCCCACAGTTTCTGCTTTCCACAGTTTCTGTTTTAGCCGTTTGACTTTCAAACGGCAATTTGACTTTCATGTTTTGGAACAAGAACACTTAGTACATGATGCAATCATTCAATGACACACTCATGTACTCTCCCCCAGTCTTGGGACAATCCGGACCCTTCTAGAACATTCGATGAAAACAGGAATCATTCCCGAACTCAAACGGGACTTTCCTTATATGAATCTTATTCTCCGGACCATTCCGGATCACCTCGTGATATCCGGATCCCATACGAGACTCGAACAACATTCGGTCTCTTTCTCATAATACCATAACTACTCAAAACAACGTTGAATCCTTAAGTGTGTCTCCCTACGGTTCGTGAATTATGTGGACATGATCGAGACACTTCTCCGAACAATAACCAATAGAGGAATCTGGAAATTCATATGGCTCCCACATATTTCTCGATTACTTTGCGATCGAATGAACCACTTACATACGATACCAATTTCCCTTTGTCTCACGATAGTTTACTTATCCGAGGTTATGATCGTCGGTATCTCGCATACCTAGTTCAACCTCGTTACCGATAAGTACTCTTTTCTCGTTCCCGTGATATGTGATCCCTTGTGACCAAGTCACATGCTTGCAAGCTAATTGGATGACATTCCACCGAGAGGGCCCAGAGTATATCTATCCGTCATGTGGATGGACAAATCCCTCTTGATCCATGTGTTTCAACCAATACTTTCCGAACACTTAATGCCACCTTTATAGCCACCCGATTACGGTGTGGTGTTTGATGTCATCAAAGCATCCATCCGGTAAAGGTGATATGCATGATCTCATGGTCGAAGGAATTAGGTTACTATGTATCAGAAAGCATATAGCAATTGAACTATTGAAATGACTTGATCTTTATGCTACGCTTATCAATAGGAGTATGTCCATCACATCATTCTCCTAATTATATGATCCTGTTTAATAACATCTCTATGTTCATGATCGAAACCATGATCATATATTAACCAACAAGCTAGTTTAACAAGAGGCTTTACTAGGGACTCTTATTTTAGTTTACAAATCACACAAGTATTAATGTTTCCGGTTAATACAATTATAGCATGGTATGTAAACATTTATCATAAGTGTGAAGATATGATAATAACCACTTTATTATTGCCTCTTGGGCATATCTCCAACAGTCTCCCACTTGCACTAGAGTCAATAATCTAGTTTCAAACCTTTGTGTATATAACACCTATGGCTTTAGGTGTTGTATGTACACGATTGCTAGTGGTCAATCGATCTCGGATCGACACTTCAAGGTCCGTGTGTAATTGCATGTCTTTGCGTCTCTACGCATCACTCATTCTCTAATGAGATGGCTTTGTATAAATTTGGTCTTTCGGTGTGACCTTTAGTTCTTTGGGGTTAAAACATGTTGATAATATTGTCGCACAATATATCTTCATAGTATTATCCCTCTGTGAACTACACCTAGTTTGATAACAAACTACTTGACTCAAATGCCCTCTTTTGCTGCTAATAGCAGTCATATACTTAGCCTTTTGTTGTAGTATCTGTCACAATGTCTTAACTTTGGAACTCATCCAAATCCATTATGGAACTCACTTTCCATTATATTGTGCCACCCTTAGTTTAGATTGAGATAAACTTAATTTGTACTTTGTGACAAAGCTAGTATCAATGTAGTACTTTTACAATGAACTAACCATCTATTTGTCACTTCTACAAATAATATACTCTTAGTTCTTCCAAAAGATCATAAGAATATCCTTACTATTGTCCAATGATCATCTTACAAATCATTCTGGTATATGCTCACAACATTTAGAGCATAGGACATATCTGGATTTGTACATATCACAATATGATTGATATAAATACTCTTTGTGATTTCATACATCAAGTATCAATCTATACTTGATTATTTGTTTCACTTTACCAAATGTCAATACACTTGAATATATCATCAACATTGAACTCTTTCAATCCTTTCTGTGCGACAAGAACCTTTTCTTGTAGTTTCTATATTGAACTCATTCAATATCTCGTCTATGTATACAGCATAACCATATTAGCGTCTATTGATGCCAAATATTTGAGTTTTGCCTAAGTCTTTCATCGGGATGAAATTCTTAATATGTGTTAATAAAAGATACATTATTTCCAATCAACAATATGTCTTCCACATAATGTATTAGAAATATGTCTTAGCGCTCCCACTTAATTTCTTGCAAACGCAAGCATCTTCATTGTCTCTGATGAAATTAAACTCTTTTAACAGTTTCATCATAGTGAAGATTCCAACTCCGCTATGCTTACTTCAACCATTGAAGTTTGCATATGTTTTTAGCATCCCTTGAATTTAACAAAACCCTTTGGACCGCGTCATGCACACGTCCTAGGTAACAATTCTATTAGAAGAACTTGTTTTGTTTATTCAACTACCATATAACAAAATTATATGTAGTGGTTGCTACATTAATCCGTCTAGACTAAACATCGCTATGAAAGATCAAATCTTGTCATATACAACCTTTGAACATTGTTGTGAACTCTTTCCCAACATGTCGACTATTTCATAGATGTGAAACATCCATGTCTATTTCTTTATAGATCCAAACACAACTGTAAGGTCTTACACCTTTCTCGAGGTCCTTCAATTTCAAAACTTGATTTCGTGTATGGTACTATCACGGATTTTATGGCTTCAAGCCATTTGAGAGTCGGGGCCCATCATCGCTTCTTTGCATGTAGTCTGTTCATTATTCTCAAATAATGATTCAACCCTCAAATCTTGGTATTTGATTGTTTACCCGATCTACTTGTTTCAATAGGAACTTAGATCTCGTGACCACAACCTTTGAGGTACGTGAGCCATGAGCTTTGTTCGCCTCCTAACACTTTTCGCGCTGCGCTTCTGCACATATAGCTAAGGTTCTTTTAACCTTATCCAAGTTCTATTGTCCTCCCACTTAACTTTTCACGAAAAATTCCTTCCCAAAGAAACTTTACGTTCTAAGCGACAAACACTTTTGTCTCTGGTGTTATGGAGGAATACTTAACAGTTATTCAAAATAACATACAAAGACAGGTTCTTCCGACTTTGGTTGCAAACATCTTTCTTATGCAAAGCATACCAATGTTTAAGAAGGGACAACTTGGGTTTTATCCCAAACCATAACTTTATATGGTGTCATTTCAACGGATTATGATGAAGCTCTTTTCAGTGGAAAAACGGTAATCTCTAAAGCTTTTAATCTTTAAAATATAATGGCAGTTTTATGAATTACACCTTCGATCTTACCATGTCAAACAAGGTTTAATTACATATCTCGAATGCTCCATACTCTTATGGTGTTTAGGGAAAATGCAAATCCACGGAACGATTCCTTAAATCTTAGGTATTATGCTAAACTTGTAACTCAAATATCTTCCTTTATGATCTTATCATAAACTATTTATATTCTTGTTACAATGATTTTGCACTTCATCTTGAAAGTCCTTGAACTTTTCAAATGTTTCACACTTCATCCTTATTAAGTAAATATTCATATATTCACTCAAATTTTCGGAGAAAGCACATGAAGTTGAAATCCATCGCTCTTGACTATACATAATGGACTTCATACAACAATATGTACAAGTTCCAATAAGCTAGTCTATCGTTCCCTTTTGGCCTATGAACGAAGTTTTAATTATCTCTAGGAAAGTTTCACAAGCGTCATTTGATCAAAATCAAATAGACTCCAAAATTCCATCCATATGGATTTTCTTCATGTTTTCTTTCCAATATAATTTAAACGGCGATGTCACTTCCTAAGTGATCTTTCAATCAATTTGTCTTTCGACATTTTTAGCACTTGTTTTATGGATGTGATTTCTCCAACGAGATTTGTGAATCATCCATCTTTTATGGATTACGGTAATTTATTTGAACAACCCTTTTGTTCTCATAATACCTGATAAAACAAATCTTGAAGGCAAGCTTTGATATTTAACAAGCAACACAATAACCCTTTATTTTGTTCTCGATGAACATCATCACATATTCTTTTGCTAGTTACTTAGTCCATTGTAGTTCATGAATTCTGTTGTTTCGTATGACGATTCATACCAACAAATTCAGTATCAAATACTTAAGAACCACATTGTTTAATAAGCAAAGAATATAGCCATAACATGTATATCATCTATATACTTAAACTGAACAATTCTAGTCTTTTATTTTCTGCCATATACTTATGAGATTCTCTTTCAGTATTTCCTTTTCTGTTTGAAAGAATCTGTCAACATCAATTAGTGGAGTCATTCATATGACACACATTCCAAAGCGTGTATAATTAAATACCAATGTCTTTGGACTTGCACTTTGAAGTAGATCACCTATCATCAAATGTTTGGTGTTCTTTCAAATTCCTTTCTTTAGTAATCTCTTGGTGTAGTAAATATTTTACCTACATCAAATATTCACCCTTATCATGGAATTATCCATGATCAAGCTACTTTTAGCTTGTAACGGTGAATCGTGAGTATAATGTTGCTCTCCCAAAACTTTTGGAGGTTTAGGACAACTAGTGTCTCCAACCTTTTGCAAATTCTCATCAAATATGAGAACATGACTTTAGCCATATTATACTCTATCATGTTGCAACTAAAACTTCGTTTAGATATCACAATATCTTCCACAAATCATGGTTTCAAACAACTCTTTGGATCCTTAGATAACCTTGATATTAGGAGAATCCTTTGAATATCAAGAATCATGGAGACAAACATGATACTTATATACTAACACTTGGAATTGTTACTCTTGATTTAATACTAACTGTTAAACTTCATGGAGTAAGGAACTTCTTGAAAGTTTGCAATAGGACTTTTAAACTTTAGATTAACACTTCAAAACAATACGATACCAGTTAGTAAAGTAACTAACGAATTCTACAGTTCTATCATCTCAATTATAACTAAGCGCAAGGTGGTAAGCGGATGCCAATGACTACAACAACTATGCAAATTCACTTTGATTTAGTTTATGATAAATTGAGTTCTAATTAATAATTAAATTAATCCAGGTGAACTCCACTCAAAACAATATCCCTCACATTGTTTTAGTGATCACACGAACCAAATCCACCACATCAAAACCGATCATCACGAGAGTTGATATAGCTTCAATGGCGAACAATCAACATGTTCATCATATCTACTATATGACTCATGCTCTACCTTTCGGTAATCCGTGTTCCTGAGGCCATGTATACGTACATGCTAGGATCACAAGATCAAACCTTAGTTTCGCATGAGCAAATCTGTCTTGCTCACGTTGTATACACTTGCAGAATCTAACACACCCGATCATCACGTGGTGCTTCGAAACAACAAGCTTTAGCAACGGTGCTAACTAAGGGCGAACACTTTATGATTTGAAATTCATGTGCATGAGGGATCATCTTATAATGCTACCGTCGTCTACTAAGCAATACAAGATGCATAAAGGATTAACATCACATGCAATTCATAATATGTGATATGATATGGCCTTTCTTCTTTGTGCTTCCGATCTCCATCTTCAAACACGAACATGATCTCCATCATCACCGGCATTGCATCAAGGTCAATGACGCTTCACCATGGTTGTCGTCCACCGGCTTCAACTATTACAACTACTTTGAATAGACATGCGGGTCTTAACATAAATTAAAGACAACCATATGGCTCCTGTCGGTTGCCAACTTACAATAAGGAACATTGCATACATCAAATATAATCACAATCATGGCCATATCACATCACTGCACACCCCTGCAAAACAAAGTTAGACGCTTCTACTTTCTTTGCATATTTTACGTGGTTTGGGGCTTTCAATAAGTGTCGTTCTAACTTACGAACAAGAACCACAACATTGATACTAGCATTGTTGATTACCCGTTGTAAATTGGATCTTAACTATGCTAGGAGAAACAGGCACATAAAGCCACTTATGCAATACAAGTTGCATGTCAAGCGTGGAGCAAGTCTCATGAACGATGTCATGTAAGGTTAGCCCGGCCTTCATCCCAACATACCGCAAGATGCAAAGTACACAAAAGAAATCGACAATAAAAGCATCAACGCCCACAATGACCATTGTGTTCTACTCGTGCAATGATCTACATATAGACACGGCTCGATACCACTATAGGGGTTCGTAGCATGGAAAACAAAAATTTTCTATCATACAAACAAACAAGCCAAGATCTATCTACTAGATTGTAGCAACGAGTCGATGGAATAACTTACCCTCGAAGATTCCAAAGCGGTTAACGAGCAGATTCTCGTGGGTGATGTAGTCGTACTCTTTCCGATCTCAAGATCGTGTAGACGATCCTTCCGGCCACGTTCGCAGCGCGCTTCCGATCGGTCACATCGTTCGATTTTCGTGAAGACCTTCCTCTCCTTGTTCCAAAGACGGAGGTTGTAGCACTCTCCTCATGATTCCGGCAACTGGCGTGGTACGGAAGTAGAGGGAGATCATGAGGCCTTAAGCCGGAGCGAGTATGGTGGATTATGAGAGAGGGCTATTAGCGGTCTAGAGATTAGACACAGCAATTAGAAGGCTCTAAACCGCAGGCTAAAGCAATTATAAGCTCTAAACCAAACGGCTCTAAACCTGAGATTAGAGGTGGAAACTTGTGTGTCTCAAGGAGGAGCCCTGCCCCTCCTTTTATAGGTGGAGGGGCTAGGCGCGCCAGGGAGGGAGGGAGTCCCTCCCCAACTCGGCCTAGGGCTGGGCGCCAGCCAAGGAGGAGAGGAACTCCTCCTCCAAGTTGGATTCAACCTCCTCTTGCTTGTTTCCCACGCCTGCTTTTCCACAGCTTCGCTTTTAGCCGCTTTGACTTTCAAACCGGCAATTTGACTTTCATGTTTTGGAACAGCAAGAACACTTAGTACATGATGCAATCATTCAATGACACACTCATGTACTCTCCCCGAGTCCGGACAATCAGGACCCTTCTAGAACATTCCCGATGAAAACACCTAATCATTCCCGAACTCAAACGGGACTTTCCTTATATGAATCTTATTCTCCGGACCATTCCGGATCACCTCGTGATATCCCGGATCCCATCCGAGACTCAACAACATTCGGTCTCTTTCTCATAATACCATAACTACTCAAAACAACGTCGAATCCTTAAGTGTGTCTCACGGTTCGTGAATTATGCGGACATGATCGAGACACTTCTCCTAACAATAACCAATAGAGGAATCTGAAATTCATATGGCTCTACATATTTCTACGATTACTTTGATCGAATGAACCACTTACATACGATACCAATTTCCCTTTGTCTCACGATAGTTTACTTATCCGAGGTTATGATCGCTTATCTTTGCATACCTAGTTCAACCTCGTCGATAAGTACTCTTTTCTCGTTCCGTGATATGTGATCCCTTGTGACCAAGTCACATGCTTGCAAGCTAATTGGATGACATTCCACCGAGAGGGCCCAGTATATCTATCCGTCATGTGGATGGACAAATCCCACTCTTGATCCATGTGTTTCAACCAATACTTTCCGAACACTTAATGCCACCTTTATAGCCACCCGCCACGGTGTGGTGTTTGATGTCATCAAAGCATCCATCCGGTAAAGGTGATATGCATGATCTCATGGTCGAAGGAATTAGGTTACTATGTATCAGAAAGCATATAGCAATTGAACTATTGAAATGACTTGATCTTTATGCTACGCTTATCAATAGGAGTATGTCCATCACATCATTATCCTAATGATATGATCCTGTTGTTAATAACATCTCTATGTTCATGATCAGGAAACCATGATCATATATTAACCAACAAGCTAGTTTAACAAGAGGCTTTACTAGGGACTCTTATTTTAGTTTACAAATCACACAAGTATTAATGTTTCCGGTTAATACAATTATAGCATGGTATGTAAACATTTATCATAAGTGTGAAGATATGATAATAACCACTTTATTATTGCCTCTTGGGCATATCTCCAACACTACTCCCATCAGGAGCGCTGGTCGCGCACCCGATGTACTTCCGATTCAGCGGTGCACCCGCGAGATTGTCGACCGTGTCTACAAGATACAAGACTCGAGTCTCTGCCCGAGTCTACGACTCCTCCAGACACTCGGGGGCTACTCCAAACTGGAGCGCTGGTCACGCACACACAAGATCTTCGAGTCCTACATCGAGTCTGCGACTCCACTACGGACTCGGGGGCTACTCCCATAGGGAGGATGAATTCAAGCATCCGAAGAATTTGTGTCCTACGGACCTAAAAGTCAACAAAGACTGAATTAAAGTCTCTGCTCGAGTCTACGACTCGAACAGACACTCGGGGGCTACTCCCATAGGGAGCGCTGGTCGCGCACCCTATGAATTCTTCGAATGCGATCCTTCGGATCAGCATGCAAAACTTTTCGGCAACTCTGCCCTAATTAACGCTAAGTGAGCAACGTCCTCCTTGGCCACCCGAAACACCTCCGTGGTGATAAACATTCGGATGCTGTGTCTGCGACACAAAGATAAGACCCTCTGGATATCATCGATGGCACAGTAACGCATTGCGCTACGCTAGTAAGAACTGCGCCAACAGCACGATGAAAAATCCCGACGGACGTGTTGGGTACATCATTTAAATTCACTGGAATTCCACTCCTGTAAGTCCTCCGCGGCCTGAGTCGAATTACGCCAAAGATATGTTCCGGGTTCGAGTCGAGGACTCGAATCAAGAAGATCGTGTTGTTTTGTCCTAAGATGCTTAATCGACCCTGATCCGTCGGGAGAGTCAGGCACACGCATCAACAATCTCTACACACTCAAATAATTCTCTAGAAAAACAGAGATAGCTGCACCCGAAGGATTGAATAGTCCTCAGCCAAATCTACGATTCGACTGAACACTCGGGGGCTGCCCGATGTTAGCCTACCTGGTCTAGCCCGATGGAAGGCCCACTCGAAGACCTGCCAGGGACCAGGACGCCTATGACGGTTCAGCTGGTACGAAGCCATATGGACACGGACTCCCAAGCGCACAAGACAAGTAAAGCTCAAGACTAGAGTTTGAATACAACTTGTAACCTACTCGTATCGGTACCTGAGACCTAGCCTCCCCATATATAAAGGCTAGGAGGGTCCAACGAGGAAGACACGACCTACACACGCCATAACCCCCGATAGACTAGACCACAATAGATCTACAGATTAACAGAACTCGACTCATACTTTCGCACACGCATCCACGCCAGATCGAATCTGCGCACCCTGTAACCTTCGGTTCCGCCGTAATTAAAGAGCAGACAAGGTGAGTAGGGTTTTTCTCCGGGCCCCGAACACAGGTAAATCTCGTCCTGTTGCTTGTCTCATAACCGTGCCACGATCTCCAGATCCCCATCTTCTCCAAAACCCAAGTCCATAACAATGGGCATTGATTTAGATTAAACCTCGCCAGACTGACAGTGGCTGAGCGGAGGCTCGGCCGGAGACACGTGCTGATAACGTGTTGGAACACCCTTGCCAACTGGCCGGTCTCGAGGCTGTTCCACACCCGAGAAGAAGACTAGAGTAGAAGGCACATATTACACAAGTAAATGACACAGGAAACAAAGAGGAACTTTATTGATCTTTTTCTCGGTAAACTTTCGTACAGTGATTGCTCCTCTATTTATAGACTATATAAGGGGATAGGATACCCACATGGTCCAACCCTAGCGTGGTACAGGCCACACCGAGTGGACCTTTACCGGCTTTTACCGACAATAACTACTGTATGTAGAATCGCCGTGTTCGGGAGGGATCATTTTCTGGTTACGTTTTTTTTAAGACTTGACATGCACCTAATTAACAGATCGCGCGTAGCTAGCAGGTCGCCACCCATCGCGGCAGGCACGTTTAATAGCGATCGGGAACTTGCACTAGCAGGAACCAGCACGTTAAATAGCGACCGGCCGGGCGCGGTGCTATATATCCATCCGTGGGCTGTGACTGTGACTGTGACGAGGGAGATGAAGCCGCAGGAGAAGGTGGTGTTCGCGCTGAACGGGCGGCGGTACGAGCTGGCCGGCGGCCAAGTCCACCCATCCACGACGCTGCTCGAGTTCATCCGGACAAGGACGCCCTTCACGGGGACAAAGCTCGGCTGCGGCGAAGGTACGTGCCTATATATGCCGATGCGCATGCATGCTGAATTGCTGATTGCTGTATAGTCTTTGCTAGCACCAGGGCCGAACGACCATTTGCTACTCCTCCGGTTGCTAATTGCACTCGGGGAACGAAGCAGCAGATTCAATGCCTCCTTGTTGAAAAATATACTTACTCCTTTACGTACGAGCGCTTAGACGCAGATATTAGTGGAGATACCAGTTACCACGTGCCAACTCCAACGGCCCCTGCAAACGGACCTGGCTGTCTGAAATTGTCATCGCGGCTATCCCAAACGGACCACTGTCCGGTTTCTAATCCGCTCCACCCTAAACAGACCCAAAAAAAAAATGAATAGTCTTTTTTTTATTTTTTTAAAAAAATTGGAAGGACAGGAAGACTATCCGTTTCTGTCCGCGAACCACCCGCAAACGGACTAAATCGGATACTTTTGGTGTCCGATTTGAGGACATCGTTAGAGTTTCCCTTGCATACTATCATAACCTAGCGTTATAGTGCCATCTTATTTGTTCATTTATAAAATCATAATGTGAACTTCTGTATAAAGATCCATTTGCTATTAAACTTCCCATATATCATGCTAAAAAATTGTGCTATGATACGGTATCATTTCATTGTCATAGGTCAAACATCTTTAAGCTTGACAAAGTATATACATCAAATAGTGCTAAAAAAAAATAGTGCTAATATCTACTACTTCCTTGGTTCCAAAATATAAGATGTTTTGATAGGCTATTTATCAAAACATCTTAAATTTTAAAACAAGAGGTAACACATCAAGTATATATTGATAAAATCAACTAAAACTAATTTGGTTCCTGTGTAGTATTGATATATTTTTTCTATTGATTTGGTCAGATTTAAGTATCTTAATAAACCTAAAACAAAGGTAAACCGTTAATAAATTTGATGTGGAGAAAGTAGCAGGGACAACTTTGAGAGCGAAAGACACAGTAGCATTTGACAAACCGAAAGCACGCTTTGGCACATCAACTTTGGCCAAATAGCTAGATAGGGACATGCCATGTTGTAGGATGCATGTAGCTTGCCTTTGCGTGGTGACACGCTGCGTGGCAGGCGATCGAGATGCTACTGTCAACGATAAGCCAGTCAGATCAGTTCTGTCAGACTCACTGTGTGTGATCTTCCTTTCACGTTTCCAAATTTTCACGCCACACGCATCTAATTCAATCAGCGCACGTTTTCACCACCAAATTATGATGTGCCTTCTCAAAATCTCATCTGTCCTCGTCGAAAGTCATAACAATTAACGAAAACACAAATTCATTTGCTATTATAGCTAGTATCAATAGGGTGGTTCGGAAGATAGCACGTCTCTTTCTTAAACTACTGTAGTGGTTGATGCATGTCCTATGCTCCTCTTTGCCAAGAGTGGACTTTAAGGACATGTGGACTGGTGAACTCAGCTCCTAAGTTACATAGCACTTTTTTTCTCTCTCTCTTTTTCAAACTTTGACAAGCAGAAACTCGATACCAATTTGTTTCGAGGACCATACGAACCCATCCAAGCCTATATGGTTCGCTTAGACGTATACTCACCGTATATGTGCCTACGGGGGATGGAAATCGGGAGATATATAGCAACGGCAACACAATTTCAAAACGTGAAACGTAGATCGCGCTAAGGGGAGGTGGGATCAGCCGGGTTCCTTCATATACTGTTTATTTCGAACTTGTTATTTTTGTCTAAGCTATATACTTTTGGCTTTCGGTATGTGACTTGGCACTCGGCGTCCACTACATGCAAACATTTTCTACAATTTTTTGAGGTCTGGAAATATGAGTTTTAGGCCGGTTTCAAACTTGGGTTCATGAGTACCCATGTTCCAACTAATTTCGCCTATGTGCCCACAATTTTTGTAAAAACACACATACAGTACACCCGTAGTACCACATGCACATCTCGTGGGTTGCTCTTGCGGCTCACAAGACGACTCCCTGCCCGTAGCTCATAGAGCATCTCCACTCAAGGTCCCTAAAAGTCCACCAAACGAAATATAGAGGCGCCGACATAAAAAAATAGCTTCTAGCCGTAGCTCCCAAATTAGTTTTTCATCCAGCAATGACACAATAGATATCCGGTGTCCCAAGGTCATAGGGAGTCGACTGGGGGTGTCGGCTAACCAGAAACGCTTTGAAAACACGCCACATGCCGGTGAGGACCACAATTTCTCTTTCTCTCTGCCACCTACCTAACGCACAGGCGCTCCCACCTCCTCCTCCATGCTCCCTAGCGCTCCTCCTCTGCCCGCGGTCGATTCCTGGCAGACCGCCACCCCAACCTCCTCGAGCCCTCTGGAAGACCGCCGTCCCATCTTCCCCGAGCTCCTCCTCTGCCCGTGGCCTCCCTGAGCCCTCCTCCCTAGCAAGGAGGCGCTCCTCGGCAGAACGCCGCCCAGCCTCCCCGAGCCCTCCTCCGTCCCGCCACCAGTCCCCCTAGCGCCTCCTTCTATACTGTACTCACCATTTACAGGTTGCCTATTTACAGTCGCTGTTAGAGTTGCTCTAAGCCCGTTGGTGTAAGATTTGCATCGGTCAGAATTTCTACTGACAAGAGTCATTGATCGCTTTAGCGGGGCATTGTCTTTTTTTTTCTTTTTTCTTTTTTTTTATATTTTTGGCTGCATATATGCTTAAATGTCTTGGCTAGCTATTGACATTATGTTGTTGCAGAGGTCGGTTGTAACTGCTATCATTTGATATTAACATTGCGCAATCTAGCCTCGCCACCATGTGACCCACCTAGAGCTATCGCACGATGAAGAGGGTGGCGGACCCGTTTGAGCTCATCCACGCGTCGTCGAACGCCCCTAGCTGCACCTCTCCCCTCGATGGGGCCAAGATGAGGAGGTGGAGCATGAGGCATGTATGCTCAACGCGATAGAGAGCACCCTAGCTCACCGTCCACCTCGGCTCCCTCCTCTGTGGCGAGCCCCTTCCCATTCTCAGCTTCGTGTCGTGCAAGGAGTGCTCTGGCAGCTACAAAAGTTCCGGTCAGGTCCTACGCACGGGCAACCCGTGAGCCACTTGTCCATGATGGCAACCTTATATGTATTTTTTTAGTTTAGCTATGTTCTTTTCTATGATTCGTAAATAGTCTTCGGGACGGTAGGGGGCTAAAGTACAGGCCCATCCCTTGCCAGGTCGGAAAATACAGGGCTAAAGTATGTTACTATAAATAGTCTTCGGGAGTATATCAGTAAATACATGGCTCTACCGCGACGAGTGACCGTAGATGAACCTCCAAAACATATTCGACGACTATAAATTGTGTGTCTCGATATACAGAAATGAGTAATAATCTAAGTTGAGTGGTTGCATCGGCGGTCCTATTTCTTTTTGGACACCTTTAGTTTAGTCCTAAATCTATGAAATTGTACATCTAAGTTCTAAATATTTTGTAATTGAAATTTCAAAGATTTAGAACCAATATTGACTTCATCTAACAAGAAGAAAAAAAGGAAAACATCATCTCCTCCCCCGCATCTTCTCTTTCACGGTAATGGCGGCCAAATCAGCCAACGGGTCGGCCAAGACGCCGGCCGACGTGTACGGCCCGTCGTGGCCCGTCAATCCACGTGCCATGCCGGGCCGTGCTACGTGCCTCGCCTGGCGGCCCGAGCCCGGCACGAAAGCTACACGGGCCGGCCCGTGGCCCGTCAGCGATTTCTCTAGCCCGTCTAAATTAACCCTTAATATCTCTCAAAATTATTATTTATCAGCTAATTTTCGGTGACGTAGTGGTTAGCTGCCGCGCGGGGTGCCAGAGATCCCGGGTTCGAGTCCCGCTAGGACTCTTTTTTGCTTCTAATATTTCGGCCGCCCAGTCCCCCCGCTCCCCCTGGCTCGGCGCGTGGCGGGCCTCGCGTGCCTGGCGGGCCGGCCCGCGTGCCACTCGCGTGCCCTGGCCAAACGGGCCGTGCCGTGCCTGGCCTGCCGGCACGGGCACGGCACCCACGTGCCACGGGCCGGAACGGGCCCGCCAGCCGCGTGCCGTGCCGGGCTTGGGCCGGGCCAAAATTGGCGTGCGCACGGCCCGATGGCCAGATTTGGGCGGCGCGCCGCACCCCTATGCCCCACCGCGCCTCCCCGCCGTATCCCTCCGCAGCTATCTCCTCCGCGTCGCCCTGCCTCTGCCCGGTCCGCGCAGCGGCCTCTCCCTGGACGCCCAACTGTGAGGCAGCCGCTGCTCACCCCCAACCGTTCAGCCTCGCGCTGCTCTCCCCGCGCCGCCGCCATCTGTGGCCGCGCGGCCCTGCATCAAAGCCTCCCTTTGCTCCCATGCCCCGACCGGGCCACCCGATTCGACTTCGACGGCGTTCACTCCTCGTGCTGCAAGGAACGGCGACAAGGCCACAATTTCCAGAGCCCTCATCTGAGACGCGGCGGCTGGTGATTTCGACAACGTCTTAGTTGGAGACGTCGAGGTGCCGCGTGGCGGGCAGTGCGTCTGGCTGTTCGGTGTGGACCTCGAGCTCGCCAGCGCCGAGCCCCCGCTGGATTTGCAGCTATCTCTGATGAGATGATCCATGTTCTCGTGCAGTTATGCTCCACTAACGAATACTTCCGACTCGACAAACTGAGGTGCAGTTTTATACTTAGCAGATTATATAAATTAGTATCCCTAAACTCCTGATTAAGTACCTGTACCTATTGTTGACCATTAGATAATGAGTTATTGATTTCAAGTTCATCTCCATCTAATTTCCATTATTTGAAGAATTGATTTTGGTTTAGCCTCTCAAGTACCCACGAAAATATTGTCCAATTTAACCTTAAAATTAACTAGCCGCTGATCACAATCTTATGTACCCACGATTGAATAAGTTCAGTTATTTCCTAGCTTAGTTTGGCTGCTGAAATGATGCTCAAATGGAGCTGTATTGACATGGTAAAGGCATTTTTTTGTCTTTCTTTGGGAATGCAATAGCAATAAATTTGGATATGTTTGTTCAGTTCTTTCAGTTTGGCGAGTTGCTCCACACCTATGATGAGAATAGGAAATTTGCTGCATTCTTCTTATAAAAAAGAGGCGGATATAGCATGTCAGAACTAATTCGTATTATTGTGCTCTATTGCAGGTGGATGTGGAGCTTGTGTAGTCCTTATAGCAAAGTATAATCCCACAAAAGATGAAGTGACTGAGTTTTCTGCAAGTTCATGCTTGACACTAATTTACAATGTAAATTTCTATTCAATTATCACCACCGAAGGTCTGGGAAATATACAAGATGGCCTTCATGCTATTCAGAAAAGGATATCCGGGTTCCATGCTTCTCAATGTGGTTTCTGCACTCCTGGCATGTGCATGTCCATTTTCACTTCTCTTGCCAATGCTGACAAATCCAACAAGCCTGAACCACTAAATGGGTTCTCAAAGTTAACTGTATCTGAAGCAGAAAGGGCCTTCTCAGGCAACTTGTGCCGATGTACTGGTTACCGACCAATAGTTGATGCCTGCAAAAGTTTTGCTTCAGATGTTGACTTGGAGGATTTGGGTCTTAATATCTTCTGGAAGAAAGGCGATAAGCATGCTGATGTTAGCAAATTGCCAACTTATACTCTTGGTGGTGGAGTCTGCACTTTCCCAGACTTTCTAAAATCTGAGATAAAATCTTCTCTTGATCACCTAAATGTTCCGAATGTTACGATCTCCGGTGAGGGATGGTATCATCCTAAAAGTATTGAGCAATATTACGACTTACTAAACTCTGACATATTTGGTGACTGCTGTGTCAAAGTAGTCGTTGGAAACACAGGTGCTGGTGTATACAAGGACCGAGACCTATTTAACAAGTATATTGACATAGGTGGCATTCCAGAACTGTCAGATATTTTAAGAAAAGATAGTGGCATTCAAATTGGAGCAGCTACACCAATTTCTAAGACCATCGAGATACTTGAACAAGAAAATGGATCTATATTAGTTCCGAATGGAAGTTTAGTTTTCAGAAAACTTGCCGAGCACATGAGCAAAGTGGCTACACCGTTTGTCCGCAACACAGCAAGCCTTGGCGGAAACATAATTTTAGCTCAGAAATACCCGTTTGCCTCAGATATTGCAACCATACTTCTTGGTGCTGCTTCAACTGTTCGTCTTCAGGTTGCTTCACAAACACTAGAGGTTACTTTGGAAGAGTTCCTGGAGCAGCCTCCTGTTGATCCTAGTACTTTACTTCTGAGCATATTTATTCCACATTGGACACCAGATTCTCAGACACAAATTAATGTGGTCTTTGAAACTTATCGAGCAGCACCACGCCCTCTTGGCAATGCTGTTTCATATATTAATTCTGCTTTCCTGGGACTTTTCTCCTTGAATGAACCATCTGGTGGTCCTGTATTGAGTAACCTACACTTGGCTTTCGGTGCCTACGGGACAGAACATGCTATTAGAGCAAAAAAAGTTGAACAATACCTCACTGGAAAATTGCTCACTCCATCTGTTGTGCTTGAAGCAGTTCATTTACTTAGAGAAACAATTGTACCAATGGAAGGAACATCACATCCCGAATACAGAGTCAGTGTGGCTGTTGGGTTTCTCTTCAGTTTCCTATCTTCAGTTTCTAAAGACATCAAAGGGCCTGGAAAGCACTGAACATTAGCTCTGGTAGTTCTGTAGATACATTTGATCTCCGTAACCCGCCATTGTCTTCCCGTAGAGAAGCACTTTCCAGTGATGACTATAAACCAGTTGGTGAACCAATTAAAAAGTATGGAGTTGAGCTTCAAGCTTCTGGTATGTTAGCTTACATCCTCAAAATTGCTAATGAGATGTAGACCTTCTCTTTCTATCCAAATAATCATCTGTTAGTATTTTGTATAGATTAATAAACTTTTTTTTCTGTAATGCAGGGGAGGCAGTATATGTAGATGATATTCCTGCTCCAAAGAATTGCCTCTATGGAGAGTTTATTTACAGCACAAAACCTCTTGCATATGTCAAGAGTATTAAATTCAAGCCTTCTTTAGCATCGGAGAAAATCCTGACAGTTATTTCTGCGGAGGATATTCCAAGTGGGGGGCGAAATATTGGATCATCATTCATGTTTGGGGATGAACCACTTTTTGGTGCTCCAATTGCTGAGTTCGCTGGACAAGCTCTTGGTGTCGTGGTATTTATCTTCTCTTCTTGATATTCAAATGAGAATAAATTATATTATATAATAATAAAATAGTGATTTGTAAATGTTTGCTTCACTATTACGTTTTGTAAAAATATTAGTGGATGTTAAGTTTGTAGTTTTGAATAACGAGGGGCCAATCTGTACAAATTAAATACCTTAATTTCACACAGTTGTTCATCTAGCCTTTTAGGTCTGCAAATTGGTCACACTTAGGGCAGGTACCTCCAGCCCTATTTAGTTCAAACAAGTTCATTTGATTGTACTAAATTGGGTTGGTGGGTTCCCTGATGGTCATTAATGTACACCTCTATGTTCATGCAAAAAATACATGTATATATATATCTGTATCAAGAGTTTTTTTTGTACAATACCATAAGGAAACCCCTATCAGTTGAATGCCTACAAGATTTTCGGCGGTAGGGGTACTATGCGCTTATCTCTGATTCTCTGTTTCATGTTTTAATATAACAAGATTGTTTCAACTTTAAACATGGAGTAATCTTGTGAAATTAAACTATTAATTGTTAGTGAAAACTGAAGATTTGCCCCTGACAAGAAAGCATTAGTTGGCTTTTGCTTTACGGATCATAAACTTGTTACTTAGTTTTGGAATTCTGTATTTCTTAAACATACATGTCACTGAAATTTGGACTTTACCTCAGATTGCAGAAACTCAGAGATATGCCGACTTAGCACGAAAACAGGTTGTTATTGAATATGACACAAAAGGTCTGAAGCCACCAATCTTAACTGTAGAACAAGCAGTACAAAACAACAGCTATTTCAATGTTCCTCCAGAGAGGAATCCAAAACAAGTTGGTGATTTTTCCAAGGGCATGGCAGAAGCTGATCACAAGATCCTCTCAACAGAAGTATGTTCATTTCAATTTCGTTGAGATATTTTTGTAACGACATCTTGCATTGCTGAGAAATTATTGAAAGTATTTATACTCTTTTAACTAAAATGTATTTATACTTATCTACTTACTCCCTCCGTTTAGAAATATAAGAAGTTTTAGGTTTATGAAGGAGATGTATCTAGACACCTTTTAGTGTATAGGTTCAAATGAATCTAGACACTAAAAGATGTCTAGATACATCTCATTCATAAACCTAAAACATCTTATATTTTCAAACGGAGGGAGTACATTTCAATAGTCTCTATTTTGGAAGTATATATACTTAACTATAGAAACTTCTAATTTTTTTCGATGGTCTCTATTTTTATCTCAACCATACCTATTATTACGTTATATTAATATAGAAAGATAACATCATATTTGAGCAAGCAGAAGCAGATATTGACCTATGAAAAAAAACTCCCCTAATAAACGCCTCTTTTAATTAACTTATGGTCTAGTATGGAGTATGTATTCAATCGTACTATTCATTTTTCTTTGAGAGGTACCATTTAACTTGCACACAAACATAGCAACTGTATGATAGTTTGATTTTTTGTGGCGAAAGTTTGCCAATATTATGTAATAAATTTTGCTCTCTGTAATGTGACTTCATGGAACCCCACATAGAATATGTGCCATGTGTTAAATTAACTAATATGTATGACTCTGGTGACCGCAGGTAAAACTTGCCTCACAGAACTACTTCTACATGGAAACACAGACAGCACTAGCAATTCCAGATGAAGATAACACCATGGTTGTCTACAGTTCATCGCAGTACCCTGAGCTTGCACAGAGTTCCATAGCTAAGTGCCTCGGCATTCCATTCAACAATGTGCGTGCCATTACAAGAAGGGTTGGAGGAGGCTTTGGTGGAAAGGCAACTAGATCATTCAATGCGAGTAAGATTATACAAAATTTGAATAGGTGTCTAAGTGATTAGACACATTAATTTGAAGTTGTGAGTTCACATGCATGACCTTTTGATTAGCTTTGAGACTAGCTGTTTCAGAATGTTTTTGTGCCCATTTGCAGTTATCCAAATTTTGAGGACCTGTTTTGTCAGAAATCCGATGTGGTACAACTGAATGTATTGTTACATTCATATGTTTAACTGTAATAGCTTCATATAGGTTCGTGATATAACCCATTGATAGTTTCAATTTTACTTCTAGTACTCCCTCCGTTTCAAAATATAAGATGTTTTAGCTTTGTGAATCAAATGTATCTAGACTACTTTTAGTATGTAGGTTCACTCATATTTGGTTTGAACCTACACACTAAAAATAGTCTAGATTCATTTACTTCACAAAGCTAAAACATCTTATATTTTGAAACAGAGGGAGTACATGCTTATCCAGAACACGAGAGCGGTAAACACAGGGGTACATTCTGTTGGAACTAATCTTGTTAGTTAGTAGTTCATCATGTTTAAGTTTTGTTCATGCATGTATTGGGTCCAAGATAGCACGGTAGGCTGCAGCAAGTACATACAATAGAGGGTGACCTTGTGTGTACATGCAAGCTGATGGTTTAGTTGATTAGCATTAAGTGCATGTATATTAGAGAGTAGTAGTACACGTCTATGGCAGTTTAGTCGTGCCAAGTTGTGAGTGTTGCATTACACCATGCATGTGGAGCAGTGGCACACATGTGTGTGTGTGCGCGCGCCATTGGTTTAGTCTGATCTGCACAGATATGTTAAACGTTTGTGCTAGTAGTGCTGTTAGTGGAGTAATTAGTGGATCAAGCCGTTAGTAGCTTGACCGTGTTTGTTGCATTCAGAAGTGGTGTGCGTGTGTGCATGCTAGGTAGGGGTGGTTAATGGGTGTGTTAGCTGTTGGTCCGGCTATTTGATCCCATGTAATCCTATTCGATTGTTAAGAGTAAACAAGAGGGAAAGCACAAGTGTTTGTGCAGAAACTCTGTGTGCTGTACTCCAGTGTGTGGATGTGTCTTCTTCCACCTCATCCAGCTCCAACACATAGGGCGGGTTCATGATGCAAGATCCTGCGTTTTATTTTCTTTAAGGGGATTAACATGAGTTTGGCCATTTTGTACCATTCATTCAACTTCCAAGGAAGCCAAAAACATTGACAAGTTGATCTGTCTCTGCTAATTGGTCCAATATATGCTTTTGTAGGTAGCAACAGCAGCTGCTCTTTGTGCGTACAAGTTACAGCGTCCTGTTCGTATGTATCTCAATCGAAGTACTGACATGGTCATGATTGGGGGTCGGCACCCAGTGAAAGCATATTACTCTGTTGGTTTCAAGTCTGATGGGAAAATTACAGCCTTACATCTAGAAATACTAATTAATGCTGGAATTTCTCCAGATGTGAGCCCCATGATACCAGACGCTATTATATCAGGTCTGAAGAAATACAACTGGGGTGCTCTCTCATTTGACATCAAGGTCTGTAAAACAAATAATACATCCAAATCAATTATGCGTGCTCCTGGAAATACACAAGGCTCTTTTATTGCTGAAGCTATCATTGAGCATGTTGCTTCAGTGCTCTCACTGGACGCTAACACTATCAGGCAAAATAATTTTCACACCTATGATAGTCTGGTGTTGTTCTATCCAGAAAGCCCAGGCGAAGCCTCTGCATACACACTACATTTTATTTTTGATAGATTACTGTCAACATCGAGCTACCTGCATCGAGCTAAATCCGTCAAGCAGTTCAACAGTTGCAACAAGTGGCGGAAGCAGGGTATCTCTTGTGTGCCCCTCATTTTGAAGGTAGCACCAAGGCCAACTCCTGGAAGAGTTTCTGTGCTCAATGACGGTTCCATTGTGGTTGAGGTTGGAGGTATTGAAATTGGGCAAGGACTGTGGACAAAAGTACAGCAGATGACTGCTTTTGCCTTGGGACAGTTGTGGCCTGATGGGTGTGAATACCTTCTTGATCGAGTGCGTGTTCTTCAGGCTGATACTTTGAGCTTGATCCAAGGAGGAGTTACTGCTGACAGCACTACATCAGAATCTAGTTGTGCAGCAATCCTTCAGGCCTGCAACATGCTGATTGACAGACTGAAGCCAGTCATGGATAAGAGCAAACAACAACTAGGTGCTGTTTCGTGGGACAACTTGATTTCTCAGGTTATTTGTTTATTACCCTCTGGTTTTTCTTCATGCTACAGAGAGTAGAATGTTTATCCATGGAAATTGTTATCTACTTATGTGCTCATACTTAATTTGCATATGATTCAATGTTCCCACATAGGCCACTAAAGACAACGTTAATTTGTCTTCAAGTGCATACTGGGTTCCTGGCGAAGAATCCGGTACCTATCTGAACTATGGAGCTGGTATAAGTGAGGTGCACAAAGTTCTATGCTAAATGTCAATCACACAAGTGTAGTATAATTACACTTAGATTTTCTATGGACGACAATGCGATACGTCTCTCATTTCTAATCAATTCTTGTTCTGAAAAACACAGGTGGAAATTGATGTTCTTACAGGAGCAATAACTATAGTAAGGAGTGATATTATCTATGATTCTGCGAAGAGCTTGAACCCTGCAGTGGACTTGGGCCAGGTTTGCATAAATATTTTCCATCATGTTGCATTCCCATTACTGAAAGCGTTATTGGGAATTTAGCGGGAGTACATGACAGTCCTGACTATAGTTTCTCTAACTTGTAGTGCATGGTGGCATCATATATGATCCTCTCTCCTCTGTCTTGCAGATTGAAGGTTCCTTTATACAAGGAATTGGTTTCTTCATATATGAAGAACACGAGACAAATATCGATGGCCTTGTTGTGAGTGACAGCACATGGGACTATAAGATACCAAGTGTGGATACCATCCCGAAGCATTTCAATGTCGAGTTGCTGGATACTGGATACCATAAGAACCGTGTGCTTTCTTCAAAAGGTAGAATGTGATTTTGTTTAAGGAAAAATGGATATGTGACATTTTTTGCCGGGTTTAAATTGTCGTCGGTTCAAGTAACTTAACTACTTCTTCTTCCAGCTTCTGGGGAACCTGCCCTACTTCTTGCATCATCGGTCCATTGTGCAGTGAGAGAAGCCATCCGAGCGGCAAGACAGGAGTTCGGAAGCTCAGGGGTCACATTCCAACTCGATGTCCCTGCACCAATGACAGTGGTGAAGGAACTATGCGGTTTGGATATCGTGGAGAAGTACTTGGAAAATCAATCTGTAAATCAGTATGCAGCTGGAGCATAAATAACTATATAGGAGACTCTGATGTTTTCAGCCTGCACACGGAGTGGTGTGATCATATTGTGTTCGGTGTGATTATATATACTTAAATGTTCGAAATGCTTACAGTATTCGGCGATGTGCTTGCACAGTTGTCTAATAATTCTGGGTTGATTCTGATCGAACCAAGGAATGTAAAAAACTGCAAGTTATATACCTATCCAGTTATATTAATTCAGCGTGAACTCTGTTGCTACGACATAGAGTAATGATCGACGCCTGGTCCTTTTTGGGGAACCAAGCAGCGAGGATAAAGATACGTCCCTTGATGACAACAATTTGCGGCTTTCAAGGAGCAAAAAACATGTACGTAGTACCAAAAGCAAAGTGGAGACACTCTGAAAAAGGCTAAACAAAAGTGCAATTTGCCTGAACATGGCTGCTCGTTTATGTCTATATTACATCATGATGTATCTTGCCGTAGCCTACCAAGATGGAACCATATCCCAGAACTACGGCAGGATACAGAAGCAGCAGGGCTCCAGTCCGACCCACAAAGGCCGACTTGATCTATTTCAGTACTTTGGTACAACAATTACAACTTACAATTTGACCCTAAGACAGGAAAAATACAGGTGAACCTACGACAAGGAAAAATGAAGCATCGAAGTACTTCTACAGATTATTTCTTGGATTAAATTCTAGGCTTGGAATGTTTCACCTCGTGGGGTTCTGGCAGTTCTAGATCTTCTGCTTGAGCACTTGGCGGAGCTGTACCTTCTGGCTCACCATCCGCCTCGATGAGCTTCTCTTTCAGGCTATGCTTCTGGGACGTCATGGTACTCCATGCATCCCCTGAACCCCCGGTTGAATTGGATGTTCATCGAGTCCGGTGAGCTCCACTGATCGGCGCTAGGCGGACTGAGGCCTATCTCGTGAGTGCCGCTTTCGATGGTGGAATGTGTCCCGACCGATAGCCGTACATTTGATGCTCTACCGTTTAGTGCCTCCATGGCGTCTTTCTTGGAGACATCACTGTTCTTTGGACGAGGCGACTTCCAGAGCTTTGAGATGGCTGACTCTTTCTTCTTGGGCTGGGTCATGGTTGTCAGGTATCGTCAAGTCATCCTTTAGCTTCTCAATCTCCCCATACTCGAAATCAGTTCTGCTTGTCCAAGAAATGCTACCGTCGAAGATCTTGTTGACCGATGACTCGCTTCCCTCAGGTGAACCACTGGAGCCTTGCATTTCCTCATGGGTTATCGTTTCCCAGCTGCTGGCATCCCCACTGTCACTCCCATTGTGAGGGTTTTTGTTGGAGTACACCTTGGCTGGCTTTTCCAGGAACATATCTGTCATTGGGCTAGCCTCTTGGATTTCTGATTCACATACGGTGGAGCTGTTCTTGTAGCACTGCTCGATCTCCTTAATGACGGGCTCTTCTTCACTTGGCCGCAGCTCTTCAAAAATTGAGAATATGTCCTCTGATGCTGCTGGCGGCTCATACCTGAATTCAACATCCTGTGCTCTGACTGACTTGATCACCTGAATAATGTTCTCTGCTTCTTCCACTACCCTGATGTCTCCTCGAGAACAATTGCATGCTGCAATAAAAGCCTCAACATCCTCTTGAAGTTTGCTCAACTGTGTATATTTGGCATCCAAAGTGACTTTTGCATCGACAAGCTTCATCTGCACCCGTTCTTCACGCCACACCTCAGCCATCTGTAGCATCTTCCGCTCCTCATCCACCTCCTCTCGCAGCTTCATGGAGTCATGTTTCAAGGCCTCGATCTCCGCTTTGTCTTCCTCCACCTCCCTTGCTAGCTCGTTGCACACCTCCTCGGTGAGCTCACGTGTCTTCCTCTCCTCATCGTACTCTTGCAACAGCTGGTTTGCTGACATCTTGGTCTCTTTCAGCTCGCTGACAAGCTTCATGTTAATCATCTCCAGCCGCCTCCTGTTTTTCTTCTCATGATCGAGGTTTGCCTTCATGTCTTCAAGAACAGCACGTACCTTCTCGTGCTCTCTACTCTTCCAAGCTGCTTTCTCTTCCGCAAGTTTCTTGAACAAGTGGTCAAGTTTCTTCTTAGTTGACCGGCGCTCACTTTCCAGCTCACCAAGCCGATCGCGTGCTTGCCGGAGTTCCAACTGGAGGTTAGCAACATAGGATGCATCTTGCTGCTCGTTCAGAAGATTTAGTTGACTGGCTATCAGATAGGCATCATGTGATTCCATTCCTTTCATGTTCTCAGGCTCCCATTTGGTTGCTTTCTCCATAGTGGTGACAGGTAGCATAGGCGAAGCACCATGAAACTGCACCTGCGGAATTAAACCCGTCAGATCTTACAGACGAGTTTACATGCCAGTACATGAAAAGTAGTCAAGACTATAGTTGGCTCGTGACTCACCTTATGGAGCTCTTCACTCTTCGGCTCCAAAACAGAAATGGGGCTTGAAACCTCATTCTTAAGATGCTGGTGACGACCCACCGTATTCTGTTTAAGGAGCTGGACTTGTAGATGTCTCGGGATATGCTATCATACAACAGATACAACAAAGTTAGCCACAAGAGAAGAAAATTTATCATTACAATAAAATTGTCGGTACATGTGCACTCCCTGTTCAATGATTAAGCAAATCCATCCAGAAAATCTCCCCAACCCTCAATCAACCCCAAAAGAAAAACAAAGATGGTCTGAATATATTCATGTTACTGTTTCTCACTGTGTGGCTGTTCGAAAGAGACACAAGAGGCTCCCACCATCCATGTACAACCAAAAAGGTGAATTGATCGAAAGAGTTCCTCGAAAGACAAAGAGAATCTAAAGGGGGAGCACAAACTATCATCACATGCAGCTGCAGACCCCTCTCGAATGAGAGCATGTACAGTGAGTTCAAATTCCAACCTACATGGCTACATCTACAGTATAGTGAACATCCATCGCCTTTAACCTAAGATTCAATAAAAATCATCTGGTGTAGCAAGAACAGTCCCTAATTGGATGAGACAACAGACAGGCACCCTAGTGGCTTACACAGGACATCATAGCTGAACCCAGGATGCACATGTCTGCTACTGCACGGCATACTAGCACGGTCCAATCATTCAGGCCAAATCGTGTGCCTAAACAAACAAAGATTTGGACCGCAGCTCCACCAATCCATTATGCAAGATCCAAATTCCAATCCGTGCTTCTTCCCACAAACCATCCGTCTGAGAGGGAAATAAATGGCTCTTACATCACCGGCAAAAGGGCAAAAACATAGGGACGATGCATTTGTGGTCGCACGGGCGCGGAGGAGAGGGGATCCTATGACTGGGCCCCCGATTCGGGATCACATGACGAGATCCGAACCCAGAAAAATGCAAGTGCCTTTTGGATCAGTAAATTCATGGGACCGCGAATGATCACGGCCATTTCTTCCCGGTGGCTGGCTGCCTCCATTAAATGGAGCTGTGTGTGCTTCAGCGCGACGCATCCTGCGTTAAGACGACCACTAAATGCGTCGACGCTAGTACACAATGGGTAGGAGGAGTACTGCCGATAATGCTCGAATGAGGAGAATCCGAGGATGGGAAATGGATTCATAGATTTGACTGCATCAAGCGAGCCAGGGCAAACTAAGCAGCTAAAATTAGCAAAAAAAAAATGTAAACTGATTGGTGGAGAAATCACCCAGAAAATCCCCGAAACTACTGCAAGAGATCTGTGGCCGGGGCTTCATTTTTTATCGAAAAGGAGGGAGGGCCCTCGGCCTCTGCACCGATAGGTAGCCAAATATTATTGCAGAGCATCATGTTCATGTAGCTCCATGGAGGAGTATGTTTTGACCAACAATCTCTACAGTTTTGCTAGTGACGGATAAGCAGAACGCAAATGTACGGGTGGCCAAACTTGTATGTCTGGTTTGAGCTAAAAAAAACCATCAAATCAGAACAAAATCTACGAAACAGTGCACACCTTTGTAGCTGGATTTGACTAAGCCGATTCGCTAAACACGCAACATTCATCAGCTACTACTAAAGTACAGAACAGAAACAAACTGTCGGCAAGCAAAGCGACTGGACGAATCGTAGGAAGCAGGAGTTCCCAGTGAATGGGCACGTCAGCTGCAAACGAATCGAAAACGAAAACAGAGTAGCTGAAGGTAGCGCGCACCTCGAGGCCCACGTGAACGCGGCCTTCCCCGGAGCCGCCACCCGAGCCTCCGACGACCGCCTCGGGGGGCCGCAGCCGCCACACGCCGGCCGCGAGCCTCCTCACCGACACATCCCGCGCCTTCTCACTGGGGCCAGGGACGGGCCCGACCCCGGCCGTTTTGTCCCCGCGCTTCTCGGCCGCGCCATTGCCGTTCCCGGCGTCCCACCTGAGCAGCGGCGTGGCGGGCCCGCTCCGCCGCCCGCCTCCCGACGCGGGGGCCTTGAGCGCGCGCCGGCGGAGCCGTCGCGGCGTCCGGGCGGACGGCGCGGCCGGGCCAGCAGGGGCAGGGGCAGGGGCAGGGGCGGCGGCGGAGCGGTTCCTGGAGCTCATCTTGTGCGGCGGGCAGGGCTTGGCACGGGGAGCTGCCGCGACATCGGAGAGAGGAGCGCGCGGCGCGGAGGCGGGGAACAGTGGAAGAGACGGTGGAATGGGAGAGAGACGTTGGGGTTGGGGTTGGGGTTGGGGTTGGGCAAGTTGGAGGGGAGCGAACGGAGGCGTTGGGAAACGGCCAAACGGGAGGTACGGGGTGGTGGGGTGGAGTAAACTAGAGTCTAGGACGTTGCCGCAGCAGCGCAGTGGCGTGGTGTTTTGGCGTGGGGGAGCGTGGGGGCGGAAGCGGAAGGACGGATCTGGGCCTGGCCGCCGCGCGGGGTGGGAAATGGGAAGGGGATACCTCGGCGTGGGTTTCCTTGTCCTGTTGTGGCCTTGTGGGTGTTCCGACCTCCGACTCCGCTCGTGGGGGCGGACCTGATGATATTATCTGAGCTCATGAGCCGTGACTTGGCCAGTGCGCCGCAGGCTACGGCCGCCGTGCGTACTGGCGTACCGCACTGCACGAAGATCATCGAGATATCATGTTCATGTGAAGGGATCCGTCCTCTGAATGTGTGAATAAGAGAGATTTTATTGCTCTTCTCCAGCCACCGTTGTGGTCATTACATTTGGTGCGTTTATGTGCATGCAAATGTCATCTGGTAGTACTGTAGCTGTTGTTTTTTTACTATACTACTAGTTGTTACATCCCATGTAAAAAAAAAAGTTGCTACGTGAGATTGAAAGAGTGTATATATAGCCTAAAAAAGTTTTTAAAAAAGCTAAACCGAATCATAAACTCATAATCCCGGAATTGCCAAATCATAAAAAGCTAAAAAAGTTTTTAAAAAAGTTTTTAGAGAGCTAGGAGGCGTCTGCATGCTCCAAAATGGTCTCCACGAAGCACTGCATACTGGTGGTGAAGGCCGGTACGGGGCAGCGGGGCCGAATCGATGGCGAACTATGCTCGGTCGTCCGTGGGGAAGATATACCCAGCCGCCGGGATTGTAATATTCCCGATGTGCCAAACACGTCTGAGGTCTCGAATAGACTGTGATTGACAAGTTTGGAGTGTCAATTTTCGTGAGTTGGATTTAGCTTTTGTATATGTCACGCACGACGACGGTACACCGTAGCTCTAGGTAGCGTGTCACAGACGGAGACATGTTCCTGTGACACAAGGGGTGTGTGTAATGCGTGAGTAGTTGAGGCTATTGGCACCACTGTGTGAGTCGGGCCTTAGTGCGTGCGTGAACCGTGTGCTTTTATACTCGAGTTATCGAACCTCGCCAAGTCGATGAATGGAATAGAAACGACTCTCTTCGCTATCTCTCCCTCTTTCTTTGTTCTTCTATTCACGAATTCAGCGAGAACTGAGGCCTCTTCAAGCAATCACACCAAGAAGACGATACTTACTTGGTATCGATTCCTTTTCGATCCATGGGGTGGGTTCGACTTTTGATTCCCAATTCGCGAGATCGAGCTGTAAAATCCGAGAATCGGTTGGGATTGGGGATTGATTCCACGATCGACCCGATCCTGTAATTCCGGCAATCGGTTTGCTCGATCCGTGAGGAGTCATCACGGCGCCCTCAAACCATCTCCGGACTCGGCTCGTCCTCGGCGATGGGGAAGCGGCGGCGACCTGAGGCTTCTCGCCGAGCTACGGTCCGGCCTCGACTGCTTGCAGGCGCGTGGCGTCATCGACACCACGCGATCCTTGGTCGCTCGGCTCGATCTCATCGCCACAGCGGTCGGGGCGGCCTTCGAGATGCACGCCGCGGCGTCAATTTAAAGCGGATGCTCGCCTCGGCGACACCTCGCGGGCGATGGACGGATGCGTGGCGCTCTGTCACTCGAGGAAGATGACCACAGCCACGGCGCTGTGTGGTCACCGGCAAGATCATGCCACAGCCCGCGCCGCGTGTCATGGTGAGCACCACTCGGCGCGTCCACGGCTGCCCACGGTGGCTCCGGCGGATGGTGCGCCGGGGCGAGCGGAGGCATTACAGCGGTCGGCGAGGCGCGGCTGCGGTGAATTGGGAGGTGCAGGCGGCGGTAGAATTGGTGGCGCTGGAGGCGGTGAGATGGGAGGTGTTGGCGGCGGTAGAACTGGCGGTGATCAAGCGCCCAAAACCAACCATATCAAGATGTCCTTTCCACGATTTGATGGTGATCAGCCCCGTATTTGGAAGGACAAGTGCTTGGACTACTTTAGGTTATTCAATGTTCACCCATCTCTCTGGCTAGTCTCTTGTACTTTGCATATGGATGGCAACGCTGCTCTCTGGCTCAAAGCATACCGTCTGCGTCACGAGGTGAACTCATGGCCCATGTTGATGGCGGCGGTAGAAGAGAAATTTGGTGCAGATGACCATCGGAAGTATATGAAGCAATTCTTAGCACTGAAACAACACGGGACTGTGGAAGAATATCAAGCTCAATTTGAAGAATTGTCTTACCAAATTGCAATTCACAACCCAAACTATGATGAGCAATTCTTTGTGTCCCAATTTATCAAAGGGCTGAAGCGTGAAATTAGGTGCTTGATCAGTCCGAGTGCACAGGCTGTTGAGCGTGCCATCCTACTTGCTCTTGTTCAGCGGAAGTTCTCTCGGATGCCAAACCATGGGCTGCTTGAGCATATCAGCCTAGGATTGATCAACATGCACCTCGAGTTGGCTGCTCGCCTGCTTTGAAACTTGGTGTCGGGATTTGGAAAGACCAAGCGATTCGTGACTATAGGAGCAAATGGCCTATGCTTTAAATGCGGTGACAAATTTGACCCAGCTCATCGGTGTGCCAAGAAGCAGTGCGAGCGCATAATGGAAGCGAAGACACTCTGAACAACTATCGGAAGAAGTATTGAACATGATAGAAATGCAAGATCTAGGCGATGCACAACAATTGAGTTTGTCCATTCATGCACTTGCGGCACCGATTCTGGGACACCATTACTGCGTGCTATGGTGGGCAACCAAGTTTTGCTCGTTCTTGTTGACTCGGGAAATGCAGGACTTTACGAATGCGATGGTAGGCAGATTCGGTGCGATTCGAAAACAAAACCAGTTTCTGTCAAATTGGCAAATAATGAAGAAATTCATTGTGATCAATGTGTACCAAATCTGACTTGGTGGATTCAAGGGGAGACCTTTCACACGCCCATGAGAATCGCCCTTTGGGAGCATATGACGCCATTCTTGGTGTTGATTGGCTTAAGAAGCATGGGCCAATGAAAGGGGACTGGGTGCAGAAAACCATCAAAATAACAAACATGGGCAAGCGTGTTACTTTACAAGGAGTACAAGAAAAACATCCAGATAACGTGCGTGAACTCCCAGTTGAACAGTTAATTAAATGGTCAAAGGGCAATGAAATTTGGGCTTTAGCTGTGGTGCATCCAGATGTATGCAACCACAAAGCATCCCGGAAGTACAAGATGTACTTTCTGATTTCGCCGATATATTCACTGAACCAAACTCTTTGCCACCTTCACGTTCTTATGATCATGCCATTGCTCTAAAACCTGGCGCTGCACCTTTCAACGCTCGACCATATCGTTATTCCCCAGAACATAAAACAGAAATTGAAAATCAAGTCCGGAAGATGTTGGAAGCTGGGATCATCACACAGAGCATGTCTCCGTTTGCCTCACCTGTGCTTCTGGTTCTCAAAAAGGACGGTTCATGGCGATTTTGTATTGACTACCGGCGGCTAAATGAGCTCACGGTGAAAAATGTGTTCCCAATGCCGGTGATTGACGAGTTACTTGACGAGCTCGCTGGTGCCCGTGTCTTCTCAAAGCTGGATCTGCGTGCCGGTTATCACCAAATACGCATGCGTCTTAGAAACGAATCAAAACAGCCTTCAAAACCCATCAAGGACACTACCAATTCAAGGTGATGCCTTTTGGCTTGTGTAATGCGCCGGCAACCTTTCAATGCGTGATGAACACTGTGTTGGCACCGTGTTTGCGTCGCTCTGTGCTTGTCTTCATGGACGACATACTTGTCTATAGTCCGTCATTGCCAGAGCATGTGAAACATCTATCGGAGGTCCTGAAGCTACTCCGAGAAGCCCAACTGTTCGTGAAAGAGAGCAAATGTTCATTCGCCTGCGATAGTCTTGAGTACCTAGGCCATATCATCTCGGCAGCAGGTGTGGCAACCGATCCAAAGAAGACACAAGCCATGATCGACTGGCCACAACCTACCACAGTGACAGAACTAAGGGGCTTTCTCGGACTAACAGGATATTATCGCAAATTTGTGCGCAACTATGCCATCATTGCTAAACCATTGACTACTCTGCTGAAGAAAAAAGGTTTTGAGTGGTCTGACAAAGCAACTGACGCTTTCCAAGCTTTGAAGCAAGCTATGGTATCTACACCGCCCTTGATTGCGGACTTCACGATACAATTCGTAGTTGAAACAGATGCTTGTGATTCCGGAATTGGAGCGGTGCTAATGCAGGAACAACATCCAATAGCATATCTAAGCAAGCCCCTCAGTAAAGCGCATCTCTCCCTCTCCATCTATGACAAAGAATTTCTTGCGCTGCTTATGGCAATTGAACGCTGGCGACCGTACTTGCAGCGAGCTGAATTCCTTATCCGAACTGATCACCATAGCTTATGTTACCTAGATGATCAAACCCTATAGTCTCCACTACAGCGCAAAGCAATGGCTCGGTTGATGGGTTTGCAATTCAAGATTGCATACAAGAAAGGTGCAGAAAATCTGGCTGCAGATGCTCTTTCCCGTGTTGGGCATTTAATGTCCATCCAAACTTGCTCCGAAATCCATGGGCCGTGGAGGTGCTCAACTCCTATGTCACAGATCAGGAGGCGCAACGTCGCCTGACACAACTGGCAGTGGTTTCCCCTGACGAACATGGATATGCGCTGGTGCAGGGAATCATCCGTTTTCATGGTCGCGTCTGGATCAGATCAAATTGACATTCTGAGACCAAGGCGATCGCCGCATTCCACTCTAGTGCGATTGGTGGACACTCCGGTGCGCATGCCACATACCAGCGGATCAAGCGCCTTTTTGCTTGGATGGGACTCAAGGCACAGGTAGCCGACTATGTTCGTCAATGTGATATCTGCCAGCATGCAAAACATAGCAATTCCTCGCCCGCCGGTCTCCTGCAGCCATTGCCCCCTCCCAAGGGTCCCTGGCGCGACATCACCATGGATTTTGTCGAGGGATTGCCGCTTTCCGAGGGATACAACGTCATTTTGGTGGTTGTCGATCGATTCACCAAGTTTGCACACTTCACACCCCTCCGCCATCCATTCACGGCTCCAACAGTGGCACGAGCATTCATTGATTCAGTGGTTAAGCTTCATGGAATGCCCAGAACAATCATTTCTGATCGCGACAAGATTTTCACAAGCTCCTTTTGGAAGCGATTGTTTCAGCAGCTCGGCACAAAGCTCAAGTTCACCACGGCGTACCATCCTCAGACGGACGGCCAAAGCGAGCGCGTCAATCAATGTTTAGAAATGTTTCTCCGATGCTCTGTGCAAGATGCCCCTCGGCAATGGCGTCGCCTTCTTCCTCTTGCAGAATTCTGGTACAACTCCTGCTTTCACACCTCACTGGCTGCTCTCCTTTCCATGCTCTCTATGGACATGAGCCAAACTTTGGTGCTGGCCGAGCTTGATCTGATCCAGCTTCTCCGATTTGGTGTGTTGAAGGAGCGTACAACCAACCGCATTGTTGAAAAAAACTGAACCGCTCAATCTCGCATGAAGGCGAATCTTGATAAACATCGCATCAACGTGAGTTTGATTGGAGAGCTTGTACTGCGTCTTCAACCATATGCCCGACAAGTGTGGTCAATCGCCTTTCCCCAAATTGGCATACAAATTCTTTGGCCCTTACCTGCTCGAACGCATTGGGAAGGTGGCCTATCGGTGAGCTACCACCTAGCGGCCAAATCCACAATGTATTTCATGTTTCACGGTGAAGGAGTACTGCGTCGACTACACTCCGGTTTTCACGGATCTGCCTAATATACCCATGTTGGATTGTCTGGACACAGAGCCTGAGGCTATACTGGATCGGCGCATGATGAAGAAAGGTAACCATGCCATTTCCCAGGTCCTGGTTAAATGGACAAATCTACCTGAAGAAACGGCTACCTGGGAAGATTGGGATGTCCTGAAGACAAGTTTTCCATCGGTGCTCTCTTGGGGACAAGCGAGTGTTTCTCCAGGGGGCAGTGTCACGCACGACGACGGTACACCGTAGCTCTAGGTAGCGTGTCACAGACGGAGACATGTTCCTGTGACACAAGGGTGTGTAATGCGTGAGTAGTTGAGGCTATTGGCACCGTGTGTGAGTCGGGCCTTAGTGCCGTGCGTGAACCGTGTGTGCTTTTATACTCGAGTTGTAATCGAACCTGCCAAGTCCGATGAATGGAATAGAAACACGACTCTTCGCTATCTCTCTCCCTCTTTGCTGTTCTTCTATTCCTGAATTCAGCGAGAACTGAGGCCTCTTCCGGCAATCACACCGCAAGGCGATACTTACACTTGGTATCGATTCCTTTTCGATCCATGGGGTGGGGTTCGACTTTTGATTCCCAATTCGCGAGATCGAGCTGTAAAATCCCGAGAATCGGTTGGGATTGGGATTGATTCCACGATCGACCCGATCCTGTAATTCGCAATCGGTTTGCTCGATCCGTGAGGAGTCATCACGCGCCCTCAAACCATCTCCGCAGACTCAGCTCGTCCTCGACGCGATGGGGAAGCGACCACAGAGGCTTCTCGCCGAGCTACGGTCCAGCCTCGACACAGACGCGCGGCCGTCATCGACACCACGCAGTTAGCCCTTGGTCGCCACCGATCTCATCGCCACGCAGCGGCAGACGGCGCTCGAGATGCACGCGCGGCGCGTCAATTTGCCAAACCGGATGCTCGCCTCGACGACACCTCGCGGGCAGTGGACCGGATGCGTGAGCGCTCTCTGTCACTCGAGGAAGATGACCCTGGCCCTGACGCCTGTGTGGTCACCGGCAAGATCATGCCACAGCCCGCGACGTGTCATGGTGAGCACCACTCGGTAGCGTCCCACGGCTGCCACACCGGTGGCTCCGGCCGGATAGTGCGCCAGATGGCGGAGGCATTCAGGCGGGGCCGAATCGAGGCGCAGTGCGGAATTGGGAGGTGCGGTAGAATTGGTGGCGCTGGAGGCGGTGAGATGGGAGGTGTTGGCAGAACCGGTGATCAAGCGCCCAAAACCAACCATATCAAGATGTCCTTTCCACGATTTGATGGTGATCAGCCCCGTATTTGGAAGGACAAGTGCTTGGACTACTTCAGGTTATTCAATGTTCACCCATCTCTCTGGCTAGTCTCTTGTACTTTGCATATGGATGGCAACGCTGCTCTCTGGCTCAAAGCATACCGTCTGCGCCACGAGGTGAACTCATGGCCCATGTTGATGGCGGCGGTAGAAGAGAAATTTGGTGCAGATGACCATCGGAAGTATATGAAGCAATTCTTAGCACTGAAACAACACGGGACTGTGGAAGAATATCAAGCTCAATTTGAAGAATTGTCTTACCAAATTGCAATTCACAACCCAAACTATGATGAGCAATTCTTTGTGTCCCCATTTATCAAAGGGTCAAGCGTGAAATTGTGGTTTTACCGAGTCAGTGCTGGAACTGTTGAACGTGCCATCCTACTTGCTCTTGTTCAACAGGAAGTTCTCTCGGATGCCAAACCATGGGCACAACGCCAGGCATATCAGCCTAGGATTGATCAACATGCACCTCGAGTTGACGCTGCTCGCCCTGCTTTGAAACTTGGTGTCGGGGATTTCTGGAAAGACCGACAGTTACGTGACTATAGGCGAGCAAATGGCCTATGCTTTAAATGCGGTGACAAATTTGACCCAGCTCATCATCAGTTGAAAGAAAGTGAATCACGCAATGGAAACTGAAGACACTCCTGAACAACTATCAGAAGAAGTATTGAACATGATAGAAATGCAAGATCTAGCTGATGCACAACAATTGAGTTTGTCCATTCATGCACTTGCTGGCACCGATTCTGGGACACCATTCGTTGCGTGCTATGGTGGGCAACCAAGTTTTGCTCGTTCTTGTTGACTGGAAGTACAGCTTTACGAATGCGATGGTAGACAGATGCCCTGGGAAAAAACAAAACCGTTTACATCAAATTGGCAAATAATGAAGAAATTCATTGTGATCAATGTGTACCAAATCGACTTGGTGGATTCAAGGGAGACCTTTCACACGCCCATGAGAGTCGCCACTTTGGAGCATATGGCGCCATTCTTGGTGTTGATTGGCTTAAGAAGCATGGGCCAATGAAAGGGATCTGGTGCGAAACCATCAAAATAACAAACATGGGCAAGCGTGTTACTTTACAAGGAGTACAAGAAAAACATCCGGATAACGTCGTGAACTCCCGGTTGAGCAGTTAATTAAATGGTCAAAGGGCAATGAAATTTGGGCTTTAGGCATGGTGCATCCAGATGTATGCAACCACAAATCATCCCAAGTACAAGATGTACTTTCCGATTACCGATATATTCACTTAACCAAACTCGTTGCCACCTTCACGTTCTTATGATCATGCCATTGCTCTAAAACCTGGCGCTGCACCTTTCAACGCTCGACCATATCGTTATTCCCCAGAACATAAAACAGAAATTGAAAATCAAGTCCGGCAGATGTTGGAAGCTGGGATCATCACACAGAGCATGTCTCCGTTTGCCTCACCTGTGCTTCTGGTTCTCAAAAAGGACGGTTCATGGCGATTTTGTATTGACTACCGGCGGCTAAATGAGCTCACGGTGAAAAATGTGTTCCCAATGCCGGTGATTGACGAGTTACTTGACGAGCTCGCTGGTGCCCGTGTCTTCTCAAAGCTGGATCTGCGTGCCGGTTATCACCAAATACGCATGCGTGCCGAAGACGAATCAAAAACAGCCTTCAAAACCCATCAAGGACACTACCAATTCAAGGTGATGCCTTTTGGCTTGTGTAATGCGCCGGCAACCTTTCAATGCGTGATGAACACTGTGTTGGCACCGTGTTTGCGTCGCTCTGTGCTTGTCTTCATGGACGACATACTTGTCTATAGTCCGTCATTGCCAGAGCATGTGAAACATCTATCGGAGGTCCTGAAGCTACTCCGAGAAGCCCAACTGTTCGTGAAAGAGAGCAAATGTTCATTCGCCTGCGATAGTCTTGAGTACCTAGGCCATATCATCTCGGCAGCAGGTGTGGCAACCGATCCAAAGAAGACACAAGCCATGATCGACTGGCCACAACCTACCACAGTGACATAACTAAGGGGTTTTCTCGGACTAACAGGATATTATCGCAAATTTGTGCGCAACTATGCCATCATTGCTAAACCATTGACTACTCTGCTGAAGAAAAAAGGTTTTGAGTGGTCTGACAAAGCAACTGACGCTTTCCAAGCTTTGAAGCAAGCTATGGTATCTACACCTGTCCTTCGATTGCCAGACTTCACGATACAATTCGTAGTTGAAACAGATGCTTGTGATTCCGGAATTGGAGCGGTGCTAATGCAGGAACAACATCCAATAGCATATCTAAGCAAGCCCCTCAGTAAAGCGCATCTCTCCCTCTCCATCTATGACAAAGAATTTCTTGCGCTGCTTATGGCAATTGAACGCTGGCGAGCATTACTGGCAGCCGAGTGAATTCCTTATCCGAACTGATCACCATAGCTTATGTTACCTAGATGATCAAACCCTACAGTCTCCACTACAGCGCAAAGCAATGGCTCGGTTGATGGGTTTGCAATTCAAGATTGCATACAAGAAAGGTGCAGAAAATCTGGCTGCAGATGCTCTTTCCCGTGTTGGGCATTTAATGTCCATCCAAACTTGCTCCGAAATCCAGCCAGCATGGCTCCAGGAGGTGCTCAACTCCTATGTCAGATCGAGGCAACGTCGACACAAGCGATGGTTTCCGACGAACATGGATATCTTACGCAGTGGAATCATCCGTTTCATGGTCGCGTCGGATCGGATCAAATTCGCATTACAGACCAAAGTGATCGCCGCATTCCACTCTAGTGCGATTGGTGGACACTCCGGCGCATGCCACATACCAGCGGATCAAGCGCCTTTTGCTTGGATGGGACTCAAGGCATGTGTAGCCGACTATGTTCGTCAATGTGATATCCGCCAAAGATGCAAAACATAGCAATTCCTCACGGCCTCTCCTGCCCATTGCCCCTCCCAAGGGTCCTGGCGACATCACCATGGATTTTGTCGAGGGATTGCCGCTTCCGAGGGATACAACGTCATTTTGGTGGTTGTCGATCGATTCACCAAGTTTGCACACTTCACACCCTCCGCCATCCATTCACGGCTCCAAAAGGCACGAGCATTCATTGATTGATGGTTAAGCTTCATGGAATGCCCGAACAATCATTTCGATCGCGACAAGATTTTCACAAGCTCCTTTTAAGCGATTGTTTCATTTCGGCACAAAGCTCAAGTTCACCACGGCGTCATCCTCGACGGACGGCCAAAGCGAAGCGTCAATCAATGTTTAGAAATGTTTCTCCGATGCTCTGCAAGATGCCCCTCGGCAATGGCGCCTTCTTCCTCTTGCGACTCTGGTACAACTCCGCTTTCACACCTCATGGCTGCTCTCCTTTCCATGCTCTCTATGGACATGAGCCAAACTTTGGTGGCCCGAGCTTGATCTGATCCGGCTTCTCCGATTGGTGTGTTGAAGGAGCGTGCCAACCAACTGGCATTGTTGAAAAAAAATCTGGAAACTGCTCAATCTCGCATGAAGGCGAATGCTGATAAACATCGTACCGAACGTGAGTTTCAGATTGGAGAGCTTGTACTTCTGCGTCTTCAACCATATGCCCGCAAGTGTGGTCAATCGCCTTTCCCCAAATTGGCATACAAATTCTTTGGCCCTTACCACTGCTCGAACGCATTGGGAAGGTCTATCGGATTGGAGCTACCACCTAGCAGCCAAATCCACAATGTATTTCATGTTTCACGGTGAAGGAGTACGTCTTGACTACACCGTTTTCACGGATCTGCCTAATATACCCATGTTGGATTGTCTGGACACAGAGCCTGAGGCTATACTGGATCGGCGCATGATGAAGAAAGGTAACCATGCCATTTCCCAGGTCCTGGTTAAATGGACAAATCTACCTGAAGAAACGGCTACCTGGGAAGATTGGGATGTCCTGAAGACAAGTTTTCCATCGGTGCTCTCTTGGGGACAAGCGAGTGTTTCTCCAGGGGGCAGTGTCACGCACGACGACGGTACACCGTAGCTCTAGGTAGCGTGTCACAGACGGAGACATGTTCCTGTGACACAAGGGGTGTGTGTAATGCGTGAGTAGTTGAGGCTATTGGCCAGCTGTGTGAGTCGAGCCTTAGTGCCGGTCGTGAACCGTGTGCTTTTATACTCGAGTTAATCGAACCTGCCAAGTCTGATGAATGGAATAGAAACCTGACTCTCTTCGCTATCTCTCTCCCTCTTTTGCTGTTCTTCTATTCCTGAATTCAGGCGAGAACTCGAGGCCTCTTGCCGGCAATCACACCGGCAAGACGATACTTACAGTATATGAAGTTGAATATTTGTTTTGGACTTTTTCCACTTATGAATTCAATAAGGCTGACAGTCTCGACGGGAGGTGGAGAAAACAATGGCGGGTTTTTTTTCTTCTACAGAACAATGGTGGCTTTTGAGATAGAGCAGGGTGCTGCCCTGGAAGCATACCAGCAAAACTTAACGAGCAGCGAGCGTCATCATCTCAGCTAAGACGCCATTGAAAGCCGTCCCATCTTTACACGTCCTATGATTACAACCTACTATGTGGTCGACGTCACCGACTCGCCCGATCCACGTGCCTCCAAGACGGAGGAGGGGCAGGAACGGAACAGCGTCTCCCCCTCCCGCCATGTCTCCCGTCCCGCGGGATCCGTCCACCCAATCCAGTCACGCTCCAGATCCAGGCCTGGCCAGCACACCCACCACGTCGTCCGTCGGACCTGCAGCCCTCGCGCGCCGTGTCGTGGCCGCCGCGCGCACGTGCGCGCCCAACCCCAGCTGTTGGGGGTGTTCGGAGGGGACGCGGGCGATCGAGAAGGGCATCCGAGGGGCGGAGCACGAGGCAGCGCTGCCGGACGTCGTCGGAGCTGCTGCTGGACCCCAGCTGTCAGGATCAGCGCACGAGGGGGCACGGGAAGACGACGCCGTGGGTTGGCCCGTGCGTCCCTGTCTGTCTCTGTCCCTCTGGTGCGTCTGGGGCGAGCAGCGTGCGCTGTAACTTCTGCAGCGGCACCGGGCGCTGTGACTCTGTCGATTATCTGCCGACGGAACAGTGTAAAATTCGAAATTTAAACCGATCGACGACAGCGCGACGGTAAAAACACAGGCGGCCCATATCAGCACCCATTATGTTTTGTCGTACGGCATCGCCGTTCATGGTGTTAGGAAGGAGACACAGCTACCTGTAAACAATGTCTAGCCTCGGAGATGCTGACCCGAGAGAGAATACGATGTACTGTACGTACGTAGCCCGGCAGGCAGGCAGACAAGCCCAAGGGAATACGATGTGGTAGCACGTATGGACTCAAGGGAATACGATGTGAGTTGACGTACGTCGGTAAGCGCGCGTATTTAACTAACTGTGGATGCTCTCGCGCCGCATGTGCGCTGTCGACTGATCATCCTCTCCCGAGAGTTTTTCAGTCTTATCGCATCGTTGGTGTTGGGTCGGCCGGCGAACGTTTGCTCCGTAATTGTAGGCGTAGTAGTACTAGATCTGAGTCAAGCGTCCATGTTCAGCTGACCGGACTATCGATCGACCGACATGCTGGAGCTGCAAGTTGGGTATTTTCTTTTATTTACAAATCTGACCAATCTGAACAACTTCAATCGCGTTTGTCCTTCGAACGAAACTAATTTGGAATCTGACCCCTCACGTCGGCGCCACTTCAAACGTCGCCGACCTAACACATGTCGGTGATGGCGCCGAACTTGTCGCTAGGGTGGGCGCCTGGCTGATGTGGCCGCTATGTCAAATGGCGCCGACCCTAGGGTTATAGCGAATCGACCAGTTTTCCTTTCCCAGTCCTCCCATTTCCTCCTCCCAGCCACCACAAGCTCTCTCTCTCTCTCTCTCTCTCTCTCTCTCTCTCTCTCCTGTTTTTCGCCCCTCTCTTCAAATCTTGTTGAAACTCCAAGATTTCTTGGATTGGGACCATGGCAAGTCTTCTTAGAGGTAATCTCTCTCAAATCCCCTTTGATTCCACCTATTAGAATGTCTAATTTGATCTCATTTATCTCTTTTTTGTTGAAACCCTAGAAGATCATAGATATGTTATTTAGATATCTTTGTAAATAATATTTGTTTGAATAAATTGTAGCTAGTGTATGTATGCATTTGGTAGGAGCTTTGTCTTAGTGTTTGCTAATTTAGTTTACATATGACAAAACCAAAATACGCACATGTGGAATTATATTTGTAGGGGTTCATTTCTATAGAGTTTGCTAGTGTATGTATGCATTGGATATGAGCTTGTGTTAGTGTTTGCTATAGTGTTTGCTAAGTTGGGAAGCACCTCAATGGAAAATTAGCCGGTTGTATGATAATATAGCTTAGGACATTATAAGTGATAGTGTTTGCTATGTTAATTATCCTAATGTTTGTGGATTCTCCGGACATGTGGACGGAGATTGCACGTCAGATGAAGTTTGCAAAAAGTACCAAAGGAAAGTATCCCAATATGTCATCGAAAGATGCTCCGGTGCTACCAAGATATCCGGTACCAAATTGTTGTTATGGTAAAACTTGTCATATCCAACAATCTAACTACCACACTACTGTTGGCCGCGCATTCTACCGTTGCCCCGATACACGCGTGAGTTTTGTTGTCTTGTCACATGGTATCTATCATACTTGATTAATCGTTGATTGTTGATATGGTAAATTTTATTTGACAGGAACATTGCACATGCTATTTCTTCCAGTGGATCGATGGCCCCAAGTGTTATGATGACTATCTTCTTTCATGGGGTATTAGCATTCTTTTGGGCTCAAAACCAACTGAGAGGTGGAAACGCATTATGCGTCCTCTTCCATCTCCACCTAAGTATTGGAAATTACACGAGACCACACCCAAGGCTCCTCCACTTGTTTGGTGTGAGCACTGTCAAGATATGACACGGTGGTGTCCCCTTTACGGCCCCGACACTTTATATGAGTCTTGGAAGATTTTCGATGAGGAGAAAAAGAAGCATGAGGATGAAATAAACTTGGAGTTGCAAGAGATTGAAAAGGCACAGAAAGAGCGCTCAAGGAATTACCAGTTAGAAGATAAAAGGAAGAAAGAAGAAGAGGCAAGGATTAAAGAAGAACAAAGGGAAGAGAAGAGAAGGAAAAAGTGGGAAGATAGCAAGGCTTGGATGAATAAGGAAAACACAAAGTGGAAGTTGTGGAACTAACTATTGAGCACATTCTGATATCATCATGTATCAGGCTTGGTTGTAAGTTGTGGAACTAATTTGGCACCGTTTCATTATGTTTGTAATGAGTACTTGAGATGAAATATTTGCAACTCAAATTGTTTTCTACTTAGATGATAAGTACATTGCATAGCATGAAATGATGATAAATTGCTAGACGGTACAATTTATTTGTTGCTACTGCTGGTGCTCGGGGAATGGAAACCATTGCCACCTCTAAATCGAAGATACAAGAGCACCATTTTGAAATGGAAACTAAATTAAAAGGAAATACGAGTGTCTAGCAATTTTTGTACTCATCCTAATTGTTTCGTTTGTTAGCCATCCTTTTAGCACACCATTCCTCGAAGACTTTCTGGTTGTGCTGTCTGTGCTCTCTCTTTGTTTTCTCCTCTGGTTCCTTGGCCTATTTTTTCTGCACATATTTTTCTCCGTACCAGTAAACTTCGTACTGTCTTTGGTCTTCAAACCAGAAATCCTTGTCGCATCGCGATCCCGCCTATTGAATAATATAGATTTTTAGCTTAAACATTGAGCGAGAAGAGAGTTCTACCCTAGTAAAAAAATTGAGCAATGAGAGAGTTCTTACGAAATAGGGTGCAGGACCCCGGGCGTGCCCGCACACAAATCCCCATTTTCGATTGGATGGGGCTGCACAATGTGCGTCATACCAGGGTTTCGATGTGCCATCGCCGCCAACAACCTAGGGAGCCTCCCATATGCTTCCTCCCAATCACCATAAACCATCTTCATAGCCATTTGCTTAGCCCTCCAAGCCTTTCCATACTTGATATGATAGTCAAATATGAGTTTCACAAATTGGACCAAAGAGGCCGCTTGCAGGGTAGGGGTAGCTTTGATGGCATTGGCACACCGATGTGCAATAAAAGTAGATGTCAGTTGTCGGTGCTTGTTGCCCTCCAGGACGCCATTGCCACATGTGTGCGGGCCTTCATACTTACTTATCTTCCACCAACCTTCAGGTTTCTTCTTCCTTGCCCATACCTTCCATGGACAATCTTCATTCTCGCATATCAAAACACATCTTTCATTTTGGTCGGACTTGAACACTATGTAGGGTCGATGATGACTTACGACGTACTCCTGGAACCATACTTGCATGTCCAACATAGCCTTGAATTTTAGCCCCGGGTATATCAAAGGCCGTGCCCTAGGTCGACTCTGTGCCTCGTCTTCGGTGAGGGGTCTAGGCCGCTCCGGCCCATACTCCCGCAGGTTCGAGTCTGCCACGGCTATGTGAGCCTGCCTAACACCTTTGAACTCATGAACATTAGGATCTCTGCCCCACACCTTGACAAATGCATCGGTCTCCTTATCCGAAAACTTGGGAACCGAACGATCATAGTCCGAGTCCGTAGCGTAAGCATGTTCATACCCCTCGTCCTCTTCATTGTCATCTTCATAGGTATATGGATCTCCCTCAAGCATCGAGGATGCCACCAAAGGTACACAAGGCGATGATGGAATGTTGATTGGCGAGACAGCTACAAACTCTTCCTCGATCGGCTCTAAGGTTTCAACATTCATTTTCTCCTCGATGATCTCTACTCGTTCTCTTTCAACATAACTGGGTTCCTCCATAATATCCTCCAAGTAATATTCATCTTGTTGATTTTCTGTGTCCCACACAGGCGGTTGGCTTGGACCCGCATCATACACATCCTTAGGACGGTCATCGTTGCTTCTTTCGATAACCGAGGGCCGCTTGTTCAAGTCGATGAGAAGATGGGCATGCCCGGTGACCTTGACGGCAAACACGACCAAAGATTTTATTTGCAAGTTCTCCAGTAACTCTTTGTATAGATCCCACTCGTTGTCACCGTTGATCGAGATCATCTCAGTATAAGATCTAGAGCCACCCGCATCATGTCTTCCTTCCAAAACAACTTCATCGCCTTTGTCACTCCATCCAAGGGCAGCTCTAACCTTGACAACAACATCACTAAGACTAGGACTAGTCGGAAAAAATATCACGGTCTTTGCCATATCCACAAACTCAATACCACAATCCGATTGCACAACACGCCCACTGTGATGCACATGAAGGACTTTTGCATAAGCCATCTATATTAATAGCCAAAACAAATACCAAAGCATCCATTAGAGAATGCAATACCCAACAAAATGAGACAATGTTCAACCAATAATACCATGCCATCTACAATTACCCTAAAATACCATTGCTCCATTGCTCTAACCTACTCATTTTGCTACAATCACCCTATACAAACTAGCCAATATCATTCATATATGTTGCACATGCTTATAACACACACAAACTAGCCAATACCAATCAATCTAGCAACTCCTACAAACAACTCCTACCAACAACTATTACAAAATATCATCTAAGTGAAATATCTACAAGCTCAAGCACATGTATCCGTATCCTACAAACAACTCCTACAAAAAAACTCCCGTATGTATAATTACTAAGTGAAATATCGACATTACTATCTACATTAGCAATAATGTTACATCATATGTTGGCCAAACTTGTAGCAATATCATCTAATTGAAATATCTACATTAGCAACACTTGAATAATTACAATTAACTAGAACATGTGTTTCACATACAACATAATTACATTGTATGATTACAATTAACTAAGTTTACATACAACATTAGTTTGTACATACAACATTAGTTTACATACAACATTGTATAATTACATTGTATGATTCATCTAAATTGAATAATTACAATTAACTAACACAATCATATATAATTACATACAACATTTTCATAACACTAGTAAGTGTGCACGTGCAACACACGCCTTATAAATCTATAATATAAACATGTCTTGTAGATCTTTTTTTTCCTTTATAGAGTTTTTTTTGCTGAAATCAGTTAAAATGTCCGATGAACAAGAGGAGTGGAATTAAAAATCCATTTATTCATTGATAAATCTGGTTTGAAGGTCCACCTATTTATGCGATCAATAGTGCTTCATTTCAGAAATGGTGTGTTAATAGTCTCATTTCCTTCGTACTTTAAATTATATACCAAAAATCGCTTTCGCAGCCGAAAACCAAATAACCCTATAGAGAATTGTATTGCATGATGTAAAATTCTGACCATGGGTATTCATGTTACAAAGATTCACGTGCAAAGTTTATACAAATAAGCATCAGATAAATACTCACTGTTGGTATTGCAAAATGTAGCGGTTCATCTTACCAATGAACAGGAGTGTATGAAACCAAACAACCCTAGGGAGCAATGTGTTGCATGTATGAATTGTTACATTGTGCGTTGAATGAATCTGATAAGATTGTAATATAACGACAAGGTCATACCTGTGTGAGTTGGTCGGAGCAACGGTAGAAACTTCGCAACCCCATTTAGGTATATTGCCATTCAATGGAGGTTTTGTAACTTGGAGCGCAACTATTACATTATTGGTCATAGTTTTAAATATATTCTACCCAATGTAGGTATTGAAAGCAAGTTTAAAATAGAGACAATTGTCCCAATTTTGTATTTGGGATCAAAGACAAATCGATATGTGTAGCCCACAAACAAATTTGTTCAGGAGTGTTAGAAAATTTTCTTCCATGAAATTTTACATCCATAGATCACATGAAACATGCTAAACTGTATTTTTCGATGCTACATATTTTAATTTATTCAATAAAAATATCAAAGATATTTCTTTATAAGTGATTAAAATTAATCAAATAACTAAAACATATTTTTAAGAGATTCAAATTCGTCAAATCATCATAACGTAACATTTTTAATGTCTTTGTTACTCGCACTCGAGCCAAAATATTTTCCATTGTTTTTTCCAAAGTGGCAACACACACCAGTGCCAGAACTTTACACAAAGGTCCCCAAAGAAAAAATTACCAACCGGCCCCCGAGCTCTATCTCAAGTGTAAGATCCCCCAAGAAAATTGCAAACCCACCCCTGATATCTCTCTCTCTCTCTCTCTCTCTCCATCACACGGTCACAACTCACAAAGTCACACTCCACTCTGTATGCCAACCATAGGCCGTAGCTCTCTCTCCATTTCCCTCACCTACCTATCCAGTATCCACCACCCGGTGACGTCCTAGGCCACCTCCCATGTCTTTCCGCCGCCGGAGCGGCCGCGAGGTACGGCACCTCTGCCTCTCCACTGCCCGGCGAGCTCCTGGTCCCATTCACTGTCTCCCCGCCGCTCCAACCTCACCTACCTTTCCACCTCCATGGCGAGGTCCGGCGCCCCTCCGCTTTCTCCTCGCCGCCCCCACTCGCCTATTCCCCAGTTCCCTCTCTTGATCTCGTCAAACTGTCCCTCGCTTGCATCCCCACGGAGCTCACCACCAGCGCGAGGAATCGCGCGTCCCTCCTCTTCTCTGCCCATCCTCGTCGATTCCGGTTGCCAAAGAGCCCGAGGAGGGACTCGATCTGGGCTTGCTCTCGGGCGAAATAGAGCTAGGCACCAATAGAGGCGGAGGCGCAGGCGTGCACCAGGATTGCTTCGGATTCGCGCCCAGGACACCGCACGTTTGAGGGCTTCATGACACCGGCCTCCTCTTGCTTTACAAACAGATGAACCGGAGCAATCGCTGAGGGACGCTGGCGAGGAAGCCCTTGATCCAGCGGATGGTCGACGCCCTTCCAAGTAGATGGTGTTGATCATTGTGCAGCTGACTGGTCAACGCTTTCTGCTACCTGACGCATGTATGTATTTTCTGACTTCCCCTTGACCAATTAATTGTGATTCTTTGTGATTTGTACTCTTGTCATTTACTTGGATAAATTGCTATATATCACACAATTTCTTTTGAGATTTGTGACAATTGGACAACGGATACTTAATCCTTCTAGAGCAAGCTTGCAACTGTAGCGAGAGATGCATGTGCAGTTTGTCGCACCTTCGTATTTTTGTGAGATTGTGGGGGTGAATTGACTTTGCTACAAATTTAGGATATGTTATGAATCTGTACAAATTTGGCTAGATTGTGGGATGAATTGATTTTGAACAATACTTGGCAATTGGCATATATTTGGCTAGATTTAATGAAAGAAAGGATGCGGAGAAGCATCGCTAAGTATGGGTGTGGTGTGCTTGTTAACTTTTAACACTCTCTACTGTATGTACGCATGATTTTAATACGGAATACTTTGGTGTCAGCAATATTTCTTTGGCACTGACATGGTGTTCCTGTGTTTTCGTATGTGTTCAAATCTTGTAGTTGGTGTTCTCATCATCAGCTGTAGTTTATGGATCACCCAAGGACTCACCCTGCAGAGAAGAGTTTCCTCTGACTCCAAACATTCTATATGAAAAAACCAAGGTCTTGGCGCATTCATTTTTATTTCTGTGTCTAAGTTTTGTAGGCTCACAAGATCTTTAAACTGACTGAAATTTTAAAAAACTATTGTAGCTTGTTGTTGAAAATATTTGCGGTGATATCTACAGTACAGGTCCTAAATGGAAGATCGTTCTATTTAGGAACTTCAATCCTGTTGGGGCTCATCTGAGTGGATACTTTGGTGAAGACCCAGGGAGAATGCCCAATTATTTTATGTCATATGCTCATCAAGTTGCTATTGGCAGGAGACCAGCTCTGATAGTATTGGAGAATGGTTATGCAACAATAGATGGAGCTGGGTAATTATTCTTATCATGCTATGTACAATTACTTGTCATTTAAACCTGCTGTAATTTTATTTATCCATTGTTGTTCTTTGTCAAGATCTTTTAGCATCCGCAATCTATTTTATTGTACACAAGTGTGCATGCCATAAAATATATTTATCTATGCCATGCCCTAAATTACCGAGTTCCAACCATTTAGTACATGTTTAATGTTTCTAATCCTTAAAACAACTTCAATTTTGCTAAAGCCTAAAACAACATTCTGTATTGATTTTGTTAAAGCCAAAAATGAATTTCTTTAAAAGGATTTGTTTGTTTTATTTTCTGAACTGAAATGAAAGAATGTATGTCTCTGTAGGAGAAGCCTGTCCGACAAATGATATTTTTATTGCACAACGAAGGATAGGAAAAATAAACTTTGTCTGTTTCTGATATTTGGTGATGAACTCGATCTGCAGATGTTGGAAGCACTGTAAAGTTCAGGCGAAGCCAATGACCTAAGAAATTTCTTGGATATCTTGAAAGGAGCCTTGAAAAATCCAGTTATACTGGATGGTGGTTTTAGTTTTGGGACTTAACAGGATGTGTTGGCAATGAAGTTATGCGGGATGTACGTTCCTTCACCATTTACTGAACTATCAAAGTATGAAAATAGTTTGCAAGGCTAAATTTGTTTGATTCATTTTAACTATTTAAATAGGTGTGTGATATCTCTGAATTCATGAAATCTAGTGGAATTGAAAGATACAAGGTCAACACTTTTCTAAATGCTTATCAGTAGTTGTCAATTCTGCAGATACAATAATTACATTTAAGTGTTTGTAAGAAATCATAGAGTTATACGAAAAGCACTATACTGAATGAGTACACATAACTCTTGGCTACAGCAGCAGAACTACAAGGTAAGCTTGTTTCATCCATTTTATTTCTCACTCATGTTGTGGATGTTTTGCAAGCTGCTAACATAACATCTAGGGTCTTGGACATCATTGAATATAATAGTATGTTTTGTTTCTACAACAAAGGAAGCCGTTGGGCGATGGTATCTACCAGTTGGTTGTTCACTATCCTATGAATATTTTTTTTTTCGAAAAGGGGATTACCCCGGCCTCTGTATCGATAGATACATACGGCCTTTTTATTACTATCCTATGAATATGCATATCATGAAATTCAAAAGAACCATATATTGTGACATATATAAAGATGGACACCGCGTAGTGAAGCGGCAGATTAGTTGCCAAGCAATAATAAATATACTCCGAGGTTCTTGACTACACATTACTTTTTTCAGTTCACTTGCTACACTGAAAAATATAATTAATCATGCTATGGTTGCTCTCAATACATAGAAATGGGATATTCTTGCCACATAGAAAAACACTGTCTACTATTTATTCTTTGATAATAATGATATCTATCTCTTGAAGGTCCATCTACTTAAGCGCTCTATAATGTTGCGCTCCATCTCTGGATATTCTTCAGAGCCTCATTCCCTTCATACTTTAAAATATGAACCACAAAACGCCTCCTCAGTTCAATATCATCCTACATATCCATTATACAAACATTATTATAAAAAACCATGTGCATCGTATATGCAAATGAGCAGGTGTAAATACTCACCATGGGTATCGGAAAATGTAGCGCTCCATCGTTCCATGAGTGCATGAGATTAAAAACTAAATAACCTGATAAAGGACTGCATGTATGAAATGTTATATTATGCGTTGAATGGCTCATTCAAGATTGTAATGCATTAACAAGATTCATACCCGTATGAGTTTATCGGAACAATAGGAGTTCTGCATCCCCATTTAAAAATATGGTGCTTGAATGCAGGGTTGGCATCTTGGAGCGCTAGGTTTAGATTGTTGGCCATAGCTTTAAGGATATTTTTTCCTAAAGTAGGTATTGGAAGTGGTTCCAAAATAGAGACAACCTTTTTTTTTGATCCAAGACAAACAATAGAAATATCCCAAGAATATCCCAAGGCAATAAAATCTGTAATAATGCAGTCATTTACAAATTATCAATCATTAAGACCATATATAACACTCTTGTGGCCTTTATCGGAAAAACATATAACACTCTTATGGAGAAGAAAAATATTACCTCATTGCATTCTGAGATATGATACTCATTGCTATCAGGCCAGCTATCAAACAACTGTACCAACCTAGTAGCATCCAAATTTTCACGACGGCTTGGGTCTCGTGCACATTGGGATAACGACTAAAATAATAATAAGAAAACATTAGTACTATGATTATTATAAAGTAAATTGTAATATGTGAGTATAGTAACTTACACAGAAGTTTAGATCCATGTAGTGAACTGGCGTATCTCTGACAAGCTGGATGTCATGGCACGCTAGTATCCGTACAGCCATGTTAAAGCAATCAACATCCATGTATTCATCATTCTTTAATATTTTCTTTATTTGTCTCAAATTTATACTAATAGGATAAGGGTTGGTACTTTTCACCCATTCCCTCCTGTGAAAATCAGAATCCCATTAACTATAATAATTATGTAAGAGGAATTTTGTAGAACACAAAATGAACTAAAAGAACGTGGCTTACTCAAGTTAAGGGATATCATTAGCCAAGAGAATGCACAAGCAAAGTTCATCTATTAATTCATCGTCGGTTGGATTGGAAGATGGTGAAAGGATCCATGGTTGCGAGATGAACTCAACTTCCAATGATTTGTCGTTCAATGGTTTGAGTTTTTTAGCGGGTCTATCCACAATGTAACAATCTGTGCGATTTTCTGAGTTTTCCTTGCTTTTATCATCTTCCAATCCTCGATTTCTTACATTATCGTCATTCAACCCCGAATCCACCAAAATGACAGCAAGTTTTCTTCTAAAATGTGTCATATGAAGCTACCAAGTAGTAATAATTAGAGTTAGTTTTTAAATAGTGAAACACCACGAAATAAGTATCATGATACATAGTGAAATATACCTGTTCAGGAATGTCGGATAAAACATCTCCCGTAAAATACTCCATGAAATTTAACATTCAGAGACCACAAGATGACCTACATGATTATGAATTTTCATGATACAAAATTGAGAACAATTATAGAAAGATGTTACGCTACCTACTGAAAACTAAAGCAAATAGGATCACATTCTTGTTATGGAAAGGACAAAAAAAGGAAATGTTCTAAAGTCGATGACCTCCTGATGTAAAGCAAATAGGATCATCCGTCTTATATTCTATCTAGGCATATTATACTATACCAAAAATCTTCATATCCTTAGAAATATATATATATATATATATATATATATATATATATATATATATACCATATACTACTACATGCATGCATGAATATATACTTATAAATTAGCGTACAAGAATGTATATTTTTAAAATCAGTGTCGCCACGTACTCTAATTATAGCTGGATATTAAGCTTATATTAATAAAATGTTACAACCAAATGTACATAAATTTTCTTGAGAAGCAAATGTTTGAAGGAGAAGTATAATTGAACACATCATGTAACGATTGGAAACATCATATAATTCGTCATTGTGTATTTTTCGTTGTCATTAAATCTGCTCGCAAGGCTCTTGATGATCTATCATATTTCTGTTATAGGTGTATACTTTCTTTGAGACTCTGTTGGATCTATCGGTACTATTTCTAAGCTTTATTACATTATTTCATTCAGGATGAAAGTAGGCGCTCCAACTCAGCCAATGTTATTTACATTCTATTTGTGGCTTTCGGTAAGCCTCATCCATGGAAGAATCAAGCATATAGTATTAAACTTGTCTGCTTGTACTTACCTTACTCATATGCTTTTATTGCAGTTCTAAATCATTCTCATGGAAGTATGACCTAGGATGTAGAAAAAACTTAGAGCAGATTTTTTCTCTGGTAATTTCCATTGATCAGATGACCTAGGGAATCATCGGGATTAGGAGATGACATACCGTCGCCGTCGTGTGGCCTCCTGTGAATCTCCATATCATTATTAGTAGTACAAAAATCAATTGAGTTGTGGAATATAATATGCACACCATATTAGACTTATTATCATTGATAGTATTATGTGCAGGGATGAGGCAGAGCTATATTTTTATACTCCACAATGTATCACCAATACTATATTGTCATTAGATGATATATTGGATTACCTTTTTCTTATTATCTACTGTCTATTATTATCTACTGTCTATATACACATAGAATGCTGCCAATAGAATATTAGCAAGAGCTGATTCTGACCATTTGGGTTTATCGATTCCGTTTTATCAATAATTAGCCAATGCATATATACACATATCTAGTCAACAGAGAAAGAGGTAATGAAACAAGTGAAAGAGTAAAATCAATTTACCGAGATATTGTTTGCTGCTGTGCCCACACCTAATATTCTCAATTCATTCCCATATGCAGGTATTTTTGATGTATCATGGGAGCAGTATAGTAAACCGATTAAAACTGTGTCTTGAATCGATGCCCTGCAGGGAGGCGATAGCGTGGTGCAGGGAGGCGATGGCGTCAGGCAGGCGATGGCGTGGTGGTGCAGGGAGGCGATGGCGTCTGGGAGGCGATGGCGTGGTGGTGCAGGGAGGCAATGGCGTCTGGGAGGCGATCGTGGTGCAGGGAGGCGATGGCGAGGTGCAGGGAAGCGATAGCGTGCTGGTGCAAGGAGGCAATGGCGTCTGGGAGGCGATGGTGTGGTGGTGCCGGGAGGCAATGGATTTGGCGTGATTGTAGGGTGTATTTACTTTCAGTTTCCTCTTTTAGATAGCCTACTTGGTCAGACCTGGTGAATTAAAGGACACCGGCCCCGGCTTGGTCAGATGCGTGATGTACGTGAATTTATTGCTATCCTCTGCGGTGGAGTTTGGTTAGGCATAGGAAATTGCTAAGTGCACACCAACCCTGTGTAAAGCAATTGTGGCTGTTAGATTTAGATTGATTGGACGTATTGTGCGGTTCTGATTGTAAGTAGTATGTAAGTGGGGGTATGTAGGAAAGATATTGTTTGGTTGTTTAATAGTAGTAGTGATTTTAGAATAGGGGGAGGGGATTTGAGAGAGGAGAAGGGAGGTACCGGTAGGGAGAGGCGGACGAGGAGATGGCGGAGAGGGATCCTCCATGCCGGAGGAAGGCAGCCCACCCGCCGGAGCGGCTGGCGGCCTGCGTGCGTGCGGGCTGGTGCAGGAGCTCCCTCTGCTGTCGGAGATGGGCGGAGGTGGAGAGAGCGGAGGAGGAGCGGCGGGAGGTGGTGCGACCGGCCGACGTTGCGAGGGAGGGCGGAGGCGATTGTGGTGGTATGACTGGATCGGGGAGGAAGGGAAAGTGGTCGATTCGCTATAACCCTCGTCAGCCAGGCGCCCACCCCAGTGGCAAGTTCGACGCCATCGCCGACATGTGTTAGGTCGGCGTCGTTTGTAGTGGCGCCGATGTGAGGGGTCAGATTTCGAATTAGTTTCGTCGGGGGCAAACGCGGTTGAAGTTGTTTAGATTGGTCAGATTTATCAAAAATATGGAAGTTGGAACATTTCGTTTGAAGCCCGGTGGTTGGATCGATCGGGAAACGATAGTAGTACGTGGTAGTTGAGCAGATCAACAGAGCAGCACGGACTGTAGTGCGTCTGAACTCTGAAGACAAGAGACGTTCTTGCATAGTAACGCTACTGCAGTACTACTACTGTGCCGCTCTCGTTACGAAATAATATGATCATGATGTCCCTCTATGTCAGCACTCGAACGGGTGGCACGGTTGAGGACGGTCCGGTGGAACACGTCCGGGATTTAGTCTCATCTCGCTAGTTGAAGGAGGCCGACACCAGCTTATATAGCTGGGCAAACCTCTCCCTTCAGTCGCGGCTTTGGGGCTGAGAGAGGCCTTGGGCCTCCAAATACACCGTTGAGCGTGGCTGGCCTTTGCCGCTAACATCCCAGATCGAGCGTGCACCGCTATTAGGTATGTGGCGATCTGCATCGCTCCTGTTTAGGAGGATGGGATGTCAGCACTCGAACGGGTGGCACGGTTGGGGGACGGTCCGGTGAAACGCGCCCGGGGTTTAGTCCCACCTCGCTAGTTGAAGGAGGCCGACACCAGCTTATATAGCTGGGCAAACCTCTTCCCTCAGTCGCGGCTTTGGGGCTGAGAGAGGCCTTGCACCTCCAAATACACTGGTTGAGCGTGGGCTGACCTTTGGCTCGCTAACACTCTGCGTGCAGGTGTGGTAGCCGTAGCATCTAAAAACCAGAGTAAAAGACCACGTTTTTTTATCTTTTATTATTCACGCCAAAGCGTCGAAGGTTGTCTCCCTGAAAAGCTGCATCCTGCATGTCGTCGTTTTATCTCCCACGACTACTTTTTTCCCAAACAAAACTCGGGCTCGCTGGTCTATTATGATATTTCAGTCCAAGTAATTTTGTTTTCAATACGTTTTGATGTGTCATGCGTATAGGGTTGCAAGCAGTAACCCGTATAAGCCCGCGAAAAAAATTTTAATTTAAACTAAACTAATTTTACTAAAAAATAGAACTAGACTAAACAATTATAACTATAAAGCCGGGACGGACCGGGTGCCGCTTAGCAACCCTGAGCCGAAGGCGTGCCACAGTTCTCGTCGCTGCATCACTGAAGCTAGAAAAATCTTATAGTAGTATAGTTTATTGTAGTTGAGAAACAAAAAGTCGTCATACTAAGTCACCAAATGACCAGCGCACCAGATCAGTAACCATAGCCAATGATAACACTGGTAGAACAAAATAGACTGACCAGAAACCATACCAACGAACGTGAAAAACAAAATATGGATGAAAAATTATTAGATAAAGTAAATGTGAAACATTACACAAACTATGTGGTAAAATGATTGTGTAATTTTTAAATCATGTGATATTTGTACGCTTCGACAACATGTATATAAATGATGGAAGTTGATATGAAAGTCACTATTTTTTACGTGTTACTATGCAAGTTTTAAATCATGTGATTCTCCACTCGGCCACGTTACGAGCCCATTGAAGATGTCCCATGGACCATGCCTGCCAGGCCCAGAATGCCTCCACGCACGGATATGACCAGATCCATCCGACCGCATTTTCTAAAAAAAAAAAACAAATCCGACCAAAGTCACAAATCACTAGAAAGAATTGGAGTTGATAAGTAGAAGTGTGGAAGCTTAGGTTTCTGAAAAGTCTGACATAATTCATGGGTGTAGCACAATATTTTTTGCAAACTCGCAAAGTTTCAATATCCAGTTTCATCCGTGTTATATGAAACAAGAATAAAGTAGCAAGCTGGGGTGTATTCTACTACCAAATAGTAACACTGTTCATGCCTTGTCCACTCTAACATATGTACGCCATGCTGACATGTAGTATGTTCAACAAATGATAGTACAGTACCATTTATCAACTAGTTGTTGTGCTTTTGATGATTATTCCAACAACAAAATTTTTTTTAAAGAAGAACACGATGGACACCCCAAAAGTTAATGAAATCGGTTAAAAGACAGGGAGGCACATGCACTAACGATCGGTCGACCTGACAAACTTCAAACTTGACAGTTTTCCAGCTTACTCGTGCTAAAATTCAAAACACAGTTGACAGTGAAACAGGGTTCATATCTCTTGACCTCTTCATGGAAATCTGCGCTGACTCACTAACTGAACCGGAATCGACTGGCGGGCAGTTGGTCACTAGTTTGATAGTATGCTTTTAATTTCGGATGATTTGGTTTTGTTTTCCTTAATTCTCACAATATGCCCATACTAGGTGTAGAATTCTACAATATCAGTAGCTTCAGGTTGCTTCATGGGCTTCAGACAAAGCTCACAGTTCATCCAGTGAGTGAAGGTTCAGAGACATGAGGGGTAAGGATGGATGTCTTCAGGTTCAGGAAACACAACATATACGATCTCAGAAATCGACACCTCAAACAGTTTGTTTAAATGAAAATGCAGCATCATGTTTTTCTTACAGAGTGTTACGTTAACCTGACTGATATGGTTTGTATGTTTTGTAAGTTTGCTTCGTAATTGTAGGCGTAGATCTGAAGTCAAGCGTCCACATGCATGCTTACCTGACCGGACGATCGATGGACTTGTTGCAGCTGGAAGTTGGAACATTTTGTTTGAAGCATGGTGGTTAGATCGATCGGGAAATGGTAGTACACGTGAAGTTGAGCAGATCAACAGAGCAGTGCGGACTCTAGTGCTGCGTCTGAACTTTGAAGAGGAGAAGCATATACACGTGTCGTGTGCACTTTGTGGTGGGAGGCAGGGGCGAAGCCAGGAAAAAGGGTCGCCGGGATCAATATAAACAAGTCAGAAGAATGTGTGTCTAGAAAATATACGACTAATATATATGCATATGCATCACATGGCCTGAATTTGTAGCTGGTATTAATTAACAATCATATAATATATATTTTAGCAAACTCACATAAATAAGAAACTGTAATTTTCATCATATCAAAATATAAAGTCAGATTACAAAAATAGTTACCTTTCTTTCTTTTGAACTCTATATGGTCTTTCATCTTGAAGGACAGTCATGATCAAGATCATTTGTTGTCGGCGGTGGCGATTTTCTTTTGAGATTCAAAAAACGTTCGATTAATTTTTACTACCTATCAAATTAAAAAGATACAATTAGTAACAAAATACATTCAAATTAATATACATGAGAAGTTACTGTACAATGTCCTCGGTTGATTACCTAACAGTCTGATCGGGAAATTTGAGGCCTAATTTAGATTTTCTAATCCATGTGATCAGAGCCTCACCGATTACCCAATGGCCAATACTACCCAAATCTTCAAGCAATTAAAAAAGTTAACACATCAGTAAACCCTAATCTAATTTGAGAATTGGGAATTGAGGATATTTTGGATCAGTTAGATGCATAAAAAGGTTTGAGTGACACTTACAGATTTTTTTGTGCAGAACCGCAGAAGCCAGAATAATTGATTATCCAAAGGGGAGTGGCGACGAGGGGATGGGCGGCGACCTAAACAAGGAGAAGCCTGCTGACCGCGGATAACGAGCTACTTTGCAACAAGAAAAAAAGAGGAATATGAGATGATGAGCAATTTTAAATCCCGAGTTATCCTTTGCTTTGCAAATTGAGCGATCCAGCGGTGCCAATATCACGTGTTTTGGGCCTGCCTTGTGGACTTGCACATGCAGACGTGATGGGGTCTAATTACTGGGGTCAAACTCTATCTTCAGCTGGATCATTTTGCTATAACGGGCCCTACGTACGAGTACTTGGTCCAAAGTCGTTTGGGTCAATTGACCCAGGCGAACACTGTAGCTCCGACCTGGTGGGAGGAGTGATCATGCTGTCTCTCTTTGCGTGCAAGTGTAACATTCGAAAACAGAGCAAAAAGTACACATTTCTCTATTACTTGTGCCAAAGTGTCGAAAATTGCCTTACTGAAACTTTGCATCCTCTACTTACGGCTCGGTTGTACTCCTTCCGTTTTAAAATATAAGATGTTTTAGCTTTATAAAGTAAATGTATGTAGACTTATTTTAGTATATAGGTTCACTCAACTTTAGGATGAATCTATACGCTAAAAAAAGTTTAGATTCATTTTCTTTACAAACCTAGAACATCTTATATTTTAAAACGAAGGGAGTATCTTACTGAAAAGGAGGAGTTTTAGGGTTCTTTCTTCCCCTAACAAAACAATCGTGCTCGCTTGTCTCGCCTATTTTAATAACTTCAAAATATGGTTCGTGTTTTGTAATGCAGCTATACTTCAATACCTTGATAAGTTAGATATCCTGAATTCCAAGTTTGGCTTTGAAAATTAAAACTCGTATGTAGAGTTTAAGATAATGTTAGGATTTTATAGAGGAGAAATAATTAGGATCTAGTTTATTAAGATTTTCTTAAAATTATTTTGATTGCTTTTCAGGTTAGAATTCATAGATACAAAGTTGCATAATCTAGATTACAATTGTACAATTTGTTCATAATAAGTATCAATCAAATTCAAGCTAAAGTGTGTGAAATATATGTTTTTTAATCCACGCAATTTTGTTCTCGCTAAATATGTTCAAGTTGAAGTGGATGAATTTAAAATTAATACAACACATGAGGTTGCAAAGAAACTTTAGTTGAAGTATATCCCCTAGCTTCAAATAACCAACTACGGTTTTGAAAATTTCCATGAATTGTTTGAAGCCTTCTGAACCTATTTAGTCTTCAAATGAATTTCAAGGTTCGATCAGTTTATGTAAAACATGGTCAAGAGGGGCTCAACTCTTATAGGTGACTTGAAGTTCACTTCAGACAAATGGAAACTGCTCCGGTCCAGCTACATTGAATATTTTATCATTTGCCACACTTTATTTCAGAAATTTATTATTTGCCACATTGACCACCACATGTCAGTGACACATGGTGTGGCAAATAATAAAACTGAAAAGTACCTACAAATGAGTTTTCTTACAATGCATGATAACATTTTCATAAATCATGCGAAGATTCGATCAAATTGTCATACACTCACATAATGACTCACAAAGATTGGATTTCAAAAACCAACAAGTAATTATTGAAGGAACTTCAAACATATATACAATGATTGAAAACCTATTAGGTAAGTCAATGTGAAGTATTGCACATGTATGGAGTAAATGATTATGAAAAATTTAAATCATGTGATGTGATATTATACACTTCGACCAACATGAAAGTAAATGGTGGAACTTTGTTGTCTGCCAAAACCCACCGGCGAGCAGCGACGGGCAACACGGAGAGCCGGGAGGCTCCAGATCGCCGGTGGGCCTCGGTCCCTCGACGGCCGCAAAAGCTCCGCACACGTCTGGCTTGGTTCGAGATGCACCTGACCTATACCGGTCGAAGGTGAAGGATTGCTCGATTGATTTCTGCATGGTAAACAAGTATACGTAAAATTCGAGCCGTAATCGGCTCCTGTTTTCAGAATCGGCTCCTAAAGCCGATTGCCCCATGGTTCTGCATTAGATTTACGATAACATGGGGTTTTGCTTGATCACTACAAGTTAAATCGATCTACGACAGCTTTAATGTTTTCACCACGTAATCGGAACATCCTACACGAATCGAGCCGGTATGTACAAAAGATGAAGAATATTAACCCTAGAGGAGGCCTAATAACCAACGTAAAGCCAATTGCGGAACATCTTCTCTAGAGCGAATAAACCACGTCCCTATGTACTCTTCGGATCGTTCAACCCGCTTGTAAGGCCTGATTACGTAGATATTAAACTAAACCTTGGCGAACAAGGCACAACTATAACAGATCGAATCGACTAAATAAAGATCAAGAAGATGCTACCCTTACACTTTGGGAAAAGGTGCAAGGGTAGCGAGATAGCTAGAGGTAGCATAACCGACGATAGTAACGAAAAGCACCGATGCTAGCCTCAAACAAACTATGATAATGGTATTACCGCCATCAACAACGCTTCAAGACGAGTAAAACCAGTAACGATAAGTGAATCGCCTAGATCGCGAGATGCGATCTAGGCAAGATGGCACTTACCCAAAGAAACCCTAGAAACAAGGGGTGGCGATGCGCCCGAGATTGTGTTTGTTGTGAACGTGGTTGTCCTCTTCTTTCGATAACCCTAGGTACATATTTATAGTCCGAGACTCTCTACTTTTGGAATAACTCTACAACTCTATCTTTACCTAAACCTAAACGAACCTAAACTGAAACGAAACCTACTATGATACAAGATACACGGGCAATTTAGCCCAAATCCACACTAGGCCGATCCAACAACACGTTGAATATACGTATCTTCCAAGCCCATCTTGATCACGGCCCATCTCCGTCTTTGGCCAAAATACGGCGATAACACATGCCCCGGTTTTGGCAATGATAATTCCAAAACCACTACGTGTTTTTCTTCTCCTCTTTTTTTTATCGGGTCACTGTAACGCGTGGCGTAATGTAATCGCCACGCTACCCCTTCATCATGATGCCTGTCTTCTCAACTCCTGAAGGCATGATTTGACGATTTTGGCGAGGCAACTGGGAACCGCTATGGCATTGAACCGTCTCTCCACTATTCCCTTATTTAAATTCGCTGAGCAGTTCACAATCCCCATCTTCCTCCGGTTGCCAAAAAACCTCTTCCTCCGCCGAAAAACCTTTTTTCGCCATGGCCTCCTCTCGCTTCCTCGTGCGTCTTCCCATGCCTCCAACTCGATGAGCGGCCGAGAGCCGACGCTGTAACACTCGCCGATGGCGGGCAGATACTCTCGCCCACAATGGTGGGACGAGGGGTTGGGACTCATGGTCGGTCGGAGGACGACGCGTCCATGACCGGACGGAGACCTCAGCTCGCCGACGGGAACTGGAGGCGAAGAGCAGCTGGCGACGCTTGGTCTTGGGACGCCGAGTCCTCCGAGGAGGAGGAAGGAGGAGGACGCCTCCGACGAGTACCCGCCGACAAAACGCTTCCGCCGGGTCCAAATAAGACACCAAGACGACGAGGATGAGGAGGCCCTCCGGCTTCCTCGGAAGAAGAATGAGGACGACGCAGCAAAGAAGCAAGACAGCAAGAGGACGGCGGCGACAGGCGATTTATCTCGCCTTTAGATTAGGAACCGAGCGACAATGATAGTAGTAGGCTCCCTTTGTAATCAATCGTCCTTTGTAAGCAATCATCTTTTGAATGAATGAAAATCTATTTCAAGATCGCCTTGTTCGCCTCGATCTTGCCGATAGCCACGATAGGTCGATGTCCTAGAAGTCGATGACACCGCATCGGCTCGCACGCATCTGATTAAACAAGTCAAATCGCAAAGAGCCGATGACTACCCATCGGCTTCTCCCAAAAAACATTGACAGGGTCAAACTTTGGTCGCATCTTTAGGCACATTAAAACGGCCACTTCTTGGTTTCAAAATGATGACCTGCAACCTTTCTTAAAACGGGCGACCCAAACCTCCAATTGCCCATCGAAAACCGTGCCCTGCACAAACGACTAGTGACAAGCAAAGATGAAGATGACAAAGCTGAGATCGCCGAGGTGGATCGTGTCCGTGCTGACGCCCTCCACGCCTAGAGTCGATGACCGTGCATCAGCTATACACAATTTTTTTTATTTGGCCGATTTTCAACATCGGCCCCCATATTTTTACTGTCCAACATCCCACGTGCTTTACTTAGCCGATTTCATGTATCGGCCCCTCAAGTTTTACTGTCCAACATCCCACATGCTTGGGAAATATTTCTTGAGATGTTGACCGTTGACCGCCACTGGGAACTTTACGCCATCCAACTGCTCGAGTATGTATGCGTTTCCTCTTAAAACTTGATCGACCCTGTATGGTCCATGCCAATTTGGAGACCATTTACCATATGCTGCATCCTTAGTCCCCAAAGGCAACACGGCTTCCCATACCAGATCACCAACGTGGAACTCCTTTGGCTTCACTTTCTTGTTGTATGCACGAGCTACTTTGGCCTTGTTCTCTTTGATTTTCTCCAGTGACCATAGCCTGAGCTCGGTTAAATCCTCCACACTGTCACTCATCAGGGTTGCGTATTCTTCAGTCTTTAGATCGTCCTGAAAAGTGACGCGCCTCGATCCAGCCGTAATTTCCCAGGGTAGGACGACTTCTTGTCCATATACTAGATGGTATGGTGAGGTTTTTATTGCTCCATGGCATGACATGCGATAAGCCCATAACGCTTCTGATAAAACCTCGTGCCAACGCCTTGGGTGCTCATCGACTTTTCTCTTGATCAGCTTGATGAGGCTCGTTGACGCTTGACTTGCCCATTTGCTTGAGCATAGTATGGAGATGATCTAATCAGCTTGATCCCCATGTCCTCGCAGAACTTTCTAAACTCCGAGAAATAAAGACCGAACCTCCATCGGTCGTGATAGTTTGGGGAATCAATCTATGGATGACATGTTCTTTCACAAAATTGATAACATCCTTCAATTCACCGACTTCATCGGGACAGCCTCCACCCATTTAGTGAAGTAGTCGGTGATAGCCGTAATCCACATGTGGCCTTTGCTTGATGGAGGATTGATTTTGCCGATCATGTCCATGCCCCAACCTCGGAATGGCCAAGGCTTGATGATGGGGTTCATTGTCGACACGGGTACCATCCGGATTTTTCCAAATTTCGACATGCTTGACACCCTTTGTAGTAGTTGAAACAGTCCTCAAGCATGGTGGGCCAATAAAACCCCGATCGCTGATCAACCACTTCATCTTATGAGCCGATTGGTGAGTTCCACAGCGCCGTGTACCTCGTAGGAGCTGATTGGCCTCGGCCGCCCCGTGCATTTGAGCAATAGCCCTTCCAGAGTCTGTAAAACATGTCATCCCCAATAAGCGTACGCATTTCATGGCTTTGTACCTTATCCGTTTAGGTGCCCCGAGCCGAATCCTTCAAGTAATTGAAGATATCGGCTCTCCGTCCGCTTCCAGTGAACTGCACGAACGTCGGTTCCTTCTACCACGCCCTTGTATCCCAAGCCATCTGCAAGATTGTTCGCCTCGGTATTCTGCGATCGTGGGATCCAAGTGAAGTTTATGTACCGGAATTGCGCCATTAGCTCGCAAAGGCAGCCATAACGGGAAGAGGGACTCGCTCTCATTTGTAGTCCTCCGTGAGTGGGAAATCACCAACTTGGAGTCTCCAAAATTTCCATCGCTCGCCGGCCGAGGAGTAACTCCATCCTTGCACATCGACTCGCTCGGCTACATTGTTGGTGCGAGAGGTAGACAATCGATGGAGAAGGAAAATGTTGCCCCCGGCGACGAGTAAAATGCCGATGCCGCAACCATCGTCACAAACGATCCGTCGAAAAACATAGCCCACGCTCTTATGGACAGCTGCTATGTTAGTGTTGATCCTTTCGGCGATAAGATCGCCGGCGCTGTCCCTTAATCGCTTTCGGGTTGATACCGGATGTCAAACTCGATAATGCAAACATCCATTTGCCCATCGGCCTTTTAACATAGGAGCCGGCAAGATGTGCTTTATGACGTGACGGTATGATGATGATCTGCGGATAGCAAAATGTGGCAACTTGGTGCAGGTGAAAAGTGCAGGCACAACTTATCGATATCGTGGTACCTTGTCTCTCGGCCCAAAGATCCTTCGCTTATGTAAAAGACGACTCGCTCCAGCCCATCATGAACTTGCACCACTACCGAGGCGATGGACGTGTCAGCTACTGACAAGTAAATATAGAACGGCCTGTCAGGCTGAGGTGGAACTAACACTGGCGCTTCGTCAGATATTCTTTGATCTCGTCGAAAGCTCGTTGTTGTTACGCCCAATGAATTCCTCGTCGATTTGATTTTACTAGTCCCATGAACGGCTCAATCCTTCCCGACAGATTGAGATGAATCTTCCGACGAAGTTGATCTTGCCGATAAGGGATCGCAGTTCTTTCTTCGTGGTGGGTGGCTTCATTGTTCGTGACCGCCTCGACTTTTCAGCCGATCTCAATTCGCGCTCATGGACCAAAAACCCAAGAACCGACCGTCACCCCGAAAGCACACTTCTTTGGATTCATCCGTAGGTCAATTTTCTTGTTCGGTCCAGACGCTGCAGATCGTCCAAGTGTCCGTATAAGTTGGCGACTTGACCACCACGTCATCGATGTAGATTTCCACCGCTTGCCGATCAAATCATGAAAATATAATTCATGGCCCTTTGGTATGTGGCGCCGCATTTTTCAGTCCAAACGTCATGACTACATATTCAAATAACCCCACCGACAGGGAATCAGTCTTGTGTATGTCTTCCGGAGCCATGAATATCTTGTTGTAACGGCATTGCCCATGAAGCTCAAAATTTTATGGCCACTGCATTGATTAATGTTTACGCCACCAAAGACGGATACTCATCCTTTGGGGTAGCTCTGTTGAGATCTCGAAAATCTATAGCAACACGCCATTGGCCACCCTTCTCTCGATGCGATAATAGAAATCCACCAAAGATACCGCATGGCCCGATCAACTTGGTCATCAACATTTTCTCGACCTCTTTCTTGACTTCTTCCAGAATTTCGGCCTTCATTTGTCGTGCTCGCTGCTGAAACGGCCGAAATCCTTTTTTGAGCGGGAGTCGATGCTCGATGATGCTCCTGTCCAACCCAGGCATCTCTGTGTAGTCCCAGGCGAAGCAGTCTAGATATTGTTTCAACAGGGCTATCATCAGGCCCTGCAGACTCGGATCTAACTTCTTGCTGATAAATGTTGGTCGTGGCTTATCCCCAGGACCAATGTCGATCTCTTCTAGCTCATCAGCGGATGTAAACCCGTACCCTAGCTTTCCACACCACAAATCGACGCTAAACACAGGCAAGCGGTAGGTGAGGACAACAAAATAATTTGGGCGATCGCTGAATCGCCCCTTTGCTTGCATCGATTAGGGACGGTTTACACCTTATTATTTTATAGCGGCGAGCATCTCTGCTACGACTACATGTCGCTTGTCGTTATGATCGCTGCTTTTTATTTTTGTGGCCGATCGAGGATCGGCCGTATTACCTGATGGATGGTCGTGGGCTTTTCTACTGTAAGGCCGGTGGATAAGACCAGCCTCACCCGCTTTTTGTAGCTTCAATACGCCACAGGCCGTCCAAATTGATTCCAGATCGGCTCTTGGTCTTCGCTTCTGCACGCTCATGCAGCTATGGAGATCTCGATAGAATCATCTGCGTGGATGACCTCCACTTCGCTCCATCCCATGGATCGTGCATCGATTGTGGACGGATGCGCAATTAGCGTGAATCCAATCCTTCCTAGCAAGACAGTGTAAGTGCTCTTGCCGCCCACGACGAAGAATGACGTGGGTACGGTTTTTCCGCCCATCGTCAGTCCACGCTCAAGACGCCTTGCGTTCCGAAGACCGACTGAAGTCGCTTAACGTGACGTTGGTTTTGATCGATCCGCAGGAGCGTCCCCAAACGTCGTAGCATGGAGTATGGCATGATATTGATCGCCGCCGGTGTCCACCAACATCTTGCCGACAGGTTGCCCATTGATGTAACCTCGCAGTGCAGTGGCTTTCGATGTTTGTAACCCTTCTCACGTGGCTTCTCAAAGATAACCGCCGTGGACCGCAAAACCGTACACCGGTAGCTCGTCGGTTCTGGCGCAGACTCGACGGAGTACAAACACCATGTTTGTGCCAGCCGATGTCTTTACATCGGCTTTTACCGTTTGGGGCGCCACTCTTTCCTTGTCGGTCTTCCGCTTCAAAGTCGCCTCACTTTGACGGGCCAGATCAGGCCGTGCTTTCTTTAAAGCGTGGAGATCTGCGCTCAGCTTCCTCCAAGTTACGCACACCGCACTCACGCTTGGGTGTGTCGAGTCCGTGACACCACCTTGGACGGTGATACCTGTCTTCGCCTTTGTCATTCTTTGGCTTCTCGAGGTTTTTCGCCGAGCGACTCCTGTGACGGCTGCAGGGGTGGAAGAGGCCCTAGACGTTTGAATATCGACACCGCCTCGTGTCCTCCTTCCGCCGCATTCCGCAGTTGTCGATCAGAGGCAATCGGCTCATTCCCGCGCCAAAGAATACTTGAAGAAAGGACAATCCCAATGCTTGTTCGCGCCTTCCTTTTCTTTTCGACGGTCCCCTAGCAAGGTGCTCATATCTTCGTCTCTCTGCTACCGGCGACGTTGGTCATACTGGCGCTCATACTTGTTAAGGAGATGCGTGGAATGTGGCTTCTGATATCGCACTCTCCTTACTTGTTCCTCCGTTAAGTACCGCCCGTCATTGTGGCTGGGCCGGTCGCATGGACTAGCCTCCTTTCTTTCCTCGCCCCGAGAGCGACCACCGTTCTCCTTGTACGTGTCATGGTGGTACCCATACCCTGCCATATTAACGCCGAACGAGAAATCCAGCTTACGCCTCGCGATGATCGAAGTTCTACCATGTTGACGCCGGAAATGGGTTTGTGTCCACTTTCATGGCGAATCGCCCAAGGATCGACGGCCTTGTTCTATCACCATTTGATTTGGCGGAAGCTCTTTGCACTCATTGGTGGTATGGGTGAACGAGTGATGCCACTTGCGTGACGGCCTCCCGCTCATTTCCGAGCCGTAGGGATTTTGTGGCCTTCGGGTAACCTCACCGCTTCTCTTCAAAGAAGAAATCAAATATCCGCCGCTTTGCTCATATCAAGTCGAACCCTTCGCAGGCCCTTGCTGTTTCACCCATTTGCAGCCACAGATCTGCCCCGAGCCCATTCAGCTACAGCCACCTCCCGGTCCTGCGTAGGATCTTCTTCTTCTCGATCGAGGCCTATCGGACGCTTGAATTTGTCTTGGTACAACTCGTGGTGGCGCTGTTCATACATCGCCGGTTCGGGCCATGCCAATGAGTTGTACTCCACTTGAAAGCCAGATCCTTGATGGGTGCCGAGACCAACACCCGCTCGACCGCTTCCTTCGCTTAAACGAGCCGAGTAACATCGGTTCTTGACGATCTACCGGATGTACTCGCCAGCTCGCTTCGCCACACTGCGCCAGTCTGCAATGCCACCTCGGTGGCCTCAATGGTAATCGATGTGGAACCGCTCTTCCGCTTGCTTCCGGTATGAATTGAATCGTGTGAGGTGTACCACCCAAAGGCTGGTCTGTCAGAGATTGCAAAAAAAATCTTACGCCAGATCCGATCCGATGTCAAATCATGCCTAGTTGTGCTGTATCGGCTTATGTGCTCGATCGAGCTCGACCCTTCCGACCAATGAACCTTGAGAACTCGGGAGCTTATACTTGGGTGGCGTGAATTAGATCAAACCGTTGGGGTACGGCTTTGAATAGCCGATTGTCCTTCTCTTGACGAAGTCGAATCGTCCCTCAGATGGTACCGATTTGCTCCACTGCTTGAGCCGTAGGGCTAGATTCTCATGACTTGTTCGGTGGCATACTTGGCTAGCCACGCTGTTGTCGGCCCATCCCACCATTCTCGCTCGACACGCCCGCCTCAAGATCCTACCCCAAGAGCTCTCGCCAGAAACCCGCGGTTGCGATCTGCTTGCGTGTCGTTATTGCATCCCGCACGTAGGCGCATATATATCCGTGTAGGATCTCCTTAGGTGGCTCAAACAGGAATTGGCAATCTCCTGGGTCGCCTCCAGCCTTGTAGCCGACGTAAGCCGCCGCTCCTGGCGGCTCTGGAGCGGCCAGTGCGAACGGGAGCTGGGCCTGGTCAGAGCGGTCTTTCTCCTGGTGAGTCCTAAAGTAGGTCCCGACGGAGAGTACTGCTTCATGATCTCTGAACTACGCGAACCGCGACCCGCTCGAAAGCGTTCACTGTGCTCGGAATGGCGGTGAGAATGAGCCACCATGTAGTTGACTTCTCGTCAGGGCTGCAGTGCGCCTCCAAGGAAAGCAGATCCACCTCATTTAGAGCGCCTCGGGGAGAACCCTTCCACCGATGCCATGCTTACGGGTCCTCTCAAAAGAGCCGATGAGGTCTTCCTCAAGAGAGCCTTGATCTCGTCGTACTTGGCCTTGTGCTCGTGTATATCGTCGTAAGTGATCGTGTTTCTCCATTGCAGCGTCGGATGTCGATGTAGACGTTGTTGAATGTCCCACCGGGCGTGCGAATGTGTTGTCGCCAAAACCCACCGGCGAGCAGCGACGGCAACACGGAGAGCCGGGAGGCTCCGGGATGGCAGTGGGCCCTGGTCCCTCGGGCGACGGCCGCAAAAGCTCAAGACACGCCCCGGCTTGGTTCGAGATGCCACGACCTATACCGGTCGAAGGTGAAGGATTGCTCGATTGATTTCTGCATGGTAAACAAGTATCGTAAAATTCGAGCCGTAATCGGCTCCTGTGTTTCAGAATCGGCTCCTAAAGCCGATTGCCCCATGGTTCTGCATTAGATTTACGATAACATGGGGTTTTGCTTGATCACTACAAGTTAAATCGATCTACGACGGTTTAATGTTTTCACCACGAATCGAACATCCTACACGTAATTGAGCCCGGTATGTACAAAAGATGAAGAATATTAACCCTAGAGGAGGCCTAATAACCAACGTAAAGCCAATTACGAACATCTTCTCTAGAACGAATAAACCACCCTATGTACTCCGGATCGTTCAACCCGCTTGTAAGGCCTGATTACGTAGATATTAAACTAAACCTTGGCGAACAAGGCACAACTATAACAGATCGAATCGACTAAATAAAGATCATAAGATGCTACCCTTACACTTTGGGAAAAGGTGCAAGGGTAGCGAGATAGCTAGAGGTAGCATAACTGACGATAGTAACGAAAAGCACCGATGCTAGCCTCAAACAAACTATGATAATGGTATTACCGCCATCAACAACGCTCAAGAGTAAAACCGGTAACGATAGTAGATATCGCTAGATCGCGAGATGCGATCTAGGCGATGGCACTTACCGAAAGAAACCCTAGAAACAAGGGGTGGCGATCCGAGATTGTGTTTGTTGTGAACGTGGTTGTCCTCTTCTTTCGATAACCCTAGGTACATATTTATAGTCCGAGACTCTCTACTTTTGGAATAACTCTACAACTCTATCTTTACCTAAACTGAACGAACCTAAACAAAACGAAACCTACTATGATACAAGATACACGGGCAATTTAGCCCAAATCCACACACTAGGCCGATCCAACAACACGTTGAATATACGTATCTTCCAAGCCCATCTTGATCACGGCCCATCTCCGTCTTTGGCCAAAATACGGCGATAACAAAGTTACTATGAAGTTACACTAAAAGTTGTCTAGATACATTCGTTTCAGAAAAGCTAAAACATCTTATATTATGGAACAGAAGGAGTACATGTTTTGTTGGCATGTCTTCTCGAACATTGAATTTTAAACCAGATGAAAAATTTCATTGAAAACTTGTTTAAGTTCTAGTAGATCACTTGAAATTAAACACGACACTTAAAGTCACAAATACACTTTATTTGAAGTATATCCCCTAGTTGCGTATAACCAAGTGCGGTTTTGAGAATTTGATGAATTGTCCTCAAGCCTTCTGAACCTATTTAAGTATCATATGAGTTTCAAGATCGATCTATTTGTCTACAATATGGTTAAGAGGAGTTCGACGCCTTTTTGGCGAGTTGAAGTTATGGCCAAGAGGATATTGCCTAGGTCCGGTTACAACCAAGATTTTCACAATGCATGCCAACATTCTGTTAACTCATGCCAAATTTCAAACCGTCATATACTCACGTAACATCAGAGTGGATATAATTTTTTCTTTGAAACCTAGTGCAAATGAACCATAAGGAAATTTTCCTCTTGATTGCAATCATATGAAATAGAGGACTCATGTAGGAGAAAACTATGTTAAAGACTAGAATCCTCCAAAATTTATATGGAAACCATTTGAGTCACGGGGAGTGAGGGAGGGAGAGAGAAAGAGAGGGGGGTGAGGGACATGGAGAGGGAGAGGAGGAGGTGATCTAGTCGATCTAGGTATTATATTCCTTTCGTTGTCGCTGAGTCGTCCCGCCTGAGGCGGCCCTTGGGAGCGTTGGAAGTGCAGCAGTCCACAACCCCTCATCGACGAGAGAGTTTCTATCCTTGTTTTTTATAGTTTCAGTATCTTCTTCGGGATGGTGAGGCTGGCGGTGACACAGTGAAATCAGAATAAGACCGTCTCCGCCATATCCTCGCTCTGTTGGTGTGTCTAGCACCACGTAAGGATGGTGGAGTCGTGTGTCCGACAAAACTCATGGAATCCGATCGGTTGTAGCGTGTGTTGGTGTGGTTGCTAGTACGACTCTTGTAATCTATATTTCTCATCGTTGACAATCGATGCTTTGGTGTGTTGGTTCTTTTGGGCCTTAGCATAACGATTTCCCGCCTGTTTGTATAATAAACTTTTTTCGGGCTACAAGGATGGAGGGGAGAGAATGGCAGAACGCTTTCAGCTTGCTCTAGTGCTTGCAATTGTCGCAACGTGGATCAAGGACCTATTTATAATTTTATAATTTTTAGGATTTTTGGCACTGCTGTTAACAATTGTTAGGGCATGTTTGATTCCAAGGATTTTGAAAGGAATTCTATTGGATTACAACCAATAGGAAAATGTTCTATAGAGTATGTTTATTTTAAAGGAATGAATCCTATAAAATTTCTATGCATTCCTCTTCTATACTATAATCCTATAAGATTTCTAACAAGAGGTTGGACCTCTTAGAAAAATCCTACGTGTCTATGACATTATGACATGTACCTAAACCTTATAAAGATTTTCTGCGGTTCAATCAAACAACTAATTTTACTAATTCCTACATTTTTCATTCCTGTAAGATTCCAAGTACCATGTCATTATATTCATATATTTTTCACATTCTCATGTTTTAAAAATCTTTTGAATCAAACAAGCCCTTAGCAATGGACCTTTCTGTTTGAATTATGCCCTAGAGGCAATAATAAAGATGTTATTATTATAATTCTTGTTCATGATAATGTTTATATTCCATGATAGAATTGTATTAAGCGGAAACTTTGATACTTGTGTGGTTTATGAACAACACCGTGTCCCTAGTACGCCTCTATGGACTAGCTCATTGATTAATGATGGTTAAGGTTTCCTAACCATAGACATGAGTTCTTGATTAATAATGAGATCATGTCATTGGGAGAATGATATGATGTACATACCCAAATTAAGCAGAGCAATTAGATCGTGTCATCGTGTTCATCTTTGCGAAGCTTTTTCTTATGTCAATTATTGTATTCTTTAGACCATGAGATAATACAACTCCCTGGTATCGGAAGAAATCTTTGAGGTCATCAAACGGCATCCTATGTGAGGGTGATCATAAAGGTGTCTCTCAGGTGATCGGAAAGTACTTGTTGGCTTGTATGTATCGAGATGGAATTTGTCCCTCCAGTGGAGAGATATACCGGACCCACTTTGAATCGATATCAACACCGCTTGCAAGCACGTGGTTAAGGAGTTAATCACAAAGTGATATCAGATTACGGAACGAGTAAAGTACTTGCTGTGAACGAGATTGAACTAGGCATGTCGATACCAACGATCGAATCTCGGGCAAGTAAAATATCGCGTGACGAAGGGAATACATATATGGGATTAATTGAATCATGGCATCGTGGTTCATCCGATATGATCATCGATGAATATGTGGGAGTCAATATGGGTTTCCAGATCCCGCTGTTGATTATTGATAGAAGATCATGTCTGCATATTCTCGAACCCGTAGGGTCACACACTTAATGTGCCTCGACGCTAGGATAGAATGGATAATTGCTTTATGATTTTTGTTCGGAGTCTCGGATGAGATCCAGGACATCACGAGAGGTTCCGGAATGGTCCGGAGAATAAGATTCATATAAAGGAAAATAGTTTTTGGATTTCGGAACCGTTTCGGAGTTTATCGATATTGTATCGGAAGGTTCTAGAAGGTTTCGGAGTGGGACCAACGTGGGCCCACTTGTCGGGGGCCTGCGTGGGCCTAAGGGGAAGTGCCCTGGCCGCATTGGTCCAGGGGCACAAGGCCCCAAAGGCCCAGCCGGCTAGCCTAGGGGAAACCCTAGGGAAGATCTTCTAGAAGGAGGGGGGAAACTTGCCCCCCACTCCAACCCTTGGGGCCGCCGCCCTAGGGCTTGGAGGAGGGGCCAAGGGGGCCGGACAGACCCCTATATAAGGAGGGCAGGGGCGCAGCCCTCCTCCCCTATTACTCCAACCCTATCCACCGTCCTGCTGCCCCTCCACCTCTCTCTCTCTCTCTCTCTCTCTCTCTCTCTCTCTCTCTCTCTCTCTCCCGACTGTGCGTAGGCGAAGCCCTGCCGTGAAAACTCTCCACCATAGCACCACGCCGTCGTGCTGTAGATCCAATCCATATATCCACCCCACTTGCTGGACCAAGGAAGGAGGAGACGTCGCGGCACCACACGTATGCATCTCTCGGAGGCGCCGCCACTTGCGGCGTTGGATTGGATCAGATCGCGAGGAGGAGAAGGCTAGTTCGAGTACATCACCCACGTTCTGTTGAACGTTTCCGCTGTGCGATTTATTCAAGGGTATGAAGATCTCATCTACCTCTCTCGTTGATTGCATCTCCTAGATTAGATCTTGGGTTTCTTGGTCGCATCCGTAATTTTTTTTTGATTTACTATGTTGCGAAACCCTTCAGTGGTATCAGAGCTAGATCTATGCGTAGATGTGTTTCACGAGTAGAACGCAACATGCTTGTTGCGGGCGTTGATATTTTCTGTTACAAGCCTCTTGTTGTGTATTTCTTATGGCGGCAAGATAGTGAGATCGAGCGGTCCGTGCCAACTTTAGGAGACCTCGTTCAGCGAGACCGGCTCCGCGACTTGACGTGGCTTGTTCCACACATGCGGTGGTGGATGCCGTTTCTCACTATAGTAGTCATGGGATTTACACCGGATGTTAGCAACCATAATATCACCGTTGTGGCTTTCCGTAGGTAAGAATCGTTCTTAGCTTGTTACTCCCATAAGCCACGTAAAACATGCAACAACAAAGTAGAGGCGTCTAACTTGTTTTTGCAGGGAGTGTTTTGTGATATGGTATGGCCCTAGACATGATGTGTATGATGTATGCAATGATCATGTTTTGTAATATTTCATGACTTGCATGTCGATGAGTACACAACCGGCAGGAGCCATATGGTTGTCTTTATAATTGTGTATGACATGTGTGTCAACTTCTTATACGCCATGTAATAGCTTTACTTTATCGTTAAGTAGTTAGCAATATTTGTAGTTGCTATTCGTGGTGGAGGCAATCATGGTGGAGTGATGGAGATCATGCTGGCGCGCACAAGATGGAGATCATTGCGCGGAGATTGGCTATACCATGTCACATAAAATCATATGCATGTGATGTTTATCCTTTTATGTATCTTATTATGCTTAGATCGCGACGGTAGCATTATAAGATGATTCCTCACTTAAAGATCAAGATAAAATTGTGTTTTCCCCATGTATGCACCGTTGTGAAAGTTTGTCATGTTCAAGCACCTCGTGATGATCGGGTGCTATAAACTCTACGTTCATATACAACGGGTGCAAGCCAGTTTTGCACACGCGGAAATACTTGGGTTTGACTTGACGAGCCTAGCATGTACAAACATGGCCTGGGAACACATGAACCGAAAGGTTAAGCATGAGTCATATGAGTGATATGATCGACACTTTGTTGTCCACCATTGAAACCGCATCTCTTCTCGTGAAGATCAGATTAGGTGTGGTGAATTTGGATCATGTTCACTAAACAACTTGAGGGATGTTGAATTTAGTGGGAGTTCATCTAGTAATTTGATTAAGTTGAACTAGTTATCATGAACATAGTATAAATTGTATTTGCAAATTCTATAGATCAAATGGCTAAGTCTGACAAGGTTTGATCTCGTCAATGCCCATTGTTATGGACTTGGGTTTTGGAGAATATGGGGATGCTGGAGATCGCGGAACGGTTAGCAAACAAGCAACACGGGACACGAGGTTTACCCAGGTTCAGGCCCCCGAAGGGAAAACCCTACTACTGCTTGTCTGCTCTTGATTACGGCGGAACCGGTGATTACAGGGGTGCGCAGATGCAATCTGGCGTGGAGGTGTGTATGCGAAAGTATGAGGTCAGAGATCTAGGTCGTGCCCTCCTAGCCTTTATATAGACTTAGGCAGGTCCCAGACACAGATATAGTCGGTTACAGGTTCTAGGGTTTACCCCTTTGAATTTCCTATCTACTCTAGTCTTGCTCTCCAAGGATCCGGAGGCGTCATGGGCCTTGGCCACCCGAAAGTCTTCATGGGCTGGCGTATATTTGTCGTGGGTCTTCCTTTGGCTGGACCAGGTATGCTGAGGTCGTGTGTCCGCGGGGTATAACCATGTCAGTAGCCCCCGAGTGATCAGTCGAATCGTAGATTCGGCTGAGGACTCTTCAATCCTTCGGGTGCAACTCTGTCTTTCAAGAGAATATGTAGGGATTGTTAATGCGTGTGCCTGACTCTCCCGACGGATCAGGGTCAGTTAACTATTTTAGGACAAAACAACACGATCTTCTTTAGGTTCGAGTCCCTCGACTCGAACCCGGAACATATGCTGGCGTAATTCAACTCAGGCCACGGAGGACTTACAGGAGTGGAATTCCAGTGAATTTAATTGATGTACCCAACGCGTCCGTCAAGATTTTTCATCGCGCCTGTTGGCACGGGTTTATACTAGCAGAGCGCAGTCATGTGCGTTACTAGGCCATCAGATGATATCTGTAGGTCTTATCTTTGCGTCGCAGACATAGCATATGAATTTTATCACTGCTGAGGTGTTTCGGGTGGCCAAGGAGAATGCTACTCACTTAGCGTTAATTGGGGCAGAGTTGCCGAAAAGTTTTTGCGTACTGATCCAAAGGATCGCAGTCGAAAATTTATAGGGTGCACGACCAGCACTCCCTATGGGAGTAGCCCCCGAGTGTCTGTTCGAGTCGTAGACTCGAGCGGAGACTTTAATTCAGCCGTTGTTCAGTGTCAGGTCCGTAGAACACAATTTTTTCGGATGCTTCAATCCATCATCCCTATGGAGTAGCCCCAGTCCGTAGTGGAGTCGTTGACTCAACGTGGGACTCAAGAAACACAAAGGTTGTAGCGTGTTGTTCATTTTTCTGCACGGCGCCTCCCGATAGGAGTAGCCCCCGAGTAATTAGTCGAATCGTAGATTCGAGTGAGTACTCTTAGCTTTGAAGCCGAAGAAATTGTGATTGTTGCTAGTATAGCTTTTGATGACGTCAGTACTGACGATCGGTGACCTCAAGCGCCTGCTGCGCCAGAGATGACTTGACTGGACGGACATGGGTCCCACTTTCTGACCTTGAATTTACCGGTCACGCGCGGCGTGGAGATAATTACAGCGTCGCCTCGATTTCCGTGCGTAGTGGATGGCGTGTTAGTGACGGTTCGTTGCGATGCTGACACGTGTATGGTCAGATCCTGCCGTTGGCGTTAGGTCTTCTCGATGGACGGTTGTCGTGCATCGTCTTCGTCTTTATAATCATTGGGGGAAAACATTAGTCTGTTTTCACCGCAGTTCTTCGCGTTTCACTGCTCCCTTGTTCTCTGAGAGTTCTTGCTGGGCGCTGGAATATCCTCGGACATTTCCTTCTTCCATCCTACGTTCTTGCCGCCGGCGCCACCGTACCGCAATGGGGAAGCCGAAGAAGTCTTCTTCTGCGGTTGGTACCAGCGCTGCTGGAGGGAAGAAGAGTGTTGTCGCTACCCATGTCACCGACGGTGGCTGGCGGCGATCGGAGACGTGGGAGAGTGATCTCCGCAAGCTTCGTGAGCGGGTCTTGATCCCGCAGGATAGGGAGGCCGTCAAACTCCCAGGCAACGAGGTAATCCCCCGCCCCCCCGCTGGGTTTCGGGTTATGTTCCTCGCCTTCGTTCCTCACGGCTTCGTGGACTGTTTTTTCTTTACGGCGTCCAACTGCATCATCTTTCCCCCAATTCTCTTCTTCACATTGCTTGTTTTATCACTTTCTGCGAGTGCTGGCTTGGTATCAAGCCGCACTTTGGCCTCTTCCGGAAACTCTATTCCGTGAAGAGGCAATCTGGTTCGGATGGTGTTTATCCCATTGGGGGTTGTATCATCTCCCTCAAACCCAATCTGCTTTTCTTCTCTTTTTCCATGTCCGAATCATCCGATCTTGTGAGGCGATGGTTTTATATCCGCGACTCCATAGTGGCTGGGCAGGATTTTGGTCTTGCTCCTTTCGACCCCTCCCAAAATATCGAGCCGAAGAGGTCCTGGAAAAACCAGATCTTGGATGGCGAGGTAGCGGAGATAGAGGCTCGCTATCATCGAGTGGACGATCTCCAGCTGATTCCGGAGAAGGAGGTGAACGGTAAGGATATCATCCGCACTTTTCTTAAGCGTCGGGTGCATCCATTCCAGGATAGGGCGCACCCGATGTTCCTTTATGTTGGCCGTCGTGATCTGACTAGGGTTTCGGCTGAGAAATTCTCCAAGGGAGATCTCGACGGGGCCCTTCATCCGCTGCTGAAGTTCAAGGCTAGAGAGGATATCCCGGGAAAGTCGCTGACTTCTCCGTTCTCTGCTTCGCTTCCTATTCCACAGGTGTAGATCCATGAGCGTAGCGCTATTTTCGACTGCATTGTACTTGCACTTGTTTGCTAACAAATTTTCTTCTCTTGTGCAGGAGTTCAAAGTGTCGGGCATGTCGCCACCGCTTCCCGAATTGTTTCCGGCTACGCCGGACAATGAAGTGGTGGATTCCATGTCCGAGCTACCATCAGCGCGCTCTCCGGCTGAAGAGGCCAACGAGTCGAGCGAGGACCACACTCGCAAGCACACACGGAGCTCCAGCAGTCTTGGATGCCTCAACTCCGCCGACTCCGAGGAATCCGCTGTGGCTTGAGCATCACAGTGATGGGCATGGAGGCGTTTCCTCTCCGATTCCTGTTGTTGACGTGCGGGCTGTGGCATCGCACCCGCCGGCGTAGCGGAAGAAGGAAGAGAAGAAGGAAGAGAAGAAAGAGGAGAAGAATGTCCGGAGGACCCCTCCCGTCTTTGACTTGAGCGACCTTGACTCGTAAGTTTTCTTTAGTCTTGTATTGCCTTTTCTTGCCTATTTACTTTGTTCGTGTGCTAACTTGTCCTGGTGCAGCCATTCTTCCAACGACTCCTCCAGTGATGGTGCTCGGGAGATGATGGGGGAGTCGAAGGTCGTGCTTCCTCATCCTCAGACGGTGGCCACCTCTGAAGGCGCTGCTCCAGATCCTTCTCCGCAGGAGGTTCGGGTGGTTGCGCCGTCGAATCATGTAAGTATTCTGTTGTCTGCCACGGGGGAGTCCCCGAGCCTTTTTCAAATGATCTGTTTTTCTTTCCCACCTCGGGGGGAGCCCCCGGGCATCTATAGGGTAGTTTGTTACTTGTTTTTCGTATCTCGGGGGGGGGGGGGGGCCCCCGAGCATTTTCCTATGCGTGACTTGCTTCTTCTCATTCTTTTTGGGCGTAGCCCCCGGGCCCTTCTTTTACTGGTGGTTCTTGTTTTCAGCCTTTTGTGCAGGGTGCCAACCAACTGGTGCAGCAACACCTGTTGTTGGAGGCCAGCCTCAAACAACTTCAAGGTGTTGTTATGCCTTGGTCTTTTGTTTCGTCTTGCATTTTGTCCTTCGGTCCGACATTTGTATTGCTTACTGCAGAGGATCACAATGCCTCTCTTCGTGAGATTGATGCTCTCAAAAAGAGCCTTGGTCAAGCGGAGAAAAAGGCTGAGGTCGCCGTTGGTGCAAGGGAGAGCCTCGAGCTGGTGTTAGCCAACATGGCTGAGGCGAAGGAGCGCCTGCAGCAGGAGGCTACCGACCGTGAGGAGCAGCTTGACACGGCCATGACTTCGTGCGAGAGAGGCAAGTTTATGGCAAGCTTATAGCGGCCAAGCATTGTTCGGGTGAGCATCACTGCCTTCTTATTTTGGATGTTCTAGTCTTTCTTTTGCAGTGCTTTTATTCATTCTGCTTCCTTTGTTTTCTTTAGAAGCCGCGGGCATTGAGTTTGATCGCGGTGCTCTGGAGCATGGGAGTGCTTTGGATGATGCTACTGCAGCGGTCGAAGATCGTTGCAGCACCGTTGTCAACTCGCTTGTCAAGGCCAAGGAGGTCCTTGGGCGCTTCTACAAGGAGCTTGTCCCCAAGGGCGTGGCCCTCGAAGATGTTGATGCCCTGGCAGAGGCGCTGTCAGCTAAAGCACCTACGGCGTACAAGCGCAAGCAGAAGGGCATCGACGCATCCGTCGGGCTGGCAATGGCCTTGGCGGCTGGAGCGGAGCTGGACCTTCCCCAGGTCACTTCCCGGATGCCGACGACTGCTGATGGATCCGAGGTAGACTTCACTACCTATGCTGCTCGCTGTAAGCGTTACGGGCCGAAGCTGATTGATCTGCTGGCCGAGTACGCGCTACGGCAGCAGGGGAAGCCAAGGCGAGGCAATCCGGCTCCGAGGCTACTCAGGGTGCAGCTTTGTAGGCGCTGTAGTTATAGGATAGTTGTAGCTTCTTTTGTTGTAATTATTTGATGAACAATCCTGGTGCCACGTAGTGGCTTTTGCTCCATTTAATGAATTTGTTGAGTTCTATGATCCTTCGTCTGCGTGTTCATGTCTTTGCCTTTCTGTTGATCTAGGGTCCTTCGGGTGCTGATCCCGTTGACACCTCGCCTGCAGCGCGGCTGCGGCCATCACTGGATGATGCGTCGCAACTTGCGTTTCTTCGAGATCGTGTCCGTAGCCTCGAGAAAGAGTTGCTTAGGGTGCGTGGCCATGCTGACGTATGGAAGTACAAAGTAGATCGAGGTGCTGCCAGAGAGGAGTACTTGTCCGAGCAGCTTCAGTGTAAGCTTTTCGAGCTGTTGCCCATTTCTTCGGATGCGCCTGCTGGCCTTGCATCTTACTTTTTTGCAAGTATTGCAGGTGCTAGCCTTTCTCCAAGGGAGGAGAAGGAGCGTGTTGATGTTTGGGTCAATTGCTTGACTCAACAGGACATGGAAGCCAGCGGGTTCTTCTGGATGGATCGTGACCGTGCTATGGTCCTTGCGACGGTGCAAGATCGCGTTCACCAAATATCGCGGGTGCTTCGTCAGGTGCAGACTTCACTCGCGTCGGTTCTGCATGTGATGTTTCTGCTGGATGCTGCACCGTCAACCTCTCCGTCTTCGTGAAGTTTGGACGCATCGTGTCAAGGAATTGGTGTGGCATCAGCTCGTCGCGGGGGCGAAGGCTGCGCTATCCCTTGTGAGGCTGCATCGTCCTGATGTAGATCTTTCCGTCAGAGCGGGCCACCCTTCGCCAGATGGTGGTGTGGATATCGTCCGCATTACGGCTATATATAAGATGCCAAGAGATCGTAGATCTCTTTGAGCAGCGTGCTCAGGTTATTCTTCAGAGTAGGTAGTACCTATAAAAGAGTGAGATGTAAAATTTGTATATATTTGACTGGGCGTGTTTTGCCCTTTGTTATAAAGGTTCGGTTTTTGTGCTAGCACGTAATGCTTTGTTCGTTTGCGTGCCATTTTCGTTAGCCTGACGTGGTCAGCTACTTAGGTGTACACGTGTTATCCTCAGTCGACGAAGTCGTGAGGTGGGGGAGCCCCCCGAGTGCGTTTGTAGCATGGAGTAAAAATGCGAGTAGTAAACAAAATTTTGGGGCGAGACACTTAGCTTTGTTCATATCGTAATGGAGGAGGTACATTGTTCGGCTGAGTAGCCTTGGCTGAATAGCCTTATTGAAAGTAAAGAAGGAGGTAGCTAGGGGTAGAATCGTCGCAGTTGTGCTGGGGTGACAGCTCGATGCCCCACAGGGCCACGCGTCCTGTAGCCTCCGGATTGTTCAGGATGCTGTTTAGGGGTGCCTCATTGACGACCATCACCTGGTGCTCCTGGAAGTAATGGCTCAGCCGACGAGCCGTCATGAACACGCCGTAGGCGAGTTTCTGGTAGTGAGGGTACCTCTGCTTTGTTGGCGTCAATACCTCGCTGAGGTAGTAGATTGGGCGTTGGACCCCGTGGGTCTTGCCTTCTTCAGTTCGCTCGACCACTAGTATGGTTGTGGCATCCCGCAAAACCACTACTAGAAAATCGCGTTGAATTTGTGCATTGCATCGTCATCATCATGAATTGTTTGTCAAAAACTAATTTCGAAAACCTGTGTTTGAATTTTCCTAACGCCTTGTCTCCATTCAAACGCCAAACCCCCGGATGTTCCGGATAATTTGTTTGTCTAAAACTAGTTATAAAAGCTATTTGAAAATAAATAAAAAATTTAAAGTATTTTATTAGAGGCGATCAGGCGATTGATTGACGACGCGCGAGAAAATATAAACGGTCCACCTACCCCCGCCCTTCTAAATCCTAAACCTACCAGTTATTCTACCCACCCCTATCTCCACCTCACTCCCCCCAATCAACCGCTGCCACCTCACCCTTTTCTCCCCCCCACCCAATCAGAACCGGCCACGTGGCCACACCCCTCACCTCTCTCCACATGCCCAGATTCCACCCATCGCAGCCTACCCCCACCGGATCCCCGCCTCGTCCCTCCTCCCCACTTGCACCTGGCCAGCCCTCCCCTCTCTCCCCACACAGCGTCCCTTTCTGGGCCCCAGCTCCCCACAGCGTGGCCCGTCCCACCACCCAAAGACGTCCCCTGTTCCTCTTCTTCCTCGCCGTTCCTCTCCCCGCTCAACCTTCCTCCTCTCCACCTTCCTGCCCGCCTCCCTCCTCCGGCTCTGGCGTCACTCTCAGCGCCCGCCCACCCGTCCCCGCGCTCCCTCCCACCTAGCACGATCCTCCGCCTCTGCTCGACCGACCACGCTCAGTCAAGCCCTCTCCTTCCCCCTGCCAAGCTTCCAGCCGCCAGCCGCGCCCTCTCGCCTCAGCGCCCCTGCCAGCCTCCTCTCTCCCATGAGCCCGGCTCGCCCCGCCGCTCCGCCGCGCCACCAGCCTCCCCTCCGCCACCGCCACGTCGACCCGCCGCCCCTTTCAGTCGCCGCCTCTCGAGCAGCAGCGTCCCGCCAGGCGAGCTCCGCCCGCCCAACCCCTTACGCCCGGCCTCGCCTCCATGGCCGAGCTCCTCTGCCCCTTGGCGCTCGGCTTCTCCCGCTCCCTTGGCAGGACCGCCTCCGTCGCTCATTGGCTCGCCCGACGAGTCGCGGCTCCCTGCCTCGCCCGCCTCAAGCGGCCGGCCATTCCCTTGGCCGCCGCCGCTGCTGCCCCTCCGCCCTCTGCTTTCCCAGCCCCCTCGCCCCTCGCCCGAGCCGCCACCCGGCCTCCTCTGTCGCGTCCCAGGATCCGTGCGCCTCGTGCCTCGCCCGTGGCCTGTCTGCAACCGTCCAAGACCGATCCCTCGCCGCCACCTGTTCCGCCGTCGCCAACCATCAAGATGTGTTAGAGCTCGCCAACAAGACCGGCTTGATGCGAGATCTTCAACATGGAGGTTGTACATGGAGCCACTCGAAGGCCACCAACATGAGCCGAGATCTTGACGGAACCTCAAGACCAATCTAGCGGACGAAAACCTATCTCCGTCTGCGAGTATCCTCTTCCCGGACGCCAAGATCGTCGACATGGAACGACAAGACCCCGCTGGTTGATGCCGCGCCTTGGACACCACGATCTACGGACGCCGAGACCCCCGAACCCGAAGACCGATCACGTGCCGGTCTTGGCGTCAAGATCGCTCTCGGACCCTGACGCTAAGTTCTTCGCCAGAGCAACAAGGCCTTCGACAAGACAAGAAATGCCAAGTGTTTCACCGGACAAAGTCCGCGAGAACCCGATGCGCTAGTGCGTTCCGAACGCCATGACCGACAACATGACTCAAAGACCGGATCGCCAAGACCTACTCCCGAGTCAAAACGACCTCGTCGAACCACGGACCCCGAGACCAACCCCGAACCCCGGAACCCCAAGATCGTCGAGCCCCCTCTAATGTGTGAACCCTTTCCTCGAACCCGATTTCATAACATAATACAACTTGTCGCATATTTAATTGTCATCTTGCATGCATAATCATGTGGTTTGGGGGCTTTATGCCGATTCACCTAATAATTAAATATGGGACCAATATGCGGGCAAATTTAGTCTCATATCGGCCCCATTTAAATTGATGTAGCGAACCGGTACCATATTTTGGCCATGTTAAGCAACATTTAAATTGCGGGGTAGCTAAACAACTTGAACCATTTAATTAAATGTCGGGACCCCGGTTCCGCTTAATATGACCTAATTGCATTGCACCCTTGCCATGCCATGCATCATACATGCATCATGCCGACCTTCTGCCGTTGTATTGAATATTGCATCCGGTGTTTATTCTAGTGTTTGCTTCTTCGCGGATAAGGCCGATTGAGTTGATGTGAGCTTCGCCCCGATCTTCGGTTGAACCTCCGACAATGTTTTCAGGCGAGCATCTCCCCCTTTCTACCTATCTCACCTTTATAGTATTTATTCCCTCCTGTTGATCTATTGCTATCTGTGTTGCGATGCTCTAGTTTTCGTACCCGTGATCTCCCCTGCAGCCTTATATTGCCATGGACACATCCTATTACCTGTTGTTTGGTAGATAGTTGGACTTGCGCGTCGTAGTCGCTTGCTCAAGTGCTGTTGCGTGTCGTCTAATGCCACAGTTGTTGATGTATTGCCGCATGTTGATGTTGGAGATGATTCTAGTTTTACTTATCGTCACTTTAATTTCTGTTTAACAACTAAAATTGAAATAAGCAGAGGCATCGGTGGGTGATAGAAAATATTTGGTTTCCGAACTCCCACTTGTGTCCCGTAAGACCCCGAGTACTTGATTCCTGTTCCTTGTTTTATCGCGCTATCCACATCCGGAGGTATATGGGACCCCACGAGCGAGCTTGATTCGTCTTATTTCTTGGGGCCACAAACTAGTTTGAGGTTTTATTTACGATCTGTACTTATGCCATGCTACTTCACGTATTTAAATTGTGCGAGGAGCACCTTTGTCTGTTAGGATCGGGACGATTCCGCGTGTCGACAAGCCCAGCCACACTTCGGGTTCCCGATCGTTCTGGCCGTCTACCCAAACCTTGAGCCCGTCTGGTCTTGTCACCGTTGCGGGATCTACTTAAGGTGGCCCCGAAATATTTCTGAATTTCGTGATTGTTGATCGTGAAAGCCTCGTTGGGTTTTGATTTGGTTTTCGAGGTTGATCGGCGTGTGTTGCTATTGGTGCACCCGGCGGGTAAAACTTTCGAAAGCCGTGTCGCGGATATGGACGACTTGGAGCACGATTCTCGATCATAGACAAGCATAACTAAAGTTTCTTGCTATAAATTTGACTTTATAATGACTAGTAATCAGCTTCACTATAATGGAATGGCTAAATAATCGCCCACAATTGCTTGTTTTGTGTGTCGCTTGCGACCATTGTACTGACTAGTAAGTATTACCTTCTACACAATGGCTGAATAAAAGTACCAACAAGCTTCTGGGTTATGGGTTTATCTCATGCTACATGTCGATTAGTAATTGGCAACTATAACGGAATGGTTAATTAAAAGTGCCTTGCTTACTTTATCGGATGATTATCTAAACGACTAGTAATTGCTGCAACGATAAGCGAATAAATAAACGCCAGCGGTGTGAGTTCCTCGGTTGACTTCCTCGTTTGGTCTCGAGGAAACACCAGGATGGGTTTGTTTGGTGTTAGCCTCGGGTTGGATCCGGATAGGTCTTTCTCACCCTCTCGATAACCGCCCGGTTGTATCGAGTCTCTATAGGTTGTTATTGCATGCTGCTGCCGCTTGATCCACCATACCTATGTAGGCGAGGACCGCCGAATTCTAGACTCGCCGTGTACTGGCCTCAGTACTGACGCTCCTTCTTTTTCTTTGCCCTTCGTCGGCACCCCTTTTGTTTAAGCAGGTTTTGAGATCGACGTCGTTAGCAGGGTTACCCTTCCGGCTTGTCTGGCAGGGGTTATGGGCGCCATTGGTTATTCTTGGGGCTCTTAGCCCCATTTGCATCTTGTCCGTGAGCGGACTCTACCGTTTTCAAGGTGATTTGGATCTTGTATAGTATATCTATTATTGACTCTTTGAGTCATGTATATATATATACGTGGGTCCCATCGAGGACTGTTGTGTAATGTTATTACTGTTTTCCACCCATACGAAAGTGCTGGTGAGCACCTTTGAATCGTTTCTATGCGGGTTTGGCGAATTTTGCTCAAACTTGCATAGGTCCGATTCCGAGGGTGTTCAGAGTGGTATCGAGCTCGTGATTGCGATACCCCACAAGTCCACTGTCAGGATAACCTAGCTAACGTCCGAAGTAGATTGTCAAAACTATTTTGCAAAATCGGTTGGATAGTTCTGGTTAGGTCTGATTTTACTCCTTACCCCTCTGCTATTCTCCTCTTACCTCTACGCGTTTTGAATCCGCTCTTTCTCTCTCTTGAGTCCGGATTTCTCGTGGTTGGGTTTCCGTCGTACCTTGTGGTTTCGCTTTCTCCCTTTTGTAGCGGAGGTGCTACGATCATCAATCTGCAACATGCATTGTACCCTTCCTCCAATCTCTTGTTCTTGAGCTCCTCATCCATATGTGTTCCTTCTTTGGATATCAGTGTCGTTGAAAAACATAGGAGAAGGACGAGCTTTGGTGAAGTTGGGGTTAACCTTGAGCATGTGTTGTTCATGCCAATGAAACCATCGCGGAACCTAATCATTGTGTCTTTCATACGATTTCTGCTGGCATCATCCCTTTGTTTCGGATACCGCCTATGAAGATCTTCAGTCTAAATCTCGAGAGTTGAGTTGCCTGATTCTCCTACTCATGTATAGGGTTGATAGTGTGGGTACGGGATGGACTGATCACCCTACCCGACTCTTACTGTTCGCTCTGTATATCGAACTGGTGGATCAATGTAACTTCTCCCTCTTCTAATGGAAGTTAGGGGTGGCCTTATCGTTGATACCTCTACCTTCGACCCTTTTGTCCCCGGAGTGTTCTCTCGACGATTAGGAGCAACGACCCTTTGTTGGTGGTGTCGCCGTTTTCAAGATGAAGAAGGAACCATCGTTAGTGGTGTCGCGAGGAACTACACGAAGTGAGAAGACGCAGATCGCCGACCTTTCTTTACTGTACCATGAGGCGGATCTCGAGGGCGAGATCCCTTGTTAGTGGTGTCGAATTGTGGCATCCCGCAAAACCACTACTAGAAAATCGCGTTGAATTTGTGCATTGCATCGTCATCATCATGAATTGTTTGTCAAAAACTAATTTCGAAAACCTGTGTTTGAATTTCCTAACGCCTCGTCTCCATTCAAACGCCAAACCCCCGGATGTTCCGGATAATTTGTTTGTCTAAAACTAGTTATAAAAGCTATTTGAAAATAAATAAAAAATTTAAAGTATTTTATTAGGGGCAGTCGAACGGGCCGATTGACCCGAACGACCGCCCCAGAAAATATAAACGGTCCACCTACCCCCGCCCTTCTAAATCCTAAACCTACCAGTTATTCTACCCACCCCTATCTCCACCTCACTCCCCCCAATCAACCGCTGCCACCTCACCCTTTTCTCTCCCCCACCCAATCAGAACCGGCCACGTGGCCACACCCCTCCCTCACCTCTCTCTCCACATGCCCAGATTCCACCCCGCGCGCAGCTACACCCCCACCGGATCCCACCTGCCTCAGTCCCTCCTCCCCACCGCTTTGCCCAGGCCAGCCCCTCCCTCTCTCCCAGCGTCCCGCGTCCCGCGGAACCAACACCAGCTTCCCCAGCGTGGCCCCGGGTCCCACCACCCAAAGACGCCCCTGCTCTCTTCTTCCTCACCGTTCCTCTCCCCCGCTCAACCTTCCTCCTTCGCCACCTGCGCCCGCCCGCCCTCCCGGCTCACGGCCGCCTCGCGCCCACCACCCCGTCTGAACCGCTCCCTCCCACCTAGCACGATCCCCTCCGCCTCTGCTCGACCCCCGACCACGCTCGTCCGCCCACCTCCTTCCCGCCCGCAAGCTTCCCCGCCTTGAGCCTCTCGCCTCACGCCCCCTGCCAGCCCTCCTCTCTCCCATGAGCCAGCTCGCCCCTTCTCTGCTTTCCGTGTCAGCCCTCCCTCCCTCCGGCCCTGCACTCGACCCGCCCGGCCGCCCAATCGCCGCGCCTTCCCGGCAGCGCATCCCCGCCCGGAGCTCCGCCCTGCCGAGCCAACCCCGCCGCCCGCCTCGCCTCGCGCCGGAGCTCCTCTGCCCGCGGTGCTCCCAGCTTCTCCCGCTCCGCCGCGGCAGACCGCCTCCGTCGCTCATTGCCCGACCTCGCGGCGAGTCGCGCTCCCTGCCTCGCCCGCCTCAAAGCGCCTTGCGCCTTGGCTGCGCCCGCCGCTGCGTCTGCCGCCCCTCCGCCTCTGCTTCCCGAGCTGCCCCTCGCCCTTCGGTAAGCCGCCCGCCACCGTCGGCCTCCTTCAGGCGTCCCAGGATCCGCCAGGACGCCTCTCGTGACTGCCGCGGCGCCGTCTGCAACCGTCCAAGACCGATCCTCCGCCCGCCACTGCCCGTCGCCAACCATCAAGATGTGTTAAGAGCTCGCCAACAAGACCGGCTTGATGCCGAGATCTTCAACATGGAGGTTGTACATGGAGCCACTCGAAGGCCACCAACATCGGAAACCGAGATCTTCGACAGGGAACCTCAAGACCAATCTAGCGGACCCGAAAACCTATCTCCGATGCGACGAGTATCCTCTTCCCGGACGCCAAGATCGTCGACATGGAACGACAAGACCCCGCTGGTTGATGCCGCGCCTTGGACACCACGATCTACGGACGCCGAGACCCCCGAACCCGAAGACCGATCCCGTACCCGGTGCCGCGTCAAGATCGCTTTCTCGGACCCCGTTGACGCTAAGTTCTTCGCCGTAGAGCAACAAGGCCTTCGACAAGACAAGAAACGCCAAGTGTTTCACCCCGGACACCGAGTACGCCGAGAACCCCGATGCGGCTAGTGCTTCGTCCCGAACGCCATGACCGACAACATGACTCAAAGACCCCGGATGCGCCAAGACCTACTCCTGAGTCCGAGAACGACCTCGTCGAACCCTGGACCCCGAGACCAACCCCGAACCCCGGAACCCCAAGATCGTCGAGCCCCCTCTAATGTGTGAACCCTTTCCTCGAACCCGATTTCATAACATAATACAACTTGTCGCATATTTAATTGTCATCTTGCATGCATAATCATGTGGTTTGGGGGCTTTATGCCGATTCACCTAATAATTAAATATGGGACCAATATGCGGGCAAATTTAGTCTCATATCGGGCCCATTTAAATTGATGTAGCGAACCGGTACCATATTTTGGCCATGTTAAGCAACATTTAAATTGCGGGGTAGCTAAACAACTTGAACCCTTTAATTAAATGTCGGGACCCCGGTTCCGCTTAATATGACCTAATTGCATTGCACCCTTGCCATGCCATGCATCATACATGCATCATGCCGACCTTCTGCCGTTGTATTGAATATTGCATCCGGTGTTTATTCTAGTGTTTGCTTCTTCGCGGATAAGGCCGATTGAGTTGATGTGAGCTTCGCCCCGATCTTCGGTTGAACCTCCTACAATGTTTTCAGGCGAGCATCTCCCCCTTTCTACCTATCTCACCTTTATAGTATTTATTCCCTCCTGTTGATCTATTGCTATCGTGTTGCGATGCTCTAGTTTTCGTGCCGTGATCTCCTGCAGCCTTATATTGCCATGGACACATCCTATTACTGTTGTTTGGTAGATAGTTGGACTTAGCGTCGTAGTCGCTTGCTCAAGTCTTGCGTGTCGTCTAATGCCACGATTGTTGATGTATTGCCGCATGTTGATGTTGGAGATGATTCTAGTTTTACTTATCGTCACTTTAATTTCTGTTTAACAACTAAAATTGAAATAGCGAGAGGCATCGGTGGGTGATAGAAAATATTTGGTTTCGAACTCCCACTTGTGTCGTAAGACCCGAGTACTTGATTCCTGTTCCTTGTTTTATCGCTATCCACATCCGGAGGTATATGGGACCCCAGGCGAGCTTGATTCGGTCTTATTTCTTGGGGCCACAAACTAGTTTGAGGTTTTATTTACGATCTGTACTTATGCCATGCTACTTTACGTATTTAAATTGTGCGAGAGCACCTGTCTGCTTTAGGATCGGGACACGATTCAGCGGTGTCGACAAGCCCAGCCACACTTTCGGGTTCCCGATGCGTTCCTGCGTCTACCCAAACCTTGAGCCCGTCTCGAGTCGGTGGCCGTTCGGGATCTACTTAAGGGTGGCCCCTGAAATATTTCAATTCTGATTGTTCGATCGTGAAAGCCTCGTTGGGTTTTGATTTGGTTTTCGAGGTTGATCGAGCATGTGTTGCTATTGGTGCACCCGGCGGGTAAAACTTCGAAAGCCGTGTCCGCGGATATGGGCGACTTGGAGCATTTCTCGATCATAGACAAGCATAACTAAAGTTTATTGCTATAAATTTGACTTTATAATGACTAGTAATCAGCTTCACTATAATGGAATGGCTAAATAATCGCCCACAATTGCTTGTTTTGTGTGTCGCTTGCGACCATTGTACTGACTAGTAAGTATTGCAACTACAACACAATGGTGAATAAAAGTACCAACAAGCTTTGGGTTATGGGTTTATCTCATGCTACTGTATCGATTAGTAATTGCCTTAACTATAACGGAATGGTTAATTAAAAGTGCCCACTTACTTTATCGGGATGATTATCTAAACGACTAGTAATTCTGCGATAAGCGAATAAATAAAGCGCCAGCGGTGTGAGTTCCTCGGTTGACTTCCTCGTTTGGTCTCGAGGGGAAACACGGGATGGGTTTGTTTGGTGTTAGCCTCGGGTTGGATCCGGATAGGTCTTTCTCCCTCTCGATAACCGATTGTATCGAGTCTCTATAGGTTGTTAGGTGCATCTTTCGCTTGATCCACCATACCTATGTGGCGAGGACCGCGAATTCTAGCCTCGTGTCTTGGCCTCGATCTTGACGCTCCTTCTTTTTTCTTTGCCCTTTGTCGGCACCTTTTGTTTAAGCGGTTTGAGATCGGCGTGTTAGCGGGGTTACCCTTCCGGCTTGGCAGGCGGGGTTATGGGCGCCATTGGTTATTCTTGGGGCTCTTAGCCCCATTTGCATCTTGTCAGTCGTGAGCGGACTCTACCGTTTTCAAGGTGATTTGGATCTTGTATAGTATATCGTATTCTTGACTCTTTGAGTCATGTTATATATCTCTACATGGGTCCCATCGAGGACTGTTGTGTAATGTTATTACTTTGTTTTCCACCCGCACGAAAGTGCCTGGTGGGCACCTTTGAATCGTTTCTATGCGGGTTTGGCGAATTTTGCTCAAACTTGCATAGGTCCGATTCCGAGGGTGTTACAATGGTGCTCACCACCTGGTGTGTAGCTACTATGTACAGCATTAGGGGTTCGCGCTCCTTTGGCGTGACCAAGACGGGCGAGGTAGAGAGCAGCCGCTTTAGATCTTCGAATGCGTCATCCGCCTCAGGCGTCCACTCGAATTTGTCGACTGCGGCCGGCGGGTAGAAGAGGTGATTTCTGTATGCGGTGATGAATCTGCTTAATGCCGCTATTCGTCCTGCAAGTTGTTGGACACCTTTGAGGTTTTTCGGCTTCTCCATGGCCATGATGGCCCGTATTTTCTTCGGTTCCTCGATCCCTGTTGGAGATGAAGTAACCAGCGGTGACCGATGGGACACCAAAGGCGCACTTTTCGGTTAAACTTCATCCATGGCGATCGAGATTATCGAGCGTCTGGAGATCGTCGATGAGTGTTCTCACCTCTGGTTTTGATGACTATGTCGACATAGACTTGACGTTGCGACCGATCTGGTGCTTTAGGCATGCACATGCCGTGCACGGTACGTGGCACCTGTGTTCTTTAGCCGAAGGGCATTGTATTATGTGAACACCCGAACGGCGTGATGAGCGCCGTTTTCTCCTGATCTTCGACTTTGAGTCAAATCTGGTTGTAGCCTGAGTAGGCGTCGAGGAAGGAGAGCTTCTCACATCCTGCAGTCGAATCGATGATCTGATCGATCCGAGGGAGAGGGAAGTGGTCCTTTGGGCAATGCTTGTTCAGCGATGTGAAGTCCACGCACATCCGCAGGATGTCCGTGTCCTTTTTGGGAACCATCACAGTATTGGCGAGCTATTCGCTTTCCTTAATATCCCTGATCAAGTTTGCAGTGAGTAGTATGTTGACTTCAATCCCTATGGCTTGGCCGGGGCTACAGTCTCGGATGGGCTGACCCGGCTTGGTGTCCGAAGGCGTTGAGTGTGTGCTCGGCGAATTCCATGGGAACTCTGCATGTCCGCAGGACACCAGTAATTCCAGCGCTCACGGAGGAATTCGACGGCGCACTTTCCTATCTTGCTGAGATCGTTGGCGATCAGCGCCGTCTTGGAGGCATCCGTCGGGTGGACCTGCACCTCCTTTGTGTTGACGGTGGTCGAAGGACATATCGGTGCGTTTTGCCTTCATTGGGGGTCCTGTTGTCCGTCACCTCGAGCCTTACGAGCTCCTCTGCATCCGAATGGTAGGAGATTCTTTGAAGTCCTGTCGCATTGGTCCGTCGGGTGAAGCTCCGTGGACCGTGATGACTCCACAGGTCTGGCATCTTTAGTAGCAGTGCAGCGTGGTGTCTGCCGGGAACCTTGCGAATGCTACATGCCGAGGATGGCGTGGTATTATGATGGCGATCCACCACGAACTCAAGCCGCTCGACGGAAGTTATCCGGTTTCTTTGAAGATGACGTCGAGCCATATCTTTCCTGGGGAATATGCCCTTCGTGGAGCGATGCCATGGGCGTTGTGTCATTTCGGGGCTGCCGCAGGATCGCATTGTGCTAGAGTGCTTGCGAACATCAGGTTGATGCTTGCGCCGTCCATGAAGACGGCTCATCTGAAACCTCCGATCTGCGCCTCCGGCACCGGCATGACACAGGCGAGGACTGCAAGGTGATACGAGCGGTGAGCGTGATGCGGACTCCGATCCGCGGTACTCGGGGATGACGGTGGGCTATCACGGCGAGTTGATCTGGCGGGTGATTTTCTTCGCACCCTATTGTTGGCGCCCTTACGGATCATCGGTGCTCCTTTCGGTACCCGGGTGCCCAACGTTGCTCTGTCCGATGCGGTTGGTTGGTTCGGGCCTCCCTACGGTGGCGGTGGAGGAGCTCCATGTGCTATCTCTCTGGTGCGTGCGTTCCCAAATCGGGGTGGAGCTTCTGCCTCATCGAACCATGCTTTACCGAGCTTACGGAACTCGCGGTCCTTGAGCATGTGGCTTGCCTTCTTCTTACCATCCCGCTTGTCGATGTAGAAGTGGATGGTGCATGGACTCGATAGTTTTTCGTATGCTGAGGGTCCTTTGTCGCGGCCGCGGCGCTGCCATGACTGTGTTGGGCGTCCTCCATTGCGGAAGTTGCCTATGCGGTATCCGCCGCTATTGCGGTTGGCGTCGCTGCGGTGGTCGGCCTAGCCGGCCGCGACCATGTCGGGTCCATCGCGATCGTCGTAGACGCACAGTCTCCTCTTGCTACGGCGCTCCCGTCGTCGGCCGTAGTCGTCCTCTTCCTCCGATTGTGCCCGGTGGATGGAATATTCGCCGTCGGCCCACCTGTTGGCGATGTCCATGAGGTGGTCGGGTGTCTTGGGCTTGACGCGCCCAAGTTCTTCCTTGAAGTCCTGGTGCTTGACGCCGTCCTTGAAGGCGTCGATGGCCCTTTCTTCGGAGATGTGCGTTGTGGAGTTCTTGGTGTTGGACCAGCGCAGTATGTACGAGCAAATGGATTCGCCCGTTCGTTGAGTACAGGCTCGCAACTCCTCGATCGAGGTGGGCCTCTTGCTGGTGCCTTTGAAGTTTCGGATGAAGCGTAAGACTCCTCCTAACCGGATGGATCCCGAGGATAGGCTGCTAAGCCAGATCCGAGTTGCGCCTGTCAGTTGCAGCTGAAGGCATTGCATGGTGGTTTCCTTGTTTCCACCGTGCAGCTTGACGGATGGTGGTCGCCGAGCCACGCCTTGGGGTCTGTGGTGCGTCGAACGGAGTATCCGAAGGCTTGAAATTTCACGGCATCCGTGTCCGTCAGACGGATCTGCTGAAGCACCAGGGCGAGTTCTCCCGTTAATCTTCGTCCATCTCGGATTGAGACGAGCATGCGGCTGGCTCGCGCTTTGTCGATTTTGTCTTGTGTGGTAGCGTCTGCGGCGTAATCGCGACTGCGATGACGCGAGCTCTTGTGCCTTCGAGGAAGGTCATGGTCCTCTTCTTCGGATGAAGGAGTGGGGCTGTGGTCGAACCTGACCGTAGCTTTCTTTTTTAGCTCCGTAGGAGCTTCTTGATGGAGCACGGGTCCGACAAGTCCGAGTTTGGTGAGTGCGGACTTGTGCATGGATCTTTTCGGGTCCCCCTCCGGAGGTGGGTGGGACGCGAGGTACGCGGTGGCTGCCATGATCGCATCTTGCGGCGTCTTCGGGATGATGTTGCCGTCGGCATCCATCTCCATGAAGGATGCGTGGAGGGTTCGGGTCACCTCACGGTGCTCCTTGGGGTCCATGTTCTCCGTCCGGGAGCGGTGCTTGTTGTCGTGGTTGCCGTTCGAGCTGGAACCGATGCCCATGGCGGCGAGCTTGTATGGCTGGACTCATTTGCGCGCTGCGTTTGTCAAGCACCTCTTGCATCTTGACTTGCTTCTTGTGCTCCTCGATCAGGAGCAAGTGGTATGCCATCAGCAGGTCCCGTGAGGCATCTGCATGCAGGATCGTGCTGCCCGCCACGACGGCGCGTTCCTAGGCCCATCCTTCTTTGCTAAGGAGGATGGCCTGGCCGATGTTATCCCCTTCGGGTGGGGGGGGGGGGACTGGCTTCTTCTGTTTCCGCCATTTCGATGACTACGATAGCGCTCGTAGATTCGTCCACTGCTGCCGCAGCTTTCGGATCCGGAATCGTAGGTCCCTTCATCCGATGGCGGATCACACAGATCGGAGTTGCAGCTGCTGCTGTCGTAGGACTCATCTGTTGATGATGATGTGCGTAGCACAGGGTGTGGGACCCATGAAGCGGGCCTGATTGATGGTAGGGGCACTCGCTCTAGGAGGCGGAGGTGCGGTTGCCTTGGGGCGAAGCTCGACGGGATCTCGAGTCATGCCTATGGGCTCGAAGTCCTTCATGGTGGCCGGTGAGTGGGCGGTGAAGTCGAAAGCGCCAAAGAGGAGGTGACTCTCCGTCGTCGCAGATTTGTAGATCGCTCGGGTTGGGACCGTCACGATCGCACAATCAGCGTCCCCAGTTCCCACAGACGGCGCCAATTGACGAGGTTTGATCTCGTCAATGCCCATTGTTATGGACTTGGGTTTTGGAGAAGATGGGGATCTTTGGAGATCATGGACGGTTAGCAAACAAGCAACACGGACACGAGGTTTACAAGTTCGAGCCCAGAAACCCTACTACTGCTTATGCGCTCTTGATTCTGGCGAACCGGTGATTACAGGTGCGCAGATGCAATCTGCATGGAGGTGTGTATGAAAGTATGAGGTGAGAGATCTAGGTCGTGCCTCCTAGCCTTTATATAGACTTAGGCGGTCTCGTGCACAGATCTAGTCGATTCTGAGTTCTAGGGTTTACCCCTTTGAATTTCCTATCTACTCTAGTCTTGCTCTCCAAGGATCCGGAGGCGTCATGGGCCTTGGCCACCCGAAAGTCTTCATGGGCCGGCGTATATTTGTCGTGGGCCTTCCTTGGGCTGGACCAGGTATGCTGAGGTCGTGTGTCCGCGGGGTATAACCATGTCAAAGTCCAACTTCAACTTCAACGTTTTTGCTGCGAAAGAAAAGCTTAAGAACAATGGGTCTAACTTCACCAACTGGTTCCGCAATCTGAGAATCATTCTCGCTGGCGGTCAAAAGGACTATGTACTAGAGAAAATGCTAGGTGACACCCCTGCTACTGATGCGCCGGCTGATGAAAAAGCTGTTTATCAGTCGCGCAAAGATGATTATGGAGTGATTAAGAGTACCATGTTGTTTGCTATGGAACCGGACCTTCAAAATCGTTTTGAGGAGTTCGCCGGGCCCTTTGAGATACTTGAGGAACTGAAAACCATGTTTCAAACTCAGGCCCGTTCTGAGAGATATGAGATCTCTGAGAAGTTCTTTAACTACAAGATGGAGGAAGGGAGTTCCGTTAGTGGGCACGCCATTAAGATGTCAGGCTACACTCAACGTCTTGACAAGAATCGAGCGCAAGATTCGGAAGAGCTCAAGATTGTGATTGCAATCACTCCTCCCAGCTACAAAGGTTTTGTAGTCACTCACAATCAAATTGGTTCCTTGATCGATCATTGAGCTATTAAGCTGGTGAAAAAATTTGCGGAGGTGGATATCAAGAAAGATAATCATGTGTTGATGGTCAACAAGACCCCTAGCTTTAAGAAAGGTAAGGGTGCAAAGAAATCCTTCAAGAAAGGCAGCGGCAAGCGCGTTGCCCCTGCTGAGAAGAAGCTTAAGTCTGGACCTAAGCTGGACACTGAGTGCTTCTATTGCAAGGAAAATGGTCACTAGGCATAATGTCCAAGTACTTACCGGACAAGAAGGCTGGCACCATTAAAGGTATATTTGATATACATGTTATTGATGTTTACCTTACTAGCACTCGTTGTAGTGCCTGGATATATGATACTGGTTCAGTTGCTAATATTTGTAACTCGAAACAGGAGCTACGGAATAGACGGCGGCTAGCAAGGGATGATGTGACGATGTGCGTTGGCAATGGATCAAAAGTTGATGTGATGTCCGTCGGCACGCTCTCCTTAGTTTTACCTTCGGGATTAGTTTTAAACCTTAATAAATGTTATTATGTGCCTGCGTTGAGCATGAACATCATATCTGGATTGTGTTTATTGCAAGACGGTTATTCATTTAAATCGGAGAATAATGGTCGTTCTATTTATATGAATAACATCTTTTATGGTCATGCAACTGTTGTGAATGGTTTATTTCTTCTGAATATCGAAAGCAATGAAACGCACATCCATAACATTGAGGCTAAGAGATGCAAAGTAGATAGTGATAATCCAACTTATTTGTGGCACTGCCGTCTAGGTCATATTGGTGTAAAACGCATGAAGAAACTCCATTCTGATGGACTTTTGGAGTCTCTTGATTTTGAATCATTTGACACGTGCAAGCCATGCCTCATGGGCAAGATGATCAAAACCCCGTTCTCCGGAATAATGGAGCGAGCAACGGACTTATTTGAAATCATACATACCGATGTATGCAGACCAATAAGTGTTTCGACGCGCGGTGGATATCGCTATTTTCTCACTTTTACTGATGACTTAAGTAGATATGGGTAGATCTATTTAATGAAACATAAATCTAAAATGTTTGAAAAGTTCAAAGAATTTCAGAACGAAGTAGAAAACCATCGTAACAGGAAAATTAAATTTCTATGATCCGATCGTGGAGGTGAATATTTGAGTTATGATTTTCTCACGCATCTTAAAGCAAGCGAAATCGTTTCGCAACTCATGCCACCCGGAACACCATAGCGCAATGGTGTGTCTGAATGCCGGAATCAAACTCTATTAGATATGGTGCGATCAATGATGTCTCTTACAGATTTGCCGTTATCATTTTGGGGTTATGCATTAGAAAACGTTGCATTCACTTTAAATAGGGCACCATCTAAATCCGTTGAGACGACACCGTATGAACTATGGTTTGGTGCTAAACCGAAGTTGTCATTTCTTAAAGTTTGGGGATGCGAAGCTTACGTCAAGAAGTTGATGCCGGACAAGCTCGAACCCAAAGCGGAGAAATGTGTCTTCATAGGATACCCTAAGGAAACGATTGGGTATACCTTCTACCACAAATCCGAAGGCAAAGTGTTTATTGCAAAGAACGGATCCTTTCTTGAGAAGGAGTTTCTCTCGAAAGAAGTGAGTGGGAGGAAGGTAGAGCTAGACGAGGTTATTGAACCTTCTCTCAAGTTGGAGAGTAGCGCAACACCTGAAATTGTTCTAGTGTCGTCTGCACCAACAAGAGAGGAAGCTAATGACGAGGATCATGAGACTTCGAACAATGATACTACTGAACTTCGCAGGTCGACAAGGTCACGTGCCACTCCTGAATGGTACGGCAACCGTGTCTTACCCGTCTTGTTGTTAGACAACAGTGAACCTGTGAACTATGAGGAAGCAATGATGAGCCCAGACTCTGAGAAATGGCTAGAGTCCATGAAATTCGAATTGGGATCCATGAGCGAAAACCAAGTATGGACTTTGGTGGAACCTCCTAGCGACCGTAAGCCCGTTGAGTGCAAATGGATTTTCAAGAAGAAAACGGACGCGGATGGTAATGTTACTGTCTATAAAGCTCGGCTTGTCGCAAAAGGTTTTCGACAAGTTCAAGGTGTTGACTACGATGAGACTTTCTCTCCCGTAGCGATGTTTAAGTCCATTCAGACTTTATTAGCGATTGCTGCAATTCATGATTATGAAATATGGCAGATGGATGTCAAGACTGCGTTCATCAATGGCAACATTGATGAAGAGTTGTATATGATGTAGCCCGAAGGTTTTGTCGATCCTAAGGATGCTAATAAGGTGTGCAAACTTCAGCGTTCCATTTATGGACTGAAGCAAGCATCTCGGAGTTGGAACCTTCGTTTTGATCAAGTGATCAAGAGCTTTGGATTTGTTCCAAATTGCTATGAAGCTTGTATCTACAAGAAAGTGAGTGGGAGCTCAGTGCCATTTTTAGTACTATATGTGGATGGCATATTGATTATTGGAAATGACATTGGTATGCTTAACGATGTGAAGAGTTATTTGAATAAATGTTTTTCAATGAAAGACCTAGGATAAGCTGCTTATATATTAGGCATCAAAATCTATAGAGATAGACAAAGACGCCTAATAGCTTTAAGCCAAAGTACATACCTAGACAAAGTTCTGAAAAGGTTCAGAATGGATAAAGCAAAGAAAAGTTCATTGCCCATGTTGTCAAGTAAGATATTGAGAAAGGCTCAGTGTCCATCTACGGTAAACGATATAGATACTATGAGCAAAGTGCCATATGCCTCGGCCATAGGTTCTATCATGTATGCCATGCTATGTACTAGACCGAATGTGTCCAATGCTCTTAGTTTGACGAGAAGATACCAAAGTGATCCAGAAGTGGAACACTGGACAGCCATAAAGAACACCCTAAAGTATTTAAATAGGACTAAAGAAATGTTCTTGGTCTATGGAGGTGATGAGCAGCTCATCGTAAAAGGTTATGTCGACGCTAGTTTCGACACCGACCCGGATGATTCTAAATCTCAGACATGATACGTTTATATTTTGAATGGAGGAGATGTGAGCTAGAGAAGCTGCAAGCAAAGCGTAATCGCGGGATCTACGATAGAAGCGGAATACATGGCTGCTTCAGAAGCGTCAAGTGAAGGAGTTTGGATCAGGAACTTCATCACTGAGCTTGGTGTGGTTCCAAGTGCCTTGGACCCACTGGAGATATTGTGCGACAACACTGGTGCCATAACACTGGCTAAGGAACCAAGATATCATCCAAAGACCAAGCACATCAACCGCCGTTTTCATATAATTCGAGATTATATAGCAGATGGAGATCTGAAGATTAGCAAAGTGTTGGAATTATGCCCTAGAGGCAATAATAAAGATGTTATTATTATAATTCTTGTTCATGAGAAAGTTTATATTCCATGCTAGAATTGTATTAAGCGGAAACATTAATACTTGTGTGGTTTGTGAACAACACCGTGTCCCTGGTACGCCTCTAAGGACTAGCTCATTGATCAATGATGGTTAAGGTTTCCTAAACATAGACATGAGTTGTCAATTGATAATGAGATCATATCATTGGGAGAATGATATGAAGGACAAACCCAAACTAAGCGAAGCAATTAGATCGTTTCATCGTGTTCATCTTTGCGAAGCTTTTCCTATGTCAAATATTTTATTCCTTAGACCATGAGATAATGCAACTCCACAGTACGGAAAAAGCTTTGAGGTCATCAAGCGTCACCCTATGAGAGGGTGATCATAAAGGTGTCTCTCGGTAATCGGAAAGTATACATTGGGTTGTATGTATCGAGATGGAATTTGTCCTCCCAAGTCGGAGAGATATACCGGGCCCACTCGTAATCGATATCAACACCGCTTGCAAGCATGTGGTTAAGGAGTTAATCACAAAGTGATATCGGATTACGAACGAGTAAAGTACTTGTTGTGAGCAGATTGAACTAGGTATGATGATGCAGAAGCGATCGAATCTCGGGCAAGTAAAATATCGCGAGACGAAGGGAATATATATATGGGATTGATTGAATCACGGCATCGTGGTTCATCCGATATGATCATCGATGAATGTGTGGGAGTCAATATGGGTGCCTGGACCCTGTTGATTATTGATAGAAGATCATATGCGCATATTCTCGAACCGAGGTCACACATAACGTATCTCGGCTAGGATAAATTGGATAATTGGTTTATGAATTTTTGTTGAGTCTCGGATGGGATCCGGGATATCACGAGAGGTTCGAATGGTGGGAGAATAAGATTCATATAAGGCGATGCAGTTTTGAAGTTGAATTGTTAGGGTTAATCGGTATTATCTGGAAGCTTCTAGAACCTTAGGAAGGGGACCAACGTGGCCCCACCTTCCGGGGAGGGCATGGGCCTATGAGGGAGTGTCCTGGCGCATTGGGCCAGGGCACAAGGCCCCATAGGGCCCAGCCGATCTAGATAAGTTTAAACTCGTTTAAACTAGAGATAGATTTCTAGATAAGGGAGAGTTTAAATCGTTTAAACTAGAGATAGGATTTCTAGATAAGGGAGAGTTTAAATTGTTTAAACTAGAGATAGGCTTGGAGGAGGGCAGGGCTGGCCCCCTCTATATATAGAGGGTGGTGCGCCCCACACACACACACCTTCCTCCAAGCCCTAGGCCTTGCCTTCCTCTCTCCCTCCCGATTGTTTGTGGCGAAGCCTGCTGCAGAAATTCTCCACCATATACACCACGTCGTGTTGTAGATCCAATCTATCTCTCCACCATACTTGCTGGTCCGAGGAAGGAGGCGTCGAGCTGCGTGTGCATCTCACGGAGGCACCGCCACTTGTGGTGCTAGATCGGATCGGATCGCGAGGAGGAGAAGTGAGTACGACTACATCACCCACGTTACGCAGCGTTCATCTTCGCGAATCTTCAAGGGTATGAAGATCTAATCCAATCTCTCGTTGATTGCATCTCCTAGATTAGATCTTGGCTTTCCCTCTGCTCGCATCCGTAGAAAATTTTGATTTACTATCTTGTGAAACCCTTGGTGGTATCGAGCTAGATCTATGCGTAGATGTGTTTCGAGTAGAACGCAACATGGTTGTTGCGGGCGTTGATGTTTTCTGTTGCAAGCCTCTTCTTTGTGTTCTTCTTATGGCGGGATAGTGAGATTGAAGCGGTCCAGGCCAACCTTACGGCGTCGATTCGAGACCGGCTCCGCACTTGGCGTGTGGTTTGTTCCACACATGCGGTGGTGGATGTCGATTTCTCTCACTATAGTTGTCATGGGATTAACACGAGTTTGGCAACCATAATATCACCGTTGTGGCTTTCCGTAGGTAAGAATCGTTCTTAGCATCTACTCCCACAAGCCACGTAAAACATGCAACAACAAAGTAGAGGCGTCTAACTTGTTTTTGCAGGGAGTGTTTTCTGTGATATGGTATGGCCCAAGATGTGATGTGTATATTGTATGCGATGATCATGTTTTGTAATGTTTCACGACTTGCATGTCGATCAGTACACAACCGGCAGGAGCCATATGGTTGTCTTTATAATTGTGTATGACCTGCGAGCAGGGGCGGAGCCAGGATTGGACCATACGGGGGGCGAAAAATTATTGCACAAGAGAAAAAAGCATCACTATATGACAAAAAAAATTATTCATGGAACCGTTGGGATTTTCCAAAGAAGTTTATAGTTGTTGCTGCTGGTTTACTCAATTAGTCTTTATCCTTGTGCATAAATTAATTAAATAGAGATACATTGCATTCAATTAGTAAAGAAAATTATTATTGTTTGTGGTGTTTTCCTCTTCATCCTTACACATAAAATAATTAAAGATACATTAGATTCAGTTAGTAAAGAATTACATTTAGCAAGTATGTTAACTAACTAGACTAGCCTGTTGTAATGTAATCCAAACACGTGATCTATCCGAAAATGCTACCAGGGGAAACATGTGTACTACTGTGACTTTAAAATGAGGTGCTTAATCAAGTAATCAGATACATATATCGTATGGGGATTGATGGTATCATGGTAAGATGGCCTCAACGATGCAACCACACAACCCACACCGCTGCTTGATCAACGTGACGAAGGCACGGCTAATGGCCGCCTAACGATGCAGAGGTTGGAAGATGCCCAAGCAGCCATATCCAAAATTCGATCGATCGACGGAATACCCGGTGGCTAGACTCATGCTTGGTCTAATAAGCAAAACCAATGGACAAGACCGAGACACAACAATGGCCTAGACTTCGGAAGATGGGCCATCTGTCCAGTTGGCCTTCATAGTCGTGGTACACATGCATAACTGCAGTGACTAAGCTAGGCATTAAGAATAATGAAATGATTATGTATTGCAATTAGCAAAAAATCAGAGTTAATACTTGTGTAAATTTGTTGAGGGGGGCGAACCATTAGGGGGGGTCTGACCCCTGCTAGCCCCCCCTTGGCTCCGCCCCTGCCTGCGAGTCAACTTCTTATACGCCATGTAATAGCTTTACTTTATCGCTAAGTAGTTAGCAATAGTTGTAGTTGCTATTCGTGGTGGAGGCAATCATGGTGGAGTGATGGAGATCATCTTGGGCATACAAGATGGAGATCATTGCGCGATTGGCTATACCATGTCACATAAAGTTATATGCATGTGATCTTTATCCCTTTATGTATCTTATTATGCTTAGATCACGACGGTAGCATTATAAGATGATTCCTCACTTAAAGATCAAGATAAAACTGTGTTCTCCCCAAGTATGCACCGTTGCGAAAGTTCGTCGTGTCCAAGCATCACGTGATGATCGGGTGCTATAGACTCTACCCTCACATACAACGGGTGCAAGCCTTTTTGCACTGTGAAATACTTGGGTCTAGCTTGACGAGCCTAGCATGTATGAGACATGGCCTCGGAACACAAGAACCGAAAGGTTAAGCATGAGTCATATGAATGATATGATCGACACTTTGTTGTCCACCATGGAAACCACATCTCTTCTCGTGATGATCGGATTAGGTGTGGTGAATTTGGATCGTGTTCACTAAACAACTTGAGGGATGTTGAATTTAGTGAGAGTTCATCTAGTAATTTGATTAAGTTGAACTATTTATCATGAACATAGTCTAAATTGTACTTGCAAATCAGTAGATCACATGGCCAAATCCAACTTCAACTTCAGCGTTTTCTGAGAAGGAAAAGCTTAGAAACAATGGGTCTAACTTCACCAATTGGTTCCGCAATCTAAGAATCATTCTCGGCGGACAAAGGACTATGTCCTTGGTAAAGCGTTAGGTGACCCCTGCAACAATCGCTGGGTGATGAGAAAGCTGTCTATCGATCAAGCAAAGATGATTATGGTGTGATTAAGAGCACCATGTTGTTTGCTATGGGCGGAGCTTCAAAATCGTTTTGAAACCTATCCGCCCTTTGAGATTCTCGAGGCTGAAACCATGTTTCGAGACTCAAGCCCGCTCGAGAGATATGAGATCTCTGAAGTTCTTTAAGCGCAAGATGGAGGAAGGAGTTCCGTTAGTGAGCACGCCATAAAGATGTCGGGCTACACTCAACGCTTTGAGCAACCGGAATGCACGATTCGAGGAGCTCAAGATTGATGTGGTTCGCAATCACTCCTCCGGCTACAAAAGTTTTGTAGTGACTCATAATCAGATTGGTTCCATCGATCGATCACCGAGCTCTTCGCAAAGTGAAGGCTGCAAGTGGACATCAAGAAGGATAATCATGTGTTGATGGTCAACAAGCCCTCCTTTAAGAAAGGTAAGGAGCAAAGAAGCCCTTCAAGAAGGGGCGGACAGTTAATGCCCTGGCGAGAAGAAGCTCGTCCGGTCCAAAGCGGACAGAGTGCTTCTATTACAAGGACAAGGGTCCTTGGGCGCAATCGTCAAGTACTTAGCGGACAAGAAGGCTGGCACCATCAAAGGTATATTTGATATACATGTTATTGATGTTTTCCTTACTAGCCCTCGTTGTAGTGCGGGTATTTGATCTGGGTTCGGTTGCTAATATTTGTAACTCGAAGCAGAGCTACGGAATGAACGACTTGCGAGGATGAGGTGACGATGCACGTTGGCAACGGATCAAGAGTTGATGTGATGGCGTCGACTTCTCCTTAGTTTTACCTTGGATAAGTTTTAAACCTTAATAAATGTTATTATGTGCTGCGTTGAGCATGAACATTATTTCCGGATCATGTTTATTGCAAGGCGGTTATTCATTTAAATCAGAGAATAATGGTTGTTCTATTTATATGAGTAACATCTTTTATGGTCATGCACCTCTTGTGAATGGTTTATTTCTTCTAAATCTCGAAGGGATGAAACACACATCCATAACATTGAGGCTAAGAGATGCAAAGTAGATAGTGATAATATTACTTATTTGTGGCTTGTCGTCTAGGTCATATTAGAGCGCATGAAGAAACTCCATTCGATGGACTTTTGGAGTCTCTTGATTTTGAATCATTTGACACATGCGAACCATGCCTCATGGGCAAGATGATCAAAACCCCGTTCTCCGGTATGATGGAGCGAGCAACGGACTTGTTGGAAATCATACATACCGATGTATGCGGACCGATGAGTGTTTCGACGCGCGGTGGATATCGCTATTTCCTCACTTTTACCGATGACTTAAGTAGATATGAGTATATCTATTTAATGAAACATAAATCTGAAACATTTGAAAAGTTCAAGGAATTTCAGAATGAAGTGGAGAACCATCGTAACAGAAAGATTAAGTTTCTACGATCCGATCGTGGAGGTGAATATTTGAGTTATGATTTTCTCACGCATCTTAAAGCAAGTGGAATCGTTTCACAACTCCACCCGGAACACCAGTAGCAATGGTGTGTACGAGCAGGAATCGAACCCTATTAGATATGGTCGATCAATTATGTCTCTTCTTGATTTCGTTATCATTTTGGGGTTATGCATTAGAAACTGCATTCACTTTAAATAGGGCTCCATCTAAATCCGTTGAGACGACCGTATGAACTGTGGTTTGGTGCTAAACCTAAGTTGTCGTTTCTTAAAGTTTGGGGATGCTGAAGCTTATGTCAAGAAATTGATGCTGGACAAGCTTGAACCCAAAGCGAGAAATCGTCTTCATAGGATACCCTAAGGAAACTATTGGGTATACCTTCTATCACAGCGAAGGCAAAGTGTTTATGCAAGAAGCGGTTCCTTTCTTGAGAAGGAGTTTCTCTTGAAAGAAGTGAGTGGGAGGAAAGTAGAGCTTGCGAGGTTATTGAACCTTCTCTTGAATTGGAGAGTAGCGCAAAGACTGAAATTGTTCGATGGTCTTTGCACCAACAATAGAGGAAGCTAATGACAAGGATCATGAAGCTTGGACGATCTTGCTCTTGAGCGTCGCGGTCGACAAGGTCGCGTGCCCCTCTGAGTGGTGCAGCAATCTGTGACATCTTGTTGGTAGAAGGCGGTGAACCTACGAACTATGAGGAAGCGATGATGAGCCCAGAATCGAGAAATGGTGAAGCCATGAAATCCAATTGGGATCCATGGTGAAAACCAAGTATGGAATCTGGTGGATCCTCCTAGAGACCGAAAGGCCGTTGAGTGCAAATGGATATTCAAGAAGAAAACGGACGCGGATGGTAATGTTACCGTCTATAAAGCACGGCTTGTCGCAAAAGGTTTTCGACAAGTTCAAGGTGTTGACTACGATGAGACTTTCTCTCCCATAGCGATGTTTAAGTCCATTCGGATTTTATTAGCAATTGCTGCGTTTCATGATTATGAAATATGGCGATGGATGTCAAGCGCTTTCCTCAATGGCAACATTGATGAAGAGTTCTATATGATGCAACCCGAAGGTTTTGTCGATCCTAAGGATCCGATAAAGTATGCAAACTTGCGTTCCATTTATGGTGAAGCAAGCATCTCGGAGTTAGAACCTTCGTTTTGATCAAGTGATCAAGAGCTTTGGATTTTCCAAATTGCTTTCTGACTTGCATCTACAAGAAAGTGAGTGGGAGCTCGGTGGCGTTTCGATCTATGTGGATGACATATTGATTATCAAATGACATCAACATGCTTAACAATGTGAAGAGTTATTTGAACAAGTGTTTTTCAATGAAAGACCTAGGTGAAGCTGCTTATATATTGGGCATCAAAATCTATAGAGATAGACAAAGGCCTTTGGTAGCTTTAAACCGGAGTACATACCTAGACAAAGTTACGAAAAGGTTCGAATGGATAAGGCAAAAAGGTTCAGTGCCTATGTTTGTCGGGTAAGATATTGAGCAAGGCTCGGTGTCATTCTGATGAAATGATAGGAAGCTATGAGTAAAGTGCCTTATGCCTCGGCCATAGGTTCCATCATGTATGCCATCTGTGTACTAGACGGATGTGTCCAATGCTCTTAGTTTGACGAGATATCAAAGTGATCGAGTGGAACCTTTGGACAGCCATGAAGAACATCCTAAAGTACCTAAATAGAACTAAAGAAATGTTCTTAGTCTATGGGGGTGATGAACGACTTGTCGTAAAGGTTACGTCGGCTAGTTTCGACAACGACAAGGATGATTCTAAATCTCGAGAGGATACGTTTATATTTTGAATGGAGGAGCTGAGTCGGAGAACGCAAGCAAAGCGTGATCGTGGGATCTATGAAGCGGAATACATGGCTGCTGAGCGTCAAGTGAAGGAGTTTGTATCGAAACTTCATCCGAGCTTGGCGTGGTTCAAGTGCATTGGACCTTGGAGATATTGTGTGACAACACCTGGCGCCATAGCACTCGCTAAGGAACCAAGATATCATCCAAAGACCAAGCATATCAACCGCAAGTTTCATATAATCCGAGAATATATAGTAGATGGAGATCTGAAGATTAGCAAAGTACATACGGATCTGAATGTCGCAGATCCATTGACTAAACCTCTTCCACGTGTAAAACATGATCAACACCTCAGTGCCATGGGTGGGAGATTGTTGCCAGATGTAAACTAGATTATTGACTCTAGTGCAAGTGGGAGACTATTGGAATTATGCCCTAGAGGCAATAATAAAGATGTTATTATTATAATTCTTGTTCATGATAAAGTTTATATTCCATGCTAGAATTGTATTAAGCGGAAACATTAATACTTGTGTGGTTTGTGAACAACACCGTGTCCCTGGTACGCCTCTAAGGACTAGCTCATTGATCAATGATGGTTAAGGTTTCCTAACCATAGACATGAGTTGTCAATTGATAATGAGATCATATCATTGGGATAATAATATGAAGGACATACCCAAACTAAGCGAAGCAATTAGATCGTTTCATCGTGTTCATCTTTGCGAAGTTTTTACTATGTCAAATATTGTATTCCTTAGACCATGAGATAATGCAACTCCCTGGTACCGGAAGAAAGCTTTGAGGTCATCAAACGTCATCCTATGAGAGGGTGATCATAAAGGTGTCTCTCAGGTAATCGGAAAGTATCTGTTGGGTTGTATGTATCGAGATGGAATTTGTCCCTCCCAAGTCGGAGAGATATACTTGGGCCCTCGGTGTCGATATCAACACCGCTTGCAAGAATGTGGTTAAGGAGTTAATCACAAAGTGATATCGGATTACGGGCGAGTAAAGTACTTTGTGAGCGAGATTGAACTAGGTATGACTGCAAGCGATCGAATCTCGGGCAAGTAAAATATCGCGAGGCGAAGAGAATATATATATGGGATTGATTGAATCACGGCATCGTGGTTCATCCGATATGATCATCGATGAATGTGTGGGAGTCAATATGGGTGCGGACCCGGTGATTATTGATAGAAGATCATATACGCATATTCTCGAACCCGGCAGGTCACACATAACGTATCTCGCTAGGATAGATTGGATAATTGGTTTATGAATTTTGTTGAGTCTCGGATGGGATCCGGGATATAACGAGAGGTTAGAATGGTCGGAGAATAAGATTCATATAAGGCGTGCAATTTTGGAGTTCGAATTGTTAATCGGTATTGTCTTAAGCTTCTAGAACCTTCGGAAGGGACCAACATGGCCCCACCTTCCGGGAGGGGCATGGGCCTATGAGGGAGTGTCCTGGCGCATTGGGCCAGGGCACAAGGCCCCATAGGGCCCAGCCGATCCTAGATAAGTTTAAACTCGTTTAAACAAGAGATAGATTTCTAGATAAGGAGAGTTTAAATCGTTTAAACTAGAGATAGGATTTCTAGATAAGGGAGAGTTTAAATTGTTTAAACTAGAGATAGGCTTGGAGGAGGGCAAGGGCTGGCCGCCTCTATATATAGAGGGTGGTGCGCCCCCCACACACACACACCTTCCTCCAAGCCCTAGCGCCTTGCTACCTTCTCTCCCTCCCATTGTTTGTGGCGAAGCCCTGTTGAGAAATTCTCCACCATATACACCACGCGTCGTGTTGTAGATCCAATCTATCTCTCCACCATACTTGCTGGTCCGAGGAAGGAGGAGACGTCGAGTCTTTGCGTGTGCATCTCACGAGGCACCGCCACTTGTGGTGCTAGATCGGATCGGATCGCGAGGAGGAGAAGCGAGTACGACTACATCACCCACATTAAAGCGAGCGTTCATGCGAATCTTCAAGGGTACTAATCCAATCTCTCTCGTTGATTGCATCTCCTAGATTAGATCTTGGCTTTCCCTCTGTTCGCATCCGTAGAAAATTTTGATTTACTATGCCGCGAAACCCTTCACAAAGTACATACGGATTTGACTGTCGCAGATCCGTTGACTAAACCTCTTCCACGAGCAAAACATGATCATCACCTTAATGCCATGGGTGTTAAATTGTTACTAGATGTAAACTAGATTATTGACTCTAGTGCAAGTGGGAGACTGTTGGAATTATGCCCTAGAGGCAATAATAAAGATGTTATTATTATAATTCTTGTTCATGATAATGTTTATATTTCATGCTAGAATTGTATTAAGCGGAAACTTTGATACTTCTGTGGTTTATGAACAACACCGTGTCCCTAGTATGCCTCTATGGACTAGCTCATTGATTAATGATGGTTAAGGTTTCCTAACCATAGACATGAGTTGTCGATTAATAATGAGATCATGTCATTGGAAGAATGATATGATGGACAGACCCAAATTAAGCAGAGTAATTAGATCGTGTCATCGTGTTCATCTTTGCGAAGCTTTTTTCTTATGTCAATTATTGTATTCCTTAGACCATGAGATAATACAACTCCCTGGTATCGGAAGAAAGCTTTGAGGTCATCAAACGTCATCCTATGTGAGGGTGATCATAAAGGTGTCTTTCAGGTGATCAGAAAGTACTTGTTGGGTTGTATGTATCGAGATGGAATTTGTCCCTCCCGAGTCGGAGAGATATACTTCGGGCCTACTCGGTAATCGATATCAACACCGCTTGCAAGCACGTGGTTAAGGAGTTAATCACAAAGTGATATCGGATTACGGAACGAGTAAAGTACTTGCTGTGAACGAGATGGAACTAGGTATGTCGATACCAACGATCGAATCTCGGGCAAGTAAAATATCGTGTGAAGGAATACATATATGGGATTAATTGAATCCTGGCATCGTTGTTCATCCGATATGATCATCGATGAATATGTGGGAGTCAATATGGGTTTCCAGATCCCGCTGTTGATTATTGATAGAAGATCATGTCTGTATATTCTCGAACCCGTAGGGTCACACACTTAATGTGCCTCGACGCTAGGATAGAATGGATAATTGGTTTATGAATTTTTGTTCGGAGTCTCGGATGAGATCCAGGACATCACGAGAGGTTCCGGAATGGTCCGAAGAATAAGATTCATATAAAGGAAAGCAGTTTTTGGATTTCGGAATCGTTTCGGAGTTGATCGGTATTGTACCGGAAGGTTCTAGAAGGTTCCGGAATGGGACCAACGTGGGCCCACTTGTCGGGGGCCTTCGTGGGCCTAAGGGGAAGTGCCCTGGCCGCATTGGGCTAGGGGCACAAGGCCCCAAAGGCCCAGCCAGCCAGCCTAGGGGAAACCCTAGGGGAGATCTTTTAGAAGGAGGGGGGAAACATGCCCCCCACTCCAACCCTTGGGGCCGCCACCCTAGGGCTTGGAGGAGGGTCCAAGGGGGCCGGACAACCCCATATATAAGGAGGGCAGGGGCGCAGCCCTCCTCCCCTACTCCTCCAACCCTAGCCGCCGTCCTGCTGCCCCTCCACCTCTCTCTCTCCCGACTGCGCGTAGGCGAAGCCCTGCCGCAGAAACTCTCCACCATAGCACCACGCCGTCGTGCTGTAGATCCAATCCATCTCTCCACCCCACTTGCTGGAACAAGGAAGGAGGAGACGTCACGGCACCGAACGTGTGCATCTCTCGGAGGCGCCGCCACTTCCGGCGTTGGATCGGATCGGATCGCGAGGAGGAGAATGCTAGTTCGACTACATCACCCACGTTCTGTTGAACGTTTTCGCTGTGCGATTTCTTCAAGGGTATGAAGATATCATATACCTCTCTCGTTGATTGCATCTCCTAGATTAGATCTTGGCTTTCTTGGTCGCATGCGTAGAATTTTTTTGATTTACTATGCTGCGAAACCCTTCACTTTCCGCAAAAAAGGACTTGTTAGGAAAAAAAATATAACATTTAAAATTCAAGACATGAACACAAGTACACAACATAAAAATAAAGTGCGTCGTCTTAGGAGTCGTTTAGGTTTGCGTGGGTTTGCTGGTGTCAGTAGTGAGGGTTTGAGTGGAGGGCTTGCCCTCTTTTGGCATGAGAGTATGTATGTTGAGATTAAAGCTCTGAATAAATTTTTTATTGATGCGTATATTCGTCTATCCCCAGAAGAACCCTTGTGGAGAATCACTTGTATCTATGGAGAGCCTAGGGTCGAAAATAGACGGCGTGTGTGGACACAACTACAAGATCTTCGAAATGAGTCAGATCTTCCCTGGCTTGTTTTTGGAGACTTTAACAAGGCACTATGCAATTTGAACATATGTCACACACACCTAGAAATGAGAACCAGATGACAACCTTTAGAAATACACTCCAATCCTGTAGTTTGGTAGACCTTGGCTTTAGAGGTTTACCGTTTACCTATGATAATAAAAGACAAGGAAATAGAAATGTTAAAGTCAGACTTGACAGGGCGGTGGCAGACAGTAGATGGCGGAGTATCTTTTCTGATTATGAAGTTAAACATATTCCCTCGCCCTGCTCTGACCACGTTATTTTGCAAGTTTTCTTAAAACAGGAACAGAGGATGCCAAGACGTAAACCAAATAGACAGTATGAAATACTGTGGAAACATGCTGGAGAGCTAGGTGAGGTGATTGAGCAGGTGTGGCAGGACAATACTGAACAGCAGGATTTAGCAGGCGTTATGTGCAAGCTGAAAGCAGTCATGGCAAAACTTCAGAACTGGAGCAAGAAAAAATTCGAAAACATCCTGTAAGAGTTGGAGAAGAACAAAAAGAAGTTAGAAAACTTGCTGCTCCAAGGGAGCGATGAGGCATAGGTACATAGAGTCTCAGACTTTATCGATGAACTACTTTATCGCGAAGAAATGTTGTGGCTCCAACGCTCGAGAATAGCTTGGCTAAACGAGGGGGACAGAAACACGATTTTTTTTTTTCACCAAAAAGCGGTATGGAGAGCTCGCAAGAATAAGGCAAAGAAACTTAAAGATGATCTAGGTGTGTGGCACGATGATCCTTCTGATATGGAAAATATGACTACCTCTTTTTTTAAGAACTTGTTCACTAGAGACTCATCTTTAAATGGTAATGATGTCATTCAGCTCCTCCAAAATAAAGTTACCGATGAGATGAATAATGCTCTAACTTGTGATTTTACTAATGAAGAAATTTCAGATGCCTTGTTTCAGATAGGTCCTCTCAAGGCTCCAGGACCGAATGGTTTCCTGGCTAGATTCTACCATCGGAATTGGGGAACACTAAAACAACAGATTATCAGTGCTGTCAAGCTTTTCTTTGAAACAAGTAAAATGCCTGCTGAGGTAAATGAAGAAACAATTGTCTTAATACCTAAGGTGGATCACCCGAGTGAATTAAAGAAATTTCGACCAATCAACTTATGTACGGTGGTGTACAAAATTGTGGCCAAATGCCCAATTAATAGACTAAGACATGTTTTGGGCGATCTCATCTCGCCAAACCAGAGCACCTTCGTCCCTGGCAGGCTTATAATTGATAATGCCTTAATTGATTTTGAATGCCTCCACTTTATTGAGCATAATAAGAATGCAGCAAAGAATTTTTATGCCTACAAATTAGACTTGTCGAAAGCTTATGACAGGGTGGATTTGGGGCTTCTTAAGAAGTTCGATGGAAAGGTTGGGTTTCTCTCATAAGTGGATCAATTGGATTATGAAGTGTGTGACCACCGTGAGATATTCGGTAAAACTCAATGGAACCCTCCTGGAGTCGTTCTTGGCTTCTCGTGGTCTACGACAAGGTGATCCCCTATCACCCTTTCTTTTTCTTTTTGTTGCTGATGGTTTATCTGCTTTGTTGCATAAGGAATCCCAGGAAAATAGGTTTTCACCTATGAAAATTTGTCGGAGGGCTCCGGGAATCTCACACCTGTTGTTTGCAGACGATAGTTTGCTATTTTTCAAGGCTGACCAAAATGAAGCTGAACGAGTGGTGCAGGTGCTGGACAAAAATATAGCCAAGGCACAAGACAGTTGATCAACCCCAATAAATGCTCTATTTACTTTGGGCCGGCGTGTGCTGAAGAGGTTAAACAACAGGTGAAGAACACGCTGCAGGTCACAGTTGAAAATTTTGAGACAAAATATCTTGGGCTGCCTACACCGGAAGGGAGAATGTCCAAAGAGAAATTTCAAAGCCTCCAAGGAAAGCTTGCGAAGAGAGTATTGATGATAGAGAATCAAATGGCGCAAGGAGGCAAGGACGTGTTCATCAAAGCGATAGCACAATCTCTGGCTACGTACGTGATGGGGGTGTACAAACTACCCCTCGGACTTTGTGACGATCTGACCAAAATTATTCGCGACTTTTGGTGGGGTGAAGAGAACGGAAAAAGGAAGATGCATAGCGTTGCTTGGGATATACTGCTGAAGCCAAAAATTAAAGGGGGTATGGGGTTCAAGGATATGAGAATGTTTAACCAAGCTTTATTGGCGAGACAAGCTTGGAGGCTCATTCATAACCCGGAGTTACTATGCGTCCAAGTGCTGCGAGCAAAATATTACTCGCATGGGAACATACTTGACACTGTGTTTACTGGGAACGCCTCATCAACTTGGCATGCCATCGAGTATGGGCTAGAACTTCTAAAAAGGGGGTGATCTGGAGGATTGGCAATGGCACAAATGTACGGATATGGCGTGACCCGTGGATCCCCAGGAATAATTTCTATAGAACAATTTCCCCCCAAAAAAGATGTAGATTGAAGTGGGTTTCTGAATTATTGGACTCGGATCGTGAAACGTCACACTGCTGCATACATATTTCCAACCTATTGATATTGAGCAGCTTCTGAAGATTAGACCATCAAGAAGGAATGACGCAGGAATGACGCTGACTTTGTGGCTTGGGGACCGATGACAAAGGTACGTTTTCTGTCAAAAGTGCGTACGCGCTTGGGATGGAACAACATGAACGGGAGAGAGATGCTGGAGCAACTAGCAGCCGACCAGATGAAAGCAATAATGAATGGAAAATGATCTGGCAAAATGCAACACCGCCTAAGGTTAAAACCTTTGCTTGGAAATTAGCACGGGATGGTCTGGTTACGCAGCTACTTCTGAAGAAAAGGAAGCTGGAGGCTTCGGCCATCTATCGCATTTGTGGCCAGGAGGAAGAGGACTCGTTCCATGCTTTGTTGACATGCCCACAAGTAAGGAACTTATGGCGGGTGATGAGACAATGCTGGGATCTGCCGGCAGTGGAAAAAATGGAGAACTCAGGCGACGACCGGGTCTTCCCACTGCTGGTCAAACTAAAAGAGACACAAATGATGTTGGTGCTGATGGTCTTATGGAGAGCTTGGCACATATATAATGAGTTAACTCACAATAAACCGGCACCTGCGGCGGAAATTTCAAAACGTTTCTTATGTAGCTATGTGGAGACTCTTCTGATGATCAAACAACACCCAAAAGCGGACATTTGCAAAGGAAAACAAGTAGTATCACTCGTCGGAACTGTAGACAGGAGGGAGGAGAGGAAAAAGAGGATAAATGGTGAGGAAAGCAGGTGGCAAAAACCAAGGCGAGGACGACTGAAGCTAAACGTAGATGGAAGTTTCATTCCAAACACAGGAGAAGCAGGTGCAAGAATGATTTTGAGAGATCAGCAGGGAGATGTCATATTTGCAGCTTGTAGAGTGTTGTTGCACTGTGCTTCGGCATTGGAGTCGGAGATGGCTGCATGTGACGAGGGTCTGAAACTTGCTCTCAACTGGTCAACAACCCCGATTGATATAGAAATGGATTGTGGCAAGGTTGTACTGAAAGGAACGTTACAGTCAATAAAATAAACAGATGCCAGAATGATGCAGCGCATACCATGGCAAAGCTGGGAAGGGAGTCTAAACTCACCTAATTATGGATTAGAGGATTCCCTGATGTGTTGAATGAGATTGTAGAAAACGATTGTAACCATGTTATAGCTTAATATATTATTTTTCATCGCAAAAAAAAAGTACACAACATAACATAAGTTGAGACATGAGGACCCACCATTCAGCAAGAGTAGGGAGGGAAGAAGAGATAAGAGCGTCCACACGTTGGAGAACATTTCAGTCACTTTATTCCGGTCTAGCTGCACTAATTGGATAGAATGACACGCATAAAACCTTCTACACTCTAAGCGTTGTGATAGGCTGAGAAACGCCATTTGCAAGAGGATAATACTGGCATCGATGCGATTTGAGATCTCTCCAAAGCAAAATATTCCTTGGAAAAAAAAAGTACAGTATGAAAAGAGAATGGGAGGGTCAAAAAGAAAAGGAAAGCCGCCTCGCCTGACCTGTCACGACTCACGACCTTAGCCGTCCCCTCCCGAGTCTCTAGACCCCAACCTGGCCGCTTCCACGGTGCTCCTCCTGCCACCGCCGCCCGTCCCCCCTCTGCTCCTCCCAGCGAGCCGCCTGCCGCTCCTCCCGAGGCTCCGCCTCCCTGCCGCTCCTCCCCGCCCCGCCGTCCGCCGCGCCTCTCCCGCCGCGCCGCCCTCCCTCGACGACGGCATCGGTTGCGGCACGTCGGTGGTCCAGCGGCGGCGGCGACGACGCGGCCGGGCTGCGCTGGTGACCGCGACTTCCAAGGTACCCGCGCTACGTTTCTCCTGATTTTTTTTTCCGCCGGCAGCGAATCGAACGGCGAATTCAGGGAAGAACCCCCGATCTGGATCGATCGATCGAGACGAGGGTTCTCCGACGGTGTGAACGAATTCCGTAGCCGTGGCCAGCAATGCCAACATGTAGCTGTAGCATTTTGTTACCTGGAGAAATCTTGGTACACTGCAACACCAATATCATTGCTCGATCAATCTGTGAAATGCTGTAATGATTTTACAGGAATCCCGAGAAGGATACTCGTCTCATTTAAGGAGCTGCCACTTTACTAGCTGTTGGTACCTCCTGACCTCAATGGCGACGCCGTCAGCTAAAGAGGGGCCATCGGTGTACCTGTACATCCCTAATCTCATTGGTAATCCTCTGGATGATTGATTGTTTACATGTCAGTGTATTACTCTGTTATATAGACTATATAAAACCAGTGTGGTAATGATATTTTAGAATAATCATCACTGCTGTGCTCATTATGTGACTTACACAAGTCCACACTGGATGATTCTATTATGTCATTTGCAACTGGAAATGCTATCACTTTGCTACCACTATCTTGGTTTCCTCTTTAATCTAAGTCCTTATACGTACATCAGATGCATCATCTTTTCTTGCACCATTTTGCACTAAGTAGTGTGGTGTGGAATAAGTAGCACTGAAAGGAAGGAACATATAATAATAAAAACTAATATGATAGAATGCATGCCATGCAATATTTGGATAGGTGCAATGTTTTCCACATGCAAATTCTTGCTGCAGTCTGGATTAAAAGCCTATGTTTTAACACACGATAACTGTTACATTGCAGGATATCTCAGGATCATCATGAATTTCATTGCATTTGCTGTGTGCTATTCCAACAGGACACTCTTTGCTATTCTGTACTTCTTCAGGCGAGTGTCATAAATCTATCTAAGATCAGTTGTGTTCATGATCTTATGCAATTGTTTTATCTCTATGATTCTAACATCTCTGGAAAATATCAGCTTCTTCTGTGATGGCTTGGATGGTTGGTTTGCCCGGAAGTTCAATCAAGGTAACAAGTTGCATCCCTTGTTTGTTAAGCCACATAGCCTGTCCTTCGGCAGAGAAGAGTAATTTCGTGGCTTTTTTGTATGTTGAAACTTTGGCATTTTACATGGGGCCGAACTTCGCGGAAGTAAATTCCAAATAATGATCACAGCAAAATCTGTTTATACCCTGTTTGAATGAGTTTTTTTTTAACGGGGAATGAGATTTTTGTTATTTAATTACCTGTATATAACATAGTGGATAAGTTTTTGAAACTATTTGACCAATTTATCCTATTCCATGTATCAGCATCAACATTTGGAGCTGTGTTGGACATGGTAACAGATAGGTACTCCTTGAATAAATCATTTAAAGCTGTATAAGCCAGGTGCAAATATTCTGCAGCATGAAATAGTTTCATTTCTCATATTGATCTACTTCAGGGTTAGCACTGCTTGTTTATTGGCGCTTCTCTCACAGTTTTACAGGTAAATAAAAGTAGAGCTCAAAACACTTCAATTACTGTATATTGAATAGCGATACCTGCATTAATTTCACTCTAGACCACATTGTCCCTTGAAAGTCTATTGTATGCAATTTTGTTTTCAGACCTGGCTTGGTTTTCATACTGTTACTTGGGTTGGACATTTCAAGCCACTGGTTTCAAATGTACAGGTTAGTTTTCTCCACCAATTTTGTACAACTCATGCCATATTTGACCTTTGTTCTCCTAGTAGGCACCCAATCCTGTCTCATAAAACATAAAAGGAAGATAATAAATACAAACACCAACTATGCTAACTGTGCAAGTATTTATATGGTGCATACATTATGTGCTCGTTCAAGACTTTCTTATGTTCTATTTCGTTTCCTATCTCTGCTGACTTATACATCAATTGCTAACAATCTGATGATGTATAATTTTTGTACTAGTTCTTTCTTATCAGGTAAAACTAGCCACAAGGATGTGAAGCACACAGGGAATGGGCTTCTGAAATTATATTACGGATATCGGCCATTCATGGCCTTCTGTTGCGTTGCTTCTGAGGTATATGGTTGCTCTCACTTAAAACAGCTTACATGATGGACACGAATTAAGGAAATACAACATGAGTGCTGTTTGGGATGGTATTTGGTGGGGTGAGCTGAGGGATAGATGGGCCTTAGCATGCATACATATGGGTTTTAAGATCTTGATACAGGACATGTTTATGTGACCAACGCCAACCCAATGAACAAGCCCATTGTGTATCTGTAGTTATGCACATGAAAGTGACAGAACAAACATTATATGTCCATCCAAATGCCATCTCGGCAATACCCAGCACTTGTTTACACATTTGACCAACTTGCTTCCATATATTCCACCTTACCTACAAAGCTTTCAACTTTCAGGTTCTGTACATTATCCTCTTTCTCTTTGCTGATGAGAAGAACACAAGCTTGCTCAGTGTAAGTTGCCATCATCGTTATAGCTGTCTTCTTTAAATCAAGCAGTTAGCATGCAAGTTGCTGAGCATCTGCCATTCCTGTGTGCTACAGGTGTGCAGAGGTATTCTGAAGGAAAGTCCCCTTATTGTCTTCATGTTCATTTCAACTCTAATTGGGTGGGCACTGAAACAAGTGATCAATGTCATCCAGGTAACATCTTTAGGCAGCTAACTTGTATCTGCACATATGAATGTATCCAGGTTGAGCTGTAACCATGTCATTGCTAGATTATTAGATGTAGAACAGCTGTTGCTGAAGTAAATGCCTTTTTTTTGCATTCTTGTACTTGCTGACTTATATTTGACGTTGATATGGCTATAACATTCTTGTACGTGTTAGATGTAACTATGTCATTGCTAGATGTAGAACATATATTGCTGAAGTAAATGCGTTAAGAGTTAACTTTTTTTTACGTTAGGCACTAACAGTCTTTTAGCTGTGGACTAGTTTTAGGTATATGTACATTGCTAGAACAATGGGTTACTCCCCATGATTCTGACAGATCTCCTTAGCTCAAAACATTGACATTCATGTACCACCTGATTGCAGATGAAAACAGCTGCAGATGCTTGTGTCGTGTATGATTTGAAAAGAGGCAAGTGAGCAAAAAGGACCGATGTTTAGTTTTTATATTTGTGTTGGCAACTTGGCATAGCCAAGAAAAACATACCGTCAGGCGGGCTTGGTTGTAAGGCACATATGGTAGCTCCTTGATGTATATCTTTAACATGCCTCTGGTCCGAGGGTCGACACGCCATGGGTAAAGCAGCATGATGAAAAGAAAAAGGGCGAAATGCTTTTAGGGAAAAGCAAGGAGTTTGGGGTTGGCAAGTTCTGTAATGTGCATGTCTTTTTCTACATGATTCGATCTTTCTTTCTGTATACCAGCGTGTGATGCTTTGTGGTCAGGCAGAAACGATGATAGTGCCTACCTCTTGTACTGGTCCACCGATAACATTTACTTGCTTGTTTTGCTGGAGGTTTCAGATTTGCTCCATCTCATAGGCCGAAAGGCATATTTTTCTTCTCCCAATCAGCTTCATGAAAGTTTTTTAATGGAAATTTTCTGTGAAAGTCATGCATTTGAAACATGCCATAATGCAATGATACATCATGCATGCATGTCAGGTTTCTGTTCCGGGTCACCTTCTCACTGTCCCAGCAATGGTGAAGCTGGTGCTGGTTAAGAAATGCTGTGACTTGCTGAAACATGAGATATGAAGTGCTGAACACAGACACACTGTCAAGTTTAGCACCTTTAACAATTTGAAGTCAATAATTGGCACCAGATGATGTGAAATGTACGTTCAGAGCCACCGTAGAAATCAATGAGCTTGATCTGTGAATGGACCATCGCTGGAGTTGCCCGTGTCGATGGAGTTCCCTGTGATCCCACGCGAGGTTTCAAAGATGTACTCCGTTTAGATAAGCTGTCTGCGAATGGTTTTTCCACCAAGTTTGATGGATCTTGTGGGTGCAAATTTTCTGCAAACTCCTGCATATCGAACATGTCTTAATCCAGCGATGCACGTCAAGTGTCCGATTATTTTATAGGAGGAGGTTTCATTTGGGACAGTGGGAATAAGGTCATACCGTAAAGACCACTCTCCTCGATCGGAGACGGACTACTCGCTGGACGCGTGCCCGTGTCGTCGACGCAGTCGCCATAGGCGAAGATGAGCTCATCATGCGGCTGCTTTTGGCATAGAGCTGAGTAGTTTGTGTTTTGCTGCACTGCACGGATCGATCAAATCAACCATAAACCCTCCGTTACCGTGCGTGATCGTACTGCAACTCGTACGTACAGCTTAGCTCTGCTTTCCGAAAAACAAAACCGTGCTGACTCTGCAAATTAGCCCGTACACTAGCTAGTGCTCTACCGTACGTGTTTCCCCTGACAGGGACATTTAAGGATTTGACTAATATCCGTGCCGCGATCAGGCCCCATCGTCCACGCAAGCAGTCACCATCACCACAACTTGCCACATGGTCTACGTCTCTTTTATCCCCGAATAACCCTCCCCAAATTCCAAACACTCCTCTAATTACCATGGCGTTTCCCAGACCCAATAACCTCCTAATTACATCCTCTAATAATCTCACACTATAAAAGCATCGGGCACATGCCTCTCTCCAGCATCATCACAGATTCACAGGACATCGCACTATATCCACTATCACCGACCCACCCACAGCATTACAGCACTAGCTAGCTCCGTCTACGCGACACACGAAACAGCAACAATGGCTCTGGCTCTGGCTACCTGGAGAAGCAAGAAGACGTCCGAGGCCACCGCCGCCGTCCGGAGCCGGTACTTCGTCCTCGCCGGTCCCGGCGACGCCGCCGGGAAGACCCCCAAGGGGTACATTCCGATACTGCTGGTCGGGGATGGCGGCGACGAGGGATGCGCGGAGGAGAGGGTCCTGGTGCACGTCGCCATGCTCAAGGAGCCGTGCATGGAGGGGCTGCTGGAGATGGCCGCGCAGCAGTTCGGGTATGGCCAGCGGGGCGTGCTCAGGATCCCGTGCGACGCGCGCCAGTTCAACCAGATGATGGTTAGCGTCCATGGGAAATCTAGATAAACTTTTTTTTTTGTTTTGCATTGTTGTGTCAGCCGGTTATTTTGGTTTCGTGTGGCCGTGTGTTTGGTGATGTATACTGTGTAGTCGAGTATTAGATAACCAAGGCCCACCTCAATTGTATTAGTTGGTGAAAGATGAGTAGTGCAGTAGTGACTAGTGCTCATTCGAATATTTCTGATCCTCTTATGTACAAAGTCAATTGGTTTATATGTGAATGGGTGCACACCAAGATGTAACCGTATATGTTTTAACAAGAGAAATTCCCGTATATTGTTCTTTTTATTCGAATGGAGAACAATCTATTGTTAATTAAGAAGATAGTTACCTAATAATTAACTAATGGACAACTGGATGAAGACTGCAACATCACGACCGGCCGAACTGGCACACAACAAAAACCCGACACACACCGCCCGACAAGGACACAAGTGCCAACGTCGTCACTCCTCCTTGAGCAAGCAAGTCCGACTTCGTCATCGATGACCACCGGGGACGTGCTAGCTGCAACAAGTATGTGAAGCCAAATTAAGAACCATCGGATGGTTGGGTATCCTTCACAGTTGAGTTGTTAGGAGATAGACATTTGAAGCCTTTTAGGCAACCCAACTGCATATAAGAGACCGCTATCCAATAGGGTTGTAAATGAGAGTCATTTTGGACTTTGCACATGAACAAATGGGGTGTTAAGACTCTCATTAAACCTCCACAGGATGGAGTGACAAAAATCCTAGGAAAAGAAAGATAAGAAAAAAATAATGTTGAAGGAAGATGTTGATATCAAACACCGGATGTTACCCATAAATTAAAGTTGTGAAGTCCGAATCCACTACCTTGTCTTCTTTAATAAGCATCTTTCATGATACCCTTCTAACCCCTAACTCTTGTACGCTAATTATTATTATTGCATCAAAGATCTGTGATATCTTGATATATGAGATCCTCTTGTGTTCTAGAGAAGAACCTATCATATCCCACATTTGTTAATAGTGAAAGAATATTTGGGTGATTTTGGCTCGTGTTTTTCTCTCAAGTTGAGTGTTTTTTATGTAATAGATTGGTCTCTCTATGTTGAAGTTGCTGATGCACTTTTTCGGAAACACCACATAGTACTTGTCATATATACTTGCTAAAATCAGCTAATACTTGTACTACATGTCTGTTGTTTACACACAAGACTTGTCATAGATTCAGGCTGACCCTTAGCTTCTTCATATATGCTTGATGCATATGTTTCATTCACACACAGGCAACAATACATGAATCAAGTGGTGTGGAAGTTATACATTGACTCTGCTAAGTATTTTTATAGATCACGTTAAGTGTGCTATCTCCAATTAAGGGTAACTGGTGTCTGGTTTCCCCATAATAACCAACAATGCCGACGATAACACAACCTTGGATTGAGGGGCAAGGTATGATGGAGAAATATAGAAAGTCAACTCCATGAAGGATCACCGAGATGACCTACCGCCATAGGTCATCGTTGACATCAGGCTCATCCATAACATCTTTGAATCCATGTCACAAATAGATGATGGTAATCAGGGGCACGTTGTCCGAGAGGTGAGTATTGTAACTTTGTCGTGGCTACATCCTTGCACGTCCTCATGGACGGTGCTGCACACATCGTCGACGATCACCTACATGGAACAATTTTTTCTCTAACCAGATCTATCTTCGAAACAATGCTCTCAAGGGGGAAAATGACACGATGTCGACATCGTCCGCTCCGAGGATGCCAGATCCAGGGTTTCCCCGAAGCACTAGGATATGGAGAAAACAACACAATGATAACGCCTCCAGCAAGGTGACGTTGTTGTGCCATCATCGTTGAATGGACGAAACCAGGCCAACCTTCATATACTCACTTTTAGACCAAAATTGTCCGGTCCAAGTAGGGAGCTCATACATGCCATCCAATGCGCCAATCTCCATGCCACACACCACCTGCGATTTTTGTGCTAGGGTCCACATATCGGGGTTCTTTTTTGCCTATTGTTTTTGGATTTTTAGCACATATTTTTGGTTTTGTGTCTATTTTTTAGTTTTCTGTTTGGTTTTTGGTTTTGGAATTTCGAACAAAATATAAAATCTAAACATTTTCCAAATCTGAAAACTTTTACATCGTTTTTTTCAAAATACAAACTTCTACAAATCCGAATGTTTTCAAAATACGAACATTTTAACAATATGAACAATTTTCAAATATGATTTTTTTCAAAACCCTAACATTTTCAAAACTAGTTTTAGATCATAAAAAAGTAAAATAAAAATTCAAAAAGACAACAGAAAATAAAAACGAAGAGATAAGAAAAGGAAAAACGAAGCAAAATGCACGAACTAGGCCAGACCCATATCCCCGCGAGGGTTGTGTAGCACTAGATTTAAGAGTGCGCCTCGGCGCACGAGCCCGTAGGTTTCACATCTTTTAGATTTTGTCGTCCAAGTTTTTATTATTAATAAAATTAGTTAAGCAATGATGGTATCAGCGAGATTTTAATTTATAAAAACCATAAGGTGCATTGTGTCTGCACATCATTGCAAAGCATCACATGCTGGATCATTGCACAAGCGTCGGATAATGGATATGTGTTTGTGTGTCTGCTGCACTGCACATGTGAAAGTGCAGCATAGATGGACCTGGCCTAATAAATATACCATATCTCAAACTACATAGCACACATCTTTTCCCATGGCTTGTACATGAAAGTTACATAATTAAGAGAGGCAATATATTGTAGTATATGTGCAAGTCACATAACCACTCGTTTCAAGCTTACATGCGCAGACTACATATATACAACAGCCTTCGTCAGGCAGCAAAGTTTCCACCAGTCCATGGCTATGTATTATTTGACTTCAACAGAAACACCAACATCAGGAGATCGGTCAACAATGAGGCGGCACCCCTCAGACAAGCACCTAGGCTCCAGCTAGCCTAGCGATCGGAACCCTGCCAGGAGGTTCCATGTCAAATAATGTTAACAGCGATAAACAACACCACCCTAGTAGTACAAATCTTCAAAGTTTCAATCATGTCAACCAACCTGAACAGGGAGCAAGAAACATAATACAGACCAGCCTTTGCAAAGAAAGCAACTGACGATGGATCTCCACCATGTTCGCCGCGGATGCCCACCTGTTCAGGAACAAGAAACCCATCAGTCAAATGAGCCAGAATGAATTCTATACTCCTCAGTGTCCTCAGTGCGGTACCGACCTTCAAATTAGGCCTCGCCTTGCGACCCCGCTCTATAGCAATATTAACCAGTTCCCCCACCCCTCTCTGATCAAGCACCTGGTATATATGATCATTCACATGTAAGTTGCCAAGTGCAATATGTTAAGATTGTGCTTATACATAAAAAAATCAAGAGAAGAAATCGCAGAATGCCTAGATATGTGAGTTGCTCAAGTCTGTGAATGGTGAAAAGCGGATGGTACTTAAAGTTGAAATGGGTTGTGGTCCCGGTCATGAAAAATCCACCTCAAAAGGGTCATGCTTGAGGATACCCTGAGCCAGATATATGGGGAGGAACTTCCCCACATCATCTTGCTGTAACCAAATGTCATCTGCGTGAACTCAACTTGCTCTGCTATCTGTCAACGGATGTGCAACCAACACAACAATATCATCTTACAGATTCGAAGGAGAACATGTAACTTCCATTGATAATTCTGAATGAATTATTTTTTGCACTTGGAAAACTCTTCTCATCCCATTAGTTATGGTGAGAGTTCCAATAATGAGCATATACTGTTCAGTCTACACTCTGACGTCAATAGGCCATATCTTACGGGTTTTACAAGGAAAGATCACATCTATCATCGGTACTAATAAGGAACGCTGCTATACAAGAACATAGAGTAGAACAGCCAAGTAAATGAACATGAAAGAAAAACGCGATTCATAAGTGAATAAGCTATGAAAACACTACACAAATGGATATATTCCATTGAATGAATGGATAATCCAATCTCTTTAACAAATAATAACTAAACAAGCAGCGAGGCAAAAAAAAACACCAGCCTGCAGCCACGGAAACCAAACATTGGATTTACTTCTTGAAGTTTCTCCATTCTTGCAAGGACATCATCCTGAGCAGCTCCGGATTCAGAACATAGCTCACGCACAATATCCTGGACATGCCCTTCTGGACGAAACTCATGCAGTGGGGGGGTCCAGGAGCCGAATAGTCACCGGGAGACCTGAAATGCAAAGCCGAATAGTCACCGGGAGACCTGAAATGCAAACATTGATGTTCAAACGGTTTTGTGTGACTATACTGTATTCTGGATTCCCTTTCAAAAGCTGTATTTGATATCCGTTTATATGGATCATATTATTACATGTACCTGGCAGGATTTTATATTTTGACTTACATGATTAATGAAAACCAATATAATCATGTTAGTGGCATAATTCTTATAAACATATTTTACATCCTAATCTCGCAATTTATCTACCGTCTATTCTGTGTTTGATGATAACGTTTAATATTCAATGCTCACTTATTTAAGAAAGTAAGCCAGCTCATGTTAAATGAACTCTCGAGTGCACCTGATCCATTTAGAAAACAATATACAAATATGTAGAAATTTCCCACATACCATACATTGCATGAAAAATGCCTTCGAAGTCAGACCTCTAATAAGGCAGAAGACGATTTAGTGCTTTCTTCCTTAGTTCAACAGTTGGAGCCATAATCATCTGCCTCACAGCCTTAATCCTCTCATCAGAAGCGAAGAACTGCAAAATATATATAAAGACCATGAAGCTTTTATTGTTGTATAGAATAGTAGACTTGCATCCATAAAGTTCACTATGAGCAGCTGAGATACAACAAAGAATTAAGGTAAGAATTTAATTATCCTAACAAAATAGAAAAGACAAAGTAACTAAGAAGTTAACACCGATCATGTGCTCTGTCCGACAGAGTCCAATTCCTTCTGCCCCATTTTTTCTTGCTGCCAATGCATCCCCAGGGGTACCTGCATTAGCCATAACCTAAAGCACAAAACATATGCAAAATAAGAATTTTTTTGTTGCAACTTTTGTAATACTTTGCAAGTCTGAGATAACTGTGAGATCTTCTATGCACATATTAAATAAAACAGCATGTCAAAATAATACTGTGGATCCATTTAGTAGTATCATGGACTCGGATGCGACCCAGATGAAAGTATGCTAAATAAGTATATAATGGTATTGAACCAAGAATTTAGAAATGTCTTTTTCTAAGCAAGACGATGGGCGAAACAAACTACTTAGAGATAGCATATCATGGATCTATGTTTGAAAAGGTAAAAGTTTAGATTCTTATTATAGGATTTTTGCATGGTACACAAGAGAGGTGACTGTTGTAGAGATTACCGTTGAGCGCGTGGAAGGGCTGGCTTCTGGAACTCGGCAGCATGAAGGACTGGTACAAAAAGAAGATCAGACTTATGTACAGAGGCGAAGATATTATAAACACACACAGAAGCAGTGGGATGCATAAATTAGCAGCAGAAAATAAAAGCAAAGAAAGGCATAAAGAACATAGAAAGCAACATAGGGAAGCCCTTGGTCTAAGAAATGAACAAACAAACGATGCCTTCTATCCTTTCTAACCAACGGGAACATAGGGTATGAAGAGATCAGCTATAAGTTACTCCTATTTTACGGAGCACCTATGCATATATTGCCTTGTTTAATTATTTAGTCCTAAGCAACTGAAAAGACAACATTCAATTGAGAGACAGTTTGTGCAGAAACATATAAGCCATCAAATTGGATGCTCTGTTTAACAAAAGAATATAGCAGAAGACAACAACGATCCTACCGAAAGTACATACGATGAAATCTATCCATGGATGGTGTAGGTCATGTCAAATATGTAGGTACATAGAAAGTAAATTAGAGAAATGCAACCGTGAAGAAATAAAGGCTGAGGGGAAAACACCTGATAAAATAGATGGACGCAGCGACAGGTTGCAGCAGCAACACACACTAGCACAAGCATCAGGTATATGTAAAGCCCACATACAAAAATGAATATTAGGCTGAATCACACAGGTATATAGAGATGATATGTAGAAGATAACTTTTGTAAAAGTTAGCTTGTTCATTGCTTCAGTTTGTTCTAAACCGGTGCCTTCTTAGCAGAGAAGGAAAATAAAAATAAGGCGCAGCAAGAATAGGATACTTAAAAGCGGAACTCACTGGATCTAAATAACTGGAACTCTCCAGCACAAGAATTATGTAGGCGTGGGACACCGGCAAGATCCCAAGCCAGAACAAGGAAACCCACGAATCTACATTGACTTTGTGGCATGTTTCCTAGGAAATTATCAATACGCACATGTACAGTTCTCATTTAATGAAAAACACTTAAGAATTATGTAGACATGGGACACCGGAAAGAACCCAAGACAGATCAGGAAACCCACGAATCTACATTGACTTTGTGGCCTCTTTCCTAGAAAATTACTAATACGCACATGTGCAGTTCCCATTTAATGAAAAACACTTGGGATTGCTATAGAAAGTGAATGGCAATGATGAATTATAATCAGGAAAGCCTATAGAAACTATTGTATGTGCTTGACTTCAGCTAACCAACGAATTCATATCAAGAGTTTTGGTAAAAATACAAAAAATGGTCTCGTGTGGATAATTTATAGACTATCCATAGATATCATTTGCCTTCACATTTTAACACATAATATTTACATATGCATAGATTTCAAAACGTCACTGGAGTATGCCGTATACTGCAATGCTATGTGGTGTTGTCGTGCAAATATGTAAGAAATAGTACCATAGCTGAATTTGTACAAAATTGATAGTAGCGTGGATTTTATACTACCGAAAATAGCAACAAAGTATATGCGAAAACAACTCTAAGAATGATAACAACCGTTGGAAGTAACTCGGTGGAGCTAGTTTTCACATATGCATATCAAAAAAATTCAAAGGTTGGACCGGAGCATAAAAGGGAAACAACTTTCCCTTAGCCTACTTGGATCTTCATTGAACACCTTGTAGGCATTGGTAGAAAATAACCTGCACAGAAAAAAGAGAAAAACAACTGTGGATTAATGTCGAAAGAGGAGATGAAGAGAGAGTCAAAGAGAGGGGATAATTAAATTCACATAGGTGTCCAAGCTGAGAGGTGGGATTAGAGGAAGCGGACCTGACAAACCAGTGCACATGAAGAAGAGGGATGGAGATGGAGGCAACGTAGCATCTCCTTTATCTTCTCCTCTTGCTTGCATCTCCTGTTTCTCCATACATCTGTCACATGGTGGGGGAATAACCAATTTGTAGGCCACAACCCTCGTTTCGATGGATTAGCTTTAGGGAAGAATGATTCAAAGTAGAAAAGAGATATAGAGACGCTGAAGGAGGCTATGTACCTGCAGACCAGACCGAGACGCTCGGGAGTCGGAGCTACTACTCGCTAGCTGAGTGCGGATACGAAGATGAAGAGGGGCCAGAGGCGGTGGAGCTCTGCCTGCAGATCCCCGCATCGGGCCGCTGCTTCCCCATGTGCTCCTCCACGTCGCCGACCGTGTGACCTCCCAGCGGTGGAAAAATTGACAGAGGCGGATGCCTGGCTCCTGGGCGACACGTGACTGGCTCGAGCGGGCCGAGCAGGGAAGATGCAGAGGCCTGGCTCCGGCCGGAGCAGGTCTAGCTCGCGGGGTGGAGGCGTGCTGGGTAGAGGAGAAAGGAATCACGAGAGGAGGATGGGGAAGAGCTGCGGCGGCGACGGGGATTGGGGAGATGTTGGTTGCCGAGATTGGAGAGTGGGGAGAGGTAGGGTTTGTGCAGCAACTCGTACCAGGCCCCCACGCGCGACCCGCGCGACTCGCGTGCACGCCCCCTCACACCCCTGCGAAAGCTACCCGGCGCCCGAGCAACGGCTGAGAGATGGACCAACGATAGCGCGGGGCCCAATAACAGCGAGGCGCACTACTAGGCGGGTAGGACACGGCTGGTCCATCACGTAGAGGCGGGTTGGCAGGGAAAATCTGGACCGTTGTTTTCTCATCAGACGGCCCATTAATTCGGATTTTTGTGCAGCGTTGTACTACCCCCTCCACTTATAGGTTAGATATGGTAGACACCAACCTGGTCAGTGTATAGACCGTCCAACTGCCTATGACCATTGCCAAACGCCCATCTAAGGAGGCCCACCCCAAGCAAGTCGGGCAAAGACACAAAATTTGAGCCTTGCACCTTGGTGGGAGGCTGATCGAGACCAACCGAGGCCACCAGAAGAGAGTCGGGTGCCAAGCTGTAGCCACGCTGGGGGCCGAAAGTCGAAGCATCACCGCAACCCCTCTACCATGTAGAAGCTGGAGCAATGACAACCACGACTATGGCAATGAAGCCTTTCTCGAAACAACATTGCACAACCATGCCATCTGAAGGGAGGGAGAGGTAGCACACACGCTGTTGCGTTGCCACATCATCGAGGGAGAGGGAGCGGACGCCGGGGAGACCACCGCCACACCTTGAACCTTTTGAGGATCCCCCGGTTCAGAGTCACTCCATTCGCTTATTAACTCTAGAAGCTCTAATAAATGTGAGGGAACAACATTTGTCCCCTATCTTTTGGCAGTAAAACATTGTTGGCAGTATTTGTTTTCACGATAAAACATCACCTAGACTTTAAGAAGCATAAAGTTCATGCTAAAATCGAATCAGCAAGCATCTCGACTTGTGCATTACAAACTCACATTAAAAGTGCAACACCATAGACATTGCAATTTTCAATTTTGGAGCAAATTTAAGTGAACACGTCCAAGTTCACATGAAGAAACATATCGTGGGCAAGAAGCTCGATTGAGTTGTTATCCTTCTGATTAAAAGGAGAAAACAGAAACAACGCCGTTACAGTGCGCATCGCAAAAACCCTGTCTCCTCTGGCTGTTTTGTGTTCTCGTCTCGTGTGTCAGCCAGAGAGAGAGAGAGATATTTCAGACAAACAAAATTCACCAATGTCTATCCACATGACCGCGTTGAGTTTCAGGCCTACGATCCAACATAAGAAGCATAAATTTCACGCTAAAACCTTATCAACAAGCATCTCGACTTTTGCATTACAAACTCACATTAAAAGTGTTGCACCATAGATATTGCAATTTTCAATTTCAGAGCAAAATTACGTGTAACACATCAAGTCCACATGAAAATTTCGCAAAAGAAGAAGTCAAGTTGGCCGTGCGTGACCGTACAGTAACAGCGTATGTAAAGCATTCCCCTTTAGAAAACTAATGACCTGGTGACTCCGCAATTTAGCCTGTACTCTAGTACTCCACCCTGTTTCTCTTGACAGGGACCCTTTGTGAAGGATTTGACTAATCTCTGATGTTGCATGTGATCGGGTCCCATTGTACACGTACATAGTCACCATACACCGCACCTTGTTACATAGTCCACGTTTATTAATTAAGCTGAACCATTTCCCAAACTCCTCTTGACAGGCATCACGTCTCTCCAAAACCAACCATTTCCCTAATCAACTTCTCTAATCTCACACTATAAAATCATGGATCGCATGCTCCATTGAGCATCACCCACTCAACAGCACATCACCGATTGATCATCAAGCCATAAACCTCACCGTACTAGCTAGCTACGCGGCACACTGATTCAGCAACAATGGCTCTGGATGCCTGGAGAAGCAAGAACAGCACGACCGAGGCCGCCGTCCACAGCCGGTACTTCGTCCTCGCCGGTACTGGAGACGGCCAGAAGACCCCGAAGGGGTACGTTCCGATAGTGCTGGTCGACGACGGCGACGAGGGATGTGCACAGGAGAAGGTCCTAGTGAAAGTCGCCATGCTCAGAGAGCCGTGCATGGAGGGGTTGCTGGAGATGGCCGCGCAACAGTTCGGGTACGGCCAGCAGGGAGTGCTCAGGATCCCTTGCAATGCACGGCAGTTCAACCAGATGATGGTCAGCATCCACGGAAAATCCAGATAAATTTTGATCTGCATTGTTGTAGAAGGTTCTTTTGGTTTCATGTGACCTTGTGTTCGATGGTATATACTTATGTAGTCGAGTATTAGAAAGCCAAGGCTCAGCTCAATTATATTAGTTGGTAAAAAATGAGTAGTAATACAATACTGACTTGTGCTCATTCGAATATTTGATCCTCTTGTATAAAAGTCAATTGGTTTATATATGAATGGGTGTACATCATGATGTAATGTATGTTTTAGCCAGAGCGATCCCCCCTATTCTTCTTTTTCTCGAAACGGAGGACAAAAATACCACAATCTATTATAGTATTATTAAGAAGAGAGTTGCAACACCGCCGCTGACCGGAGCAGTGTCTGCAACCCTGTCGTTGACCGGAAGCCGGAGGAGCATGGTCGTGGCAATGACGCCTTTCAGGGGAACAATACCACGCAACCATGCCATCCAAAGGGAGGGAGAGGTAGCACACATGCCACAGCATCTCCCAGGGAGAGGGAGCCGACGTCTGGGAGACCGCACCATGCCTTGAACTTTTTTTTGGATCCCACCATTCCGAGTTCACTGCATTATATTAGATTAACTTTAGAAGCTCCCATAGATGTGAGAGGACAACATTTGGCCCCTATTTTTGCCATTAAAACATTGTTGGCATAAATTTCTAGACACGGTTTTCACCTCGGAGGCCTCACCGGCTTGGAGAGGAATAGAACATGGTTTAGAACTCCTCAAAAAAGGGATCATTTGGAGAATCAGAGATGGGTCCATAATGGAGTTTCAAAGGTGCAATTGGATCCCTCGGAGGATGCCAATGAGGATCACCAACACACGACAAAGTACTAGAAACAGGAAATTAAAGGACCTGTTTATCCAAGGCACTAGAACTTGGAACGAGGCTAAGGTGAGGGAAATCTTTCTCCCACATGATGCAAGTGACATTATGCAAGTGAAAAGTTTGCAAAAATGAGAAGATGTTCCAGCATGGCATTTCGAAAATTCAGGTATTTTTTTTGGTTAAAAGTGCTTACAAGCTATCTCATGACCTGGCAAGAGATGCACATCTCAATAGCGCAAACAGTAACACGGGGATGATTCTAGAAACATATGGAAGTTGATCTGGAAATCCCATGTGCCAAACAGGATCCGTATTTTTGCCTGGAGGTGTGCGTGTGACAACCTTCCTACTAAGAGGAATAAGTGGCGTAGAAATCTGGAGCTCGACAGCAGCTATAATCTCTGTGGAACGAGCGAGGAGAGCAGCTACCATGCCACAGTCTCGTGCACAAAAGCTAAAGTGCTCAGGACAAAAATGAGAGAAGCCTAGAATCTTCTGTAGGTTTCGCAACATAGAAAACAAAAGTTTTCCTACGATGAAAACAACTATATACCAAGATCTATCTACTAGATACAAACAACGCGCGGATGTATACCGTAGAGAACATACCCTTGAAGACCGACAAAGCTTAACGAGTCAAACCCGTGGTTGATGTAGACGATCTCTTGCCGATCTCAAGATCGAGAGGAAGTCCTTAGCGCCGCAACTTAGCAGCGCATCCGTGCTCCCACACACGTTCGAGACACCGAGCAACCTCCGCCTCCTCGCTCCAGGGATGCAGCGGAAGAACAACTGTTCCTTGCCGAATAGCCACCGAAAGCATGTATCTCGCTAGTCCGAGACCATGGGGGATAAATACTAGAGGGGGGAGAGAGATCCTTTATGAGGAGGTGTGAGTGAGAAGTGAGGAGGGGGTTCCTTTTATAGGAGAGGGGGGACCCCAAGGGGGTGGCCGACGCATGGGGCTGCCCCCTTGCCCTCCCCTCATTCATGTGGGTGGACACTCCACTCACAAAAATCCTTTCAATTTCCTCCACTCAAAATCCCACTCAAATTCCCATCAAATTTCCACCAAATTGATGCAAACTCTCATTAAATAAAACTTCTTTTATTTATTCAGAATTTTGTCAATTACTTTAATGACAAACATTCATATATAACCCCTTGTTTGTATTTAATTTCACATGCAAAAACACTTTCTGCAATTTCACCCGAAAACCTATTTCAGTATCTAGTGAAATAAATTCCTGCGCTTGTTATTCTTTCCGGCATAAAACTTTTGCTCCAATTGGATGTCGGTGTCTCTTAAGTGTGCCACCCTACGGTTCGCGAATAATGCGAACATGATCGAGACCCTTCTCCGATCAATAATCAGAAGCGGGATCTGGAGACCCATACTGACTTTCACACATTCAACGATGACTTTCTTGTGACCGTCAGAACCTTTTACGCTAGTATCTTAATCCCTTTGTTTCACGATATATTATATGTCCGAAATTCGATCATCGGTATCTCCATACATAGTTTGATCTCGTTACTGACATGCACTCTTTTCTCGTTCTCGTGATATAACATTTTAGTGATCAAATCACTTGCTTGCAAGCTAATCAATGTGATATCACCGAGAGGGCCCAGAGCATATCTATCCGTCATCGGGATGAAAAAATTCCACTCTCGATCCATGGGCCTCAACATAACACTTTAGTAGTTCTTAACCCATCTTTATAATCACCCAGTTACGGTGTGACGTTTGATGTTATAAAGAAACTCTTCTGATGTTAGTGATTGACATGATCTCATGGTCTAAGGATTAGGATCACTTCGTAAGTTATTATAGCAATATGACTTTGATCGTAATGCTATACTTCGGATGAATGTTCATCACACCATTACACTAATGTTGTGACCTCGTTATTAACAACATCCAATGTCTGTGATTAGGAAACCTTGATCATCTTGTTAATCAACGAGCTAGTTTATGAGAGAGGCATAACTAGGAACTTTCTGTTTGTTTATTAAACACACATGTATTAACGTTTCCGTATTAATACAATTATAGCATGCAAAATAAACATCTATCATATACTTGGAATACACATAATAAACACTTTATTATTGTCTCTCAGGGCATATTCCCTTCATCTTCCCAATGAAAATATGTTCAGATATTCTGGACCTGATTGGCTTCAAATACTTTTGTGTAGTACCCAGCAGAACAACACCCGATGATCCTTCTCCTCTTATGGCGTGTTTGGCACCTGAGAAACAACATTATCCATGAAAATGGTATAGGTTCCATTGAAGCCTCATCGGTTTATTTGCAAACTTACTTGTATATGATGAACTGCACTGGTTCCCCCTTTGACACGGGAAAAGGGAAAGGAGATGCGTTAGCCACAATAAGACAAAGTGGTTGGGATGAATACTCCACGCCTAGCTGTATGGTTTGTTGGAGCGCTCAGAACAGGGTGAGTTAGAATTGAATGTAGATGCTTTATTCCTTCAAGATTTTGGTAAAGCCACCATGGGTGGGGTCGTCAGAACTGTGAAGGATCTGTTATTTGGTCTATGAATGCTGTGTTACACAATTGTTTGGATGCGGAGGAAGCGGAAGCTACTGCGTTGCTGTTAGGCCTCCAACAATGTGCTGAGTTGGATACTCAACCTGCTGTTGTTGAAACCGATTGTGCAGGTGTGGCGAATGCAGTTAACTATCAACGCCAAGACCTGTTAAGACTATGCCACATATATAGAGAAGTCGAGAGCAGGAGAACATAAGTTTGTAATTTTTCTTTGTCCTTAGTCAAGAGAGATTGTAATCATGTTGTCCATGATTTGGCGAAATTAGCTAGAGTAGAGGGAGTTATAGGTACTTGGCATCAGTCTGTACCTGAAAAGTCATGCCCTCTGTTTCGATCGATTGTAGCCAGATGATAATGATATAAATACTCTTTTGACGTCAAAAAAAGAAAAGAAAAGTCAAGAGCAACATGAGCCCGTTCTAATTTCCATGATTCCCTCAAACAATAACAAAAAAGGCAATGGAGAGTCATCTCGTTTTGTGTTGCATGAATCGATGAACCCCTCCCCGCGTGGCGGAGTTGGCCGTGCGTGATCATATCATTGTATAAAATGTAGGTAAAGCTCTCTCCTTTTAGAAAACTGGAGACCTTTCTCGCAGGGCTCATGTGGCGGTGCCCTAGTTCTGCAAAAGAATAAATATATTATTTCTAGAATTAACAAAAACAAATATTAAAAAAATCAAATCTACAAGTCCATTACAAAATTGTATAACACATAACAAGTTCATACGAAAAGTTAGCGAAGGAAGAAGTCAAGAGCAACACGAGCCCATTCGATTTTCCATGCTTCCCTCCAATTAAGAAAAACAAAAGCAGCAAAGACAGCAGTTTTGTGTTGCACTGATAATGAACCCTCCCTGCACGGCGGAGTTGGCCGTGCGGGATTGTACTGTAATTCGCTCCGCTTTTAGAAAACGAAAATCGTGCTGACTCCGCAAATTAGCCCGTACTATAGTTAGTGCTTTATCCTGTTTTTCTTGACATGGACGTCTTTTTTGTGAAGGATTTGACTCCACAAATTAGCCCGTACTCTAGGTACTCCACCATATTTGTGCTGACAGGGACTTTGAAGGACTTGACCCCTCTCCACTACTCTGCGACCAGACCATTGTCCACGTACATAGTCACCATCACCCCACCTTGTCACATAATCCACGTTTATTAATTAAGCTAAACCATTTCCCAAACTCCTCTTGGCGGGCATGACGTCTCCCAAGTCAACAACTGCCTAATCAACTCCTCTAATCTCACACTATAAAATCATGGATCGCATGCTCCATTGAGCACCACTCACCAGGACATCACCCGATTGACCATCATCAAGCCATAAACCTCACGGTACTAGCTAGCTACACGTCACACTGATTTAGAAACAATGGCTCTGGCTGCCTGGAGAAGCAAGAAGACAGCCGAAGCCGCCGTCCAGAGCCGGTACTTCATCCTTGCCGGTAATGGCGAGGCCAACGCCCGGAGGACCCCGAAGGGGTACATTCCGATAGTGTTGGTCGGGGACGGCGATGAGGGATGTGCAGAGGAGAGGGTCCTGGTGCACGTCGCCATGCTTAGGGAGCCGTGCATGGAGGGGTTGCTGGAGATGGCTGCGCAACAGTTCAGGTACGGTCAGCACGGCGTTCTCCGGATCCCCTGCAGCGCACGGCAGTTCCACCAGATGATGGTTAGCGTCCACAGCAAATCCAGATAAACTTCTGACTTGCATTGTCGCATCAAACCGTTCTTTTTGTTTCATGTGACCTTGTGTTCGATGATATATGTTAGTTGGTGAATTATATTCTTGATTACATGTAGTCGAGCATTAGAAAGCCAAGTCCCGGCTCAATTATATTAGTTGGTGAAAATGAGAAGTACAGCAGTGACAAGTGCTCATTCGAATATTTTTTATCCTGTTGTATACAAAGTCAATTTGTTTATATGTGAATGGGTGCACATCAAGATGTAATGTATGTTGTAACAAGAGAGTTCCCCCCGCTATTCTTCTTTCTCTTGAACGGAGGCCACAAAATGCCACAATCTATAATTAATTAATGGACAACTCGATGAAAACTGTGACAACACAAGCTGCCAAACCGACAAAAAAAAAGAACACAAACATTATTGCCGTAGCTCCTCCATGAGGAAGCAAGTTCAACTTTGTCGTGGAACGCTGCCTACAACCGTCGCCAAACGCCCATCCATGAAGACCCCCAGGCATGACGACCAAGGTCCTAGAAATTGGACCCCGGCGCCTTGCTGCGAGACCGGTCGAGATCTACCGCTGAGAGAGTCGGGCGTGAAGCCGCAACCACACCACCAACTGAAAGCCGCAGACCCGTCACTAACCAGAAGCTACAGTAGCATGGTCACAACACTGACGCTTTCCTGGAACAACACCATGCACATCACACACGCGACTGCATCTTCAGGGGAGAGGGAGCTGGCCGGAGAGACCACCACCGCGCCTTGAACTTTCTATGGATCCCCCAATTCTGAGTTCGCTGCATTCTGTTAACTTTAGAAGCTCCGATAAATGTGAGAGAACAATATTTGGTCCCTATCTTTGTTAGTAAAACATAGTTGGTATCACTTATTTTCATAATCGCACATCACCTCGAATTGAAGAAACATAAAATTCACACGAAAATCGCATAAGCAAAATTCTCGACTTGTGCATTACAAACTCACATTAAAAGTACAACATCATAGACATTGCAATTTTCAAGTTCAGAACAGAAATGCCTGTTTGGCTTGGTTCAGAAGCTAAGGTGTTGTCTCAGGACCTGAAACATGGCCTCCTTGTATGCCCTATAGATTAATAAAGCCACTTTTACCCAAAAAAAAGGAAAAGAAAAAGAGCAGCAAAGAGAGCAGTCTTGTGATGCACGGGTCGATCAACATCTCCCTGCGTGACGGCCGGAGTTGGCCGTGCGTGATCGTACTGTAATTTGTACGTATAGGTGGCTCCGCTTTTAGAAAATGAAATCGTGCTGACTCCGCAAATGAAATCGTCCGTACTCTAGTTAGTGCTCTCCACTGTTTTTCTTGACATGGACCTCTTTTTTGTGAAGGATTGGACTCCGCAAATTAGCCTGTGCACTAGCTAGTACTTCACCATGTTTTGTTGACAGGGACCCTTGGTGAAGGATTTGACCAATCTCTGATGCTGCGATCAGACCCCATCATCCATGTACATAGTCACCATCACCCCACCTTTTCACATAGTTCACGTTTATTAATTAAGCTGAACCATTTCCCAAACTCCTCTTGACAGGCATCACGTCTCTCCAAAACCAACCACTTCCCTAATCAACTCCTTTAATCTCACACTACAAAATCATGGATCGCATGCTCCATTGAACATCACCACTCACCAGGACATCACCCCATAGACCATCATCAAGCCATAATCCTCACCGTACTAGCTAGCTACACGGCACACTGATTCAGCAACAATGGCTCTGGCTGCCTGGAGAAGCAAGAACAGCACCACCGATGCTGGCGTCAAGAGCCGGTACTTCGTCCTCGCCGGTACTGGAGACGACCAGAGGACCCCGAAGGGGTACGTTCCGATAGTGCTGGTCAGCGACGGCGACGAGGGATATGCGGAGGAGAGCCGTGCATGGAGGGGTTGCTGGAGATGGCCGCGCAACTTTTTGGGTATGGCCAGCAGGGAGTGCTCAGATCCCCTGCAGCGCACGGCAGTTCAACCAGATGATGGTCAGCATCCACGGCAAATCCAAATAAACTTTGATCTGCATTTTTTAGAAGGTTCTTTTGATTTCATGTGACCTTGTGTTCGATGGTATATACTTATGTAGTCGGGTATTAGAAAGCCAAGGCTCGGCTCAATTATATTAGTTGGTGAAAAATGAGTAGTAATACAGCAGTGACTAGTTCTCATTCGAATATTTGATCCTCTTGTATAAAAGTCAATTGTTTTATATATTAATGGGTGCACATCAAGATGTAATGTATGTTTTAGCCAGAGAGATTCCCCCTATTCTTCTTTTTCTCGAGCGGAGGCCAAAAAATACCACAATCTATTATATTATTAATTAAGAAGAGAGTTGCAACCATATCGCTGCCCGCAGCAGTGTCTGCAACCCTGTCGCTGACCAGGATCCAGAGGAGCATGGTCACGGCAATGACGCCATTCAGGGGAACAATACCATGCAACCATGCCATCCAAAGGGAGGGAGGGAGAGGTATCACACACGCCGCAGCATCTCCCGGGGAGAGGGAGCCGACGCCCGAGAGACCGCACCGTGCCTTGAACTTTTTGTGGATCCCACCATTCCGAGTTCACTGCATTAGGTTAACTTTAGAAGCTCCGATAGATGTGAGAGGACAAAAAATGCATCACCACATTCTAATAATAACACATCATTCTAATTGACGAAGCAAAAAATGCACTCCAAAATCACCTAAGCAATCATCTCGACTTGTTCATTACAAACTCACATTAAAAATGCATCACCACAGAGATTTTCAAATGATCTGTTTCTGAAACCAACTTAGTAATGAACTTAGTAACCAAGTTAGACAGTTTCTGAAACCAACTTAGGTGTAACAGGAAAACAACTTAGCCGCTTGTTAGTGTACGGCCAGCAGGGAGTGCTCAGGATTCCTTGCAATGCACGGCAGTTCAACCAGATGATGGTCAGCATCCACGGAAAATCCAGATAAATTTTGATCTGCATTGTTGTAGAAGGTTCTTTTGGTTTCATGTGACCTTGTGTTCGATGGTATATACTTATGTAGTCGAGTATTAGAAAGCCAAGGCTCAGCTCAATTATATTAGTTGGTAAAAAATGAGTAGTAATACAATAGTGACTTGTGCTCATTCGAATATTTGATCCTCTTTTATAAAAGTCAATTGGTTTATATATGAATGGGTGTACATCAAGATGTAATGTATGTTTTAGCCAGAGAGATCCCCCTATTCTTCTTTTTCTCGAAACAGAGGACAAAGATACCACAATCTATTATAGTATTATTAAGAAGAGAGTTGCAACACTGCCGCTGACCGGAGCAGTGTCTGCAACCCTGTCGTTGACCGGAAGCCGGAGGAGCATGGTCACGGCAATGACGCCTTTCAGGGGAACAATACCATGCAACCATGCCATCCAAAGGGAGGGAGAGGTAGCACACACGCCACAGCATCTCCCGGGAGAGGGAGCCGACGTCTGGGAGACCGCACCATGCCTTGAACTTTTTTTTGGATCCCACCATTCCGAGTTCACTGCATTATATTAGGTTAACTTTAGAAGCTCCGATAGATGTGAGAGGACAACATTTGGCCCCTATTTTTGCCATTAAAACATTGTTGGCATCACTTTTTTCTTCATAATAACACATCATTCTAATTGACGAAGCAAAAAAAATCACTCCAAAATTGCCTAAGCAATCATCTCGAACAATGCATTACAAACTCACATTAAAAATGCAGCACCATAGAGATTTTCAAGTTCAGAACAGAATCACATAACACATAATAAGATTCTTGCAAAAGAAAAGTCGGTATGGGGTTTAGGGACACACACCTTTTCAATCAAGGTTTACTTGCTAGACAGGCTTGGCGTATTCTCCACAACCGAAATAGTTTGTGTGCCAGGTTATTAAAATCCAGATATTTTCCCCATGGTAAATTTCTGGACACGGTTTTCACCTCAGAGGCCTCATCGGCTTGGAGAGGAATAGAACATGGTTTAGAACTCCTAAAAAAAGGGATCATTTGGAGAATCAGAGATGGGTCCATAATGGAGTTTCAATGGTGCAATTGGATCCCTCGGAGGATGCCAATGAGGATCACCAACACACGACACAGTACTAGAAATAGGAAATTAAAGGACATGTTTATCCCAGGCACTAGAACTTGGAACGAGGCTAAGGTGAGGGAAATCTTTCTCCCACATGATGCAAGTGACATTATGCAAGTGAAAACTTTGCAAAAATGAGAAGATGTTCCAGCATGGCATTTTGAAAATTCAGGTATTTTTTTTGGTTAAAAGTGCTTACAAGCTAGCTCATGACCTGGCAAGAGATGCATATCTCAATAGCGCAAACAGTAACACGGGGATGATTCTATAAACATATGGAAGTTGATCTGGAAATCCCATGTGCCAAACAGGATCCATATTTTTGCCTGGAGGTGTGCGTGTGACAACCTTCCTACTAAGAGGAATAAGTGGCGTAGAAATCTAGAGCTCGACAACACCTGTAATCTCTGTGGCACGAGCGAGGAGAGCAGCTACCATGCCATAGTCTCGTGCACAAAAGCTAAAGTGCTCAGGACAAAAATGAGAGAAGCCTAGAATCTTATGTAGGGTTCGCAACATAGAAAACAAAAGTTTTCCTACGATGGAAACAACTATTGTTGGAGATATGCCCTAGAGGCAATAATAAATATAGTTATTATTATATCTTTGTGTTTATGATAAATGTTTACATTCATGCTATAATAGTATTAACAAGGAAACATTAATACTTGTGTGATTTGTAAACTTAATTTGAAGTCCCTAGTAAAGCCTCTATATAATACTAGCTTGTTGGTTAATAGATGATTGTGGTTTCCCTATCATGAACATTGAGATGTTATTAACAACAAGATCATATCGTTAGGAGAATGATATGATGGACATACTCCTATAGATAAGCGTAGCATAAAAATCAAGTCATTTCAATAGTTCAATTGCTATATGCTTTCTGATACATAGTAACCTAATTCCTTCGACCATGAGATCATGCATATCACCTTTACCGGATGGATGCTTTGATGACATCAAACACCACACCGTAACTGGGTGGCTATAAAGGTGGCATTGAGTGTTCGGAAAGTATTGGTTGAGACACAGGGATCAAGAGTGGGATTTGTCCATCCATATGACGGATATATATACTCTGGGCCCTCTCGGTGGAATGTCATCCAATTAGCTTGCAAGCATGTGACTGGCTCACAAGGGATCACATGTCACGGGAACGAGAAAAGAGTACTTATCGGTAACGAGGTTGAACTAGGTATGCAGATATACCGACGATCATAACCTCGGATAAGTAAACTATCGTGAGACAAAGGGAAATTGGTATCGTATGTAAGTGGTTCATTCAATCGCAAAGTAATCGTAGAAATATGTGGGAGCCATATGAATTTCCAGATTCCTCTATTGGTTATTGTTCGGAGAAGTGTCTCGATCATGTCCACATAATTCACGAACCGTAGGGAGACACACTTAAGGATTCGACGTTGTGTGAGTAGTTATGGTATGATGAGATAGAGACCGAATGTTGTTCGGAGTCTCGGATGGGATCCGGGATATCACGAGGAGATCCGGAATGGTCCGGAGAATAAGATTCATATAAGGAAAGTCCCGTTTCGGAGTTGGGGAATGGTTCCAGTGTTTTCATCGGGAATGTTCTAGAAGGTTCCAGAATGTCCGGCACTCCGGAGGGGAAGGGGTACATGAATGTGTCATTGAAAGTTGGAATGATTGCATCATGTACTAAGTGTCTTCGCTGTTCCAAATAAAGGATTAATTCAAATCCTAGTTTGAAAAGTCAAATAGCTAAATTGAAAAGTCAAACGGCTAAATTTGGAAAGAGGAAAAGAGGAGGAAGGTGAAACCGAGTTGGGGAGGGAGTCCCTCCTCCCCAAGCCGGCGCACCACCCAATCCGAGTTGGGGAGGGACTCCACTCCCTCCCCTTGTCCGGCCGGCCCCTCCACCTATATAAGGAGGGGCAGGGCTCCCTCCTAGAACACAGAAGTACCTCTCCTCCAAACCCTAGCTTGGCGCCACCACCTCCTGCAGCTGCCGCCGCCTCCTAGGGTTGCCCTAGCCGCTGACTTGGGGTGCCACAAACCCTAGCCGCCGGCTCTAGCACCTCCTCCTTGGTGAGTATAAACCCTAGATCGCCGAGGATCTCTCTCATAATCCACCATACTCGCTCCGGCTTAAGGCGAAGCCCTGCGAGATCTCCCCTCTACTTCCGGTACCACGACGTTGTGCTGCCGGAATCGCGAGGAGAGTGCTACAACCTCCGCTCCCTATTGGAACAAGGGAGAGGAAGGTCTTCGTCAATCACCGAGCGATGTGACCGATCAGGAGTCTTCTTGAACGCAGCGCCGGAAGGATCGTCTACGCGATCTTGAGATCGGAAAGAGTACGACTACATCACCCACGAGAATCCGCTCTCGTTAAACACTTTGGAATCTTCGTGGGTGAGTTATTCCATCGACTCGTTGCTACAATCTAGTAGATAGATCTTGGCTTGTTTGTTTGTATGCGGTAGAAAATTGTTTGTTTTCCATGCTACGAATCCCTATAGTGGTATCAGAGCCGTGTCTATATGTAGATCTGTTGCACGAGTAGAACACAATGGTCATTGTGGGCGTTGATGCTTTTATTGTCGATTGCTTCTTGTGTACTTTGCATCTTGCGGTATGTTGGGATGAAGAGGCCCGGGCTAACCTTACATGACATCGTTCATGAGACTTGCTCCACGCTTGACATGCAACTTGTATTGCATAAGTGGCTTTGCGGGTGCCTGTTTCTCCTAGCATAGTTAAGATCCAATTTACAACGGGTGATTAACAATACTAGTATCAATGTTGTGGTTCTTGTTCGTAAGTTAGAATGACACTTATTGAAAGCCCCAAACCACGTAAAACATGCAAAGAAAGTAGAGGCATCTAACTTTGTTTTGCAAGGGTGTGCTGTGATGTGATATGACCATGATTGTGATTATATTTGATGTATGCAATGTTCCTTATTGTAAGTTGGCAACCGGCAGGAGCCATATGGTTGTCTTTAATTTATGTTAAGACCCGCGTGTCTATTCAAAGTAGTTGTAATAGTTGAAGCCGGTGGATGACAACCATGGAGAAGCGTCATTGACCTTGATGCAATGCCGGTGATGATGGAGATCATGTTCGTGCTAGAAGATGGAGATCGGAAGCACAAAGAAGAAAGGCCATATCATATCATATCACATATTATGAATTGCATGTGATGTTAATCCTTTATGCATCTTGTATTGCTTAGTAGACGACGGTAGCATTATAAGATGATCCCTCATGCACATGAATTTCAAGTCATAAAGTGTTCACCGTTAGTTAGCACCGTTGCTAAAGCTTGTTGTTTCGAAGCACCACGTGATGATCGGGTGTGTTAGATTCCGCAAGTGTATACAACATGAGCAAGCCAGATTTGCTCATGCGGAAACTAAGGTTTGATCTTGACGAGCCTAGCATGTACAGACATGGTCTCGGAACACGGATCACCGAAAGGTAAAGCATGAATCATATAGTAGATATGATGAACATGTCAATTGTTCACCATTGAAACTATATCAACTCTCGTGATGATCGGTGTTGATGTGGTGAATTTGGTTCGTGTGATCGCTAAAACAATGTGAGGGATATTGTTTTGAGTGGGAGTTCACCTAGATTAATTTTATTAATATGAACTCAATTTGTCATAAACTTAGTCTAAACTATTGCAAATATGTTGTAGATCAATGGCATCCCCTACCATCAATTTTAATGCGTTCCTAGAGAAAGAAAAGTTGAAAAACAATGGAAGCAACTTCGCGAATTGGTTCCGCAATTTGAGGATTGTCCTCACAGCTGGTAATTTGACCTATGTGCTGGATGCACATTGGTGACCCACCGCACTGATGCTGCCGATGAAGTAAAGAATTTACCTCACTCAAGACTCAAGACTCCACGATCAGTGTGCTATCTTGTATGGTTTAGAATCGAGTTGGAAAAGGTTTGAGAATTCAAACCCATATGATATTGTCGAGGATCTCAAATTGATCTTTGAGACTCATGCAATTGAAAGCTATGAGGCTTCAAAAGTTCTTTAACGCAAGATGGAAGAGGGCAGCTCAAGTGAGCATGTGCTTAAGATGTCCGGGCACGCAAACAAACTTCAAAGCTTGGGTATAGTGATTCCTAATGCTTTGGGGATTTACCGTGTCCTCCAATCACTACCACCAAGTTACAAGAACTTTGTGATGAACTACATGCAACATGAACAAGACGCTTGCGAACTCTTTGCCATGTTGAAGTCTGCAGAAGTGGAGATCAAGAAAGAGCACCAAGTGTTGTTGGTCAATAAGACCACCAAATTCAAGAAAGGCAAGTCTAAGCAGAAGGGACACTTCAAGAAGGGTGGTAAGAAAGTTACCACGCCAACGAAGAAGACCAAGGCTGGACCTACGCCTGATACTGAGTGCTTTTACTGCAAGGGAGAAGGTCACTAGAAGCGGAATTGCCCAAAGTACTTGGCGGATTTGAAGAACGGCAACATCAAGAAGAAAGGTATATCTGATATACATGTTATTGATGTGTATATCACTAGTACTCGTAGTAGTTCCTGGGTATTTGATACTGGTTCGATTGCTCATATTTGTAACTCAAACAGGTCTTTGCAGAATAAACGGAAGCTAGCGAAGAACGAGGTGACGATGCGCGGGAAACGGATCAAAGGTTGATGGGATCGCGGGCGGCACGCTACCCCTTCATCTACCATCGGGATTAGTTTTATACTTAAATAATTGTTATTTGGTGCCTGCGTTGAGCATGAACATTATATCGGGATCTTGTTTATTGCGAGACGGTTACTTGTTTAAATCCGAGAATAATGGTTGTTCGATTTATATGAGTAATATGTTTTATGCACATGCACCTTTGATAGATGGTCTATTCTTATTGAATCTCGATAGTGGAAATACACGCATTAATAACATTGAGGCTAAACATTTGAAATCGAGCGATAACTTGACCTATATGTGGCACTGTCGTCTTGGTCATATTGGAGTGAAGCGTATGAAGAAACTCCATTCCGATGGACTTCTTGAATCACTTGATTTCGAATCACTTGATAGATGCGAAGCATGTCTGATGGGTAAAATGACTAAGACTCCATTTTCTGGTATGATGGAGCGAGCTACGGACTTATTGGAAATCATACATACCGATGTGTGTGGTCCAATGAGTCTAGCATCGCGCGGTGGTTATCGTTATGTTCTTACCTTCACGGATGACTTGAGTAGATATGGGTATATCTATTTCATGAAACATAAGTCCGAAACTTTCGAGAAGTTTAAGGAATTTCAAAGTGAGGTAGAGAATCTACGTAACAAGAAGATTAAATTTCTACGTTCTGATCGTGGAGGTGAATATCTAAGTTACGAGTTTGGCGAGCATTTGAAGAAATGCGGAATACTACGATTGACACCGCCGAACACCAGCGTAATGGTGTGTCCGAACGTCGTAATCGAACTCTCTTAGATATGGTTCGTTCTATGATGTCACTTACAGATTTACCGCTATCATTTTGGGGTTATGCATTAGAAACAGCCGCATTCACTTTAAATAGGGCACCGTCTAAATCCGTTGAAACGACACCGTATGAATTATGGTTTGGGAATAAACCTAAATTGTCGTTCCTTAAAGTTTGGGGTTGCGAAGCCTATGTAAAGAAGTTACAGCCGGACAAGCTTGAACCCAAAGTGGAAAAATGCGTCTTCATAGGATACCCAAGGGAAACTATTGGGTATACCTTCTATCATAGATCCGAAGGCAAAATCTTTGTTGCCAAGAATGGATCCTTTCTAAAGAAGGAATTTCTCTCGAAAGAAGTGACTGGAAGGAAAGTAGAACTCGACGAGGTTGTCGAACCTTCTCTCGAAAGTGCGAGTAGCGCAAAGACCGGAAGAAGTTCTGTGGTGCTCGCACCAATAAGAGAGGAAGCTAATGATGGTGATCATGAAACTTCGGTTGAAGTTGCTACAGAGCCTCGGAGGTCAACGAGAACTCGTACCACTCCAGATTGGTATGATCCCGTTATGAGTGTCATGTTGGTGGACAACACCGATGATCCTGAGACATATGAGGAAGCGATGATGAGCCCAGATTCCAATAAATGGCAAGAAGCCATGAAATCCGAGATTGGATCCATGTACGAAAACCAAGTATGGACTTTGGTGGACTTACCGGATGGCCGGAAGGCTGTCGAGAAAAAATGGATTTTCAAGAAGAAAACAGATGCTGATGGTAATGTTACTGTCTATAAAGCTCGACTTGTCGCAAAAGGGTTTCGACAAATTCAAGGAGTTGACTACGATGAGACTTTCTCACCAAAGAGCGAAGCTAAAGTCCGTGAGGATTATGTAAGAAATCGCTGCATATTATGATTATGAGATATGGCGATGGATGTCAAAACAGCATTCCTCAATGGAGACATTGATGAAGAGTTGTATATGATGCAACCCAAAGGTTTTGTCGATCCTAAAGATGCTAACAAGGTATGCAAACTTCAACGGTCCATTTATGGATTGAAGCAAGCATCAAGTTGGAATCAACATTTTGATAAGGTGATCAAAGTTTTGGTTTTATACAAACTTATGGAGAAGCTTGTATTTACAAGAAAGTGAGTGGGAGCTCAGAGCATTCTTAATACTATATGTAGATGACATATTGTTGATTGGGAATGATGTAGACCTTCTTAATAGTGTCACGGAATATTTGAATAATAGTTTTTCACTGAAGGATATTGGCGAAGTAGCTTACATATTATGCATAAGGATTTATAGATCAAAACGCCAAATATCATTGTCACAAAGTACATATTTGGACAAAGTTCTAAAGAGGTTTGAATGGAAGAAAGCAAGAAAGGGTTCTTGCCCATGTTGCTCAATGACCTTGAGTAAAACTCAAAGTCCGACATCGGCAGATAGAGAAAGGATGAGTAAGACCCCTATGCCTCACCATAGGATCTCTAATGTATGCCATGCTATGTACTAGACCCGACATTGAATATGCCGTTAGTTTAACTAGCAGATATCAAAGTGATCCAGAGTGGATCATTGGACAATGTCAAAAACATCCTTAAGTACTTGAGAAGAACTAAGGATATGGTTCTTTCTTATGGAGGTGATGAACACTCGTTGTTAATGGTTACACCGATGCTAGTTGGAACACCGATCCGGATGATTCTAAATCACAACTGGATACGTATTTATTTTGAATGGTGCAGCGATTAGTGGAGGAGTGCAAAGCAAAGCGTTGTGGCGAGATCTTCAACCGAATCGTAATACATGGTCGCCGGAGGCTTCACAAGAAGCGATTTGGATGAAAGAGTTCATTACAGTAGCTGGGTGTGGTTCCTAGTGCCTGGACCCAATGTCTATCTACTGTGATAACATGGGCGCCATAGCCAATGCGCAAGAACCAAGGTCACACAAGAAGTGAAGCATATCAAGCTACGTTTTCACGCTTATTCGAGAACATATCCAATATGGGGATATAAAGATTTGCAAAGTACACACAGATCTGAATGTGGCGGATCCGTTGACTAAACCTCTCCGAAGGAAAAACATGACCAGACCAAACTGCCATGGGTGTTCGTATATTACCATGTAATCTAGATTAGATGACTCTAGTGCAAGTGGGAGACTGTTGGAGATATGCCCTAGAGGCAATAATAAATATAGTTATTATTATATCTTTGTGTTTATGATAAATGTTTACATTCATGCTATAATAGTATTAACAAGGAAACATTAATACTTGTGTGATTTGTAAACTTAATTTGAAGTCCCTAGTAAAGCCTCTATATAATACTAGCTTGTTGGTTAATAGATGATTGTGGTTTCCTATCATGAACATTGAGATGTTATTAACAACAAGATCATATCGTTAGGAGAATGATATGATGGACATACTCCTATAGATAAGCGTAGCATAAAGATCAAGTCATTTCAATAGTTCAATTGCTATATGCTTTACGATACATAGTAACCTAATTCCTTCGACCATGAGATCATGCATATCACCTTTACGGATGGATGATTTGATGACATCAAACACCACACCGTAATCGGGTGGCTATAAAGGTGGCATTGAATGTTCGGAAAGTATTGGTTGAGACACATGGATCAAGAGTGGGATTTGTCCATCCATATGATGATAGATATACCGGCCCTCTCGGTGGAATGTCATCCAATTAGCTTGCAAGCATGTGACTGGCTCACAAGGGATCACATATCACGAACGAGAAAGAGTACTTATCGGTAACGAGGTTGAACTAGGTATGCAGAGATACCGACGATCATAACCTCGGATAAGTAAACTATCGTGAGACAAAGGGAAATTGGTATCGTATGTAAGTGGTTCATTCGATCGCAAACTAATCGTAGAAATATGTGGGAGCCATATGAATTTCCAGATTCCTCTATTGGTTATTGTTCGGAGAAGGGTCTCGATCATGTCCACATAATTCACGAACCGTAGGGAGACACACTTCAGGATTCAACGTTGTGTGAGTAGTTATGGTATGATGAGATAGAGACCGAATGTTGTTCGGAGTCTAGGATGGGATCCGGGATATCACGAGGATATGTTCCGTTTCGGAGTTGGGGAATGGTTCCGGTGTTTTCATCGGGAATGTTCTAGAAGGTTCCAGAATGTCCGGCACTCCGGAGGGGAAGGGGTACATATATGTGTCATTGAAAGTTGGAATGATTGCATCATGTACTAAGTGTCTTCACTGTTCCAAATAAAGGATTAATTCAAATCCTAGTTTGAAATGTCAAATAGCTAAATTGAAAAGTCAAACGGCTAAATTTGGAAAGAGGAAAAGAGGAGGAAGGTGAAACCGAGTTGGGAAGGGAGTCCCTCCTCCCCAAGCCGGTGCACCACCCAAGCCGAGTTGGGGAGGGACTCCACTCCCTCCCCTTGGCCGGCCGGCCCCTCCACCTATATAAGGAGGGGCAGGGCTCCCTCCTAGAACACAGAAGTACCTTTCCTCCAAACCCTAGCTTGGCGCCACCACCTCCTGCAGCTGCCGCCGCCTCCTAGGGTTGCCCTAGCCGACTTGGGTGCCCCAAACCCCAGCCGCTCTAGCACCTCATCCTTGGTGTGTCTAAACCCTAGATCGCCGAGGAGCTCTCTCATAATCCACCATACTCGCCCGGCTTAAGGCGGCCTGAGATCTCCTCTACTTTCGGTACCACGCCGTTGCCGGAATTGCGAGGAGAGTGCTACAACCTCCGTCTGCTTTGGAACAAGGAGAGGAAGGTCTTCGCCGAGTACCAAACGTGGACCGATCATGGAGTGCGCCGAACGCAGCTTGGAAGGATCGTCACGATCTTGAGATCGGAAAGAGTACGACTACATCACCCACGAGAATCCGCTCTCGTTAAACACTTTGGAATCTTCGAGGGTGAGTTATTCCATCGACTCGTTGCTACAATCTAGTAGATAGATCTTGGCTTGTTTGTTTGTATGCGGTAGAATGTTTTTTGTTTTCCATGCTACGAATCCCTACAACTATATACCAAGATCTATCTACTAGATACAAACAACGGGCGGATGTATACCGTAGAGAACATACCCTTGAAGACCGACAAAGCTTAACGAGTCAAACCCGTGGTTGATGTAGACGATCTCTTGCCGATCTCAAGATCGAGAGGAGGTCCTTAGCGCCGCAACTTAGCAGCGCATCCGTGCTCGCACACATGTTCAAGACACCGAGCAACCTCTGCCTCCTCGCTCCAGGGATGCAGCGGAAGCACAACTCTTCCTTGCCGAATAGCCACCGGAAACATGTATCTCGCTAGTCCGATACCATGGGGGATAAATACTAGAGGGGGAGAGAGAGATCCTTCACGAGGAGGTGTGAGTGAGAAGTGAGGAGGGGGTGCCTTTTATAGGAGAGGTGAGACCCCAAGGGGGTGGCCAGCGCATGGGGCTTCCCCCTTGCCCTCCCCTCATTCATGTGGGTGGACACTCCACTCACAAAAATCCTTTCAATTCCCTCCACTCAAAATCCCACTCAAATTTCCATGAAATTTCCACCAAATTTAATGCAAACTCTCATTAAATAAAACTCCTTTTATTTATTCAGAATTTTGTCAATTACTTTAATGACAAACATTCATATATAACCCCTTGTTTGTATTTCATTTCACATGCAAAAACACTTTCTACAATTTCACCCGAAAACCTATTTTAGTATCTAGTAAAATAAATTCCTGCGCTTGTTATTCTTTCCGGCATGAAACTTTTGCTCCAATTGGATGTCGGTGTATCTTAAGTGTGCCACCCTACGGTTCGTGAATAATGCGGACAGGATCGATACCCTTCTCCGATCAATAATCAGAAGCGGGATCTGGAGACCCATACTGACTTTCACACATTCAACGATGACTTTCTTATGATCGTCGGAACCTTTTACGCTAGTATCTTAATCCCTTTGTTTCAAGATATATTACATGTCCGAGATTCGATCATCGGTATCTCCATACCTAGTTTGATCTCTTTACTGACATGCACTCTTTTCTCGTTCTAGTGATATAACATTCTAGTGATCAAATCACTTGCTTGCAAGCTAATCAATATGATATCACCGAGAGGGCCCAGATCATATCTATCCGTCATCGGGATGAACAAATTCCACTCTCGATCCATGGGCCTCAACATAACACTTTAGTAGTTCTTAACCCATCTTTATAATCACCCAGTTACGGTGTGACGTTTGATGTTATTAAGAAACTCTTCCGGTGTTAGTGATTGACATGATCTCATGGTCTAAGGATTATGATCACTTCGTAAGTTATTATAGCAATATGACTTTGATCATAATGCTATACTTCGGATGAATGTTCATCACACCATTACACTGATGTTGTGACCTCGTTATTAACAACATCCAATGTCTATGATTAGTTAACCTTGATCATCTTGTTAATCAACGAGCTAGTTTATGAGAGAGGCATAACTAGGAACTTTCTGTTTGTTTATTAAACACACATGCATTAACGTTTCCGTATTAATACAATTATAGCATGCAAAATAAACATCTATCATATACTTGGAATACACATAATAAACACTTTATTATTGTCTCTCGGGGCATATTCCCTTCATCTTCCCAATGAAAATATGTTCAAATATTCTGGACCTGATTGGTTTCAAATACTTTTGTGTAGTACCCAACAGAACAACACCCGATGATCCTTCTCCTCTTATGGCGTGTTTGGCAACTGAGAAACAACATTATCCATGAAAATGGAATAGGTTCCATTGAAGCCTCATCGGTTTATTTGCAAACTTACTTGTATATGATGAACTGCACTGGTTCCCCCTTTGACACAGGAAAAGGGAAAGGAGATGCGTTAGCCACAATAATACAAAGTGGTTGGGATGAATACTCCCCGCCTAGCTCTATGGTTTGTTGGAGCGCTCCAGAACATGGTGAGTTAGAATTGAATGTAGATGCTTCATTCCTTCAAGATTCTGGTAAGCCACCATGGGTGGGGTTGTCAGGAACTGTGAAGGATCTGTTATTTGGTCTATGAATGATGTGTTACACAATTGTTTGGATGCGGAGAAAGCGGAAGCTTCTTGTCGTTAGGCCTCCAACAATGTCTTTGAGTTGGATACTCAACCCGCTTGTTGTTGAAACCGATTGTGTGTGTATAATGCGATTAACTATCAACGCCAAGACCTGCCAAGACTATGCCACATATATAGAGAAGTCGAGAGGAGAGAAGTTTGTAATTTTTCTTTGTCCTTAGTCAAGAGAGATTGTAATCATGTTGTCCATGATTTGACAAAATTAGCTAGAGTAGAGGAGTTATAGGTACTTGGCATCGATGCACTCGAACAAGTCATGCCCTCTGCTCGATCGACAGCCAGATGATAATGATATAAATACTCTTTTGTTACAATTGCGACAAGAAGATAACGAAGAACAAAACGAAAAACACAGAAGGGGACATGATTTAACGTGGAAAACCTCTCCAACAAAGAGAGGAAAAAACCACGGGCGCCAGCCAACGAAACTTCACTATATCGAGGAGTGTTTACAAACGCCGGGGATTTCACCAGATGCAACTCTCTCAACCGGAGGCTTACAAGGGGTTTATATATCGGTGGAAACCTAGGTCTTCGACGATCCGTACCGGCGGCTTACAAGGGGTTTACACTCGGCCCAAGCCTCCGGCGACGGGCCTCGCTCCACTCGTCAGAAGTTGGCCTATACTTTGTAGAATTTGGATCAACATATAACAAACTCCACCTTGAGACAAATTCCTCCTTGTAGCATCAACAGCAACCATCTCCCAGAACAAACAAAGCAAATACTTTCGGCGCCAATAGCCACTTGGGCTAATCAAGAACTAACTAAGTTCGAGCAAAGCTCAAACTTAGCAATGTAAGGTTTTAGTCATCATATCGCAGGATTATCATGAGTCTTGATCTTGCATACCTTTAATTTACCTTGAGCAACAATGTCTCTAACAAAATGGTACTTGACATCAATGTGCTTAGTTCTCTCATGGAACATCCGATCTTTTGTAAGGTATATGGCACTTTGACTGTCACAAAACAAAGTAATGCAAGAATCATCTCCACAAAGCTCAAGCAAACAAACCTTTCAACCAAAGTATTCTTTGCAAGCTTCAAAGAATAGCCATGTATTCAGCCAGAGTGGATTGTGCAACAACAACTGCAATGTAGCCTTCCCTAACAACACAACCTCCAACATTAAACACATAACCTGTGAGGGATCTTCTCTTATCCAAATCGGCAAAGAAAATCTGAATCCACATAGCCAACGAGTCCCTCACGGTCCCGCCAAACTTCAAACAAGCATTGGAAGTGCCAAGAAGGTACTGAAAACCCAATGAACAGCCTTCCAATGTTCTTTACCAGGATTAGCCATGTATCTACTTATCAAACTCATAGCATATGATAAATCAGACGAGAAAAAACCATGGCATACATCAAAGAACCAACAAAGACTAGAATATGGCACCTTTGACATGTACTCAAACTCTTCATCAAGAGTAGGACATTGAGAAACCGACAATTTAAAATGAGGAGCAATAGGAGTACTAACTGAATTGGCACCATCCAAATTAAAATGATGAAGAACTT